>CM021108.1:201203018-201855648 GCA_007115665.2 Sequoiadendron giganteum
GTTTAAGGGTTGAGGGTTGAGGTATTAAGAGGGTGTAGGGGTTGAGGGATTAGGATTTAAGGGGTAAGGGTTGAGGGTTGAGGGATTAAGAGGGTATAGGGGTAGAGGGATTAGGGTCAAAGGGTTGAGTGTTGAGGGTTGAGGGATTGATAGGGTATAGGGGTAGAGGGATTAGGGTTGAAGGGTTGAGGGTTGAGGGTTGAGAGTTGAGGGATTAAGAGGGTATAAGGGTTCAAGAATTAGGGGTTAAGGGTTGAGGGTTGAGGGTTGAGGGATTAAGAGGGTATAGGGGTTGAGGGATTAGGGTTTAAGGTTTGAGGGTTGAGGGTTCAAGGATTGAGAGGGAATAGGGGTAGAGGGATTAGGGTTTAAGGGTTGAGGGTTGAGCATTGAGGGTTGAGGGATTAATAGGGTATAGGGGTAGAGGGATTAGGGTTGAAGGGTTGAGGGTTGAGCATTGAGGGTTGAGGGATTAAGAGGGTATATGGGTTCAAGGATTAGGGTTGAATGGTTGAGGGTTGAGGGTTGAGGGATTACGAGGGTATAGGGGTTGAGGGATTAGGGTTGAGGTGTAATGCCCCACCATGTAACCCTAAAGGAAGCTCTAATTAACGACTTAAGTGAACCAATTTTTTTATTTTTTTTTAAAGTGAAATTAACATACACAATTCACTTACTAATTAACAACAACCATTAAGGCTACAAGGTTGGGATTACTTAAACCCACACATACAAATTACATTAACCATAGCATAATATATACTTGATGAAATAAGCATCATACAACATAACATAATAAGATAAACATCCAAGAAACCATTTCATATTCATTTACATAATCCAATAGTTACATCACTCATTCCTAGAATGAGACAATAGTACATAAGGTTACAATTACAAAATTCCACCTCATAAACATAAGAGGGATAAAATAACTTATACAATCTGAAATATTACAATGCATAAATAACTCAAGAACCACGAGCTGTCCAACTGTAAGTCTCGCCACCAAGTACTAAAGATAAATGGAGACCCAATAGTTTTGGTGCATGTTCCACCCAACCAAGTGGTACTTGAAGGCCCACCCCCCATGCTAGGAGATAGTAACAATGTAACATGGACAAAGATCTACAACCTCTAACCAAAGGCAGACTCAACTGACTCAACCAAACAAAAGTACAACATAAGTACAACATAAATACAACTCAAAAACAACTCTCACATCACTGACATAGGTCACATTTCTTCCAGACATAAAATAGATCAAGTATGTTCAGAGAACCATACACATAACATAAAATACCAAACAGACAGTTGTCTGAGACAAAGTGTCATCGTACAGCTCATAATAAGTTACCCTTGATGGATCTTCATAGGCTCCGGTGATCCTGGTGGCCTCTACCGACCCTCGGCCCTCATACTTACTAGTGTGGAATCAAATAACTCTCATGCTGACAAGATAGATGACTATGCCATTCTAGGCCTTTCCACTCATTCCAAGCCTTAACTAGCACTTGACTATGAGTGAAGCTAGAAATTATCTTTTTAATGTGTAGTACTCCCCACTATTCATTTCAATTTTAGTTATCACTTGATTAAGCTCACTTCCATAGGTTACCCAAATCCTACCTCTTTCGAGCTCTAGCCCCTAATGGAAGCCACTCTTCTATTCGACAACACACAAACAACTAATCACCAAGGGACTCACAAGTGCATACAACCTAGGTATCAAAACCACTCCATCACAAGGAGGAAACAAATAATAGAACACACTGCAAATATCTTGGAGTCAACAAACACATAGTCCACTCCTTTCATAGGAGGTACAAACAACCCCGTTCGTGGAAACTGGGTAACTACTGGTAAGACATCATGAACTACCCAAGGGAAAACAACTGGTTGACATAATGAAAACAACAACCCTCTTAGATCCTCTAAGATTCTCTGGAAGACTTAAAATATTGGACTAACACATAATCCCATATTCCAAAATAAGACATGATGACATAGCTACAAAAGCATTCAAGTCATTAATCCAATCTAATATTTGGATTTACTAAATCCATACTCAAGCAATAGGTAACGTTTACAAAGGCAAAGACACAATAATAGGGTTTAATCAAATAACCATATACCCCTTTTCTATTTTCAAAATAGAGAATCCTAAACAATTTAAACTCACAACCCTTTGCAAAACATGAAGAAAATAAATCTAAGAGGCAATCACGAAAGAATCACTACTTTTAGATACACTAAATCCATATCTCATAAATATTGCAATCACACTAATATAATTGCTCAACATAGAAAATAAATAAATTAAGGTAATTAATTGTCTCTTCATTATAAACATCTCCTTAATTAACTTTTAATACAACATAAAATTATTGCCAATGATCTTTTCAATTTTCAATCCAAAATCTATGTCTCTTCAACTATCCATTTAAACATGTAATTTATAAAATATCTTAAAATATCTTTTTCCTTAACAATTTAATCATGCATTTAACCTTATCTTTTAAAATCTCCATGCAAAACTCATCTGCAAGCGTCTAAATACTACAACATAAAATATTGCATATATTCTCCATATTAATTACTTATATAATATATTCGTAAAATGTACCCAATATGCCATCAATGCATAACACAACTATTTTTATGTATATTAACACATATATAATCTTTTATTTATACATTAAATATATCGATTTTACAATAACCAAAAAGACTACATTATCCCAATAAAATATAATAATATTCCTTAACTAAAATTTTCAATTGTCTATGTTATCCAAGTATTTAAATACCACTACAATGTTTTAAAACATTCTATCAAATTATACAAATTTACACAATCCTCATATTATTTATTTCATTAATCCAATTAAACAAATGATATATAAATATATCATGCTATTTACACAGTATACCTTATTATTCATTTTATTAACTAAATATATTTACTATTAAATTTTATTTAATATGCATTGATATTAAATAACAAACATCTAAATTTTATTAAACTAAAAACTATACCCGAAAAACCCTCAATATCCTTATGGATGGCGGACGAACTGAACAAGTTCGTTATTTTAAAAGAAGCAGGGAAATAGCGGACGAACTGATGAACTCATGGATTTAACTAAGTTCGCAGACCGGATTTGTTTAAAAAATCCGCAGTATTTAAAAATATATAGCCATCCCCTATGTTTGGGGGACGGCTATGCTAAGGCACAACCGAACCCCAAACAAAGGGCGCGGCCATAAGGAAAGAGGGGAGAGGCTGCGGAGGCCCTTCTTCCATAGTCGTCCCCTCATGGGGGCGGCAGTGGAGGCAGCGCCTCCCAAGCCTCCCCCATAACCTACAAACCCTTACAAAATTTGAACAGCAAATTAAACTTTGAAGAAAATTCGAACGCCGTACGGACGGCGGAAGATGTATTAAATCAGAATATTTTAATAAATGAAAACTGTATATATATATAAATGAATTTAAACAATAGATAAATAGGGAAATTTTGTAAAAATATTCACCTACAGGTGAAATTGTAAAACTTTTCCAGAAAATTCAAATTTCACAGAGATTGTAAAATTAACTCTTTTAATCCTTTTTTCTTGAATTCGTGAACAATTAAAATAATAATGAAATCAAATTGGTCAAAATTAGAACCAAAAGTTTTCTAACTCCCTAGTTTTCTTCAGCATAATTTTCACAAAAGGTTTAAATTTTCTAAAAACAAACTAATGTTTTGTTTAACCTCAAAGTTCGATTTAAACAACAAAACTATCCATTTCCTCAATTAAATTAGCTTCTACAGAGAATTACACAATTTTCCCGAAGAGGTTTCCACAAAAACAACAGAAGGTTTAAATTTAATTAATTAATTTCTTTCTTCTATTCACAAATTTGTTTTCTCAATAGATTTGACAACAAATTGATTAATCACTACAATTTTGAAAGCATTCAAAGAACAAAACATACACAGAAGAAAACCTGATTCCAGAAGGTACAGGTAATGAAAATTTTGATGCTGAGCTTCCTCCAAAGCTTCTGCAGTTCTATCCAACAATCCAATGATTCCAACCAAGAAAATAATCCACAAACACAAACAATATTTCCAAATAACTTCACTGTGAAACTACAGCCAAGAATTTTCTCAAACCCTCCTTTGTGCAATTTTTCCAAAATTATCTTCTCACACCAGAAGAAGTTTTTTCCTCTTCAAAATTCTCTCAATACATGAATTTTGCAACCAATATTCATTTTCTAAATTCAAGTCACACATGCATGCCTAATTGAAAATATCTTGCACAACCAAATCTGATTTTGCATGCAAATCTGAAACTTAAAATATCTAAATATCAATTATCTCTAAAAATTGAAAACCAACTTTTTCTTTTAAAATCCAATTTCAATTTCTAATTTAATTCCAACTTAATTGAAATGAAATTCCAAAATAATTAAATTTCCACAAATTGAAATTAAATTCCAAGTTAATTTTAATTCTTTTATTTCTTTTAATTTTCTTGCATCACATTTAATTAATTAATTTAATTATTTAATAATTAGATTTAACCCCTTGGATTAAATTTAATTAATTAAATAAAATAAATATAATTAATTAATTTAAATATAAACTTCCATCCAAATTGCATAATATAAATTAAATAATCATCAACATGATATAATGCAATTATTCTAACATCTATTTCCAAAACAAGAATCTTTTAGAATTAAATAACATTAAAGTAAGGCAAACAATGACTCGACACAGATGACTGACGACACACTATGGCTAGGGTTTAGACTTGACACATGTTACCCAGCTACTATCTCCCTTCAACTTAACCATTGGATCGACACGCTCAGACCTGTGAAACCAGGTGGAGTCGATGTCATTTACTTGCAATCCTAAAACATAATAACCTACATCATAAAATATAATTGCATATAGTACACATTGTGAAGAAGAAATCTCATATTCGTAGGGCACTCGCTAGCGAGTGATGCAAATCCATCCCCTTCACCAATACACTCAACAAAACTGACACTTCCACAATACATCAAATATTCTCATAAGCACTAACATGATATATCACTAACATCATTACATCATTAAAACATGTAACACAAATCATCAGATAAACCAAATCATATCACATAAAATAGTCTATCGCTCAATAAATGGCGATCCAATACACACACAAGATAAAGTATCTGAATATCCAGAATTATAAATCAATGCAAAACAAGGACACACTGTCCAGTCCATAAAGCAAAATAGAGGGGTGTTACATGAGGGTTGAGGGTTGAGGGTTGAGGATTGAGGGATCAATAGGGTATAGGGGTAGAGGGATCAGGGTTGAGGGTTGAGCGTTGAGGGATTAGGGATTAAGAGGGTATAGGGGTTGAGGGATTAGGGTTTAAGGGTTGATGGTTGAGGGTATATCTCTCAACCCTAATCCCTCAACCCTCTCTCTTTCTCTCACTCTCCTCTTCTCCCATTCTCCCACTCTCTCCCACTCTCTCTTTCTCCCACTCTGCCCCTCTCTCCCTCCCTCTCCATCTCCCCTTCTCCCCCTCTCTCCCTCCCACTCTCTCTTTCTCCCACTCTCCCCTTATCCCACTCTTCCACTCTCTCCCACTCTATCTTTCTCCCACTCTCCCCCTCTCTCCCTCCCTCTCTATCTCCCACTTGTTATGCCTTGCATAACCACCCCATCTTTTGCCTTGGTCAAAATGGGTCCCCCTTTGTTGTTTTCATCCATTGTTGTTTTTCAATTAAAGTTTGAAGTCATTTTGTTTCAAACACTTTGATTTTGTTTTGGTTAGTCTGTCAGAAGTGGAACCAGAGATGAATCAGGTTATGAGGGTTCTTTTGAAATTGGTTTTGTTCGGTTTTTGTTCCCATTTCGACGGTTTTTTTTTCTTTTCCTTTTGTTTTTGTCTTTACCAGGCTTGGAGCCGGAGTGGGTATTAAGTTGCTCGTTATTAAAAAAATTACAAAATCATAATCAACTCTGCCCCTGCCTCGGCTATTTTTATTTATGTTTTATTCTCGGTCTTTGTGTTTTGTTTTATTATGTTGGTCTTTTACTTTACCTTTTGTGTTTGCTTTTGTTTAGTGTTTAGTTGATGGACACGGAGTCAGAATGGGAATTAGGTTTGGAAATTTCATAATTTTGAGAATCACTTTCCATTTTGGTTCTACCTCCACCACTTTTTGATTGTTGACTTTTTGACTGGAGTTGCACTATAGAGAAGTGTTTGTTCTCTCATAGTTCTGACTCCGCCTTTACTGCGCTTTAATGCATTAATGAGAAGTTGCTCATGTAGGTAGAAATCAACATTTTTTTACCTTCATTAAGGGTTAAACGAATCATTATTACCATTATTAAGAAATCAAAGGCACGAAATAGAAGCAACAAAGTTCGTTTGAGCAAATTGATCGAGAGAGTGAGAAAGGATATTGTGTGCAAATCAATTCAGAAGGTTAGCTCAGGTTTGTTTGTGTTTGAGGTAGGGTTTTCTTATCATTGATTGTTCGTTTCCTGTATTGTCGTATTTGTTGCTTTTTGTTTTATATCTGCTCGTGATTTCAATCATTTGGTTTCAATTGAATCTACGTTTCTTGGCATGATTGAATGAGTAGTTTCTTATTTTAGCTTGTTTTGTTTTGACTTTGTTTTCGTTTCCTGTATTGTCATTTTTGTTTCTTGTTATATTTTGAGCATGGTCATTTTCATGTCTTAATCGTGATCGCGTCGTGCTGTTTTGGTTTGTGTGGTTTAGATTAAATTAGGTTTTAAATAGTGAGGTAGATTAATGATTTACAATAAGATAGGGTAGATTAGATTTATTGTTTTTACAGGGTTTGTCATGTGTTTTGTTTTGGTAGAAGGGCAAGATTTAAAATTTGTGCCCTACTTTTTATCGTGTTTACTAGATTAGGGTTTCGTTGGTCTTTGTAATCACTTTTAAAATGATTAAAATATGATATCTTAGGATTTAGTCATTCCCAATGGTCATATGAGTAAGGTGTTTTAAAGCCTTTCTTTTCATCTAATACGACCTTGGTTTTAGTCATGGAGTTATAGGTTAAGTTGATAAAAATTTTGATGACATCATGGTCAACCTAGGCGGAGACGGGATCAGAATCGATCTTGAACTTGAGAATTAGGTTTTGCAAAAGGTATCGATCCCATTCCCACCTTGTGTCCGGCTCTGTGTACAAAAGAAATCTTCTTTGGAAAATGATGATAACCTAAATGGAAGCAGAGGCGGAGTGGAAATAGAAAATGGAAATCTGAAATTCTGAAGAAAACCAAATCCATTTTCCATTTTGATCTCGGTTCCGATTCCCATCCCGAGTCCGACTTTGAGCCCGTTTATTATTAGTAAAAAATCTATATCGGTTTTGGCTTTGAGTCCAGTAGTGTGGTAAAATGGACTGTTTTGGTTATGTTTCTACCTGGTTCCACCTCCGGTGTATATGTGAATGGTATGGTTTTAAAGCATGTTTTATAATGATGTCTAAAGATCTAATTAGAGGTATGCTTGCAGGAGAGTTGAAAGATGTTAGGAACATCAGGAGAAGCTGCTCGAAGGAACCAACCGGCGGGAACATCAAAAGCAACACCAAAACCAAAGAAGGTAAAGCTAGAACAGATGCCTTATACCTTGAGGTATGATCATAGGAGCCTGGTTGTGAAGACGAGCAAGGTCAAGTCAGACTAGTTAGATATCACCGATACTAATCTAGGCCAGTACAAGTTTGAATAATTACACAGAGAAACCTTTGCTAAACGAGAAAATTTGACAGGAAGGACTCAAAGGATTGTTGATTCCGGCCTGGCACATATCACTGTGTTCCCTTTATCAGTTCAGTGCCCAGAGTTTATATTAACAGTAGCCAGTGTCTAAAAATCCGGCTACAAGATTATGCATGGATTCATAGAATAATGTTATTATTAATCTTACTCCTTAGATGTTCCAAAATATATTTAGTGTTCCGGATCCCAAGAGATTGGTGCAGCTAACTGAAGTAGAGGCATTGGAGAAGTATAGCAAGTATAAGGACTCCAATAGGTCTCATTTGAATAAAAAGTGGCTGGGTATAGAAAATAAATCTCTATCCAAGCTTGCCGACCAACCTAAGAGGGCAGATTTCAAGAAGGAAATATCTTATTTAATATTGATGTTGTCCAGAGTGTTTGGGAAGAGGGATACGTTCCATTTCAAGGAATGGATGTTTCATTTCATTCAAATAATCTTAGAGGGTGACCATCAGTTTGATTGGTCAATGATTGTTTCAAATGCCATACATGATCAGCTCACAAGGATCAGGCAGACTAAATCTTTCTTCATGACTTCTTATGTGGTTTATACAGCAGCAAGATTGGGGGTTTTCCCAGGATTGAACAGAGTAGGTATAATGGGAGTCTTCGATGGGCAGAAGAAGGTATGGGAACACTATGTTCAATTGTCTCTTCAAATTGTTGAGACTCGTTTCAGAAGATTCAATGATGCATTCTTATATGTGATTATCAACCAATTAAGTGGAGATGCAGGATATCGGTTAAGTCAAGAAGCTATGGCTTTTATTGCTGAGTGGAGATGTTGGTACATCTAGTACCCCAAGTTTACATACTTCAAGTTGGCTGGTTTTGAAGGTCATCCACATTTACTTCCGAGGTGTTGCAGTAATAGTATAGTGTTAATGGAGTTTGTATATCAAGCTATCGAAGTTAATGCTCGGTTTGGGATTAAGCATAAAACTGGATGTCATAAATTTCCCATGAAGTTGGGTGAATATAGTTGTCAACACTTGAAGGGAGCAAAGGTGGTTTGTAATGAGTTGATACAATTGAAATTGGGATTGTATACAGCTCGTAAGTATTTTGAACAAAAGAAGAAGATGTATGCTTTATTGCCTTCAGTATTCACTAGGCATTTCAACTTGTTAGAAGATTTTTGGAGTGACTGGTAGGATGAGTATGAATTGAGGAAGAAGAACTATGAAAGATTGTCGGTTGCACTCATGGCAGAGTTAGGTGTTAAAGAAAATATTCCTGACACATTGGTGGATGATGGAATTGTATTGGATCCTTCATATGAAGCTTTGAACATTGGCACCAAGAGCTTAGATCCAATTGACTAGGATGCTGAAGAAACAATTGACATTAAGAAAATTGGAAGGATAGTCTTGGATAGAAGTGTGCAATGGTTGATGATGAGAACTGAAGCTCCTCAAGGACCAGTTCTTAAGAAGGGCAAAGGATACAAGAGAATCAAGAGAAAGACACCTCCCAAGGAGCCATTAGAATTCCTTCCTCCGGATGTTGAAGAAATAAAACTTAAGGTGGTAGATGATGAAGAAGAAGCATAAGAAGGAGATGTTCCAGTAGGAGGATCTATTGTTTCAACACCTACATGAGGTGAATCATCCACCCAAGCCCCAATTACAAGGAAGAAGAGTAAAGAGGTTCAAGAAGGAGCACTTCATAGCATGGCTGAAGCTGCCAAGAGGAAAGAGGTAGAGGATGAAATTCTGGAAGTAGAGACGGATTCAGATGAAACTCTACCAGAGAAAGATTTACAAGAAAACATGCCTCTAGGAGAGGATTTTGAGCATATCTTAACACCAAAAGATTAGTGGAAGTTGTTTGAAGATGCTACAAGATATTCTAATGCAAGGGATGCAGTGGAGAAACAAAAGGAAATAGAAGCTAAAGCAGCAAAAATTGAGGTAGAAAAACAAAGAAGGCAACAAGAGAATGAACTTAAGGTCAAGGAAGATAACGAAAAATTGGAATTAATACAAAGAATCCATGACCTTGAAGAAGAGAAAGCAAGGAACCGAAGAGAAAGATAAGTCTTAGTTTCCAAACTGAAACTTGCAGAGGAAGCTTGATAGAAAGAGGAAGAAGCTGAAACTTTGAAGAAGAAAAGAGATGCTGAGGAGCTAATAAAGAAACAAAAACGTTGAAGAAGAAAAGGAAAAGGTAGAGAAACTCAAGGCCTTAGAAGTGGAGAGGTTAGAGAAAGAGAAACAAGAGGCTTTGGAAAAAGAAAGATTGGAAAAGGAAATTCAAGAAAGGAGGAGAAAAGAACAAAAGGATAAAGAAGAGGCTAAGAAGTTAGTGCAGATGCATGTGCTACAGGAACATCAAGAGAAAGCAAAGGTTGATTCTCAACCTCAGGTAAATACTCAACCACCTTCTACAGTTGTTTCTTCTTCTTCCATGATGACTACTGCTCCAATGGCTCCTACTTGGTTGAAGTTAGACCTGTAGAAAAGGGCAAGAACATCTCCGCAATCTCTCAATTGGGAGGACATGATGAAGGGGATTGAGCAAGAAAGGCCTAAGAAGAAGGCTAAAATTCTATATTCTACCAGACTCACAGATAAAGGGGAGATAGTTTCTGAATGTGCCATGCCTATGATAGAAAAGGAGGTAGGGGATATCCAACTAATAGACTATCAACTAAGTACGGTCAATTTGGGAAGACCCACTAGAAATCAATAAATGAATTTAATTGATGTAGTGGATTCAACAACTAAATCAAGAATGATAAAGGACAAGAAAAAGAAGGATGAGCTTAAGGCTCAATTGGATCAATTGCATTCATTCCTAAAGAGTGTCTCCTGTCCAAGGTCACAACAGGTAGCAGCCATTGAAACTCTTATTTTGTTAAGCAAAAAGGAGGTAGATGATTTGGTGTGGGTTAGAGGTAAGGAGGAGATGGTAGACAAATGGATAGAAAAATTGAACTGAGAGGTAGGTGAGGTTTTAGTAAAAGGGTTTGAAGCCTACAATGAGGTAGAAGGAGTGATAAAGAAGATGCATCAATACATTGAGGCATTAGAAAAACAAGAAGAAGAGCATAAGGAGTATAGTCAAAAGTTAGAAAAGGTAAATGCATTGCCTCTAACTACTCTTCTAGAACAATCCATACTTGAGGAAGATAACAAAGACATTTTGGAGAATACTTCTCGCATACTCAAGTTTAGGACTAGCTTTTTGAGCAAGCACAAGGATGAGATTCAGGAAGCAGTTAATAATTTGACTGAGCAATTGGAAGAGTTGGAAGCAGTCATGGCCATAATTGTAGATGTGAATGTAATAAAAAAAGATGGCATGCCTTTGAGTCAGGTTAAAGAGAAATGGAATGAAAGATTTCAAGGACTCATGAAAGAAAAGGATGATAAAGAAGATTTGGTAATAGATCGGCTTGTAGAAGTCAAAGAAGAGATAAAAGCTGCGGGGAGAGAATTGATGAAAATAAAGAGTATGAAATAATTTGCTGTAGCAGAGTTGGATCGGATCGAATTTGAGGATAGCTAGATTGATGGGCTAGAGATAGATACATTACAACAATTCTTCACCAGTTATGATGAGTTTATTGCGGATCCAACTTCACAAGCATGAATCCTTGCATTCATGATGTTCCCCTTCTTTGCATGTTGCATGTAACACTGATAGCTTTTGAACGTATGACTTCTTCTTCTTTTCTATCTTCTATTTTTAGAATGTTTTAATGTAAGAACTCAAGATCAAATTGATCTGTGTTTCCAAGAATGTTTGGTTCCTATAAAGGTGGAATGCCTAAAATAGAAGTAGAGTTCGAAATTTTGTATATCTATAAATACTTGATGGGTATCATATTGTAAAGGTGGGCTAATTGAGAATAGAATTGGCTTACCTAATGCTAGGAGATAGAATTTTGTAGATTTTTTGTAGAGATACTTTGTACTTGATCCTTTTACAGTAATAGAATTTACAAGTTTATGTAATATGGAGTTGGAATTGAGTTGCTTTATTTGATAAGGCTAATAAGTTATAATCCATCTGAATGCCAGTGATTGTGTTGAAGCGTGATAGTTTCTTATTTGATGAAAGTCATTAGAAGAAACCAGATTTAAAGATTTTCTTGTTAGATTGTCATTGAATTAAAATTATTAAAATCTATTGATCTATGATCTTGATGATGAATGAATGTGTGTTTTTTTTTGAAAGTCCTTGAACTATTTGTGGTGTGATTGTGAAGGTAATTAAGCACCTAAAATGTATGCAATGGTATAGATATGCTATAGATTGTGTCATCTTATGGTTTTCTTGATTTGATTGGAAGAACATTCATTATTGGAAGATATATGTCTAGATGATAGATAAATTTGATTCATACTTATTGGTTTTACCCTTTAATCTATCTTTTTCTTTTGTTTGAAACCCCATTGATTTACTAAAAATAGTTTGGTAAGATGAGTCACCACTTGAATCTTTTACCAACAAAGGCCCCTTGAAAATTACAGTTGCATGAACCAATTGAGTGACACCAGATAGTTGAGAACCAACTACCAAGACCTTGGGAGTTAGGCCACTACATGTTGTCTTTCTTTTTCAGGAGAAATAGAGTAGAAATATTCTATTTTAATGTTGTTTGTGTTATTTTAACCATCAACAGAAGTTGGCGCTAGAAGGAGGGCCTTGAAAAGACAAGCTGGCTCGCATAGGGTCATTCTTACTAGACAAATATGGAAGGATTCTCAGATATGTTGCTAATCCTGAACCATTACAAGAATTGCAAGCCTCGGTTAGACTAAGACCTCACACTCATAGAGTTTTGCTACCTTCATACCACCACCACTTACTCCACCTGGATTTCCTGCAAATCCATCTACACCACCACCACTTCCACCCACATCATCACCTCTGAATAGGCCTTTGTTGCCACCAATTCAGCCTACCTCACCACCGATCCAACCAATCCCTCCAATGGCATACTTTGTGAATAATCCCTCCCCATTGGGGACTATTCCTGGGGGATTCCATGATTTACCAAAGAACCCAGTGAAGTTCTGTATGAAATACATGCATAGAGAGTCGAGAAGTGCTGAAGAACATATACAAGCATTCAAAGATGCTTGCACTCAAGCTCAAGTTTCTCATTAAGATGTGGTATGTAGACTATTTCCTTATTGTTTGGGGGATATGACATATAATTGGTATCTAAATCTGCCTCAGGGATCTATTCTGGGTTGGACAGATTTCGAAAATGCTTTTATTAATCAATTCAGGGTTTATGTGGATTCTGCAATATTATACCACCAGTTTGCCACTATAAGGAAGGAACACCATGAACCATTGCCCTTGTTTAACACTAGGTTCCAAAGGATGTATCGTAGGTTACAAGAGCCTTATTTAGTACCAGCGGGTATGGCCATATAGGTATATTTGAGAGCTGTTGATCCTTTGATCGGCTTGTTCCTGCAAAGAACTTATCAACTTGATGAGACAGACTCATTGTCTAAGATTTATCATTTGGCTATCAAATTGCAACAACAGATAAGTCTGCAATCTGGAGGGTTAGGAGCAACTCTTCCTCTAATGAATTATCAGATGCCTAATCCACCGCTATACAATACAGTCCCAGGGATGTCATATTCCCAATATGGACCTGTATCTGAGTTGCAAGATCCACCCACTGTGCCCTTCTTTAGCAATGGTGTACAAGATTCCTCACATCAACCACAACAACAACAACCTCAACATCAACCACAACAAGGGGGAGGATCAACTCATGTCCATTCCCCAGCCATAGTTCAAAATGTGCAGAATGATCAAACTGTCCAACTCACAAGTGAAGTAGATACTCTCAAAAAGACTCTCTCTCATATGTCAAATGACATGGCACAACTCAGGAAAAACCCTCCTAAAAATCAAAACCAGAATTACAACAATCAGGGAGGTTATAACTATCAAGGCAATTACCCTAATTAGAACACCAATAGGAATTTCCAAAATTAGAACTCCTCAAACCAGAATTATCAAAATCAGAATAGAGGATATAATCAAAGGTTCAACAAAAACAACAATAATAGGCAGTGGAATACTAGACCTAATAATGGGGGAGTTCCTCATAATTATCAGGTGGGTGAAGAAAGACCCTATGTTGCTAATATTGCTGATTTGAATTTTATGAAAAATTGGTGTAGGTTGCATGATACAGCGGCCCATTTTGAGGTCAATTGCCCAGAAATGGAGAAGATGGTGAAAATTGCATAGGCTGATGCCCATCCTCAAGCAGGAAATTCCAATCAAGGTAATGGGTTAGTCAGCACTACCATGACTTATGAAACCATTGAAGAAAAATATCAACTCCCTATGCAAGGGGATAATGAGCCAGAGGAAGATGTTTATGATGCTCAAGCTTTTCAATCTAAGGGTGGTCACTTTCTAAGAAATCAGAATAAGGGGCCATTCACTACGTCTGCACCCCCAAATAATATGGTTCCACTGAATCAAAATGCAAATAACAATCCACCTCCACCAAAAGGACCTTCTGATTCTCATAATAGAGGTAATCAACCTTCTTTTCCTAAGTATCAAGTAAGGAATGATTATGAGTTTGACTTTGTTGCAGAGTTACAAAGGCAAAAGACATCACTATCTTTCTTTGATATCATGAAGTGGTGCCTAGCTCAACAGGAGGTGGTATTAAAGGCTTTGGAAGAGGCAGATCGCCTAAAAGGGAAAGGTAAAGTGACTCTCGCAAAGGAGACAAATGCAGCTATGTATAAAGGTAAGACCAGTACCCCACCTTTCCTTTTAAGTTTGAGAATCTTTGGAAAGAATCTACACAATTGTCTATTAGATTCTAGAGCATCAGGGAATGTTATGCCTTTTTTGATTTGCAAAAAGTTAGGATTAAGTCCTATTCCAACCAATAAAAAGGTGATTTAGTTGGATAAAACCAAAGTTAATGTTGTAGGTGAGTTGAAAAACATGCATGTACAGGTTGGATCAGACCCAAGGATCCAGACCTATATAGATATCCAAGTAGCCGATATCCCAGAAACATATGGTATGCTCTTAAGCAGAGAGCTAATGAAAAGCATAGGGGGATATCTATCCTTGGATTTTTCACACATGTGGTTACCTTAGAAAGGAGTTGCTACACAGATAAGGATTAAAAGTGAACCTAGACTCAAGCACATGATCACGGAATATGATGCTCCCAATGAAGTAGCATATTTTGAAACAGAGATAGGTGTTTATAAACAAGAGGAAGTTCTTACTTTCTTTGTAGTTAGTCCTATATTACGTTATCCTTAGATCATAGTGATCCCATGATTTGCATCAATCAACAGGTTTTAATAAGAAAATTACAACAAGATAGGCTGGTTTTAGGAGCAGAGATTTATTTGAGTAGTTTGTTGCTTCCTAATTGGTGTAGGATTCACTATCATAACCATTCAGTATTGACATGTTAGTCATGCATAGATATTCTAAGTCATGTAGATCAATCGAAACAAAACTACCAAGATGAATCTAAGACTGTCATCAATGAGTTCTCCTTCCAAGTTAAGGATGCAACTATTCTTACACGGGTTAGTCTTTCTCGAGAGGAAAATTCCTTAACAATAGAGCAGACTCAGGTTTTAGGCTCTCGAGATCAAGAAGAAGTGGAAGTATCTCAGTTTCATTTCAACACCCCTGCTTTGAATGCTTTACCAATGCCCGAGGTGTTAATCAAAGATGAATTAGATGGCAAGATAACTCAAGAAAGTATTCAGGAGATAGTTGTTGAACAAATTGGGAACATAGGAGAATCTTTAATTGAGCCTAGCCTTAAGATGATTGTTGATGATCAGCAAAATTCTGAGCCACCACATGTCACAAGTCGCAAAATCCATGTTGCTTCTAAGAAAAAAGAACTCCCAGCCAAAGACCAGTTATGGACTCTTAAGTTTGATGGTTCTAAGTCTAAAGCAGGAAGTGGAGTAGGAATTGAACTAACTAATCCGAAAGGAAAAACTTACTTTGCTTCTTATAGATTGCAGTTTGGTTGTACTAATAATGTAGCAGAATATGAAGCACTTGCAAGAGGGCTCATGTTTGCTCGTAAGAAGAAGGTAACTGCTCTTGCAGTAATGCAAGATTCTGAGGTAATTGTGAAGCAAGTATGTAGCCAATACACGTGCCATAACAAAAGATTGGCTGCATATAGAAATAGGGTTTGGAATTTAATAGAATATTTTGATGCCTTTGGAATTACTCTCATTCCAAGGGAAGCAAATCAAATAGAAGATGCTCTGGCTGTTGTAGCAAGTACATTAGAGCCTATGCAAGATTCAAATTTGAAAAGATTTTTTGTAGAATTGGTTTCAGTCCTGGCCATTCCTGATAATGTCAGACATTTTTAGGTGTTTAATGATGATCAACATATTTTGGACTTTTTGGAGAGTTCTGATGTGTTTCAAGGACAG
This sequence comes from Sequoiadendron giganteum, assembly GCA_007115665.2. Taxonomy (NCBI): domain Eukaryota; kingdom Viridiplantae; phylum Streptophyta; class Pinopsida; order Cupressales; family Cupressaceae; genus Sequoiadendron; species Sequoiadendron giganteum. The sequence continues at coordinate 201,219,296 of CM021108.1, forward strand.
ATAATTGATGATTCTGACAGAGATCAAGGAGACTGGAATCTAGAAAGTGACAATCTAGAAGGGATAATGGATTTAAAGAGCAATAACATCCCGAAAGGGATGATAGCATTGGAAATGATATTTGATTCAAATCCGCGAGCTTACCAAAGAATGCCTATAAAGAGTGAGGGAGGCAAGTATAAATCCATTAATTTGGCTCACTCAGGGGCAGAAAGGAATGTTCTTATAGGGAAAACTTGTCCCTAGCAGATTAAGGATGAGATAATCAAAGTATTGAAACAAAATATTGAAGCAATTGCTTGGAGCTATGATGACTTGAAAACTTTTGATACATCTATCATCACACATATGATTCCTCTCAAGCCAGAAGCCAAGCTGTTTAGCCAAAAGCAAAGCTTGGTCAATGCATTAATTGAACCCCTGATTCAGAAAGAGGTGCAAAAACTTTTGGCTGCAAGAATAATCTTTCCAGTTAGAAATTCTACTTGGGTTGCTAATCTAGTTCCTGTGAGAAAGAAGAATGGTGAGATTAGGTTATGTGTGGATTTCAGAAATTTAAACAAGGCCTCTGAGAAGGACAACTATCCATTACCTTCTCTTGATGAAGTATTACAAAAGGTCAATGGATCACAGATGATGTCTTTCTTGGATGGGTATTCAGGATACAATCAGGTCCTTGTAAGTCATGAAGATAGGATGAAGATGGCTTTCACTACAAAATGGGGCACATTTGCCTACAGAAGGATGCCATTTGGTCTAATCAATGCTGGTGCTACTTTCCAAAGAGCGATGGATGTAGCATTTAAAGATTTGATAGGGAAATGTATAATCATCTATGTTGATGATCTGACCATCTTCTTTAAGAATAAATAAGATCATGCTGCTGATTTGGAAAAGGTGCTAAAGAAATGTGTCAGTTATGGTGTCTCTCTTAACCCAAAGAAATGAGTATTTGGAGTTTTTGAAGGAAAGCTTTTAGGTCACATTATATCAGAGGAGGGGATTCCATAGATCCTGATCGAGTGGAGGCCATTTTGAAATTGACAAGGCCAAGAAGTAAGAAGGAAATGAGATCTTTCTTTGGAAGAATTAATTTTTTCAAGAAATTTATAACAGGGTTTGCAAAGATTGTCAAACCACTCAATGAAATGATGAAGAAGGATGCGAAGATTGAATGGAGTGAAGAAGCTAAATCTGCTTTCATGCAGATTAAACAAGCTTTATCTGAGGCACCTATTTTAACAAGCCTAGATTATCTAAAACCCTTCTACATTTATTCTTTTGCTTCTGAACATTCATGTGCAACAATTTTAACATAGAGAAGAGAAAAGAACGAGGAGAGACCAATTACTTTTATGAGCTCTCCATTTAAAAATGCAGAAGTAAGATATTCATCATTGAAAAAATAGGCCTTTGCATTGGTCAGAGCAGTAAAGAAGTTTAGGCATTACATAATTAGAAGTCAGGTTATGGCTATAGTCCCAGATCTAGCTGTAAAGTCCCCCCTAATGCAAAGTGAATTAGGGGAAAGAAGAGGGAAATGGATGGCAATCTTACAAGAGTTTGACCTAGAGATTCATCCAATGAAGCTTGTAAGAGGTCATTGTTTGTCGAAGGCAATGGCTGAAGTAGACAGAAGTATAACTTTCCAGCATTACACTGTTCAATCATTCACAAAAGATCTCTGGTATACAGATTTAGTATTCTTTCTCCTCAATAACAAGTGTCCAAAAGGAATGAATGCTACTCAGAGGAGAGCATTGAGGATGAAGAGCGCCCAATATATGCTTAAAGGAGGATCAATCTATAGGAAGAATTTCCAAGGAATCTATCTACGTTGCTCAGATCAGCAAGAAGTTAAACATGCCATAAACGAATTTCATAGCAGGCATGGGACAGGGCATGGATCAGCTGAGGCTTTGGCACATCAGATTTTAAGGTCAGACTATTATTGGCCATATGTGTTTAGATATGCACACCAACACTGCAGGACTCGTCATACATGTCAAACTTCTGCATCTAGAGAAAGAAATCTTGCAATGCCTCTACAACCGGTGTATGAGGTAAGGCCATTTGCTCAATGGGCACTTGATTTTGTAGGTGTGATTAATCCAAATTCTTCTGCAAGACATAAATTCATCTTGACTACAACTGACTACTGCACACGTTGGATGGAAGCACAACCTTGCAAGAATAGCACCACAGAGGTGGTCATCAAGTTTTTAACTGAAAACATCACGACCAGGTTTGGTGTTCCATTTGCTCTGGTATGTGATAACGGCCCTACTTTTTCTTTTGCTGAGTTTATTTCATGGGCATATGAGCATAAGATTGTGTTAAAATATTCTTCCAATTATTACCCTCAGGGGAATGGAGTGGCTGAGTCCATAAATAAGAATTTGTTGGAAGTTATAAGAAAGTTGTTAGAAAGAAACCCTAGGGATTGGCACACCTAGTTGAGATTTTCCTTATGGGTAGATCGAACCAGAATCAAAGCAACCCTAGGGAATTCACCCTTTAAGTTTTTCTATGGCCAAGATCCAATTTTTCCCATTCATTTACAAATACCTATTTTGAAGTTTATGCAGGAATTTTACTCCAAGGATGACAGGATTGAGGTTAGACTGCTTAATTTGTTAAATATGGAAGAACAAAGAGATGCTGCTTTGTGGCAATTCTCTAAACATCAGGCTATTGTTAAACATTGGTTTGAAAAAAGAGCCAAGATAAAAGCTTTTAGAATATCAGACGTGGTGTTATTACGGGATAAGGCTAGAGAAAAGAAGGGAGATCATGAGAAGTTTGACAGACTTTGGTTAGGTCCCTATCAAGTAGCTGAAATATTGGGAGATAATGCTTTTCGTTTGAGTACCTTAACAGGAGAGCCTGTTCCATTACCTGTTAATGGTCAGTTTCTCAAGCACTATTTTGGTGCATAGAAGGTCTGATATCTTTGAAGGAGAATGTATTATATTGTATCATATGTAATTAAGTTTTTAGGTAGTTAGGTTTTAATTTTGTCTTTGTTTTAGTTAGGTTTTTCTTTTTGTTGTTGTTTTGTTTTTGGGTCTTTGCTTTCTTTGTTTGGCTTTGGTTCATTGTGTTGTGTTTTTTTTGTTTTGTTGGGGATCTTTATTCTGTTCATTTCAATACTTGGGGTTGTTATTCAAAGTATACTATTGGTACTAGGAGAGAAACTGGTTTAGGTATTTTCATTATTATCATTGAAAAGGATGTTGTTCTAAAAAAAAACTCATGTCTTATGATCATTCTAGTTAGGGTTTGAGAAGTTATTTTAAGATAAGAAGATACATTGTGAATATCTCATGCATTATTATCAAAAATCTGGCACAGAGTTAGATAAAACATCTACATGAGTAAATTTCTATCTGTTTTAGAATGACTCTACCTTTGTTTCAAGTGAAAAAATCCATTTCCAAGACTATCATGAAATCCATTGTAGTTCTCAACCCACATTTTAGATTCATTGAATCTGAGTATTGAGAGATGCATAACAGAATTTCCATAAGTAACAAAAAAAAAAAGAATGAAAAGAAAGAAAGAAAAGGCAAGCTCAATATCAAGTGGGTAATCAAGTATCTCTATTGGGGCTATGGACGCCTGTCTGGCAGTAGAGAAATGCTTTAAGAGAACTAGAGGCATCTTTGTTGGGGCTATGGATGCCTATTTGGTAGCGGAGCAATACCCAGGATTTTACTGCATGTTAGTTAAAGGACTCAACTCATGTAGCTTGAATTTTAGGTATGGTGGTTCAAAGAATAGAGAAAGTATCTATGAAGAAAGATGCACAATAAAAGCACACACTCAAATTCAGAAATGACTCATGAGCACATACATCTGAGATTCCAGCTCAAACTTATCCTAAAAATATTTGATCTTATTCGAGTTAAAGTGTTTATAAGCCAATAGTTTTAGGGTGACTGAAATTTTCTTTGGGTATCTTGAAAATGGGTAAACCATTTTCCCAGCCGAGTCGCCATTTGTTATGCCTTGCATAACCACCCCATCTTTTGCCTTGGTCAAAATGGGTCCCCCTTTGTTGTTTTTATCTGTTGTTGTTTTTCAATTAAAGTTTGGAGTCATTTTGTTTCAAACACTTTGATTTTGTTTTGGTTAGTCTATCGGAACCAGAACCAGAGATGAATCAGGTTCTGAGGTTTCTTTTGAAACTGGTTTTATTCGGTTTTTGTTCCCATTCCAACAGTTTTTTTTTCTTTTGCTTTTGTTTTTGTCTTTAGCGGGATTGGAGCCGGAGTGGGTATTAAGTTGGTCGTTATTGAAAAAATTGCAAAAATATAATCAACTCCGCCCTCGCCTTCGCTATTTTTATTTATGTTTTATTCTCGATCTTTGTATTTTGTTTTATTATGTTGGTCTTTTACTTTACCTTTTGTGTTTGCTTTTGTTTAGTGTTTAGTTGACAGACATGGAGTCAGAATGGGAATTAGGTTTGGAAATTTCATAATTTTGAGAATCACTTTCCATTTTGGTTCCACCTCCACCACTTTTTGATCGTTGAATTTTTTACTGGAGTTGCACTACAGAGAAGTGTTTGTTCTCTCATAGCTCCGACTCCGCCTTTACTGTGCTTTAATGCATTAATGAGAAGTTGCTCGTGTAGGTAGAAATCAACATTTTTTTACCTTCATTAAGGGTTAAACGGATCATTATTACCATTATTAAGAAATCAAAGGCACAAAACAACAGCAACAGAGTTTGTTTGAGCAAATTGATCGAGAGAGTGAGAAAGGATATTGTGTGCAAATCAATTCAGAAGGTTAGCTTAGGTTCGTTTGCATTTGAGGTAGGGTTTTCTTATCATTGATTGTTCATTTCCTGTATTGTCATATTTGTTGCTTTTTGTTTTATATCTGCTCGTGATTTTGATCATTTGGTTTCAATTGAATCTACGTTTCTTGGCATGATTGAATGAGTAGTTTCTTATTTTAGCTTGTTTTGTTTTGACTTCGTTTTCGTTTCCTGTATTGTCATTTTTGTTGCTTGTTATATTTTGAGCATGGTTGTTTTCATGTCTTAATCGTGATCACGTCGTGCTGTTTTGGTTTGTGTGGTTTAGATTAAATTAGGTTTTAAACAGTGAGGTAGATTAATGATTTACAGTGAGATAGGGTGGATTAGATTTATTGTTTTTACTTAGGGTTTGTCATGTGTTTTGTTTTGGTAGAAGGGCAAGATTTAAAATCCGTGCCCTAGTTTTTTATCATGTTTATTAGATTAGGGTTTTGATTGTCTCTGTAATCACTTTTAAAATGATTAAAATATGATATCTTATGATTTAGTCGTTCCCCATGGTCATATGAGTAAGGTGTTTTAAAGCCTTTCTTTTCATCTAATACAACCTTGGTTTTAGTCATGGAGTTATAGATTAAGTTGATAAAATTTTTGATGATGTCATGGTCAACCTAGGCGGAGACAGGATTAGAATCGATCTTGAACTTGACAATTAAGTTTTGCAAAAGGTATCGATCCCATTCCCATCCTATGTCCGGCTTCGCGTATAGAAGAAATCTTCTTTGGAAAATGATGATAACCTAAACGTAAGTGGAGGTGAAGTGGAAATAGAAAATGGAATCTGAAAATTTGAAGAAAACCAAATCCATTTTCCATTCCGATCCCGATTTCGATTCCCATCCAGAGTTTGACTCCGAGCCAGTTTAATATTAGTAAAAAAAATCCATATCGGTTTTGGCTCTGAATCTGACAGTGTGGTAAAATGGACTATTTTGGTTATGTTTCTTCCTGGTTCCACCTCTGATGCATATGTGAATGGTATGGTTTTAAAGCATGTTTTATAATGATGTCTAAAGATCTAATTAGAGGTATGCTTGCAGGAGAGTTGAAATATGTCAGGAACATCAGGAGAAGCTACAAGAAGGAACCAACCGGTGGGAACATCAAAAGCAACACCAAAACCAAAGAAGGTAAAGCCAAAAAAACTACCTTATACCTTGAGGTATGATCATAGGAGCCTGGTTGTGAAGGCGAGCAAGGTCGAGTCAGACTAGTCAGATATCACCGATACTAATCTGGGCCAGTACAAGTTTGAAGAATTACACAGAGAAACCTTTGTTGAACGAGAAAATTTGATAGGAAGGACTCAAAGGATTGTTGATTCCGGCCTGGTACATATCACTGTGTTCCCTTTATCAGTTTAGTGCCCGGAGTTTATATTAATAGTAGCCAGTGCCTACAATCCGGCTACAAGATTATGCATGGATTCATAGAATAATGTTATTATTAATCTTACTCCTCAGATGTTCCAAAATATATTTAGTGTTCTGGATCCCAAGATTTTGGTGCAGCTAACTGAAGTAGAGGAATTGAAGAAGTATAGCAAGTATAAGGACTCCAATAGGTCTCATTTGAATAAAAAGTGGCTAGGTACAGAAAATAAATCTCTATCCAAGCTTGCAAACCAACCTAAGAGGGCAGATTTCAAGAAGGAAATATCTTATTTAATATTGATGTTGTCCAGAGTGTTTGGGAAGAGGGATACGTTCCACTTCAAAGAATGGATGTTTCATTTCATTCGAACAATCTTAGAGGGTGACCATCAGTTTGATTGGTCAATGATTGTTTCAGATGCCATACATGATCAACTCACAAGGATCAGGCAGACTAAATCTTTCTTCATGACTTCTTATGTGGTTTATGCAGCAGCAAGATTGGGGGTTTTCCCAAGTTTGAACAAAGTAGGTATAATGGGAGTCTTGGATGGGCAGAAGAAGGTATGGGAACACTATGATCAATTGTCTCTTCAAGTTACTAAGACTCATTTCAGAAAATTCAATGATGCATTTTTATATGTGATTATCATCCAATTAAGTGGAGATGCAAGATATCGGTTAAGTCAAAAGCTATGGCTTTTATTGCTGAGTGGGGATGTTGGTACATCCAACACCCCAAGTTTACATACTTTAGGTTAGCTAGTTTTGAAGATCATCCACATTTACTTCCGAGGTGCTACAGTAACAGGATAGTGTTAATGGAGTTTGTATATCAAGCTATCGGAGTTAATGCTTGGTTTGGGATTAAGCATAAAATTGGATGTCATAAATTTCCCATGAAGTTGGGTGAATATAGTTGTCATCACTTGAAGGGAGAAAAGGTGGTTTGTAATAAGTTGATACAATTGAAATTGGGATTGTATACAGCTCGTAAGTATTTTGATCCAAAGAAGAAGATGTATGTTTTATTGCCTTCAGTATTCACTAGGCATTTCAACTTGTTAGAAGATTTTTGGAGTGATCGGCGGGATGAGTATGACTTAAGGAAGAAGAACTATGAAAGATTGTCGGTTGCAGTCATGGAAGAGTTAGGTGTTAAAGAAAATATTCCTAACACATTGGTGGATGATGGAATTGTATTGGATCCTTCATATGAAGCTTTGAACATTGGCACCAAGAGCTTAGATCCAATTGACTAGGATGCTGAAGAAACAATTGACATTAAGAAAATTGGAAGGACAGTCTTGGATAGAAGTGTGCAATGGTTGATGATGAGAACTGAAGCTCCTCAAGGACCAGTTCTTAAGAAGGGCAAAGGATACAAGAGAATCAAGAGAAAGACACCTCCCAAGGAGCCATTAGAATTCCTTCCTCCGGATGTTGAAGAAATAAAACTTAAGGTGGTAGATGATGAAGAAGAAGCATAAGAAGGAGATGTTCCAGTAGGAGGATCTATTGTTTCAACACCTACATTAGGTGAATCATCCGCCCAAGCCCCAATTACAAGGAAGAAGAGTAAAGAGGTTCAAGAAGGAGCACTTCATAGCATGGCTGAAGCTGCCAAGAGGAAAGAGGTAGAGGATGAAATTCTTGAAGTAGAGACGGATTCAGATGAAACTCTACCAGAGAAAGATTTACAAGAAAACATGCCTCTAGGAGAGGATTTTGAGCATATCTTAACACCAAAAGATTAGTGGAAGTTGTTTGAAGATGCTACAAGATATTCTAATGCAAGGGATGCAGTGGAGAAACAAAAGGAAATAGAAGCTAAAGCAGCAAAAATTGAGGTAGAAAAACAAAGAAGGCAACAAGAGAATGAACTTAAGGTCAAGGAAGAGAATGGAAAATTGGAATTAATACAAAGAATCCATGACCTTGAAGAAGAGAAGCAAGGAACCGAAGAGAAAGATAAGTCTTAGTTTCCAAACTGAAACTTGCAGAGGAAGCTTGATAGAAAGAGGAAGAAGCTGAAACTTTGAAGAAGAAAAGAGATGCTGAGGAGCTAATAAAGAAACAAAAACGTTGAAGAAGAAAAGGAAAAGGTAGAGAAACTCAAGGCCTTAGAAGTGGAGAGGTTAGAGAAAGAGAAACAAGAGGCTTTGGAAAAAGAAAGATTGGAAAAGGAAATTCAAGAAAGGAGGAGAAAAGAACAAAAGGATAAAGAAGAGGCTAAGAAGTTAGTGCAGATGCATGTGCTACAGGAACATCAAGAGAAAGCAAAGGTTGATTCTCAACCTCAGGTAAATACTCAACCACCTTCTACAGTTGTTTCTTCTTCTTCCATGATGACTACTGCTCCAATGGCTCCTACTTGGTTGAAGTTAGACCTGTAGAAAAGGGCAAGAACATCTCCGCAATCTCTCAATTGGGAGGACATGATGAAGGGGATTGAGCAAGAAAGGCCTAAGAAGAAGGCTAAAATTCTATATTCTACCAGACTCACAGATAAAGGGGAGATAGTTTCTGAATGTGCCATGCCTATGATAGAAAAGGAGGTAGGGGATATCCAACTAATAGACTATCAACTAAGTACGGTCAATTTGGGAAGACCCACTAGAAATCAATAAATGAATTTAATTGATGTAGTGGATTCAACAACTAAATCAAGAATGATAAAGGACAAGAAAAAGAAGGATGAGCTTAAGGCTCAATTGGATCAATTGCATTCATTCCTAAAGAGTGTCTCCTGTCCAAGGTCACAACAGGTAGCAGCCATTGAAACTCTTATTTTGTTAAGCAAAAAGGAGGTAGATGATTTGGTGTGGGTTAGAGGTAAGGAGGAGATGGTAGACAAATGGATAGAAAAATTGAACTGAGAGGTAGGTGAGGTTTTAGTAAAAGGGTTTGAAGCCTACAATGAGGTAGAAGGAGTGATAAAGAAGATGCATCAATACATTGAGGCATTAGAAAAACAAGAAGAAGAGCATAAGGAGTATAGTCAAAAGTTAGAAAAGGTAAATGCATTGCCTCTAACTACTCTTCTAGAACAATCCATACTTGAGGAAGATAACAAAGACATTTTGGAGAATACTTCTCGCATACTCAAGTTTAGGACTAGCTTTTTGAGCAAGCACAAGGATGAGATTCAGGAAGCAGTTAATAATTTGACTGAGCAATTGGAAGAGTTGGAAGCAGTCATGGCCATAATTGTAGATGTGAATGTAATAAAAAAAGATGGCATGCCTTTGAGTCAGGTTAAAGAGAAATGGAATGAAAGATTTCAAGGACTCATGAAAGAAAAGGATGATAAAGAAGATTTGGTAATAGATCGGCTTGTAGAAGTCAAAGAAGAGATAAAAGCTGCGGGGAGAGAATTGATGAAAATAAAGAGTATGAAATAATTTGCTGTAGCAGAGTTGGATCGGATCGAATTTGAGGATAGCTAGATTGATGGGCTAGAGATAGATACATTACAACAATTCTTCACCAGTTATGATGAGTTTATTGCGGATCCAACTTCACAAGCATGAATCCTTGCATTCATGATGTTCCCCTTCTTTGCATGTTGCATGTAACACTGATAGCTTTTGAACGTATGACTTCTTCTTCTTTTCTATCTTCTATTTTTAGAATGTTTTAATGTAAGAACTCAAGATCAAATTGATCTGTGTTTCCAAGAATGTTTGGTTCCTATAAAGGTGGAATGCCTAAAATAGAAGTAGAGTTCGAAATTTTGTATATCTATAAATACTTGATGGGTATCATATTGTAAAGGTGGGCTAATTGAGAATAGAATTGGCTTACCTAATGCTAGGAGATAGAATTTTGTAGATTTTTTGTAGAGATACTTTGTACTTGATCCTTTTACAGTAATAGAATTTACAAGTTTATGTAATATGGAGTTGGAATTGAGTTGCTTTATTTGATAAGGCTAATAAGTTATAATCCATCTGAATGCCAGTGATTGTGTTGAAGCGTGATAGTTTCTTATTTGATGAAAGTCATTAGAAGAAACCAGATTTAAAGATTTTCTTGTTAGATTGTCATTGAATTAAAATTATTAAAATCTATTGATCTATGATCTTGATGATGAATGAATGTGTGTTTTTTTTTGAAAGTCCTTGAACTATTTGTGGTGTGATTGTGAAGGTAATTAAGCACCTAAAATGTATGCAATGGTATAGATATGCTATAGATTGTGTCATCTTATGGTTTTCTTGATTTGATTGGAAGAACATTCATTATTGGAAGATATATGTCTAGATGATAGATAAATTTGATTCATACTTATTGGTTTTACCCTTTAATCTATCTTTTTCTTTTGTTTGAAACCCCATTGATTTACTAAAAATAGTTTGGTAAGATGAGTCACCACTTGAATCTTTTACCAACAAAGGCCCCTTGAAAATTACAGTTGCATGAACCAATTGAGTGACACCAGATAGTTGAGAACCAACTACCAAGACCTTGGGAGTTAGGCCACTACATGTTGTCTTTCTTTTTCAGGAGAAATAGAGTAGAAATATTCTATTTTAATGTTGTTTGTGTTATTTTAACCATCAACAGAAGTTGGCGCTAGAAGGAGGGCCTTGAAAAGACAAGCTGGCTCGCATAGGGTCATTCTTACTAGACAAATATGGAAGGATTCTCAGATATGTTGCTAATCCTGAACCATTACAAGAATTGCAAGCCTCGGTTAGACTAAGACCTCACACTCATAGAGTTTTGCTACCTTCATACCACCACCACTTACTCCACCTGGATTTCCTGCAAATCCATCTACACCACCACCACTTCCACCCACATCATCACCTCTGAATAGGCCTTTGTTGCCACCAATTCAGCCTACCTCACCACCGATCCAACCAATCCCTCCAATGGCATACTTTGTGAATAATCCCTCCCCATTGGGGACTATTCCTGGGGGATTCCATGATTTACCAAAGAACCCAGTGAAGTTCTGTATGAAATACATGCATAGAGAGTCGAGAAGTGCTGAAGAACATATACAAGCATTCAAAGATGCTTGCACTCAAGCTCAAGTTTCTCATTAAGATGTGGTATGTAGACTATTTCCTTATTGTTTGGGGGATATGACATATAATTGGTATCTAAATCTGCCTCAGGGATCTATTCTGGGTTGGACAGATTTCGAAAATGCTTTTATTAATCAATTCAGGGTTTATGTGGATTCTGCAATATTATACCACCAGTTTGCCACTATAAGGAAGGAACACCATGAACCATTGCCCTTGTTTAACACTAGGTTCCAAAGGATGTATCGTAGGTTACAAGAGCCTTATTTAGTACCAGCGGGTATGGCCATATAGGTATATTTGAGAGCTGTTGATCCTTTGATCGGCTTGTTCCTGCAAAGAACTTATCAACTTGATGAGACAGACTCATTGTCTAAGATTTATCATTTGGCTATCAAATTGCAACAACAGATAAGTCTGCAATCTGGAGGGTTAGGAGCAACTCTTCCTCTAATGAATTATCAGATGCCTAATCCACCGCTATACAATACAGTCCCAGGGATGTCATATTCCCAATATGGACCTGTATCTGAGTTGCAAGATCCACCCACTGTGCCCTTCTTTAGCAATGGTGTACAAGATTCCTCACATCAACCACAACAACAACAACCTCAACATCAACCACAACAAGGGGGAGGATCAACTCATGTCCATTCCCCAGCCATAGTTCAAAATGTGCAGAATGATCAAACTGTCCAACTCACAAGTGAAGTAGATACTCTCAAAAAGACTCTCTCTCATATGTCAAATGACATGGCACAACTCAGGAAAAACCCTCCTAAAAATCAAAACCAGAATTACAACAATCAGGGAGGTTATAACTATCAAGGCAATTACCCTAATTAGAACACCAATAGGAATTTCCAAAATTAGAACTCCTCAAACCAGAATTATCAAAATCAGAATAGAGGATATAATCAAAGGTTCAACAAAAACAACAATAATAGGCAGTGGAATACTAGACCTAATAATGGGGGAGTTCCTCATAATTATCAGGTGGGTGAAGAAAGACCCTATGTTGCTAATATTGCTGATTTGAATTTTATGAAAAATTGGTGTAGGTTGCATGATACAGCGGCCCATTTTGAGGTCAATTGCCCAGAAATGGAGAAGATGGTGAAAATTGCATAGGCTGATGCCCATCCTCAAGCAGGAAATTCCAATCAAGGTAATGGGTTAGTCAGCACTACCATGACTTATGAAACCATTGAAGAAAAATATCAACTCCCTATGCAAGGGGATAATGAGCCAGAGGAAGATGTTTATGATGCTCAAGCTTTTCAATCTAAGGGTGGTCACTTTCTAAGAAATCAGAATAAGGGGCCATTCACTACGTCTGCACCCCCAAATAATATGGTTCCACTGAATCAAAATGCAAATAACAATCCACCTCCACCAAAAGGACCTTCTGATTCTCATAATAGAGGTAATCAACCTTCTTTTCCTAAGTATCAAGTAAGGAATGATTATGAGTTTGACTTTGTTGCAGAGTTACAAAGGCAAAAGACATCACTATCTTTCTTTGATATCATGAAGTGGTGCCTAGCTCAACAGGAGGTGGTATTAAAGGCTTTGGAAGAGGCAGATCGCCTAAAAGGGAAAGGTAAAGTGACTCTCGCAAAGGAGACAAATGCAGCTATGTATAAAGGTAAGACCAGTACCCCACCTTTCCTTTTAAGTTTGAGAATCTTTGGAAAGAATCTACACAATTGTCTATTAGATTCTAGAGCATCAGGGAATGTTATGCCTTTTTTGATTTGCAAAAAGTTAGGATTAAGTCCTATTCCAACCAATAAAAAGGTGATTTAGTTGGATAAAACCAAAGTTAATGTTGTAGGTGAGTTGAAAAACATGCATGTACAGGTTGGATCAGACCCAAGGATCCAGACCTATATAGATATCCAAGTAGCCGATATCCCAGAAACATATGGTATGCTCTTAAGCAGAGAGCTAATGAAAAGCATAGGGGGATATCTATCCTTGGATTTTTCACACATGTGGTTACCTTAGAAAGGAGTTGCTACACAGATAAGGATTAAAAGTGAACCTAGACTCAAGCACATGATCACGGAATATGATGCTCCCAATGAAGTAGCATATTTTGAAACAGAGATAGGTGTTTATAAACAAGAGGAAGTTCTTACTTTCTTTGTAGTTAGTCCTATATTACGTTATCCTTAGATCATAGTGATCCCATGATTTGCATCAATCAACAGGTTTTAATAAGAAAATTACAACAAGATAGGCTGGTTTTAGGAGCAGAGATTTATTTGAGTAGTTTGTTGCTTCCTAATTGGTGTAGGATTCACTATCATAACCATTCAGTATTGACATGTTAGTCATGCATAGATATTCTAAGTCATGTAGATCAATCGAAACAAAACTACCAAGATGAATCTAAGACTGTCATCAATGAGTTCTCCTTCCAAGTTAAGGATGCAACTATTCTTACACGGGTTAGTCTTTCTCGAGAGGAAAATTCCTTAACAATAGAGCAGACTCAGGTTTTAGGCTCTCGAGATCAAGAAGAAGTGGAAGTATCTCAGTTTCATTTCAACACCCCTGCTTTGAATGCTTTACCAATGCCCGAGGTGTTAATCAAAGATGAATTAGATGGCAAGATAACTCAAGAAAGTATTCAGGAGATAGTTGTTGAACAAATTGGGAACATAGGAGAATCTTTAATTGAGCCTAGCCTTAAGATGATTGTTGATGATCAGCAAAATTCTGAGCCACCACATGTCACAAGTCGCAAAATCCATGTTGCTTCTAAGAAAAAAGAACTCCCAGCCAAAGACCAGTTATGGACTCTTAAGTTTGATGGTTCTAAGTCTAAAGCAGGAAGTGGAGTAGGAATTGAACTAACTAATCCGAAAGGAAAAACTTACTTTGCTTCTTATAGATTGCAGTTTGGTTGTACTAATAATGTAGCAGAATATGAAGCACTTGCAAGAGGGCTCATGTTTGCTCGTAAGAAGAAGGTAACTGCTCTTGCAGTAATGCAAGATTCTGAGGTAATTGTGAAGCAAGTATGTAGCCAATACACGTGCCATAACAAAAGATTGGCTGCATATAGAAATAGGGTTTGGAATTTAATAGAATATTTTGATGCCTTTGGAATTACTCTCATTCCAAGGGAAGCAAATCAAATAGAAGATGCTCTGGCTGTTGTAGCAAGTACATTAGAGCCTATGCAAGATTCAAATTTGAAAAGATTTTTTGTAGAATTGGTTTCAGTCCTGGCCATTCCTGATAATGTCAGACATTTTTAGGTGTTTAATGATGATCAACATATTTTGGACTTTTTGGAGAGTTCTGATGTGTTTCAAGGACAGATAATTGATGATTCTGACAGAGATCAAGGAGACTGGAATCTAGAAAGTGACAATCTAGAAGGGATAATGGATTTAAAGAGCAATAACATCCCGAAAGGGATGATAGCATTGGAAATGATATTTGATTCAAATCCGCGAGCTTACCAAAGAATGCCTATAAAGAGTGAGGGAGGCAAGTATAAATCCATTAATTTGGCTCACTCAGGGGCAGAAAGGAATGTTCTTATAGGGAAAACTTGTCCCTAGCAGATTAAGGATGAGATAATCAAAGTATTGAAACAAAATATTGAAGCAATTGCTTGGAGCTATGATGACTTGAAAACTTTTGATACATCTATCATCACACATATGATTCCTCTCAAGCCAGAAGCCAAGCTGTTTAGCCAAAAGCAAAGCTTGGTCAATGCATTAATTGAACCCCTGATTCAGAAAGAGGTGCAAAAACTTTTGGCTGCAAGAATAATCTTTCCAGTTAGAAATTCTACTTGGGTTGCTAATCTAGTTCCTGTGAGAAAGAAGAATGGTGAGATTAGGTTATGTGTGGATTTCAGAAATTTAAACAAGGCCTCTGAGAAGGACAACTATCCATTACCTTCTCTTGATGAAGTATTACAAAAGGTCAATGGATCACAGATGATGTCTTTCTTGGATGGGTATTCAGGATACAATCAGGTCCTTGTAAGTCATGAAGATAGGATGAAGATGGCTTTCACTACAAAATGGGGCACATTTGCCTACAGAAGGATGCCATTTGGTCTAATCAATGCTGGTGCTACTTTCCAAAGAGCGATGGATGTAGCATTTAAAGATTTGATAGGGAAATGTATAATCATCTATGTTGATGATCTGACCATCTTCTTTAAGAATAAATAAGATCATGCTGCTGATTTGGAAAAGGTGCTAAAGAAATGTGTCAGTTATGGTGTCTCTCTTAACCCAAAGAAATGAGTATTTGGAGTTTTTGAAGGAAAGCTTTTAGGTCACATTATATCAGAGGAGGGGATTCCATAGATCCTGATCGAGTGGAGGCCATTTTGAAATTGACAAGGCCAAGAAGTAAGAAGGAAATGAGATCTTTCTTTGGAAGAATTAATTTTTTCAAGAAATTTATAACAGGGTTTGCAAAGATTGTCAAACCACTCAATGAAATGATGAAGAAGGATGCGAAGATTGAATGGAGTGAAGAAGCTAAATCTGCTTTCATGCAGATTAAACAAGCTTTATCTGAGGCACCTATTTTAACAAGCCTAGATTATCTAAAACCCTTCTACATTTATTCTTTTGCTTCTGAACATTCATGTGCAACAATTTTAACATAGAGAAGAGAAAAGAACGAGGAGAGACCAATTACTTTTATGAGCTCTCCATTTAAAAATGCAGAAGTAAGATATTCATCATTGAAAAAATAGGCCTTTGCATTGGTCAGAGCAGTAAAGAAGTTTAGGCATTACATAATTAGAAGTCAGGTTATGGCTATAGTCCCAGATCTAGCTGTAAAGTCCCCCCTAATGCAAAGTGAATTAGGGGAAAGAAGAGGGAAATGGATGGCAATCTTACAAGAGTTTGACCTAGAGATTCATCCAATGAAGCTTGTAAGAGGTCATTGTTTGTCGAAGGCAATGGCTGAAGTAGACAGAAGTATAACTTTCCAGCATTACACTGTTCAATCATTCACAAAAGATCTCTGGTATACAGATTTAGTATTCTTTCTCCTCAATAACAAGTGTCCAAAAGGAATGAATGCTACTCAGAGGAGAGCATTGAGGATGAAGAGCGCCCAATATATGCTTAAAGGAGGATCAATCTATAGGAAGAATTTCCAAGGAATCTATCTACGTTGCTCAGATCAGCAAGAAGTTAAACATGCCATAAACGAATTTCATAGCAGGCATGGGACAGGGCATGGATCAGCTGAGGCTTTGGCACATCAGATTTTAAGGTCAGACTATTATTGGCCATATGTGTTTAGATATGCACACCAACACTGCAGGACTCGTCATACATGTCAAACTTCTGCATCTAGAGAAAGAAATCTTGCAATGCCTCTACAACCGGTGTATGAGGTAAGGCCATTTGCTCAATGGGCACTTGATTTTGTAGGTGTGATTAATCCAAATTCTTCTGCAAGACATAAATTCATCTTGACTACCTGACTACTGCACACGTTGGATGGGCGTGGTGTTATTACGGGATAAGGCTAGAGAAAAGAAGGGAGATCATGAGAAGTTTGACAGACTTTGGTTAGGTCCCTATCAAGTAGCTGAAATATTGGGAGATAATGCTTTTCGTTTGAGTACCTTAACAGGAGAGCCTGTTCCATTACCTGTTAATGGTCAGTTTCTCAAGCACTATTTTGGTGCATAGAAGGTCTGATATCTTTGAAGGAGAATGTATTATATTGTATCATATGTAATTAAGTTTTTAGGTAGTTAGGTTTTAATTTTGTCTTTGTTTTAGTTAGGTTTTTCTTTTTGTTGTTGTTTTGTTTTTGGGTCTTTGCTTTCTTTGTTTGGCTTTGGTTCATTGTGTTGTGTTTTTTTTGTTTTGTTGGGGATCTTTATTCTGTTCATTTCAATACTTGGGGTTGTTATTCAAAGTATACTATTGGTACTAGGAGAGAAACTGGTTTAGGTATTTTCATTATTATCATTGAAAAGGATGTTGTTCTAAAAAAAAACTCATGTCTTATGATCATTCTAGTTAGGGTTTGAGAAGTTATTTTAAGATAAGAAGATACATTGTGAATATCTCATGCATTATTATCAAAAATCTGGCACAGAGTTAGATAAAACATCTACATGAGTAAATTTCTATCTGTTTTAGAATGACTCTACCTTTGTTTCAAGTGAAAAAATCCATTTCCAAGACTATCATGAAATCCATTGTAGTTCTCAACCCACATTTTAGATTCATTGAATCTGAGTATTGAGAGATGCATAACAGAATTTCCATAAGTAACAAAAAAAAAAAGAATGAAAAGAAAGAAAGAAAAGGCAAGCTCAATATCAAGTGGGTAATCAAGTATCTCTATTGGGGCTATGGACGCCTGTCTGGCAGTAGAGAAATGCTTTAAGAGAACTAGAGGCATCTTTGTTGGGGCTATGGATGCCTATTTGGTAGCGGAGCAATACCCAGGATTTTACTGCATGTTAGTTAAAGGACTCAACTCATGTAGCTTGAATTTTAGGTATGGTGGTTCAAAGAATAGAGAAAGTATCTATGAAGAAAGATGCACAATAAAAGCACACACTCAAATTCAGAAATGACTCATGAGCACATACATCTGAGATTCCAGCTCAAACTTATCCTAAAAATATTTGATCTTATTCGAGTTAAAGTGTTTATAAGCCAATAGTTTTAGGGTGACTGAAATTTTCTTTGGGTATCTTGAAAATGGGTAAACCATTTTCCCAGCCGAGTCGCCATTTGTTATGCCTTGCATAACCACCCCATCTTTTGCCTTGGTCAAAATGGGTCCCCCTTTGTTGTTTTTATCTGTTGTTGTTTTTCAATTAAAGTTTGGAGTCATTTTGTTTCAAACACTTTGATTTTGTTTTGGTTAGTCTATCGGAACCAGAACCAGAGATGAATCAGGTTCTGAGGTTTCTTTTGAAACTGGTTTTATTCGGTTTTTGTTCCCATTCCAACAGTTTTTTTTTCTTTTGCTTTTGTTTTTGTCTTTAGCGGGATTGGAGCCGGAGTGGGTATTAAGTTGGTCGTTATTGAAAAAATTGCAAAAATATAATCAACTCCGCCCTCGCCTTCGCTATTTTTATTTATGTTTTATTCTCGATCTTTGTATTTTGTTTTATTATGTTGGTCTTTTACTTTACCTTTTGTGTTTGCTTTTGTTTAGTGTTTAGTTGACAGACATGGAGTCAGAATGGGAATTAGGTTTGGAAATTTCATAATTTTGAGAATCACTTTCCATTTTGGTTCCACCTCCACCACTTTTTGATCGTTGAATTTTTTACTGGAGTTGCACTACAGAGAAGTGTTTGTTCTCTCATAGCTCCGACTCCGCCTTTACTGTGCTTTAATGCATTAATGAGAAGTTGCTCGTGTAGGTAGAAATCAACATTTTTTTACCTTCATTAAGGGTTAAACGGATCATTATTACCATTATTAAGAAATCAAAGGCACAAAACAACAGCAACAGAGTTTGTTTGAGCAAATTGATCGAGAGAGTGAGAAAGGATATTGTGTGCAAATCAATTCAGAAGGTTAGCTTAGGTTCGTTTGCATTTGAGGTAGGGTTTTCTTATCATTGATTGTTCATTTCCTGTATTGTCATATTTGTTGCTTTTTGTTTTATATCTGCTCGTGATTTTGATCATTTGGTTTCAATTGAATCTACGTTTCTTGGCATGATTGAATGAGTAGTTTCTTATTTTAGCTTGTTTTGTTTTGACTTCGTTTTCGTTTCCTGTATTGTCATTTTTGTTGCTTGTTATATTTTGAGCATGGTTGTTTTCATGTCTTAATCGTGATCACGTCGTGCTGTTTTGGTTTGTGTGGTTTAGATTAAATTAGGTTTTAAACAGTGAGGTAGATTAATGATTTACAGTGAGATAGGGTGGATTAGATTTATTGTTTTTACTTAGGGTTTGTCATGTGTTTTGTTTTGGTAGAAGGGCAAGATTTAAAATCCGTGCCCTAGTTTTTTATCATGTTTATTAGATTAGGGTTTTGATTGTCTCTGTAATCACTTTTAAAATGATTAAAATATGATATCTTATGATTTAGTCGTTCCCCATGGTCATATGAGTAAGGTGTTTTAAAGCCTTTCTTTTCATCTAATACAACCTTGGTTTTAGTCATGGAGTTATAGATTAAGTTGATAAAATTTTTGATGATGTCATGGTCAACCTAGGCGGAGACAGGATTAGAATCGATCTTGAACTTGACAATTAAGTTTTGCAAAAGGTATCGATCCCATTCCCATCCTATGTCCGGCTTCGCGTATAGAAGAAATCTTCTTTGGAAAATGATGATAACCTAAACGTAAGTGGAGGTGAAGTGGAAATAGAAAATGGAATCTGAAAATTTGAAGAAAACCAAATCCATTTTCCATTCCGATCCCGATTTCGATTCCCATCCAGAGTTTGACTCCGAGCCAGTTTAATATTAGTAAAAAAAATCCATATCGGTTTTGGCTCTGAATCTGACAGTGTGGTAAAATGGACTATTTTGGTTATGTTTCTTCCTGGTTCCACCTCTGATGCATATGTGAATGGTATGGTTTTAAAGCATGTTTTATAATGATGTCTAAAGATCTAATTAGAGGTATGCTTGCAGGAGAGTTGAAATATGTCAGGAACATCAGGAGAAGCTACAAGAAGGAACCAACCGGTGGGAACATCAAAAGCAACACCAAAACCAAAGAAGGTAAAGCCAAAAAAACTACCTTATACCTTGAGGTATGATCATAGGAGCCTGGTTGTGAAGGCGAGCAAGGTCGAGTCAGACTAGTCAGATATCACCGATACTAATCTGGGCCAGTACAAGTTTGAAGAATTACACAGAGAAACCTTTGTTGAACGAGAAAATTTGATAGGAAGGACTCAAAGGATTGTTGATTCCGGCCTGGTACATATCACTGTGTTCCCTTTATCAGTTTAGTGCCCGGAGTTTATATTAATAGTAGCCAGTGCCTACAATCCGGCTACAAGATTATGCATGGATTCATAGAATAATGTTATTATTAATCTTACTCCTCAGATGTTCCAAAATATATTTAGTGTTCTGGATCCCAAGATTTTGGTGCAGCTAACTGAAGTAGAGGAATTGAAGAAGTATAGCAAGTATAAGGACTCCAATAGGTCTCATTTGAATAAAAAGTGGCTAGGTACAGAAAATAAATCTCTATCCAAGCTTGCAAACCAACCTAAGAGGGCAGATTTCAAGAAGGAAATATCTTATTTAATATTGATGTTGTCCAGAGTGTTTGGGAAGAGGGATACGTTCCACTTCAAAGAATGGATGTTTCATTTCATTCGAACAATCTTAGAGGGTGACCATCAGTTTGATTGGTCAATGATTGTTTCAGATGCCATACATGATCAACTCACAAGGATCAGGCAGACTAAATCTTTCTTCATGACTTCTTATGTGGTTTATGCAGCAGCAAGATTGGGGGTTTTCCCAAGTTTGAACAAAGTAGGTATAATGGGAGTCTTGGATGGGCAGAAGAAGGTATGGGAACACTATGATCAATTGTCTCTTCAAGTTACTAAGACTCATTTCAGAAAATTCAATGATGCATTTTTATATGTGATTATCATCCAATTAAGTGGAGATGCAAGATATCGGTTAAGTCAAAAGCTATGGCTTTTATTGCTGAGTGGGGATGTTGGTACATCCAACACCCCAAGTTTACATACTTTAGGTTAGCTAGTTTTGAAGATCATCCACATTTACTTCCGAGGTGCTACAGTAACAGGATAGTGTTAATGGAGTTTGTATATCAAGCTATCGGAGTTAATGCTTGGTTTGGGATTAAGCATAAAATTGGATGTCATAAATTTCCCATGAAGTTGGGTGAATATAGTTGTCATCACTTGAAGGGAGAAAAGGTGGTTTGTAATAAGTTGATACAATTGAAATTGGGATTGTATACAGCTCGTAAGTATTTTGATCCAAAGAAGAAGATGTATGTTTTATTGCCTTCAGTATTCACTAGGCATTTCAACTTGTTAGAAGATTTTTGGAGTGATCGGCGGGATGAGTATGACTTAAGGAAGAAGAACTATGAAAGATTGTCGGTTGCAGTCATGGAAGAGTTAGGTGTTAAAGAAAATATTCCTAACACATTGGTGGATGATGGAATTGTATTGGATCCTTCATATGAAGCTTTGAACATTGGCACCAAGAGCTTAGATCCAATTGACTAGGATGCTGAAGAAACAATTGACATTAAGAAAATTGGAAGGACAGTCTTGGATAGAAGTGTGCAATGGTTGATGATGAGAACTGAAGCTCCTCAAGGACCAGTTCTTAAGAAGGGCAAAGGATACAAGAGAATCAAGAGAAAGACACCTCCCAAGGAGCCATTAGAATTCCTTCCTCCGGATGTTGAAGAAATAAAACTTAAGGTGGTAGATGATGAAGAAGAAGCATAAGAAGGAGATGTTCCAGTAGGAGGATCTATTGTTTCAACACCTACATTAGGTGAATCATCCGCCCAAGCCCCAATTACAAGGAAGAAGAGTAAAGAGGTTCAAGAAGGAGCACTTCATAGCATGGCTGAAGCTGCCAAGAGGAAAGAGGTAGAGGATGAAATTCTTGAAGTAGAGACGGATTCAGATGAAACTCTACCAGAGAAAGATTTACAAGAAAACATGCCTCTAGGAGAGGATTTTGAGCATATCTTAACACCAAAAGATTAGTGGAAGTTGTTTGAAGATGCTACAAGATATTCTAATGCAAGGGATGCAGTGGAGAAACAAAAGGAAATAGAAGCTAAAGCAGCAAAAATTGAGGTAGAAAAACAAAGAAGGCAACAAGAGAATGAACTTAAGGTCAAGGAAGAGAATGGAAAATTGGAATTAATACAAAGAATCCATGACCTTGAAGAAGAGAAAGCAAGGAACCAAAGAGAAAGATAAGTCTTAGTTTCCAAACTGAAACTTGTAGAGGAAGCTCGATAGAAAGAGGAAGAAGCTGAAACTTTGAAGAAGAAAAGAGATGCTGAGGAGCTAATAAAGAAACAAAAACGTTGAAGAAGAAAAGGAAAAGGTAGAGAAACTCAAGGCCTTAGAAGTGGAGAGGTTAGAGAAAGAGAAACAAGAGGCTTTGGAAAAAGAAAGATTGGAAAAGGAAATTCAAGAAAGGAGGAGAAAAGAACAAAAGGATAAAGAAGAGGCTAAGAAGTTAGTGCAGATGCATGTGCTACAGGAACATCAAGAGAAGGCAAAGGTTGATTCTCAACCTCAGGTAAATACTCAGCCACCTTCTACAGTTGTTTCTTCTTCTTCCATGATGACTACTACTCTAATGGCTCCTACTTGGTTGAAGTTAGACCTGCAGAAAACGACAAGAACATCTCTGCAACCTCTCAATTGGGAGGACATGATGAAGGGGATTGAGCAAGAAAGGCCTAATAAGAAGGCTAAAATTCTAAATTCTACCAGACTCACAGATAAAGGGGAGATAGTTGCTGAATGTGCCATGCCTATGATAGAAAAGGAGGTAGGGGATATGCAACTAACAAACTATCAACTAAGTACGGTCAATTTGGGAAGACCCACTAGAAATCAACAAATGAATTTAATTGATGTAGTGGATTCAACAACTAAATCAAGAATGATAAAAGACAAGAAAAAAAAGGATGAGCTTAAGGCTCAATTGGATCAGTTGCATTCATTCTTGAAGAGTGTCTCCTGTCCAAGGTCACAACAGGTAGCAGCCATTGAAACTCTTGTTTTGTTAAGAAAAAAGGAGGTAGATAATTTGGTGCAGGTTAGAGGTAAGGTGCAGATGGTAGACAAATGGATAGACAAATTGAACCGAGAGGTAGGTGAGGTTTTAGTAAAAGGGTTTGAAGCCTACAAGGAGGTAGAGGGAGTGATAAAGGAGATGCATCAATACATTGAGGCATCAGAAAAACATATAGAAGAGCATAAGGAGTATAGTCAAAAGTTAGAAAAGTTAAATGCATTGCCTCTAACTACTCTTCTAGAACAATCCATACTTGAGGAAGATAACAAAGACTTTTTGGAGAAGACTTCTCGCATACTCAAGTTTAGGACTAGCTTTTTGAGCAAGCACAAGGATGAGATTCAGGAAGCAGTTAATAATTTGACTGAGCAGTTGGAAGAGTTGGAAGCAGTCATGGCCATAATTGTAGATGTGAATGTAATGACAAAAGATGGCATGCCTTTGATCAGGTTAAAGAGAAATGGAATGAAATATTTCAAGGACTCATGCAAGAAAAGGATGATAAAGAAGATTTGGTAATAGATCGGCTTGTAGAAGTCAAAGAAGAGATAAAAGCTACGGGGAGAGAATTGATGAAAATAAAGAGTATGAAATAATTTGCTACAGCAGAGTTGGATCGGATCGAATTTGAGGATAGCAGGATTGATGGGCTAGAGATAGATACATTACAACAATTCTTCACCAGTTATGATGAGTTTATTGCGGATCCAGCTTCACAAGCATGAATCCTTGCATGCATGATGTTCCCCTTCTTTGCATGTTGCATGTAACACTGATAGCTTTTGAATGTATGACTTCTTCTTCTTTTCTATCTTCTATTTCAAGAATGTTTTAATGTAAGAACTCAAGATCAAATTTATCTGAGTTTCCAAGAAAGTTTGGTTCCTAAAAAGGTGGAATGCCTAAAATAGAAGTAGAGTTCGAACTTTTGTATATCTATAAATACCTGATGGGTATCATATTGTAAAGGTGGGCTAATTGAGAATAGAATTGGCTTACCTAATGCTAGGATATAGAATTTTGTAGAGTTTTTGTAGAGATACTTTGTACTTGATCCTTTTACAGTAATAGAATTTACAGGTTTACGTAATATGGAGTTGCAATTGAGTTGCTTTATTTGATAAGGCTGATAAGTTATAATCCATCTGAATGCCAATGATTGTGTTGAAGCATGATAGTTTCTTATGTGATGAAAGTCATTAGAAGAAACCAGATTTAAAGATTATCTTGTTAGATTGTCATTGAATTAAAATTATTAAAATCTGTTGATCTATGATCTTGATGATGAATGAATGTGTGTTGTTTTGAAAGTCCTTGAACTATTTGTGGTGTGATTGTGAAGTTAATTAAGCACCTAAAATGTATGCAATGGTATAGATATGCTATAGATTGTGTCATCTTATGGTTTTCTTGATTTGATTGGAAGAACATTCATTATTGGAAGATATATGTCTGGATGATAGACAAATTTGATTCATACTTATTGGTTTTACCCTTTAATCTATCTTTTTATTTTGTTTGAAACCCCATTGATTTACTAAAAACAGTTTGGTAAGATGAGTCACCGCTTGAATCTTTTACCGGCACAGGTCCCTTGAATATTATAGTTGCATGAACTAATTTAGTGATACCAGACAGTTGAGAACCAACTACTAGGACCTTGGGAGTTAGGCCACTACATGTTGTCTCTCTTTTTCAGGAGAAATAGAGTAGAAATATTCTATTTTAATTTTGTTTGTGTCATTTTAACCATCAACACCGCTCTCCCCCTCTCTCCCTCCCACTCTCCCCTTATCTCACTCTCCCACTCTCTCCCACTTTGTCTTTTTCCCACTCTGCCCCTCTCTCCCTCCCACTCTCTCTTTCTTCCACTCTCCCCTTCTCCCACTCTCCCACCCTCTCCCACTACATCTTTCTCCCATTCTACCCCTCTCCCCCTCCCTCTCTATCTCCCACTCTCCCCTTCTCCCACTCTCTCTTTCTCCCACTCTCCCCTTCTCCCACTCTCCCACTCTCTACCTCCCTCTCTTTCTCCCTCTCCCTCCCTCTCTCCTCCTCCTATCTCACTCTCTCTCTCTTTCTCCCTCTGCCATCCCTCTCCCACCCTCTCCCACTCTCTCTTTCTTAATCTCCCCTCTCTCCCTCCTCTCTATCTCTCCTCTCCTTCTCCCCACTCTCCCACTCTCTCTTTCTCCCTCTCCCCCTCCTCTCCCTCTCCTCTCCTCTCTCCCTCCTCTTTATCTCCCACTCTCTCCCACCTCTCTCCCACTCCTCCTCTCTCCCTCCCTCTTTATCTCCCGCTCTCTCCCACTCTCTCTTTCTCCCACTCTCCCCTTCTCCCACTCTCCCCTTCTCCCAATCTACCACTCTCTCCCACTCTATCTTTCTCCCACTCTCCCTCTCTATCCCTCCCTCTCTATCCCCTTCTCCCCTTCCACCACTCTCTCCACTCTCTCTTTCTCCCACTCTCCCCCTCTCTCCCTCCCTATCTATCTCCATCTCTCTCACTATCTCTTTCTAACCCTCTACCTCCCTCCCCCTCTCCCTCCCTCCTCTCTCTCCCTCTTTCTCTCCCTCTCTCTTTCTCCCCTCTCTCCCTCCCTCTCTCCATCTTTCTCTCCCACTCCCTCTCCCTCCCTCTCTCCCTTTTTCTCTCCCACTCTCTCTTTCTCCCACTCTCCCCTCTCTCCCTCCCTATCTAATCCATGTCTCCTACTTCTCTTTCTAACCCTCTATCCTCTCCCTTCCTCCCTCCCTCTCCCTCTTTCTCTCCCACTCTCCCTCTACCTCTCTCTCTCTCTCTCTCACACACACACACACACACACACTCACCTCTATCTCCTCTACTATAAGGGTGCAGGGGACATATATAGAGTTAGAATAGAGGGTATAGACAAAGAGGGATAAACTAAATATATTAAGAAAACCATATTTCACATAACGCGCTCACATTATAATGCAATCACATGTTTTACTCCACTAAAAACATTAAAAAATTATATATACTTGTGATTTCAAGGCCCACAGTTTGCATATTCCCCTGGTTCTACGTGTGCTCCAACAAAAAGTTGCTTTTTGATGGTGTTGTGAAGTGTGCAAGCATGTTTTTCACATTCCATCACCTTTTCCATGATCTTTCAACCACCTTTGCATGAAATAGCAAAGTTTCCATGTTGAAAGACATATAATATCAATTGAAGTTTGAATTCCATTGAAAACTGATATACAATTGAAGTTTGGAGAGAAACAAGCTTTTGAACAAGTTAAATTTTTGTGGAGTTTGAAGAAAGAAGAAGCTAAGGCTACATAATTGGGTTGAACTCCTCCATTTGAAAGTCTGTTTTTTTAGGTATGTGAAGTCTTTACACATTTTTTTTCATTCTATTATGGCTTGCTTTCATTTTTGTTTGTCATTATAACCTTAACTTGTCATTGTAACATAGAATAAAGCTGATTAGAAACTCAAAACCATTCAATTCTTTCATGACACACTAATTCAAGAACTGAATGCTGCAACTTACATGGCAAAATAACAACAAATCATGTGGAAGGTATCTACCAACCTTTATCCAGACATACAAGTCACTATAATCAACATGTTATTGATTGAAATAAACCAAATACGCATTCCTAATATCTCACCAAAATTCATCCTTTAAGACAACTCCAAGCCTCTCCCATTCCTCCAAAGGGTCCAAACACCTTCCAATACCTCTACACAATTTGATGCAGTACAAAGGAGGAAATCAACACCTTTCTTGACACACTTATTCAACTATATTTCCCTTCACAACACATTTGATTCATATACTCAAATTAGAATTAAGAGTTCCCAATTCCTTAAGGACCTTCGAAACACCTTGAAAATCTTGAAAATAACTGATTACAATCAACTAGATTCCTTAAAACATCAACCAATGATTATATCATTCACAACTTCTCTTAAATCTTCCATAATGGCACCATTGTTTACAAACACAAACTATAATTCTTAAGGCACAACCAAACCATTATTTTATTAAGAAATATTTGTTTG
Organism: Sequoiadendron giganteum; assembly: GCA_007115665.2. Classification (NCBI taxonomy): domain Eukaryota; kingdom Viridiplantae; phylum Streptophyta; class Pinopsida; order Cupressales; family Cupressaceae; genus Sequoiadendron; species Sequoiadendron giganteum. Next base: position 201,246,351 of record CM021108.1, read on the forward strand.
AGTTAGTACAAAAAAAATGAAACCTTTCAGAAGTCTACCCTTACACATAGAATTAGTTCCTTTGTTCACTGTCCACATTACGAGTAGCCAAGCATCTGCAAACTATCACATGTATCTCCCAAACCATGCACACACTTCAGACTGTGATACTCATTTTTGATGCAGAGTTAGAGGACCCAAAACCATTCAAGATATCAACTTGGATTCAAGAGGCATCTAACAAGATTAAAAATTCCTAATGGACCAATCCCAACACTCCTCCAAGTTGGACAACAAACAGAAACACTATTTCCCACTTTTCACCCTTGGAATCTAGTAGTAGTGCAAAACCAATTTTGGTCCCTTAACTCCAAAACTTTCCAAAACAACAAGAAAATAAAATAATTATTCTAGCACCCATTTCAAATTTTCAAAACATACCTTAACCCATCACATGACTCCTTTGGGACAACTTTAAGAAAACTGACCTTTTCACTGTTTTAGGCCTCTAAGTATGTCAATTTTACAAAGGAACTACCGTTAGATCCTCACACCAGACTTAAAAACCCAAAAAAAATCTTTAATTAGGTCTCAAAACAAGATATTTTATAAGTCTTAGGACCTTACCCACTCAACTAGGCTTTGAATACAAAAACCCTCATTTTTTAATGCAAAGAGGGAGGGTTTATAGAAAATCCTATACCCAAGCCTTCCCAGACCATTACAAAGAATAAAAAATCTTTAAAATACCTTACACAAGGTCAAAATATCATTACATAGACCACTCCTTCAACATTTTTTCAAAATCACTCCTTGGTTCCTCAAATTCTCATGGAAAAGTGCTTGTTTCAGCCTAAGAACCCCATCCTATTGTCATTAGTTTCATTCCAAGGCATGTTAAACAATAAAAGACCCTAATCTAAAAATTTAAATGCCATCCCACCAAGAAAAAATTCATAACATTAGGTGGGATGGTCATTTCATAATTAAATCCTACTCAAACCCTTGACTAGCTTGAAATGAGCAGTTTCAGAAAATTGTCAATTGCTCCCTTCAAATGTACTGTTAAGCCCTCAGAACTAGTGCATTAGAGAGTTAAGACATGTGCCTACAATATTATATTATTTTTATATCAAGGGGAGGCTGTACAGATCCATAGAAGTGCAAGAATGTGCAAAACAACCAGTGAATTTCTGGAAAACAACATCTTTTTATCATAAAAATGGATTTCAAAATGAACAATACTCCTCCCTTCGAGACAATGGAGGTTGTTTCAACCTTTTTCAAAGACAAAAAACTCCCCCCAACACCTATAACTAACAAAAAATCATCTTTGAAAGCATATAAAAACTTTGTCTATGCTTCCATAGTTTGTACACATTTGTCTATGCTAGGTTAAATTTTGTACATGATGATTGTAAGTATTATTTAAATAAAGCCTTTAATGACATATTTTTCAATTAACTTGAATGGATACATTTTTTAGGAACTAATATTTATCTCATTACCATGGTACAAATAAAATTATCCTCCATGTCGAAGAAAAAGACAAAGAGGAAACTAATAGACGAAGAGAACGAAACCTTCAAATAAAATGAGAGAGTTCGGGTGGCGGCATATCGTGAAAAAAAGAAATTGGAAATGATTTATGAAAACAAGCTGATTGTAGAGGAACCTCAACCATCAAAAAGAGAATGGGAATTGGTAGCATAGCATGCACGAATGTGAAAGCATCGTCATAAGACAAATTCAGATACCGTAGTTGGAGACACACCCTTAATGACAAGTGAATATGAAGGGACACCATTAAGCAAAAGAGAATATGGAGGGAAACCATATAGCAAAAGTGAATATGGATGGACACCATCTACTGTGAGTGAATATGGAGGGACACCATGTACCGCAAGTAAATATTGTTGGACACCATCCAACACATCTCAAGTTGAGAGTGCATCATCACTCGGAATTGATAAAGAAGGTATGCCATCATCCCCATGTGAACCACAAGGTATGTATTCTTCTCCACCCTTGATCGAAGGTATGCAATATAGCCCACCTCAATTAACTATTGATGAAATTCCTAATGTTGAGATCTATGTACCTAGGAGAACACCACCTAGAATTTTGCATAGAAAGCCAGAGTATTTGATTAATATTGATGATGAGATTTTGCAGCACATAGAAGGTAAGATTTCAACACGCACTTGCAGAAGATATGCTGATAAGATTTGGGAACAATTCTTTGAAAGGATAAATGAGACTACAAGATGTCAACTATTTTTTGAAATGATGTGGGGTGTCAAGTATAGGAACATCATGAAGACTCTTGGGTTGAGAACATCGAATGCATCGAGTGAAGACACTATTGTGAAGAATCTAATGGATGCTTATGAGAGTGTGGGTAAGACCTCACACTCAAAGGATAGTAATGTCACTCGATGTGTCATTACATCAACTTTGGTAAGCTATCAAACAAAGAGAGATCATCTAATTAAACAGACTAGTGAACAAATGAGAATTAGTAGAATTTTTTTATCAAGAGCCATTCAAAGGCGACAAAGAATTGAGGGCAATGATTCAAATGAATTATGGGCTTTCTCAAGGAGACTGTCATGAAAAGATAAAGAAGTTGTTGAAGCCTTGAGAACACTAATTGAAGAGTATTGGAAGAATAACACAAGGCCATCTCTGAATCAAAGAGATGTGGTAAGAAGGAGAATTGGTAGTCAAAATTGTGAGCCACATCCAAAGCATTTTTTGGATATGACTCAAACCCAATTTTTTCAAAAATTTGAAAATGATTATCCTCAAATTAGTATTTCTCAAAGATTTTTTGAAATGCTTAAACCTTTTTATGTCAAGATAAATCACACACGCACTACTTTTTGTTGTAGACTACATATTGAATTTTCTAACCATTATGATGTTTATTGTTCTATATGTTTAGATTTGCATACTAACGATGTTTTGCAGGATTGTGGCATACAAGCCCCACCAAAATCTTCAAGAGAATTCTTATCAAAAAAATTATGTGAAATAGAGGATAGACAGATATTCTATAGGACAACATGCTTGGATGGTTCATGCGAGCATTGTGGTGGCTTCCAGCGTATGCCAGTATGTCAACATATGGAAAACACATATGAGGTGGGACAAAAACTAGTAGATTTTAGGAAGTATAAAATAGTGGCATATGCTACAAAAGATGGGTCTCAAGCAAAAAGGTGTGATTTGGTTATTGAGAAGATTCCAGTGTACCAATTTATGACCACATTTTGTGATAATATAGTCTTATGCAATGCATACCCATAGAGCCTGATGGTTGGACACACAATTCAAGCTATGCAAGGATACCTTTCCAGTTGGAAGCATAGTATTTGTGGTTGAGTTTGCAGAGAACTACACTCTACAACCACAACATGAGGTGCAATCACAGCATTACAACTCCACACAAGTTTTTATATTTGTGCACATAGCATTCATTCATGCATTTGATAGTATAGATGAGCAAAGGAATGTATTGAGGGAGTACCAATTTTACATTAGTGATGATCACACGCATTCTCTAGAGTTCGTGCAAGGTTGCTTCCAAATGTTATACAATGATTTGGCTTAGAGGGGCATAGAATACGATAGACATATAATATGGTCTGATAACTGTGCAACATAGTTCAAGAACTCGTGCATTTTCTACTGGTTGTGCAAGATGCATGTCATTACAGGTGTTCAACATATGTGGAACTTTTGTGAGGCCGGACATGGAAAGGGGGAGAATGATGGTGCAGGAGCATGTGTGAAAAGAGCATTAGCACGAGAAGAGTTAAAGTATAAAGACAATGCAAAGTTGACAAATGCAAAATCAATCATCGAGTGGTGTAATGCTTTGATGGGTCCAGGTAATGAAGGTACGTCTTCAGTTCATATATTTTTTTGGTTGATGGATGATACTAACATTACACCATATGAAGAGTGTTGTACACTAACAAGATCGAGTGAGGTACACTCTTTCCTTAGCTCAAATGCAAGTTCATGGAGTATCGATACATGAAAGATTGCATGCTTTTGTTCTTCATGCACAATGCAAGCCTAGAATGATTGTGAGTCAGGGGAGTGGGTTGACAAATGGTTCACAAGTTATATTAGCCCACTTCACACATATTGCCCTCTAATGGCATTGGAGCTGACACATCAGATCTAGTTCAACCAGGTGATATATCTACTTGCTTAGTTGTTGAAATTCCATATCGTTATCTTACTTTGTATTGTATTTGTAATGTTGAAAAATTTCAAGAGATTTTATGGACATATCAATGCAGGGCATGCTTATGCAATTATTGTAGATGAAGACAATGAAGAGGGAATAAACTATTACTTGTGTCATTGTGTTGAGGCCAAAAAGAAATTGGAGGCGCTAGTTATATATGGAGAAAACATCGAATACCCTACAGGCTTAGTTGTGGTTACTAGAACATGGCTTAGAAGGTACCCACATTCAAGTGTTAAACATTGGCTATTTCAGGACTTTGACATGCATCGTAAGATTCTTCATTACTCAAACCTTGTCGTGGCAACCAATGTTCATTTGACCAAATATGGGGGTAGACCTTTGAAGAAGACCTTGTGGAAGGTATATGAGTCTGGCCATGAGGCTATACTTGACACAATAAAGAGTAGAGTAGACCCAGATAGTTCGTTGGATTAATTTGTAAGTATATGCACATTGGTTCTTATTAATTTATACTTGTATGCACATTAATTTGTTTTATGCGAATGCTATCATCTTCTTTTACAGTGATTGGTGTCCCCTTGTGAAAAATGCAGATAAATGAGCCATCCAAGAGAATGTCAGCCGTAAAAGCAATGCAACATCCTTATTTTGATGATCTTGACAAATCTCAAACAAGATTTTAAGAATCTTGGTGAGGGAATTTCAAGATATTCATTTGAAGTTAACCTTATCACGAGCAGCTATGATGTAGACATTATAAGAGCATATGAAATTTCAACTTACTCTATTCATGAGAGGTGTTGTGTGCAATAGGTATGTTGGAATTCCCAATGAAGATGTATGACCAGGAGTGACTAAGTTGTGAAACTTGCATGCCTCTCTATAAGTGCCTCCCATCTATTTTTATTTCATTTCCATTTTGGATGCTCTTTCTTTTTCTCTTTTACTTTGCATATTTGTAAGTAAACTACTAAAAATTGATTGATCTCTCATTGCAAAAAATGTTGATTTAAGAGCCACCAAAGAGAATCTCAGCCAAAAAAGCAATGCAACATCCTTATTTTGATGATCTTGACAAATCTCAATTTTTATTTCAAGCCATTATAAAAGAGCGTCTGAAGCTTAGCGAGGGAATGCCAAGTTACTCAATTGAAGTTAACCTCATAATGAGCACCTATGATGTAGAAATTTAAAGAGAATCTTGAATATATGAGTGACATTGTAAAAGATCCATGAGAATGAAGTGCCTAAGGCATTGTAATAAGATTTACTTACATAATGAAAAACTCTCAGATCCACAATTGTAATAAGATTTACTTACATAATGCATTGCTGGGGCAACAACTATCATGTATCCAAACCCTTAGATCCACAATTTTTCTCAGGACAAACTCACTCCAACATGCCAAACCAAAACCCTTATTTTATGCAATATTTTATCAAACCCTAGGGTGAAATCTCATTTTTCATGCCCTTTTCCATCAAAATCTACAGGGGAAACATCATAAAACCCATAAAATTATTCCCTTTTACTTAGAAATTTATTATCTAATCCTACAGGATTGTGTTGGGCCCCTCTAGAAAAACCTCTCTCGATTTTGCTTATCTCGGAGTGGTTTTCCCGTGGCGGAAAATTTTCACTTGATGGAAAAAGTGTGAAAATCAAGTTGTGCAAAGTTGCAAAGTGGTGCAACTTTTGTTCTACAACTTGTGTGACCAAGCAGACTATTCCAACACATTTGAATAGGTATTTTATGCTAGACATGGTCCTTTTTCACACCGAAACCCGTGAAATCTCTTTGAGCTATGTTCCACCGGATCGATCCCTTAAGGGTCCAAAGTGCAAAATGACTACAAAATACAGCATGCTATTACTCGGATACCATGATGCTTAGAAACTTCTCATCTAATCCTTCAGGATCACGTTGGTCCCCTCTACAAAAACCTCTCCCGGGTTTTTCTATTTCAGATTGGTTATCCCGTGGCGGCGAATTTTCACTTGATGGAAAAAGCATCAAATGCAAGTAGTGCAAAGTTGAAAAGTGGTGCAAATTTTATTCTGTAGCTTGTGTGACCAAGTGGACTATTCCAACACATATGAATAGGTATTTTTACGCTAGACATGGTCCTCTTTTGCACCGAAACACGTGGAATCGCTCTGAGCTATGTTCCACCAAATCGATCCCTTAAGGGTCCAAAGTGCAAAATGGCTACAAACTTCAGCATGCTATTACTCAGATATCATGATTCTTATAAAATTCTCATCTAATCCTATAGGATTGCATTCGGCTTCTCTAGAAAAACCTCTCTCGGTTTTGGCTATCTCATAGTGGTTTTCCCGTGGTGGCAGATTTTCACTTGATCGAAAAAGTGTCAAATTCAAATTGTGCAAAGTTGCAAAGTGGTGCAACTTTCGCTCTGCAACTCATGTGACCAAACTAACTACTCCAACATATTCGAATAGGTATGTTTATGCTAGGCATGGTCTTGTTTCGCATTGAAACACGCAGAATCACTTTGAGCTACATTCCATCGGATCGATCCCTTAAGGGTCCAAAGTGCAAAATGGTTGCAAACTTCAACATGCTATTACTCGGATACCATGACGCTTAGAAACTTCTCATCTAATCCTACAGGATCATGTTGATCCCCTCTACAATAAAATATCCCAATTTTTTCTATCTCAGAGTGGTTATCCTGTGGCGGCGAATTTTCACTTGATGGAAAAAGCATCAAATGCAAGTAGTGCAAAGTTGAAAACTGGTGCAACTTTCGTTCTGCAACTCATGTGACCAAGCAAAATATTCCAACATGTCTGAATAGGTTTTTTTACACTAGTAATGGTTCTCTACCTCACCGAAACACATGGAATCACTTTGAGCTATGTTCCACCGGATCGATCCCTTAAGGGTCCAAAGTGCAAAATGGATGCAAATTTCATCATGCTATTACTTGGATATCATGACACTTAAAAACTTCTTATCTGATCCTACATGAGTGAATTGGGACCCTCTAGAAAAACCTCTCTCGATTTTGGCTATCTTGGAATGGTTTTTCCATGGCGGCATATTTTCACTTGATGGAAAAAGTGTCAAATTCAAGCTGTACAAAGTTACAAAGTGGTGCAACTTTTGCTCTGCAACTTGTGTGACCAAACTAACTGCTTCAACGTGTCTGAATAGATATGTTAATTCTATGCATGGTCTTTTTTCACACCGAAACACACGGAATTGCTCTGAGCTACGTTCCACTAGATCGATCCCTTAAGGGTCCAAAGTGCAAAATGGCTGTAAACTTCAACATGCTATTACTCGGATAGTGTGATGCTTAGAAATTTCTCATCTAATCCTATAGGATCATGTTGGGCCCCTCTAGAAAAATCTCTCTTGATTTTGGCTATCTCAGAGTGGTTTTCTCATGGCGGCGGATTTTCACTTGATGGAAAAAGTGTCAAATTCAAGCTGTGCAAAGTTGCAAAGTGGTGCAACTTTTTCTCTGCAACTCGTGTGACCAAACTAACTTCTCCAACGTGTCCGAATAGGTATGTTTATTCTAGGCATGGTTTTTTTTTGCACCAAAACATGCGAAATCGCTCCGAGCTACATTCCACCGGATCGATCCCTTAAGGGTCCAAAGTGCAAAATGGCTACAAAATTCAACATGTTATTACTCGGATACTGTGATGCTTAGAAAATTCTCATCTAATTCAATAGGATTGCCTTGAGCCCCTCTACAAAAACCTCTCTCGATTTTCTCTATCTCAGAGTGGTTTTCCCGTGGTGGAGAATTTTCACTTGATGGAAAAAGCATCAAATGCAAGCAGTGCAAAGTTGCAAAGTGGAAAAGTGGTGCAACTTTCATTCTACAACTTGTGTGACCAAGAGGATTGTTCCAACATGTCCAAATAGGTATGTTTACATTAGGAATGGTCCTCTTTCACACCAAAACACGTGGAATCACTCCGAGCTATGTTCCACCGGATCGATCCCTTAGGTTGGAGGAGTCTAAAGTTGTAAATTTGTAAGTTGCTTAAAGCAACAAATTTGAAATGCAACAATTACTTGTTTTGAAAGTTGGTTTTTAGTTAGTTGAGGGCGTGGATCAGTTAGAGAAGGGTGTAAAATGCTATGTAAAGCCTTGAGAGGCTTGAATGGAGGTTGTTGATGAACTTTTGGAGAAGATTTAGTAATAATTATTCACTCCGTTCTTTGTTTTTTAGATTTTTTATACAAAATTTCTGATCCTGTACTTGGTATGACCTCCAACTTCCTATACGGTCCCAAGACTGACATCGATTGAAAGAGGGTTGAGTTCACAAGAACCCATCTCTCATGATAATGAATGGAACACTTAGCACTCATTGCATCTAGGTGATGCTCACAGAGGTGAGGCACTAGGCCTTCCTGGGAGGTCACCCATCCTAGTACTACTCCAGCTCAAGCGCTTAACCACAAAGTTTTTTCCCGAAGGTTAAGCCCACTTAGCTTGCAACCCCATTTTCAAAATCTTTAGCAAGTGTTGCACCTTATGAAACATTCATTATAGAGCCCCTTTAGCTCATTAATTGATAAGTAGGAGGTATTTTCTACAATGTGTCAAATTGTGATATTGCTATTAGGATTCAATTGTGTAGTTTTTGAGTATAAAAGAGAATAAGAAGGGAAGATCATGGTAATCAATTTGTAGACTTATTTTTATTATTGAATTACCTAGTGTGGGATTGGTCTACATGAGAATTTTTTTATAATATATGGGAGTATACTTTTCAAGCATATAATCCGGAAAGGACTCAAAGTAAGATGCATGAGTACAAAGTATCGATTAGGAAAGGCATCCCAATTCTCAAGGCCTATATATCAATGATAGGTAGATTCATATTCAAAGCTAGCACATGATTTTAATTGATTAATTAGAAACAACTATTATATTTATTTATCAAATTAATATTTGAATTAGACTTCATATTCATAATTTATTTCATTTATAATTTGGGGACTCCATTATCTATCTTAATAATATTGGATGACAACCTTTGTCAATCCAATAAGAAATAAATCAAAAATCTATTGATCCAGAGCTCGAGTCATTATAGTGGTATTAGAGCGAATGAACCTACCAGCCTTTGGGTATTGCAACAAATTGACTTTCCATTGGAAGCATGGCAATTGATGATAGTGGTTGGCAAGATTACTTTATGAATCAGGTAGTAAGATTAGTAGTTTATCTTAAAGGAATGCCATTATGGTCACATTGAAAATAATAGGAGAATGTTTAGGCTTTATTGATCAGTCATTTGTAGTATTAGATATAGCTCTAGCTTTTACAGTATTGCACATGATTGCAGATAGTTTCAAAGATCTAGATGACATCAATAGTTTGCATTAATCAAGAAGGATGAACATCTTAAAGAAATTTGCATAAATCGGGACAAGTAACCTTCTTGTGGACTTAGGGTTGCAAGATTTGATCTACAACATGTTCCACCATTTCTTCGGTAGGATCAAGAACACACATAATGAAGGTGTGTTTGCAACCATGAAAGATTATGGTTCGAACTATCCAAAAGAGTGATGCTTTATCTCGACCAACCATATCTATACTATGGTTTGTTTAGAAACAAGGATAGGTTCTCTCTTCATCGACATATAAATTATTCTTGGATGTGTTCACACCAGTGTTACAAGACTTGGACTCGCCTCAGACTTGACAAGCCAATTTTTGACTTGGACTCGGGCTCAAAGCCCAGACTCGACAAATAGAAAAACCTAAGAAATTCAAAGATTTTTAAGGATTTAAAACTTGTTTCATACACCCTTTAATAAATAAACCTTAAAGACACAATAGAATTATCAAATAGAAATTACTATGATCCCATACACAAACATACATCAATCACATAAGTATAAGTGAAAATTTTAGCTAAAGGAAATAACACATTTAGATATATAAATATTATGATATTGCTATCAGGATTCAATCGTGTAGTTTTACAAGTCAAACTCATTGACCCATGATTCATGAGTAGTGGTTCACAAGAACCCATCTCTCATGATAATGAATGGTTCATAAGGAGGAAGATAAATCTTCATACATTTCTTCTATCACAAATGAGATAAGTGCTTGGTTTCATGAAGGTCATGAGGAAACCATTAATGGGGAGTGGATACATGAAGAACCGACTAAGAATGATAATGGCTTCAAACCTGCTATAAAGGATAATTTTTTTTGTTTCAATGATGCAAGAGGTTTTTGGTTTGACTACCAAAATGAGCCTATGAAGAATGCATGTGAAACTCCTTTGGACCTTGAGGGTGTTCTTACTCCATCTCAAGGATCATGCATTGAGGATGACATAGATCAATGCTAGGGCTAACCAATTATTAATTATACACATGAATAAGTCAAGCATGTACATGTCAATAAGGGAAGTACAAGTACTCAAAAACACGTAAGCCTCAAAAATTATACACACGAATACATAGTATACACAAATTAAAACAAAATATATGCACAAATACAAGGTATACACATGAAAAAACGTAAGCCACAAAGTATACATTTGAATGCACGTAAGTCACAAAGTATACACGTAAGTTGTAAAGTATACACTTGAATACACGTAACTCATATCTATTGAACCATCAATTTAGAATGCAAATATGGATAGGCATCGATAAAAGATATTTGTATTAACCAAATAGCCATGTAGGCATACATCAATATATGTCGATATAAGTATGAAATATATGTACAAAATAGCCATATAGGCTTATGAGAATTCCATATAGGCATACAATGTCAAATATGTCCAATAAAAAATATGTACAAAACTGCCATGTAGGCATACAACAAAGGGCTCTGGAATCAAAAGTCATTGCTCTCCATGCCTTGGAAATAAAATATTTCCCTTTCCTTTTTTATCAGATGGTGATAGGTTTGTCACTCATTTTTGTTGTGCTCAAGGAGTGCTCCTATTGCTTCTCCTAGGGTTTAGTTCATTGTGAAGTTTTAACTATTACAATAAGAAGTAAAGACATGAATATATAGAAATTAATTATAAAAAATGATATATTTGACAAAATAATCACTTACCGCCATCTCATGATCTCTCTCCATGAGGGAAATATTCTCACACCCATGATCAAGCGTGCTCAAGCCCTATATAAACCATACAAATAGAAATTAAACTATGTGAATTAATAATGATTTGATTTTTCACTAACAAACATCTATAACAACAAAGGTAAATTGAAATTTACTAATTTGCCTCATACCTCTCCTGTCAGAGCCATCAAGGATTGTATAGCAGGTCACACCAATATCCATTGCCCTCATCACATTCAGAGGTGTATCATCTTGCAACAATTGAAAATAAAACAACAAATTATTCAACGTAATCAACGATGTGCATATAAACTACACAAATCTATTAAGTACTTGATACATTAGTTAAAATATTTATTCTATTACCTTCGTATAGGTTTGAGTAAATCCATCGTCACTGGGAAGTGTTCCATCAAAACCTCCAATATTAGTCTGTTCAACATCCAAAATCGCATATTAAATTATCATTCGTAAAAAAATGCTACTAGCATGCAATAAATTTATAATTGTTTACTAGTTACATACCCTAACGATAGGTGTACTATAGAAATAAGTTGGTTGGGGGCTGATGTATCTAGTCTCAACACTGTGACCCTGCAATTTTTTTAAAATCATAGAACATTTTTAGTTAATCTTGCATTTCAAAATCGAAATTTAATAATTTAAATTCAATGAACATGGACTAACTTTTACCTGACTATCAATGCCATATGCCTGATGAAAAATGTCAGCTACCCTCTCCATCTCCATAGTTGCTAACAGATCCTGCCTACCAGCCTCCCGAGTGTCAGTGGGGTCATATGAACAAGTAGCCCTGCAAAATTGAGGGTGCTAGCAAGAAGTTGAGTCCACTTTTTGGCCAAAAAGTGGGTGTTTTCCCTAATTTTCAGAATTTGACACTTTGACCTTAAAATTTGAAGCACTTAGAGATGGAATCTTCAAAAAAGTCACTAATCATAAAATGTAGTACTCGGAGTCTAGTTTCCAAATATGTAATTTATTTCAATACCCAGATTGTACAAATTGAATTTCATTAAGCATTTCTAAAAACCAATGTTTAAAAGTCATTTTTTTTTACCATACCATGCACTTGTATGACATCCATATTTTGACCTAAATTATTGTATTTTTCTAAATAATTTTGGGAAAAAATTTGTGACGCATTGAAGCTTGCCTTTGATATTTTTTTGAATATTTTTTTTATTGTTAAATTTTTATTAGGCATATTTGTCATTTGGAAAAATCATCGTGTATGACACGCATAAGATGACCTAAACTTATCATTTTTTTATTTTTATTTTTTTTAATTGAAAAGAATTGTCTGAATTTTTCCCTCGTGCAATCCATTCATAAAAATGTTATGTTGATAAAAAGTTATTAAAATACTAAAAAACACTGATAATTCAAGTTTATGGACCTGTTTAATTAAAAATTAAATGAAAAATAACAAAATTAATCTAATTGTAAAATAAATTACATATTTGGAATCTACACTGTCTAATCTATAATGGGTTTTAATTTCATCGAAAATTTTTACAAATAAAGCCTTCAGATGTATGCCCAAAGTTAGTTTTTTTTGTGACATTGCTAGGACCTTCAACTTGCAGGTCAAACTAGGTCCATGGCTTAGGTTCGAATCCCCAAACCATTTTTCAAACCTATAAACAAAGCAAAAACCCGACCTACATTTGAAATTTTAAAAAACGAGATCCCGTTTTGAAAATTATCGAAAACTGCCATTTTTGGAATTTTTGAAAATGAGATCTCGTTTTCAAAATTTTCCAAAATGGAAAAATTTTAAAATGGACAGTTTCCAAAAATGAAAACTTTACAAAATGGGATCCGTTTTGAAAAGTTACCAAAAATGGAAATTTCCATTTTGGAAAGTTTAAAACGGGACCCTTTTAAACAAGATCCCATTTTTTAATTTTTGGCTTGGGATCTTGAGCCTAAACGGGATCCCATTTTTTTATTTTTGGCTCGGGATCCCGTTTTTGCTTAGCCAATTTCATTTTTTTGGCTAAGGCAAAAACTTCCATGTTTTGTGGACCCAACTTTGTGCATTTACCCTTGACACACATGTGTTTGAAGGCCACCACTCGAAGACTCCCCTGGATGGCACTATAGAGTAGGGCTAATATGATGGATGACACTCCGGGTCAAAGTGTTGATTTCCTACAATGTCTCTACATCAACACTTTCCTTTGCAACGAAAGGCATAACAACATGCTCATGAGGTGGCCTAGCGAGAGATCATCTACCTTGTCATGTAGGATCTTGTTGTGCACTAGGTCTATCCTGAGCTGACCCCCCACCTCTCACCTAGAAATCCCTCATATCAAAATCATTTGGGATCTTGTTCAATATGAACTCATTTTATAGTTTCCTAAGGAAATATTACGGGACCTCGCAATTTTTGCACGGTGGTTAATCGAAGACCATGTACCACCTATCATAAAATGGGTCCCTAATCTATTGGTGGTGGCACCAATGGATAGGAAACCTCTTCGCATTGAGGGTAAGATTTTGATTTGTGCATGGGTTAGTGAATAATGAGCACAAATCACCTATTGTAATTTTTAAATCCTTTACATCCTTGTATGATAGTTTATTTGCATAATAATCCCTAGCCACCTACCTCCTATCTTGCCATCCAGTTATTTGTTTGTTAATTGAATCTACATTTGTTAACATATCTTTCAATGAATTTTTTAGGGTCATTCTTTTTGTGGTTGAACCATTTGGATCACTCAACCTACTGATCAAATCCTCAATGTGCTTTTTGTTGTTCTCAATTTCACTCATTAAATTTTTTGAGTGCCAGGAGGGGGTTGAGTGATTGGTGGAGGAGGTTGATGTTGTGGTTGATTTTGATCTTGAGGATTTGGTTGGTCTTCTTGTTGAGGATTTTGAGGGTTTGCAAGTTGATTTGCATCTCCTAAAAATTCAAACAAATATATATCAAATTCAACCTAAAATTAACTAATTCAAAACAAAAACTATAGAATCCTTACCTCTCATAGCTCCTCCTCATCATGGCACCATCATTGCGAAGAAATATCAATTGTTGGTAAAGAAATTTGTTGAATTGCTCCTATAATGTGAGTGCAAAATTGTGGGGGTTTTGGTCACGACAGCAAAAAAATAAAAATCAAAATGCTAATGACATATTTGCATTTCTTTTTTTTCTTTTAACAATCAATAATGCAAACATGTTATAAAGCGCTTGCGTTACCAATTTGTAGTTGTCGAGCCTCAGGCTTGGCATAACGAGCCATAATGTGAGCACGTTATAACGTGCTTGTGTTATGGATTTTCAATTTTTTTTGGAGGGTGTCCACGAAATTTCCATCCATTTCCATGCACCCACCCAAGATTTAATTTCAAATCTTGGTGGGATTTAGCCTCCTTTAATTAATGAATTCATGTGTCGGCTTGTTGTGGTATAATTTCGGGATATTAAGCATGGATAAGTTTAAATACAAGGTTCTTTCATTCATTTTCAACTAAGACTTTTGTGAGAGAATTCATAGTAGCAAATTTGAGTTCACAAGAGCATTCAAGAGCAATTTGTCAAGCATTTGGAGCCATCATCAAGATTCAAGCATCATATCAAGGATATTGTTGCATCATGTTTGTTGTTGTGCTAAGAATTGTGATGTAGGGTTTATGATTCAAGCAAGTGTTTCATGCACAATCTACATCATTCAAGGAGTCAAGAACCACATCCATTGCAACCATTTCACGCATATTTGCAGACTTCATAACAAGGGTTTGGTGAGTTGCAATATAGCACTTTATTCATTCATCATTTCCCTCCATTATTTCATTTCATTTAAAGGTTTAATTACCAACAAGAGGTTTGACCAAGGAAAACCCCCATTCACTAACAATCAACAAGTTTTTCCTCTCTTGCATGTTTGTGTTTGTAGATTTAGATTGAAGGCTTGAAGATCATTTAAAGTGCAAAGTTGCAAATTTATAAAGTTGCATTGCAAAGTTGTCATCTTCATGGAAACTCACCAAGCCAGATCCAGAAGTTTCAGGACCTGAGACTAAAGAAGAAGGAAGTGAAAACATCAAGCCTCAAGACCACTTTCATAGATTTCAAAAATTCAGATCGAGACTAAGATGGTAGCAAGGGCGTCTTAGTCCTCCAAGTGGAATTTTGCAGAGATTCTTTCAGATCCGGTTCTGACATCCGAATATTTTGCATCTGCCCCAAAAAATGGTAGCGAGACTAATAAGAAAGTAAGGGAGTCTTAATCCTCCCTAACATTTTTTGGTAGCTTCTTTACATTTCTGGAATCCTCGTTACATTTTTAGAACTCCCAGGTACACATATCATAACTTCCTATTGCTTAATTTCATCATTTGCATCCTTCATTTAGCTTGCATTACTAGGTTTTGTGAGTTGAATGTTAAGTTGTATTTTCCAAGCTTTTTCTTGGTGGTGAACCTTTCAAACCCTAAAATAACCCCTCCTAATATTGACTCACCCTTTGGATTGATAGTCAATCTAATTTGGGATCCTAGGACATAACTGAATGACCTAAGGAAAATAAGTGTCCATCAACCACCCTGTTGATGGTGAAAATGACACAAACAACATTAAAACAGAATATTTTACTCTATTTCTCCTGAAAAAGAAAGACAACATGTAGTGGCCTAACTCCCAAGGTCCTGGTAGCTGGTTCTCAACTGTCTGGTGTCACTCAATTGGTTCATGCAATTGTAATATTCAAGGGGCCTGTGCTGGTAAAAAGATTCAAGCAATGACTCATTTTATCAAACTGTTTTGGTAAATCAATGGGGTTTCAAACAAAAGAAAAAGATAGATTAAAGGGGTAAATTAGTAAGTGTGAATTAAATATATCTATCATCCGGACATATATCTTCAAATAATTAATGTTTTTCCAATCAGATCAAGAAAACCATAAGATGACACAATCTATAGCATAATCTATACCACTGCATACATTTTAGGTGCTTAATTAACTTCACAATCACAGATCACAAATAGTTCAAGGATTTTCAAAACAACAAACATTCATTCATCATCAAGATTATAGATCAACAGACTTTAATAACTTCAATCCAATGACAATCTAACAAGATAACCTTTAAATCTGGTTTCTTCTAATGACTTTCATCAGATAAGAAACTATCATGCTTCAACACAATCACTGGCATTCAGATAGATTATAACTTATCAGCCTTATCAAATCAAACAACTCAATGCTAACTCCATATTGCATAAACCTGTAATTCTATTAATTGTAAAAAGATCAAGTACAAAGTATCTCTGTAAAACTCTACAAAATTCTATCTCCTAATCTTAAGTAAGCCAATTCTATTCTCAATTAGTCGACCTTTACAATATGATACCCATCGGGTATTTATAGATATACAAAACCTCGAACTCCACTTCTATTTTAGGCTATCCACCCTTTTAGGAACTAGATCAATTTTGATCTTGAGTTCTTACATTTAGACATTCAATTTAACTAAAAATAGAAGATAGAAGAAAAAAAAAATTCATGCACCCCCAAGACTGTCAGTGTTGTATGCATGCAACATGCAAGAAAGAGAAACATCATGCATGCAAGGATTCATGCATGCAAAGTTGGATCTGCAATGAACTCATCGTAACTGGTGAAGACTTGTTGTAAGGTATCTATTTCCAACCCATCAATCCAGCTATCTTCAAACTTGATCCTATCCAATTCTGCTGTAGCAAACTCTTTCATACTTCTTATTTTTATCAACTCTCTCCCATCTGCTTTTATTTCTTCCTTTACATCCACTAGTCGATCTATTACCAACTCTTCTCCATCATCCTCTTTCTGCATGAGTCCTTTGAACCTTTCATCCCACTTCTCTTTAATTTGACTCAAAGGCATGCCTTCTTTTGTCAACACATTCACATCTGCAATAATGGCAATGACTGCTTCTAACTCTTCCAATTGCTCAGTCAAATTATTAATAGTGTCTTGAATTTCATTCTTATGCTTACACAAAAAATCAGTTCTAAATCAGAGTATATGAGAGGTTTTCTCCACAAAATCCTTGTTATCCTCCTCAAGTATTGATTGCTCCAATAGAGTAGTTAAAGGAAATGCACTCACTCTTTCCAATTTCTAACTGTACTCTTTGTAATCTTCTTCTTGTTTTTCCGATGCCTCAATATATTGATGCATCTCTTTTATTAACCCTTATGTGTCCTTGTAGGCTTCAAAACCTTTAACCAAAACTTCAGCCACCTCCCTGTTTAACTTGTCTACCCATCAGTCTACCATCTCTAAAAACTTATGTCTTATGATCATTCTAGTTTGGGTTTGAAAAGTTATTTAAAGATAAGAAGATACATTGTGAATATCTCATGAATTGTCATCAAAAATTTGTCACCAAATTAAATAAAACATCTGCATGAGTAGGTGCCTATCTGTTTTAGAATGACACTACCTTTGATTCAAGTGAAAAATTTGATTCCAAGACTATCATGAAATCCATTGTAGTTCTCAACCCACATTTTAGATTCATTGAATATGAAGTATTGAGAAAGATGCATGAAAGAATTTTCACAAGTGAAGTAAAAAAGAAAAAAAAAGAAAGAAAAGGCAAGCTCAATATCAAGTGGGTAATCAAGTATCTCTATCGGGGCTATGGACACCTAGCTGGTAGTAGATCAATGCTTTGTGAGAACTAGAGGCATCTCCATCGGGGCTATGGACGCCTGTCTGGCAGCGGAGCAATACCCAGGATTTTATTGCACGATAGTTAAAAGACTCAACTCATGTAGCTTGAATTTTAGGTATGGTGGTTCAAAGAGTAGAGAAAGTATCTATGAAGAATGATGCACAATATAAGCACACACTTAGATTTAGAAATAACTCATGAGCACATATGTCTGAGATTCTAGCTCAAACTTATCCTAAGTATATTTGATCTTATTCAAGTTAAAGTGTTTATAAGCCAGTAGTTTTTAGGTGACTGAAGTTTTCTTTGGGTATCTTGAAAATGGGTAAACCATTTTCCCAGCCGAGTCACCATTTGTTATGCCTTGCATAACCACCCCATCTTTTGCCTTGGTCAAAATGGGTCCCCCTTGTTGTTCTTTATCCTTTGTTGTTTTTCTAACAAAGTTTGGAGTTATTTTGCTTCTAACACTTTGTTTGTTTTTTGGTTTAGCTTGTCAGAACTGGATCCGGAATTGAATCAGATTCTGAAATTTATTTTGAAACTGGTTTTTGGTTCTCATCCCAACAGTCTTTTCTTTTTTTCTTTTGTTTTGTCTTTAGCGGAACCAGAGCTGGAACGGGTGTTAAGTTGGTCTTTATTGAAAATTGCAAAATCATAATCGATTCCAACCCCGCCTCCACTATTTGTATTTTGTTTTTAGTCTAAGTCCTTATGTTTAGTTTTATGATGTCAATCTTTTACTTTACTTTTTGTGTTTAGGTTTTTGTTGGTGTTTAGTTGGTGGAACCGGAGCTAGAATGGGAATGAAGTTTGGAAATTTCTTAAACTTTTGAATCAGTTTCCATTTTTGGTTCCGCCCCCGCCACTTTTGGATCGTTGAATTTTTGACTGGAGTTACACTACAGAGAAGTGTTCCTTCTCTTTCAGCTCGGACTCTGCCTTAATTACGTGTTAATACATTAATGACAGTTGCTCGTGTAGGTAGAAATCTTAATTTTACCTTCATTAAGGGTTAAATGAATCATTATGATCATTGTTAAGAGATCTAGGAGCATGAAAGAGTAGCAGCGGAGTTCATTTGAGCAAATTGGTCGAAAGAAAGGAAGGATATTGTGTGTGAATCAATTCGAAGGTTAGCTCGGGTTCTTTTGTGTTTGAGGTAGGGTTTCTTTGTTATTGTTCTTCGTTTATTTGTTGTCGTGTTTGTTGCGTTTTTCTTTATATCTACTCGTGCTTTGAATCATTTCGTTCTAAATGGATTTGTATTTCTTGGTATGTTTGTACGAGTAGGTTCTTGGTTTAGTTCATTTGTTGCTTTTTTAGGGTTTCTTGTATGTCGTTTTCGATTCTTTTTATTTTAGAGTGTGGTCGCTTTCACATTTTAGTCGTGATCGCGTCATGCTATTTTGATTTGCACTAGATTAGATTAAATTAGGATTTTGAATGGTGTTGGTTAAAGTTAAGGATCTACAGTGAGGTAGATTATATTTATCATTTTTACTTAGGGTTTTGTCATGTATTTTGTTTTGGTAAATGGCAAGGTTTAAAACCCGTGCCCTAGTTTTTATCGGGTTTGTTAGATTAGGGTTTTGTGTCTGTCAGTGATCGCATTTAAATGGTTAAAATATGATGCCCTTAAAATATACAGCTATTCCCCATGGTCATATGAATGTAGTGTTTTTAAATCCCCTTTTCATTTTAAGCAACCTTGGTTTTAATCATGAAGTTATGTGTTAAATCAATAAAATCCTTGATGATGTCATGGTCAATCTAGGCGGAGGCGGGATTGGAATCGATCTTGAACTTGAGAATTTTGTTTTGCAAAAGTTATTGATTCCATTCCCATCCCATTTCTGGCTCTGCATATAGTGATAAGTCTTCTTTTGAAATAACGATAATCTTGACAGAAGCGGAGGCAGAATGGAAATAGAAAATGAAAATATGAAAATATGAAGAAAATCAAATCCCTTTTTGATTCCGATTCCGGTTCCGATCACCTTCCCGATTCCGACTCCAAGCCCGTTTATTGTTAGTGAAGTATCTGTATCGGTTTTGGCTCCGAGTTTGACAATATTGTAAAAGAGATTGTTTTAGGTCGTGTTTCTACCTGGTTCTGCCTCCGGTGCATGTATGAAAGGTATGGTTTGTTTAAGCATGTTTTATGGTGATATCTAAAGATCTAATTAGAGGTTTGCTTGCAGGAAAGTTGAAAGATGTCAGGAACATCAGGGGAAGCTACTCGAAGGAACCAGCCTACCGAAACATCAAAGGCAGCATCAAAACCGAAGAAGTTAAATCCAGAACAACTGCCTTATACCTTGAGGTATAATCATAGGAGTCCAGTTGTGAAGGTGAGCAAGGTGGAATCTGACTGAGTAGACATCACGGATACCAACTTGGGCTAGTACAAATTTGAGGAGGCATATGCTGAAACATTCAATGAGGATGCAACACCAAGAATGAAGAGGATTGTCGAGTTTGGTTTGGCTCATATTACTTTGTTTCCTTTGTCAATCCAATGCCTGGAGTTGATCCTCACAGTAGCCAGTGCTTACAATCTTGCTACAAGATTATGCATGGATTCACAAAAATATGTGATTATTGATCTTACTCCTCCGATGTTTCAAAATATATTTAATGTTCCTGATCCCAAGAACTTGGTGCAGCTAACTGAGGTAGAGGCTTTGGAGAAGTATAGCAAGCATAAGGACTCCAATAAGCCTCATCTAAACAAGAAGTGGTTAGAGATAGAAAATAAGTCTTTAAGTAAACTTGTAGATCAGCCCAAGAGGGCAGATTTTTATAAGGAGGTGTCTGATTTAATCATGATGCTATCAAGATTTTTTGGGAAGAGGGATACACTATGGTTCAAGGAATGGATGTTTCCTTTCATCTAGACAATCTCAAATGGAGCCCAACAATTTGATTGGCCATTGATTGTCTCTGATGCCATATATGATCAACTAACTAATGTTAGGCAGACTAAGTGTTTCTTTATGACTTCTTATGTGGTGTATGCAACAACAAGATTGGGTGTGTTCCCAGGTTTGAACAAAGTGGGAATAATGGGAGCTTTGGATGGACATAAGAGGGTATGGGAACACTATGATCAAATGTCTCTTCAAGTTGTTGAGACTCATTTTAGAAGAGTCAATGATGCGTTTTTATATGTGATCATCAACCAATTGAATGGAGATGCAGGATATCGGTTGAGTCAAGAAGCCATGGCATTTATTACTGAATGGGGATGTTGGTATATCCAGTACCCTAAATTTACATACTTCAGGTTATTTGGTTTTGAAGGCCACCCACACTTGCTTCCAAGGTGTTGCAGTAACAGGATAGTGCTAATGGAGTTTGTGTATCAAGCTCTTGGAGTGAATGCTAGGTTTGGAATCAAACATAAAACCGGATGTCATAAGTTTCCCATGAAGCTGGGTGAATATAACTGTCAACACTTGGTAGGAGCAAAGGTGGTTTGTAATGAGCTGATACAATTGAAGTTAGGATTATACACGGCTCGTAAGTATTTTGATCCAAAAAAGAAGATGTATGCTTTATTGCCTTCACTGTTCACTAGACATTTCAATTTGTTAGAAGAATTTTGGAGTGATCGGCAGGATGAGTATGATTTGAGAAAGAAGAACTATGAAAGATTTCCTGACGCACTCATGGCAGAGCTAGGTATTAAAGAAAACATTCCTAGCACATTGGTGGATGATGGAATTGTATTGGATCCATCCTATGAAGCTTTGAATATTGGCACCAAGAGCCTAGATCCAATTGACTGGGATGCTGAAGAAACCATTAATATCAAGAAGATAGGAAGGACAATATTGGATAGAAGCATGCAATGGTTGATGTTGAGAACTCAAGCTCCTCAAGGACCAATCCTTAAAAAGGGTAAAGGATACAAGAGAATCAAGAGAAAGACGCCTCCCAAAGAGCCATTGGAATTCCTTCCTCCGGATATTGAAGAGATAGAACTTGAGGTGGTAGATGATGAAGAGGAAGCACAAGAAGGAGATGTTCCAGTAGGATCTGTTGTTTCAACACCTACATTAGGTGAATCATCCGCACAAATCCCAATTACAAGGAAGAAGAGTAAAGAAATAAAAGAAGGAGCTCTTCATAGCATGGCTGAAGCTGACAAGGGGAAAGAAATGGAGGAAGAAGTTCTGGAGGTTGGGACAGATTCAGATGAAACACTGTCAGAAAAGGATATGCAAGAGAACATGCCTCTAGAAGAGGACATGGAGTAGTTTTTGACACATGAGGATCAGTGGAAGTTGTTTGAGGATGCTAAAAGAGATTCTGATGCAAGGGATGTAGCGGAGAAACAAAAGGAAATTGATGCTAAGGTAAAATCCAATGTTGTATTGCATCAGCAACAATTGAAAGCAAAAGAAGTTAAGGAAAATGCAGTAGTTGATGAAGTAGAGAGAAAAAGAAGGGAGCAAGAACATTAGATCAAGGTCAAAGAAGAGAACGACAAGTTGGAGTTAATACAGAAAATTCATGACCTTGAGGAGGAGAAGGCAAGGAACTGAAGAGAAAAGGAAATCTTGGTTGCTAGGTTAAAACTTGCAGAGGAAGCTTGCCAAAAAGAGGAAGGAGCAGAAAAGATAAGGAAGGAAAAGGAGGCTGAAGAGCTGGTGAAGAAGCAGCAAGAGGAAGAGGCAAAAGCATAAAAACTTAAGGCCTTAGAGGCAGAGAGATTAGAAAAAGAAAGACTAGAGGCTTTGGAAAAAGAGAAGCTTGAAAAAGAAGTTCTAGAGAAGGAAAAGTTGGAAAAGGAAAAGGTAGAGAGAGATTAGTTGGAAGAAGAGAGTAAGAGGAAAGAAGAGGAAGAAAGGAAAGAACAAAGAGATAGAGAAGAGGCTAAGAAGTTGGTGCAGATGCATATAGTACAAGAGCAACAAGAGAAATCGAGGGTTGACTCCCAATCTAAAGTAAGTATGCAGCCACCTTCTACTATTGTTCCCTCTTCCTCTGTGATGACTGCTGCTCCAAGTGCTCCCACTTGGCTAAAATTGGACCTGCAGAAGAGGGTAGTAACACCTCCACAACCTCTCAATTGGGAAGATATGATGAAGGGGATTGAGCAAGAGAGGCCTAAAAAGAAGGCTAAAATTCTACATTCTACTCGACTCATAGACAAAGGAGAAATTGTTGTTGAATGTGCCATGCCAATAATAGAAAAGGAGGTAGGGGACATGCAACTAACAGATTATCAGTTGAGTATTGTCAACTTGGGAAGACCCACTAGGAATCAGCAAATGAACTTAATTGATGTGGTGGCTTCAACGACCAAGTCAAGAATGATCAAGGATAAGAAAAAGAAGGATGAGCTTAAAGCTCAAATAGATCAATTACATTCATTCTTGAAGAGTGTCTCCTCTCCAAGATCACAACAGGTAGCAGCCATTGAGACTCCTATTTTGTTAAGCAAAAAGGAGGTAGATGATTCGGTACAAGTGAAAGGCAAAGCAGAGATGGTAGAACAATTGGTAGACAAGTTAAACAAGGAGGTGGCTGAAGTTTTGGTTAAAGGTTTTGAAGCCTACAAGGACATAGAAGGGTTAATAAAAGAGATGCATCAATATATTGAGGCATCAGAAAAACAAGAAGAAGTGTACAAAGAGTACAGTCAGAAATTGGAAAGAGTGAGTGCATTGCCTTTAACTACTCTGTTGGAGTAATCAATACTTGAGGAGGATAACAAGGATTTTGTGGAGAAAACCTCTCGTATACTCTGGTTTAGAACTGACTTTTTGTGTAAGCATAAGAATGAAATTCAAGAGACTGTTAATAATTTGACTGAGCAATTGGAAGAGTTAGAAGCAGTCATTGCCATTATTGCAGATGTGAATGTGTTGACAAAAGAAGGCATGAATTTGAGTCAAATTAAAGAGAAGTGGGATGAAAGGTTCAAAGGACTCATGCAGAAAGAGTATGATGGAGAAGAGTTGGTAATAGATCGACTAGTGGATGTAAAGGAACAAATAAAAGCTGTTGGGAGAGAGTTGATAAAAATAAGAAGTATGAAAGAGTTTGCTGCAGTAGAATTGGATCGGATCAAGTTTGAAGATAGCTGGATTGATGGGCCGGAAATAGATACCTTACAACAAGTCTTCACCAGTTACGATGAGTTCATTGTAGATCTAGCTTCGCATGCATGATGTTTCTCTTTCTTGCATGTTGCATGCATACAACACTAACAGTCTTGGGGGCGCATGAGTTTTTCTTTTCTTCTATCTTCTATTTTTAGTTAAATTGAATGTCTAAATGTAAGAACTCAAGATCAAAATTGATCTAGTTCCTAAAAGGGTGGATAGCCTAAAATAGAAGTGGAGTTCGAGGTTTTGTATATCTATAAATACCCGATGGGTATCATATTGTAAGGGTTGGCTAATTGAGAATAGAATTGGCTTACTTAAGATTAGGAAATAGAATTTTGTAGAGTTTTACAGAGATACTTTGTACTTGATCTTTTTACAGTTAATAGAATTACAAGTTTACACAATATGGAGTTAGCATTTGAGTTGTTTGATTTGATAAGGTTGATAAGTTATAATCTATCTAAATGCCAGTGATTGTGCTGAAGCATGATAGTTTCTTATGTGATGAGAGTCATTAGAAGAAACTAGATTTAAAGGTTATCTTGTTATATTGTCATTGGATTGAAGTTATTAAAGTTTGTTGATCTATAATCTTGATGATGAATGAATGTGTGTTGTTTTGAAAATCCTTGAACTATTTGTGATGTGTGATTGTGAAGTTAATTAAGCACCTAAAATGTATGCAGTGGTATAGATTATGCTATAGATTGTGTCATCTTATGGTTTTCTTGATCTGATTGGAAAAACATTAATTATTTAAAGATATATGTCCGGATGATAGATATATTTGATTCATACTTACTGATTTACCCCTTTAATCTATCTTTTTCTTTTGTTTGAAACCCCATTGATTTACCAAAAATAGTTTGATAGAATGAGTTATCACTTGAATCTTTTTACCAACAAAGGCCCCTTGAATATTACAATTGCATGAACCAATTGAGTGACACCAAATAGTTGAGAACCAACTACCAGGACCTTGGGAGTTAGGCCACTACATGTTGTCTTTCTTTTTCAGGAGAAATAGAGTAAAATATTCTGTTTTAATGTTGTTTGTGTCATTTTCACCATCAAGACACCCACACTCTATTTTCTTTACGGTTCAGGAATATCTCCAAAATTTAATCTTCTCTCTAAATGGTCAACATACATAAAATAAGGATAGCTAAAACTAGTTACCCAACACCTCCACTATAATTCACTAATGAGAAAATATGTTGCAAACTTTCAAGGAATTTATATGTTAAGGTTGAACAACTTTATCCTTTTAAATTGGGTGTTGAGTCTCTACCTATATCTATTTCTTCTTATTTCATATGACATCTTAATTTCATATAAATAGCTTCACTTTTGTAAATTATACAAGTTTTCAAAAAGAGGCACATGTTTAAAATGGAAGATCTATGTTTGGTTAGCCAAAAATTGATCCATCTCTATTTATTTAATGACTGATACTGAGGCATCCTTTGCATAGACACACCCTTTCTCTCAAATGTGTATCTAACTATTGAATGAAAAAATTGGCAAATTATTTTCTTTTTATTGTGTATGTTATATGTTCCACACATGCTTTCCAATAGTGGCATAGTGTGATGGTTAATTTTTGGCATTGTTGTTCTTGCCATCAAGGTTCAAACCCCATTGGGGTTTTATTATTGGATGTGTCTATTGGGGATGAAGTTCTCCTTTTGTGACCTCATTAGTTCATAGCTTTGAATCAAAAGCATTTACCCCTTTTAAAAAAAAATTCTACACATGCTTGTTGTCTCACCTCGTATTGATACCCCTTTACTACCATTCACGCCTATACAAAATGACACTTAAATGTTTTCCCTTTTGAGGCATGCGTCTTCCTTGAAGTTCATGTCTATAAACTAATTTACAAAAAATTGAAATAATTTATATGCACAATGGTACATGCTATTTCATATGTAGTTGTACATGCTATCCTACTTTATACTAATAATTTTAAATTAATAGGCACACATAGTTTGAATAAAGTATAATAATTCTTCAAGATTCCCTATGTCTAGGTGTACATCGTATTAGGCCTATCAAATTTGCATTGATGAATATAGAAGATAAATATTATCTCCTAAGAAAAAATATGCTTTTGAAGGGTTAGTGTTTCTTCTTAGATGAATATCTAACCTCAATGCAAGAAGAGGCAAGAAAAGTGGAATCAATCAAAGTGGGAGAAATTAGGGATAAAGGTAAAAGGGTGTGGTTGCAAAAGGGAAATTCCATAATCACCGATCTATTGTAGTAAAACACAACATGATAACAATAAAGGGAAAGGAAAGGTAATAATATAACAAAGAAAGAACGATTGAAAAAGGGTAAAAAATCTAGTTTGGGTCTTTGGCCTCAAGGAAAATAGAAAAAAGGCCCCCTAAGAACACTTCAAAATAGTGTGTTAGAATTATGGAGGTTACTCAGGGCCTATGTCTCACTATGCCTCATAGAAACTAATGAGTATGGAAAGCATAAGAAACCTAATTTTGAAAGATAATTGGAATTTGCATTTTAGAACAATATGGTTAGAAATGAAGGGTATAATGAAATAATTGTCTTAATAAAAGAAACATGGGAATACACATTTAGTTAGAAAAAATAACCAAATAAGTAAAATACATTTAATCTTTTTTAGAATGGTAGGCACATAAGAATTACACATTGTGTAATATTGCTCTAAGTTTAGAGGTAAAAAATCAACAAAAAAATGGATTGGATTGTAAGGATCCTTTCGTAGCACTAAAAAAAAATATTTCATCTTTCTGACATCAGGGAGAAGTTCTTCTAGTGGGTGACTTCAATGCGAGGACATCTAATGAACAAAAAATAATCTTGCGTGGCAAGGAGGATAACAATCCTTTATGACTTACCAAAAAGGAAAAGAAAAAATAGTAAATATGTTTAGTTGATAGTGGGGATATCAACCATTTTGGTGAAGAATTAATTGATTTATGTAGCATTTTTATTTTATTATTTGCAATGGTATGGGTAGATGGAAGAGCTCTAGAAATTATACATGCAAGACCTACAATGGAGCAAGTGTTGTTGACTATGCTATTTGTTTGTGAAGCTTGATTAACAAGATAATAGAGGATGTGATTAAATATTCCCTTGGTCATTTAAAATCATATCATAATCTAGAATGACGTTTACTGACTTGACAAAAAAAAATCAGCATATGGTAAAGGAACAACCCACTCACCATCCTCCAACAAAGGGAATTTTTATTTTTACCCAAGAAAACTACAATATCCTCAAGGAAACATTAAGGAAATTAATGAAAAATGAAAGGAAAAGGTCACAAGGTCTAAAAGTTCATGACAAACATAATTTAAAAGGCACTTGAGGGTTGTAAAAGGGTAAATAACAACAAGAAGAAATTAGTTTCTAGCAAATGCACAGCTTGATGATGATTGAAAAGTCCCAAGTCAATATATTGGGTAAAGAGAAGGAGAACACAAAGTTATAAAAGCATATTGCAAAAGTAATTTTTTTTTCCCATGAATACAAGGAGAGAAGAGCTAATATATCTAGGAAATAATAAGCCAAAACTATGTTGGAGGGAAATTTAATCAAGGAATGCACAAATGGAGAATATCATAACAAACATTCAATGGTTTAAATATGCAAAACAATTGTATGATAAAAATTTAGGGGTTGAATCCCTCCAATGTCAAAATGATAAAAAAAATTATTTACTTTTGTAAGAGGTGGGGGAAGGTATTAAAACAATGGCATAGGAAAGACTAGAGACATGGTTTAGCTTGAAGCTGATACTTGAAATGGGGGATGTAAATTCCTTACTCCTCACATTGTGAAAATATTGAACATAACCAAACATGGATTCCAAGATATTCAATTACCAACTTCGAAATATCCCTCTTTAAAAGTGGGTATGTTAACAACCCTTCCAACTATTAAACCATCATAATCAATCATTTACTTACAAAGTTGTTTGACAACCTACTTGAGCACAAAATTGACATGTGGGAAAAATAAAAATAAAAATAAAGGAGATTAAAAGGGCAAGCAAGGTTAAGACCAAAGCACTCAAAAATTGATCATGAAATCACTTTGAATCATATCATTCAAAAAATTTGGAATGAGAAAGAGGAAGCTTATTGTGATTTTATTGATTTGAAGAAGGATTTTGACACAGTTCATAAAAATAATTTATGGTGTAGAATAAAGGATCATGGTATCCCAATACAATTCAAAGTTAATAACCATAGGCTTTATGAAGAGGTTCGAGTAACAATAAAAAATCAAGCAAGTAAATTAGATAGTTTTAGGGAAAAAATTGGAGTTAAGGAAGGTTCCCCATTATCTCCTACTCTGTTATACTTTATATGAAAAATTTGAATAATGGTAAGATATAAAAGGTGGGGATCCAATATTTTTTTAGTAGAATATACTATCATGGTTCTCTTGTATGCCAATGATCTTATTTTGATTGCTAGGTTTACCCAAGGGTTACAAGAGAATTTGTTTTCCCTTGAACACTTTTGCAAAGATGTAAAATTTTAATTTAATACTAGCAAGACCAAGATCATGTGATCTTCTCCAATAGAAAAATAATTAGTTAAAATTTTATTCTAAAGGAATTAATAGAGTATAAAAACCTTAGTATTGAATTCAACAACAAACTTGGTTGGAAAACTTGCAAAAGGAAAACAATTTTGGGAGGGTGGAGAGTTCTTTTTCCTCTTCACAATATATGTAGAGAGACAAAGTTATTGGAATAGA
Organism: Sequoiadendron giganteum; assembly: GCA_007115665.2. Taxonomy (NCBI): domain Eukaryota; kingdom Viridiplantae; phylum Streptophyta; class Pinopsida; order Cupressales; family Cupressaceae; genus Sequoiadendron; species Sequoiadendron giganteum. The sequence continues at coordinate 201,275,247 of CM021108.1, forward strand.
AAACTATTCAAAATCTATTTGGGCTATTATTAATTCTTGTGGTGCCTTATGTATGGGAAATATGGATATCAAAACTTTAGACACCAAATGGACACAAAAAGAGAGAATCCAAAAATGGATGATCACAAGAAAATTCAAGCTAAAAATTTTGGGTTCGTACTAGATTCTTCTAGTTGAAATAGGTTAAATTCCTATTAAATCCATTGTTATGGTGTATTTTTTAATGTATAAGAAAAAATTGAGCATGTGGAAGAAAACTAATGATCCAGTGTTGTATTTAAAGAGGTTTTGAGTGAAATAAAGAAGTCATGGATGCAAAAAAACTTTAGGTGAATGAACAAGTGGCACATTCACTTGAACGCTTGCCTTAATAATGGTAAATAAATAGAGACATTTGTTGTAGATAAGTTTCACAAGTTTATGTGGGAGAATATGTTAGGGAGAAAGAATAAATTTTAATAATTTTGAGAAATTTAACCCACTTTAAAAATCAACAAAAAACCTATTTAGAGGTCAATGTCCCTTGAAGATCAAATATTTTTTTGCCCAATTAAGGACTAACATGTATCATCTTTAGTGTGAAACAAGTAGATGAAAAATGACAAAAAGGTATGGGAAGAGAAAGTGTTTCTTTTGCACAATTGAGATAGCTGAAACAAAAACACTTTATTTTGGATTGTAAAGCTTACAAAGACATTTGGATCTAATTAATTTAGTATCAACTTATTTTCAAGATTTATTCAACAAGAAGATGGTTGAAAGAATGGAAGAGTTCATTATCAAATTGAGTAGTAGAAGATCAACACTTCACAAAGTAAAAATAGAGGTCAGTTATCCCAAAGACTATCTTTGACCTTGCAAATGTTAAAAAAAAAATTATTCTATTTAATCCAAAAGTTTTGAAAGTAGATCTAAGAACACTATCCAAAGAATATGATCCAAAAAAAAGATGAATGTACGAGCATTTATAGCTTGACTAGATGTAAGATATTGGTATGTAAAATAGGGTAGGGAAAATCTAGATTAGTCGATTGGGGAATCTCAATAATTCTTATTAATCCAATTGTGTTAACTTAGCATGAGATCATTGGGAACAAAACCATTTGGTCTTAGGTGCAGGTAAAATTTGATGAATGAATGGTTATGTTCCTAGGTAAAATGAAATCATTGGCAACAATTTTGTCTAAAGTCCCAATTTTGAAAGTAGAGGTGACTCAATTTTTCACCTAGATATTCTTCTGAGTCTCAACCAATGCAGGCCAATAGTTAGTATGAAGGCTTGTTTTCCTTTCGGCTTCTTTTCCAACTCTTTTAACTTTGCTAAGCATATTTATTGGCAATAAAATTGGAATTCCTTGTATACTCCTCATCTAATCCAGTCAGTTGAGCCATCTTTTCTATTAGCTCTTCATATATCTTTAGTGACCCATCTACTCTAGGAGGATCTATTTGATCCCCTGATTCTTTAGAATTAATTTATTTGAATAGTTGAGCTATTGTTGCAATGTTGTTATAGAAGTATGATCAACAACAAGAACAACTAATGACATTTATGAGTCAAATGCTAAAAGGGGTTGAACTGAAGTATACTTCTATGGAGAAACAAGTCAGTTAAAAGAAAATGAGAGATACTAGATTTAGACAAGAAAAAAAAATGGTCTTTGTTTTAATTTTGAAAGTATAGCATACTTTTAAAAGTTTAATTTTATAGTGTTTTTTAAAATATATTTTGAATATGTTTTAATTTTATATAAGGATAACAATATGAGACTCTTTGATGACATTGTAGAATATTTCTTGATATAATTATGTAACACAACAAAATCATAGAACATCTAAATTATATTAAAAATATCTTCATAAATAAGAATAACATACTTTACTATAATTATTGTAAGTGCTACCAGCTCAAATACAAATACTTTTAAAATAATATTTTTTACAGTTTAACAAATTTCTATATATTTAAAATATTTAAGCTAGTTGATATGTTAAAATATAGTAAAAAATATTTTAAGAAATTTATAGATACATATAAAATTCAAATGATTTTCAAACATGCATAATAATAATTTTTAAAATATAAACATCAGAATGCCAAAAAAAACAAGGAAGCAATAACTAATATGAAATATATCATAAGAAATAAATAATTATTATGGAAAATAAAATATAGTGGGTTCTCTTCTTGAGATGGAAAATGATGGAAACCCTTATATGATTTTGAGAGGTAGTTACTACAAGCTTTGCAAGATGTGGACGAAAATCTAAAGTAGGTAAGTGTAATTGGTATAACAAATGAAAAACAAGAGAATAGTATGGATAGTGTCTCTCAACGATGATACTATAAATAGATGTAGATCTTGATCAAGTTTCCTTGCTAGGGGCAATGTGGTGTCTATTACTCGAAAAGGCAATGGGGGTACTAGTGAAAATATATTTGAGTGAAGATATACTTAAGAGAAATTGATTTGGAAGGAGGGAATTATATAGAATCAACTATTAGATTTTCTTTTTGTTGGAATTAATTTTAAGTAGGTCATATGGAAAAAATAATGCACAAAATAAAAAAAATTGTGCGATCTTCTTGGTGGAAGAATACATGTTCCCAACATCAATTGGTGGGTTATTGTTTAGTGATAGTTCCTAAGAGCTCTAACATAGAATAAAAAAATAAAACCAATAACTTAGAGAATGGAAATGCCAATGAATCTGAGACAAGAATATAAGAAAAATATTTTAGAGGAAAGGAAAGACAATGAGAATCAAGGCAAAATATTGTGCTTCTAGAGGTCTCAAGGAAAATATCTCAAATAAGAGAAGAAATGGTTAGAGAGAAAATTTTAAAACTTTTAGAATTATTATATGTTACTTCAAAGGATTGTCTAGAGGTAATAAATGTTTGAGTAGGATTTTTTTGTAGATTTAGAGGTCAATGTCCCTTGAAGATCAAATATTCTTTTTTCCCAATTAAGGACTAAAATGTATCATCTTTAGTGTTAAACAAGTAGATGAAAAATGATGAAAAGGTATGGGAAGAGAAGGTGTTTCTTTTGCACAATTGGGATAATTGCAACAAAAATAGTTTATTTTGGATTGTAAATCTTACAAAGACATTTGGATCTAATTAATTTAGTATCAACTTATTTTCAAGATTTATTCAACAAGAAGATGGTTGAAAGAATGGAAGAGTTCATTATCAAATTGAGTAGTAGAAGATCAACACTTCACAAAGTAAAAATAGAGGTCAGTTGTCCCAAAGACTATCTTTGACCTTGAAAATGTTAAAAAACATTTTATTCTATTTAATCCAAAAGTTTTGAAAGTAGATCTAAGAACACTAGCCAAAGAATATGATCCAAAAAAAAGATGAATTAATGAGCATTTATAGGTTGACTAGATAAAAGATATTGGTATGTAAAATAGGGTAGGGAAAATCTAGATATTCTTCTGAGTCTCAACCAATGCAGGCCAATAGTTAGTATGAAGGCTTGTTTGCCTTTCGACTTCTTTTCCAACTCTTTTAACTTTGCTAAGCATATTTATTGGCAATCAAATTGGCATTCATTGTATACTCCTCATGTAATCCATTCAGTTGAGCAATCTTTTCTATTAGCTCTTCATATATCTTTAGTGACCCATCTGCTCTAGGAGGATCTATTTGATCCCCTGATTCTTTAGAATTAATTTATTTGAATAGTTGAGCTATTGTTGCAATGTTGTTATAGAAGTATGATCAATAATAAGAACAACTAATGACATTTATGAGTAAGATGCTAAAAGGGGTTGAACTGAAGTATAATTCTATGGAGAAACAAGTCAACTAAAAGAAAATGAGAGATACTATTTAGACAAGAAAAAAAATGTCTTTGTTTTAGTTTTAGAAGTATAGTATACTTTTAAAAGTTTAATTTTATAGTGTTTTCTAAAATATATTTTGAATATGTTTTAATTTTATATAAAGATAACAATATGAGACTCTTTGAAGATATTGTAGAATATTTCTTGATATAATTAATAACACAACAAAATCATAGAACATCTAAATTATATTAAAAATATCTTCATAAATAAGAATAACACACTTTACTATAATTATTGTAAGTGCTACTAACTCAAATCCAAATACTTTTAAAATAATATTTTTTACAGTTTAACAAATTTCTATATATTTAAAATATTTAAGCTAGTTGATATGTTAAAATATAGTAAAACATATTTTAAGAAATTTATAGATACATATAAAATTCAAATGATTTTCAAACATGTACAATAATAAGTTTTAAAATATAAACATCAGAATGCCAAAAAAAAACAAGGAAGCAATAACTAATATGAAATATATCGTAAGAAATAAATAATTATTATGGAAAATAAAATATAGTGGGTTCTCTAATTGAGATGGAAAATGATGGAAACCCTTATATGATTTTGAGAGGTAGTTACTACAAGCTTTGCAAGGTGTTGTGGAAGAAAATCTAAAGTAGGTGAGTGTAATTGGTATAACAAATGAAAAACAAGAGGATAGTATGGATAGTGTCTCTCAACGATGATACTATAAATAGATGTAGATCTTGATCAAATTTCCTTGCTAGGGGCAATGTGGTGTCTATTACTCGAAAAGGCAATGTGGGTACTAGTGAAAATAGATTTGAGTGAAGATCTACTTAAGAGAAATTGATTTGAAAGTAGGGCATGATATAAAATCAACTGTTAGATTTTATTTTTGTTGGAATTAATTTTAAGTAGGTCATATGGAAAAAATAATGCACAAAATAAAAAAAATTGTGCGGTCTTCTTGGTGGAAGAATACATGTTCCCAACATCAATTGGTGGGTTATTGTTTAGTGATAGTTCCTAAGAGCTCTAACATAGAATAAAAAAATAAAACCAATAACTTAGAGAATGGAAATGCCAACGAATCTGAGACAAGAATATAAGAAAAATATTTTAGAGGAAAGGAAAGACAATGAGGAATCAAGGAAAAATATTGTGCTTCTAGAGGTCTCAAGAAAAATATCTCAAATAAGAGAAGAAATGGTTAGAGAGAAAATTTTAAAACTTTTAGAATTATTATATGTTACTTCAAACGATTTTCTAGAGGTAATAAATATTTGAGTAGGATTTTTTTGTAGATTTAGAGGTCAATTTCCCTTGAAGATCAAATATTTTTTTGCCCAATTAAGGACTAACATGTATCATCTTTAGTGTGAAACAAGTAGATGAAAAGTGAAAAAAAGGTATGGGAAGAGAAGGTGTTTCTTTTGCACAATTGGGATAGTTGAAACAAAAACACTTTATTTTGGATTGTAAAGCTTACAAAGACATTTGGATCTAATTAATTTAGTATCAAATTATTTTCAAGATTTATTCAACAAGAAGATGGTTGAAAGAATGGAAGAGTTCATTATCAAATTGAGTAGTAGAAGATCAACACTTCACAAAGTAAAAATAGAAGTCAGTTGTCCCAAAGACTATTTTTGACCTTGCAAATGTTAAAAACATTTTATTCTATTTAATCCAATTTTTTTGAAAGTAGATCTAAGAACACTTGCCAAAGAATATGAGCCAAAAAAAAGATGAATGTACGAGAATCTATAGCTTGACTAGATGTAAGATATTGGTATGTAAAATAGGTTAGGGAAGATCTAGATTAGTCGATTGGGGAATCTCAATAATTCTTATTAATCCAATTGTGTTAACTTAGCATGAGATCATTGGGAACAAAACCATTTGGTCTTAGGTGTAGGTAAAAATTGATGAATGAATGGTTAATGTTCCTAGGTAAAATGAGAGCATTGACAACAATTTTGTCTAAAGTCCCAATTTTGAAAGTAGAGGTGACTCAATTTTTCACCTAGATATTCTTCTAAGTCTCAACCAATGCAGGCCAATAGTCAGTATGAAGGCTTGTTTTCCTTTCGACTTCTTTTCCAACTCTTTTAACTTTGCTAAGCATATTTATTGGCAATAACATTGGCATTCCTTGTATACTCCTCATGTAATCCATTCAGTTGAGCCATCTTTTCTATTAGCTCTTCATATATCTTTAGTGACCCATCTGCTTTGGGAGGATCTATTTGATCCCTTGATTCATTAGAATTAATTTATTTGAATAGTTGAGCTATTGTTGCAATGTTGTTATAGAAGTATGATCAACAACACGAACAACTAATGACATTTATGAGTCAGATGCTAAAAGGGGTTGAATTGAAGTATACTTCTATGGAGAAACAAGTCAGTTAAAAGAAAATGAGAGAAACTAGATTTAGACAAGAAAAAAAAAAATGTCTTTGTTCTGGTTTTGAAAGTATAGCATACTTTTAAAAGTTTAATTTTATATGTTTTTTAAAATATATTTTGAATATGTATTAATTTTATATAAGGATAACAATATGAGACTCTTTGATGACATTGGAGAATATTTCTTGATATAATTATATAACACAAAAAAATCATAGAACATCTAAATTATATTAAAAATATCTTCATAAATAAGAATAACATACTTTACTATAATTATTGTAAGTGCTACCAACTCAAATACAAATAATTTTAAAATAATATTTTTTACAGTTTAACAAATTTCTATATATTTAAAATATTTAAGCTAGTTGATATGTTAAAATATAGTAAAAAATATGTTCAGAAATTTATAGATACATATAAAATTCAAATGATTTTCAAACATGTACAATAATAATTTTTAAAATATAAACATCTGAATGCCAAAAAAAAACAAGGAAGTAATAACTAATATGAAATATATTGTAAGAAATAAATAATTATTATGGAAAATAAAATATAGTGGGTTCTCTTCTTGAGATGGAAAATGATGGAAACCCTTATATGATTTTGAGAGGTAGTTACTACAAGCTTTGCAAGATGTTGTGGAAGCAAATCTAAAGTAGGTGAGTGTAATTGGTATAACAAATGAAAAACAAGAGAATAGTATGAATAGTGTCTCTCAATGATGATACTATATAAATAGATGTAGATCTTGATCAAGTTTCCTTGCTAGGGGAAATGTGGTGTCTATTACTCCAAAAGGCAATGGGGGTACTAGTGAAAATAGATTTGAGTGAAGATCTACTTAAGAGAAATTGATTTGAAAGTAGGGAATTATATAGAATCAACTGTTAGATTTTTTTTTTGTTGGAATTAATTTTAAGTAGGTCATATGGAAAAAATAATGCACAAAATAAAAAATATTGTGCAATCTTCTTGGTGGAAGAATACATGTTTCCAACATCAATTGGTGGTGTTATGCCTTGCATAACCACTCCATCTTTTGCCTTGGTAAAAATGGGTCCCCCTTTTTGTTTTTATCCTTGGGTTGTTTTTCAAACAAAGTTTGGAGTCTTTCTTTTCCAACACTTTCTTTTTCTTTGGTTTGTTCTGCCAGACCCAGAGCCAGAACCCAATTGGGTTTTAAGAACTTCTTTCAAAACTCGTTATGATTCCCATCTCGATTGTATTTCTTTTGACCTTTTTTATTTCTTTGTTGGAGCTGGAGCCGGAGTGGAAGTTAGGTCCGAATTTATTCAAAGTTTCAAAATCAAATTCCATCTCGCCTTCACCTCCGCTTTTGGTTTTTTGTTTTAAACTAGGTTTTGTATGTTAAGTTTTCTTGTTTCGGTCTTTTTGTTTTATTTTGATGTTTTGTTTCACTTTATTCTTTGTCGACGAAACCAGACCCGGAATGGGAACCAAGTTGGAAAGTTAAACAAGTTTCTGAAATAATTTTCATTCTTATTCCGCTCCCACCTTTTCTTGGCCATTGACTTTATTGAAGTTGCACAGTAGTAATGTGCCAGTTCCTTCTACAGTACCGACTTTGCTCTACTACATTTATTGCATTAATGAAAGGTGCCATGCATGCATGAAACTCTGAGTTTTTACCTTAATTAGGGATAAACGCGTAGTTATTACCATTATTGTTAAGAGATTGAAGAGTGAACCAGAGTTGCAGTGAAGCTTTTGTGCGAGTGAATCAATTGAAAGAGAGACAGTTGCACACAAATTGCTTAAGGAAGTTAACCTATTTATTTGCATTCGAGGTAGGGTTTTCTATTCTTGTTCTTCTTTTTATTTTTGAGTTTTCCATTTCTATTCATTTTGGGAAAATTCGTGATTCTCAATAAGTTCACATGTTTTGTTTTTCTTTCTCTATTTGTTTGGATTTCTTGTCTTCATTTTTGCTTTTGTAACTGGTTTCTTTGTTTTCAACATGATCATTTTCACTTTTTAGTCGTGACTGCATCATGTTGCCCTAGTTTTTTTAAATGCATAGGTTAATTACGGTTTTTATAGTAAGTAGGGTCTGGTAAATTGTTTTTTTTACTTATAAATCTTATTTCGCATTCAACCTGGTTAATTTAAATAGGGTTAAATTCGTGCCCTAATTATTATATTGCGAGGGTTTTTAGTTTAGGGTTTTGACACATTTCTATGTTCGTGTTTTTAATTTAAATATGATGCCCTAAAAGGTATAGTCATCTCTCAAACATATGGGGATGGTCTTATTAGGTTATGTTTAAGCCCCTTTCGTGTTGATATGACCGAGTCCTTAAATCATGAATTTGTTTATCAAACTGTTAAAATCACTTATGACGTCATGGTCATTATAGGCGGAAGCGGGATCAGAATCAATCTAGACCTTGAACTATGTTTTCCAATAAGTATCGATTCCATTTTGATCTTGTCTCCGACTCTGCTTATAGTGAGAAGCATTCTTTCAAAATAACAATAACCTAGTTGAAAGCGAAAGCGAAACTAAATATGAAATTAGAAAATTTGAGTAAAACCAAATCAGTTTCCATTCCAGTCCTGGTTCCGATTACCATTCTAGTTCCGACTCCGATTCCGCTTGTTGTTACTATAATCTTAATAATGGTTTTGGCTCCGAGCCCGAAAGTGTTTTAAAAGAGATTGTTTAGAATGTTTGATATGCTTGGTTCCGCCTCCGCTATATATATGAAGGGTAAGGTTTTAAAGCATATTTTGTGATGTGTATTCAAGGATCTAATTAGAGGTTTTGTTATAGGAAGGATAAAGAATGTCAGGAGTATCAGGAGAAGCCTCCCAAAGGAATCAACCTGCAAAAACATCAAAGGCAACAACTAAGCCTAAGAAGATTAAGCCAGAGTAGCTACCTTATACTTTGAGGTATAACCATAGGGGTCCTGTTGTCATTGCATGCAAAGTGGAATCAGATTGGTCTGATATATATGACACCAATCTAGGCTCATAAAATTTTGGGGAGTTGTATTCAGAAACATTCACTAAGGATCTAATAGGGAGAGCTCAAAGAATAGTTGAGTTTGTCTTGGCTCACATCACCTTATTTCCTCTATCTATCCAATGTTTGGAGTTGATTATGATAGCAACAAGAGCTTACAATTCGGCCACTAGGCAGTGTATGGATTCATAGGACAATGTTATTATTGATCTAACTCCTCAAATGTTTCAACACATGTTTAGTGTCCCGGATCCAAAGAGCCTGGTACAGTTGATGGAGGCAAAAGCTTTAGAGATATATAGAAAACACAAGGTGGCCAACAAAGCTCACTTGAACAAGAAATGGTTTAGAATAGAGAAGAAGTCTCTGACCAAGCTTCATGATCAACCAAAGAGGACATAATTCTACAAAGAAGTATCATATTTGATAATGATGTTGTCTAAAGTATTTGGGAAGAGGGATGCATTTCATTTCAAGGAGTGGATGTTTCCCTTTATTCAGACAATCTTTAATGGCACCCAACAGTTTGACTGGCCGATGATTGTCTCTGATGCTATTCATGACTAGTTAACTAGAACAAGGACCAAAAGATTCTTTATGACTTCTTATGTTGTCTATGCAGCAGCTAGAGGAGGCATCTTTCTAGGTTTAAATAGAGTGGGAATATTGGGATAAGTTGATGGACAAAGGAAAGTATGGGATCATTATGATCAACTATCTCTACAAGTATTTGAAACACAATTTAGAAGGGTTAATGATGCATTCTTGTATGTAATCATTAACCAAATTAATGGAGATGCAAGATATAGATTGAGCCAAGAAGCTATGGCCTTTATCATGGAATGTGGATGTTGGTATATCCGATAAGTTCACTTATTTCAGACTGGCTGGATTTGAAGGTCATCCCCACTTGCTTCCAAGATGTTGTAGCAATAAGATGGTTCTAATGGAATTTGTATATCAAGCTCTGGGGGTCAATGCCCGATTTGGATTGAAGCACAAAACAGGGTGTCATAAGTTTCCATGCAATTGGGTGAATACAAATACCAACATCTTGTGGGAGCTAAGGTAGTTTGCAGTGAATTGATACATCTGAAACTAGGTTTGTACACTGCTCAGAAGTACTTTGACCCAAGGACGAAAATGAATGTCTTGCTGCCTTCGGTTTTTGATAAACATTTCAACTTGTTAGAGAATTTCTTGAGTGATCTTCAAGATGAGTATGACCTCAGGAAAAAGAATTATGAGAGGTTACCCGTCTCACTCATGGTAGAATTTGGGATCAAATATGACATCCCTAATACATTAGTAGATGATGGAGTTGTGTTAGATCCATCATATGAGGCATTAAATATTGGCACCAAAAGGTGGGTTCGGTGGATTGGGGTGTTGAGGAGACTATTGATATCAAACAAATAAGGAGGCCAATTTTGGATAGAAGTATTCACTGGGCTGTCCTAAGAACCAAAACTCCTTAGGGACCGGCTCCTAAGAATGGGAAGGGATACAAAGGAATGAAGAGGAATTTGCCTTCCAAGGAGCCCTTGGAATTCTGCCCTCCTGACATTGAGGAAATTGAGCTTGAAGCCTCTACCCAAGAGTTACCTGGAGTACAAGAGGGGGATGCCCAAACAGGACCGGTAGTTTCCACATCAACAATAGGTGAGTCATCCGCTCAAGTCCCTCTTACATAGCAACCAAGAGGAGATATGCCTAAAGAAACTCTTCATGGTATAGATGAAGCATTAAAGGGAAAAGAGAAGGAGCAGGAGATCCATGAGGGTGAAATTGACTCTGATGAGACCTTATCAGAGAAAGATGCACAAGAAAAGATGCCTTTAGAGGAGGAAACTGAGCATATTTTGACTAAGGAAGATCAATGGGCCCTCTTTGAGGAGGCAAAGAAAGCCTCAGATGCTCAAGCACATGTAGAGGCCATAGAGAAGTAAAAGGCAATTGATGTTAAGGCACAAGTTGATGCCTTACTCTAGAAACAATAGGTATAAGCCAAATGAAGAGCTGAGGAAATAGAAAAGCAACAAAGGTAAAAGGAGCAGGAGCTCAGGATCAAAGAAGAAAATGATAAGCTAGAGTTAATACAAAAAAATCATGATTTGGAGGAAGAAAAGGAAAAGCAGCAAAGGGAAAGAGAAGTTCTTGTGGCCAAATTGAAGCTTGCTAAAGATGCCTATAAAGAGAAAGAGAAAGCAAAACGAGTTGAAAAGGAAAAGGATGTTGAGGAGTTGATTAAGAAACAAAAGGGAAAGGAAGATGTTGATAGACTGAGGGCATTAGAGGAAGAGAGAAACCAGGAACTAGAGAAGAAGAGATTAGAAGAAGAAAAGTTAAAAAAGGAAGAAGAAGAGAAGAGGATACAAGAACAAAAGGATAGGGAGGAAGCTGAAAATCTTGCTTAGACAAATGTGGAGCAAGAACAACAAGAGATACAAGGGGTTGATTCTCAACCTCAAGTAAATGTGCAACCACCCTCTACTACTACTGTTGCTTCTTCTTCAACTATAATGACCACTACTCCAGGTGCTCCCACTTGGTTGAAATTGGATCTTCAGAAGAGATCAGTGACACCTTCACAACCTCTCAATTGGGACGATATGATGAAAGAAATTGAAAAGGAAAGACCTAAGAAGAAGGCCAAAATCCTACATTCCACTAGGCTCACCGATAGAGGAAAAATTGTTGTTGAATGCGCTATACCAATGATGGACAAGGATGTAGGAGATATGCAATTGACTGATTACCAGTTGGGCATTGTTAACTTGGGGAGACCCACAAGAGATCAACAGATGAATTTGATAGATGTGGTTGGTAGCTTCATCCACTAAATCTAGAATGATGAAAGATAAGCAGAAAAAGGATGAGCTTAAGTCTCAATTAGATCAATTGCATTCTTTCTTGAAAAGTGTTTCTGCTCCGAGGTCACAACAAGTTGCCACCATTGAAACACCAATTTTGGTTAGTAAGAAAGAGGTGGATGATTTGGTACAGGTAAGGAGTAAGGAAGAGATGTTGATAGGTGGATTGATAAGATAAATCAGGAAATAAGTGAGGTGTTGGACAACAATTTTGAGGTTCATAAAATAACAGTTAATAGAGGAAATGAACTAGTATGCCGAAGTATTGGGAGAATAGGAGGAGGAGTACAAAGGATATAGTCAGAGGTTGAAGGAGGTTAGTAAATTGCCAAAGTCCACTCTTCTAGAATAGTCAATACTTGAAGAGGACAATAAAGATTTCTTGGAGAAGACTTCCAACATACTTCAGTTTAGGTTTGACTTTTTATACAAGCATAAAAATGAAGTTCAAGATTCTGTCAAGGATCTGAATGAACAGTTTGAAGAGTTGAAATCAGTTATTGTTGTCATAGTAAATGCTAATATATTGGTAAAAGAGGGCCTACCTTTGAGCCAAATAAAGGAGAAATGGGATGATAGGTTTAAAGAGGTCATGCAAAAAGGAGATGATGGTGAAGATCTGTTGTTAGATCAGTTAATGGATATTAAAGAAGAGATAAGGGTAGTTAAGAGGGAGTTAACAAAGCTAAAGGACATGCGAGGATTTGCTACTACGGAATTAGAGAGGATCAAGTTTGAAGACATCTAGGTTGATGGGTCGGATTTGGACATGCTTCAACAAGTCTTCTCCAGTTAGAATGAATACATTATAGAGCAGGCTTCACATGCATAATTGATAACCTCATGCATGCATGGTTTTCTTTTTCTCCTCTGCATGCATAATTGACAGTTTGTGGGCACATGGATTTCTTTTCTCCTCTCTATTCTTCTCTCTAGTTTAACTGAATGATCAAGGTGGGAACTAGAGTTCAAATTGATCTAAGTTTCCAAGAGGACTTTAATTCCTAAAAAGGTGGATCGACCTAAGATAGAAGGGACTTCATATTTTTGTATATCTATAAATACCTATGAGGTATCGTATTGTAAGGTTTAGCTGATGAGAATAAGATTAGCCACCTGATAGTAGGAGATATAATTTTCGTAGTTTTTTTTTACATAGATACTTTGTTACTTTATTTACAATTGAATATAATTACAGGTTTTTACACAATATGGTGTTGGAAGTGAGTTTTATTCAATAAGGTTGATGAATTATAGTCTATCTGTATGCTAGTGATTGTGCTGAAGCATGAGTGTTTCTTATGTGATGAAAATCATTAGAAGAAACCAGATTTAAATATTATTTCATTAGATTATCTATGAATTGAGTTTATTGAAAGTTTGTTGATCTATGGTCTTGGCAATGAATGAGAGTGTGTTCCTTTATCTTTGAAATATTTATGATATGTGATTGTGATGTTAAAATATGCACCTTAGATGCATGCAATAGTATAGACTATTCTGTAAATTGCATCATGGTATGGTTTTCTTGATCTATTGGAAAAACATTTGTTGTTGAAGATATATGTCCGGATACTAGATAAGTTTTATTCATGTTTTAGTGATGTACGCCCTGATCCATCTTTTCTTTTTATTTAAAAACCCCCTTTTCATTAAAAACGGTTCGATGAATAAGTCATTGCTTGCATTCCTTATTACCAGCAAAGGCCCCTTGAATATTACAGTTGCATGGACCAATTGAGTGACACCATATAGTTGAGAACCAACTACCTGGACCTTGGGAGTTAGGCTACTATATGTTGTCTTTCTTTTTCAGGAGAATAGAGTAGAGATATTATGTTTAATGTTGTTTGTGTCATTTTCACCATCAACAGGTGGGTTATTGTTTAGTGATAGTTCCTAAGAGCTCTAACGTATAATACAAAAAGAAAACCAATAACTTAGAGAATGGAAATGCCAATGAATTTGACACAAGAATATAAGAAAAATATTTTAGAGGAAAGGAAAGACAATGAGGAATCAAGGCAAAATATTGTGCTTCTAGAGGTCTCAAGAAAAATATCTCAAATAAGAGAAGAAATGGTTAGAGAGAAAATTTTAAAACTTTTAGAATTATTATATGTTACTTCAAAGGATTGTCTAGAGGTATAAATGTTTGAGTAGGATTTTTTTGTAGAGGATTATACATCTCAAGTTGAGAACAATAACGAAGAGGAAGAAGTTATGTCTCTTTCGGAGCATAGTGTGTATGAATGGACAATGGTCAAATAAAAGAAGGTCAATGTAAAAGGGAATGCATTTCTAAAAATGGTGTTGTGGTTTCTTTTAAAAAAAAATAAAAAATAAAAGGACTAGTTAAGAGTGTTTGCATGAGTTTTCCACAATCCATGTAGTATTGATAATATTGCTTTTGGATTCAACTGTGTCTATCTTTCAGATCATACCCAATGATCCATTGTCGAGAAGAGGAGAATCATTTAAAAAATATACATAGTGGAATCCGAAAATAATCTTATCAATAATAGTGTTTGGTTGTTTGAATATCTATTTCATAATTGATTAATTAATTATTAATCTTTTAAAAATTGATTAAAATATGTAACTAATATTCTATAGACAAAAATCGGAATAAAACCTCAACTAATTTATCTAAAAATTTATTGAAGGATACATAATTTTAAATTTTAACTTTAGTAAATTGTATTTTTATGCATCATATATATTCTTATTTATTGAAGTATTAATTTTATTTTTTAAAATATATATATAGTTTCTTATTTTATAAACCTTGGTTGTATTGTCTTTATGAGTCATATCAAGAAATTACTTCTATATTTTTTTAATTATAAATTATTTGAAAATTAAATCTTTGTATTTACACTAAAAAGGTGCCTTCACGCAGGATCGAACTGCGGACCTTCAGTTTACAAGACTGACGCTCTACCACTGAGCTATAAAGGCCTTGTTCGAAATCGATTTCTTTCATTAGAATATAACAAAAATAAATATGCTTTCCAAGTTTGCCGGCCTTTATTCTTCTCACAATTTTCTAAATTTAATAATATATTTTGTTGACTAAAATAGTTTTTAATTCTTTAAAATAAGTGAAGTCTGGCGGATATTCCCTCGTCTTTTTCATTTATTGAAGTAATAATAATGTATATTGAAAGTCATTTTTTACATTTACTAAATTTTGAATTAAGAAGCTAACGAGTGATTACATAGTTGTAACTACGTCATCTTTTTTTTTTTATGAAAGTAAATTGTATGTGTTGGGTTTAAAGAATGAATATGTTAATTATTAGTAATATCAGTTTTTCACAATCTATAAAAAATGTTGCAAATTATTTCTGGATTTGATTGTGTAAGTTTTTTTTCATCAACGTTTCGGATCATCCTTGATCCGAAACGTTGATGAAAAAAAACTTACACAATCAAATCCAGAAATAATTTGCAGCATGTTAATTACTGTTTTTCAATGAAATATTGTAAAACTAAAATATCCATTTCAATTTGTTTATTACTTTAAGAATAAAAGGTTGAGATTGAGATTAAGATTCTTTATCCATAGTCTATATAAAATAAAAAGAAGCACATCAGGTTGTGTCTATTTTTAATGGTTAAGGAATATACAATTGGAAGAAGAGAAACAAGTAGAGGTTTTGAGTTGTCTAACTCAAGTTTTGATTTTTGTACAACCACATTTTTATTTGGTGTCTTGTATGACTACAATATTGTTCAAATGGTGCATTGATCCTTGCTCCAATGCTAAGACATGCTTCACAACTCTTTACAAAAATTGACAATCTATTATCTAGGGAAAATGGGTGGATGTGGTCTTGATTAACAGGGTAAAAAACATAGTGAGAATATTAACACAATATAGATTTAACCTAATTAAGGATGTGATTAAACCAACAAGATTAATGTAACAATAGAGAAACAAATATAAAAATGCAAACTAGAACACCAAATATATATGGAGAAACCCTTGTGAGAAAAAGTGTTCATCATCAAAGAGACCCAAGATTGTATTAATCACAATCAAATGTGTACACCAATACAATCACTTATCCCTCTGGAAATTGTATAACAACATAAGAGTACCTAAAAAAGAACCTTATAAATCTATATTTCATGCCTCCAATATGCAAAAAACTTAGAAAACAAGAAACCACCAAGTAGTATCCAATATTGAATCAAAACCATGAGCCATAACAAATATTTAGCGTCTCCATAGTCATGGTCAAGCAATTAGAAATAGTAACTCCTTTTACACATCTTACACCTCTCTTATGCATCATAAATTCTATTTTAATGGTCACATTGACCACTTTCCCAAATCTAGGCATTTTATGAGGTTATGCAATGTAATTTTTATAACCACCAAATCAAAAAGATGCTCTACAACTGTCAATTTTGACCTTTTCAATGTAACCTCCCAATTTAATGCCTTCTTACACAATATTCTAAATATCTCAAAGAATAAATAATAAAAAAATAATGTCCCCACCCTCACATGAGGATCCCATTTTTCTCACTCCATGATGTTTGGAGATTATACATTGTTTATCATTGACACACGTTTGTATATAATTACAAGACTAAAAATTTACAAGGTGAATGACACACCTTACACTAACATTCTCCCACTTGACATTTATATTACAAAAACATAACTAGAATCTAAAAAATAAATCAATTTTTAGAAGAGACAAGTCCCATGACCTTTCTACACCAACTAAATTTCTCTACACTCATTGGTTTTGTGAGAGAATATACAACATTAATTAAAATGTTGACCTTGTATACCATGACGTTGCTACCTTAGCCATCTCATAAATGAATTGATATTAAACATCAATATTTTTTGTATGATCATGGTACATTGGGTTCTCCAAATAAATAACACTTTAATGTGACATTTGATCTTAACATATCTACACTTGAAGTCAATACCTAAATATACTCTCTATAACCATTACTACTTCTTTATAGGAACATGTCACAACTATGTACTCTAATTTTATAGTGTTTAATGCAATTGTAGGTTTCCACTCACTCATCCAATTGATAGCTCCTCCAAATAGAGTGCATATGTAGCAACTTGTGGACCTCCAGTTGTCTAATCACCAACCCAATATGAATAAATAAAGCCCTATATGTCAAGAAACTTGGCCACATCATCAATCCAATGATAGAAAATATAATATTAGAAATCCCTAATAATTATCCAAATACTCTTTTCACATAATTAAAATGTTCGATATTCTGGTTAGACATAAACCTTCTAAGAATTCCGAATACTTGGAAAATGTTTGGTATTGTATCTAGACCATAGCATATATTAGGCTACCTACAATATTAACATAAGGAAAATTAAACATAGCCTCCAAATCATCATTTGACTTAGTATACTAATCCAATGATAACAATAGCAACAAGTAAAGGAATACTTATTGGCTTACTATCCTCCATAATAAACTACCACAAAATAGTCTAAACATACTCTAGCTAAGGAAAAGATTTTTTCCAACCCGACCCTTCTAAGCTCCCTACCCAAGATGTATTTTTATCCCCAAAATCTTTCATGTCAAAGATTTTATATAATTGAGTTTTGAGCTTCCTAATCATACCCTTATTATTTTCAATAAATATGTCATCAACATACAAGACAGTGATTAACAATTGATCATCAATCAATTTTACTTTCACTCCTAACAAATATGAGTTCCAATGTGAAAGCATCAAACTTATGATACCACATCTATAATAACTATTTTCCACCATATAATGATATCTTTAACTTGTAAACCATGTTTTTCTTTTCTTTTACCACCAAATCATCATGTAATTTCATGTAAAAACTTCTCTCAAGATCCCAATGAAAAATATAGCTATAACATATATTTACTCTACTTCTAAATCATAAGCAACAAAATTATAAAATAGGAATCTAATATAATTTAGTTTTACAACATTAAGGCTTTTTTATTATCAAAATAAACTCCTCAACTTAGGAATATTTTTTCCATTGGTCTTGCTCTAAATATTTCTAATTTTCTATCTACTACATATTTCTTCTTAAAAAACACCAACCAATGGGATACCATCCTTTAGGTAGCTCAAATAGATTCCTAGTCTCAACTTATCTAGGGCTATTAGCTCATCATCCAAAGCCTCCATCCAAGACCCTTGCTCATGTTTGAAGAAAGATATTTCTCTATAGATCTAGGTTCACCACTAGTAAAATATAGAGTAGATACACACCAAAAATCTAGTGGACTATACTTGTCAACTAGTGTGTTGTTGACCTTGGAATTTTAGGCTCTAAAACATTCATAATTGATGTGTTCTTCTATTGATCATTCTGGTGCTTGCATAGCTAGAATCTAATGTACTTATGAGGAGAAAATTATTGGGACTTGTAGACACCTAAAAATGTCTTGAGTATATCACACATCTTGATTTTGCTTACTAACACTATTTCTAGCATAATTCACCTAATTCATCTATTTAATTAAATAATGTCCAATTATTTAGTTAAATTCATTTGATTCTCCTATTAATCGAATGATTAAGGTTATTTGACTAATTCATCACAATTCATCATTTTCTCCCCTTTTGATTAAATAATGCAATATTATTTAATTAAATGTTAATAATCCTTTTTGATTAAATAATTCTCAATTGTTTAATTAAATGTCTCAATTATTCCATCTTTCTCAATTAAATCATTTTCATGAATTGTTTAATTAGCTAATTTTCCTTCAATCCTCCAACTTGTATAAAGAATATTCCACATGGAATATTCCCTTTTCAAATTTGAATTCTTCCCTCCAAATCAAAATATCTCCAACATATTTCCTAAAATTAAGGGATATTGTTGAGTCTCTCATGGATTATGAACCATTCATCTAATCCTTGATCCATGCCTCATGCATTGTCAACCACTTGATTTATTCTTGATCCATGTCTTCATCCTCAATTCAATTACATTCGTTGATTAGTATTTTGAATCATGACCATTGATCAATATCTCAAGAATCTATAATACCAAGCCAATTTCATATTGTGATAAGGGAAAATAATCAGGAACAAAGAAAGCATGTAACAATAACAACACTCACAAATTTCCTAGATCATGCTAAGATCCCCAAATCCATAATGAAGTGAAATGCAAAAAAGGAATTCAATAAACAAGAACAATATCACCTAATTCCCATGCTTTCTTGACTCATCTCCATTATTCTTCTCAACTTTTCTTTGAATTGCTCAATGCCCTCAGATCGTGAGTATGCAATGTTCACCTGTAAGTATTTTGACAACAAAACTTTGAAGATTATGATTACCCAAAGATAGAATTAAAAATCTTATTTTATAGAAGATTCACATATTCAACGGTCGAGATTGATTTGAATTCGAATGGTCCCATTCGAGTGTGGGGATCTGATTGAATAGTTAAGTGATTTGATTGAGAGATTGATTGGATAATAAGCTGATTTGATTGATTAGTCAAGATATATAAGTGAAAGAGTGTGTGATTCAAAAGGAGATGACAAATTAGTTAGATGAGTGAACTGAGAGAGAGTGTTAGTCGGGAATGAAGAGAATTATGAATGAGATATTAGATTGAAAATGTAGGAGACATGTGCTCAAATAGAAGAATTAATTAAAAAATTAATTCCTTTCTTTGTGGAAGAAGTTGTGTGTATGTGATTCCATAATCTAAATGAAATATTCAATTTATGGAAGCACTTTAAATGAGAAGATAGAATTAATTTTTTATTAGATTACAGGAATCGGGTAGCATGACCCCCTATAAACTACAGTGCGCTTGGTAAAAAATTTAATGTGATTGGTGACGCTGGTGCAACACGCCTTTTTGATACCACGGGGGTGGGGGAGACTAGACCTCGTGACCAACCTCCTGCAACAAGAAAGATTTAGCCAGCCAAGCTAGGGCCCCAACCCCAAAAGATAGAATTAATTAATTAAATGAATAACTATTTATTTAATTAAATGTGGGAGAATATGAATTAATTATATGTATGGAGAATATGATTTAATGATGTAATTAAATAAATTTAGGAAACTTATTTAATTAATCAAAAGAAGAGATTAGAATTAATTAACAATGTAATTAAAGTAAATTAATATAATTTACTTAATTAACCAATTTTAGAAGAATAATTAAATGGTTAGAACTATTTAATTAATTAGAGGAATTAAGATGTTAAGTTATAAATAAATGATAAAATCATTTAATTATTTTGCGAGTATCTTGAATTGATGATGAAAAATGCAGTCACAGGTCTAATCCATTTTCAGTGTCTACATTTTGCCCCTCTTTGACATAATGTCATTTCGGCGTTTGTGTCAAAGAATACAAAATAACATGCCCCAGTATGAAATAGGTAAAGGTATGCCCCCTCAAGAAAATTGACGATTTTTTGAAAAATTCAAAAAAACTTGGAAATTTCCTAATTAGGTAATTGGATAGCTAGAAGTTTGATGGTGGTGAAAGAAATTAGTTTCGGTGAGGTTTAGTACATGAAATGGTTGTTGGAAGAATAATGTTAGCTTGTAGATTATTTATGTTAGCGTGAAAGAAAGATATGTCATCACTTTGTTGTCATTATAGTAATCATTTGCATTTTAATCATTATTGGGCAATTTATTGCAATGAACAAGAAACACCATGATATGAGGTAGACCAATAGTGTGCAATGTCATTCTTTTTCCGAAAACAAATAGTCGCAGGCAAGGATTTTCATTACTCATACTTAGGAACCCAATTGTTCCCTGTATTTTTGTCGAGACAAACCACAAACAACAATCCAAAGAAAACGTGTCATGAAACATCATTTCTCTTCTAAATCTTGTTGCCAGGACATCCTTGAGGTGGCTAGTGACATGAAAATTTCAAAAAGATAAGACAATCAGTCAAAAATCGAGATATGTTCATGTAACATTGTCACTCCTTTAAATCCATCATAGGACATTGTCAAGGTGGCTAGGTACATGGTCATTTCAAATCATTGAAAAATATTTGTCAAGACATGTGTGTTAGATCTTTGTTTGTTTTCCAAGGTTGACTAGGTGATGATGGGGTTGATTGGTCATTCTTTAGGAATGACTCATCCTAAAGAAGATTGAAATGTCGAGTTTGATTATTGCCAAGGTCGGGATTCAAGAAGGACACATCATGAATAGATAACATGACAGGGTCTGAAGTCAAGAAGGACACATCTTGCAGACCTGTAGTTGACACGAAAGAGTCTGAGGTCAAGGACACATCTTGAAGACTCTTAAGTGCTTGACTTGATAAACCTAATGTTGATTAAGGAAAGACATATCCTGAATAAAATTGTTTGACATAAAAGAGTCTGACTTTAAGAAGGACACGTCTTGAAAACCCTTAAATGATTGATTTGATAGATTTGATGTCGGCTTGATTTTTGACTAGTTGGATTGTGTGTCTTTTTTGACCTTGTGTTTGAGTCGTTCGTTGTATGACCAATGTTTTCGAGATTTTTAACAAATGTTTTGGTTTTCAAAATTTCCAATGTTTTCATGTTTTTTGAGATTTTGACCAAGAACCTAACCTAAGGAACTATCCTAGGGGCCTTGGGAGCTGATCAAAGATTAGCCTTTCCTACGTTATACACATAGAGACCTCATAGTTCAACATGACTTTGACTGACAAGATTGACTTAAATAAATATTTGTTCATTGGATGACATCTAATGTGAGTGATAGTGAATGTGATGAACCCTAAAGGACTCACCTAGTGCGGCCTTGGGGGCTCATCGATTGATGGCCTTACCTACATTATACATGCAAAGACCTCATAGTTTGACACAACCTAGCTTTTCTTTATTTGACAAAGAGTAAATCATGATTTTATTGTGTTTTATTTGACAAACCTAGAAGGAACTTACCTAATTCCTCAGGGGCACATCAATAGATGGCCTTGCCTACATCCAGTTGTAGAGGCAACATAGTTTGACAATGACAAAGACTAACATGAAAAATTTTGACTTTTTTTTTGTAGTTTTTTGATTATTTGGATTTTTTTGGGATTATGGTATCTTCTGAATGTTTTTTGCATTTTTGACACATTTTTTGAATTTTTTCGCATTTTTTACATTTTTCTAAATGTTTTTGTGTTTTCCAAGTGTGTTAGGTCTTGAAGATCTAGAGGTTTATTCCACCAAGAATGGGTGTTAGGTATCTGCCCCCAGTCAGGTACTATGAGGGATTAGATGGTAAGAGGGATTTTTTGCGGTACGTTGTGAGCATCAACTGATCTCAAGTCATAGGACTAACAACTACTCTTATTGTGGGTGTCACAAATTGAAGGAGGGACAATTATATTAATATGGGTGAAGGTGAAAAGACCCTATCAAGTGATAATAGATGACAAAGCGAAGATTGTTTACACATGGAGCCTGTTTGTTAGGTTTTCACCTATCCAAAGAGCCATTGAGATGGTTTTCACTGTTGGAAGGATTATTTCTCTTTACTATTTTTTTGGTTTTTTCCATTTTTGTATTTTGTGGTTTTGACTGAGCTCTTTGAAGCTATGTGTAAAACTTGAATAGGTGCAAGCTATTTATAGGCTCAAATAATGGTTCTCCCTCTAGATTAGACAACTGATATGTGTCAGAACCAAAGGAATTTGTGATGACATAAGGGCCTGTCTAGTTAGGCTTAAACTTACCAGGTTTATCTCATTTTGCCTGGTTTTTTAGGATTTTGCATTAGTACCAAGTCACCGATGTTGAAATGTCTAATCAAGACCCTCTTGTTTTAACTTCTACAAATACGGTTCTGATATACTTGTAAGTGGGTCAATTCTTTTTGTCTTCGCTCATCTAGTAATTCCAACTCATGTAGCCTATATATCCTGTACTCTTCATCATTGATTAACCCTTTCATGGACACTCAGAGAGAGGGGACTTCAAACTCAATGGGGAGAATAGCCTTCAAACCAAAGACTAGGGAAAATGGGGTGGCTCCAATGGGAGTAAAAATGCTGGTCTGATATGCCCATAAGTCAGGGTTGAGTTGGATGTGCTAGTCATAGACAACAACATTGACAATTTTCTTAAGGATTTTAATGATGGATTTATTGGATGCCTTGGCTTGAACGTTGCCCTACGGGTAGTAGGGAGTGGAAAAATGGTGTTGGATGTGGAATTGTTCACATAGTTCATGGACATCTTGGTTTTTGAAGGGACAACCATTGTCCGTGATTATGGACTATGGAATACCGTAGCGACAAATGATATAATTAAGAATTCATTTTACAATTTAGTTGTCAGTGATGTAGGTAAGGAGTATGGCCTCTACCCATTTGGTAAAGTATTTAATGTCAATTATTGTTGATGAAAGGTAGCTTCAATTAGATATAAATGATGATTGTTGATTGCATCATCATCATTTATATGTGATCAAAATTACTCTTCAAATAAATATTTTTGGAAAATAAGAATTTTGAATTTATGAGCATGAATAAAATTCGAAATAATAAATGAAATGTTCAAAGTCTACATTGAATAAATACGAAATTTGTAATATATATATGTATGCCACACACATTAGTTTATTTGTGTTAACCGAAATACATTCGATTTTTTTTGGAGCCCGTGTGCCCAAGGGACACTTCCCATGAGCGGACGTGTCTCCACAAAGTGGAGACATGTCCTCTCATGATACGCGTCTCTTGTAGAGGCGTGTATCCATCATATATAAGGTGACTTATTCATTGATATGCAAACATCAAAATATATAAATGTTCTGCAATCAACACATTCAAATAAGAGAAATTTAAATTTGACTTAGAATCTTAAATAGAATTCTTACACTTAGAATTTCTTAGAATCCTTAGGCTCCTAGGTTGATTAAAGATTTGATTACATTTACATGGTATTAGAGCCAAGTTGAGTGAATCCAAATCAAATATAGATATCAAATTGCTTAAGAAAAAAACATATTTTTAAATCGAATTCACATCACATTCTTCATAATGTCAAGTGTGATTAGATTTGAAGATTGTCTTGCAGGAGCAAAAAAATTCACATCATGGAAATTTAGAATCATGATGATTATTAAAGAGAATAAGTTAGACTCACTTGTGAGAGAAAACAGAAGGGAACCAGAGGTGGATCTTGAGAAAACTCAATGGATTGAAAACAATGAAAAGGCCATGAAAATCTTAGTAGATGTAGTAAGGGATCATATAGTGCCCATTCTAGCAAAACATGAAACTGGATATCTAATGTTCAAATCTCTTGAGTTCACCTATGAGATCAACAACACCAGTAGGAATCTTGCATTAAAGAGGCAAATCAACAATGTCCAAATAAACAAAGGAGAAACCATTAATGCGTACTTCATGAGGATCATTGAACTAAGGGATCAATTATCCACAATTGGATATTAGATTGATAGAAAAGAATTAACTCTAATTGCACTAGGAGGCCTACCAAACTCATGGGAGTCATTTGTTCAAGGAATAAGTGTAAGATCTAAAATCCCCAAGTTTTATAGGCTAAGAACATACTTCCTTCAAGAGGAAACAAGACTCTCAAAAAAACAAAATAAACAAAAGAACATAAATGAAGACATTCACGTGAACAACACAACATCTAATAAAAGGAGTAAGAAAACCTCCTACAGGAAAGGATCATTTAAAAGAAAGAGAAATTCCAATGGAAAGGGATCTTCCAAAAAGAAATACATCCCTCAAGTACAATGTTTTAGATGTGATCAATATGGCCACTATGCAATGAAGTGCCCTGATAGATAAAAAAACAAGCATCTTTTGCTAAAGTGGGAAAGTCAAATTCAGATCATGAATATGAGAACTTTGTGTTCTATTCAGCCTTATCTAGTCAAGTATCTAACAACACCCACAACTAGGTAATTGATAGTGGTTCCTCTAGACATATCACAAGGTTCAGAGAACACTTAGACACTATGATTGAAAATACTGATGAAGAAGTAACCATTGGGGATGATTCTGCACACCCTGTAAAAGGGGTTGGAACTTGCTCCATCAAATTGAAATTTGGTCTTTCCCTTCAACTCACTGGAGTCTTATTTGTACCTAGAATAAAGAGGAATCTAATATCCATCTCTACCCTTGAAGACAATGGATATAGAGTTACCTTTATGGATGGGAAAGTTCTAGCATGGCCTACGAACTCAACTATCAAGAAAGCCCAAACCATAGGTATAAGACAAGGGTATCTTTACAAACTATGCATTGAGTTTAAGCAAGCCCTTACCCTTGACACTTTTGATTCAAATGAAATTTGGCATAAAAGATTAAGACACCTTCATTTTTGTGCCCTATCTTTTGTGGAAAAAATTGTAACATGCTTACCTAAGGTAAAACCATCTCATGAAGGAACTTGCAAAGGTTGTGCCCTAGGAAAGAATACAAAAGGATCCTTTCACAATAGCTTGAGTAAAACCCAAAATGTATTAGAATTGGTTCACTCTAATTTATGTGGATCCATGTTTGTACCTTCCAAGGTAGGATTTCTATACTATGTCATATTTATAGATGAATTCTCTAAGAAAACCTGGATTTATTTCCTTAAGTTTAAAGAGTCAATAGAAATCCTTAAAAGGTTCAAGGAGTTCGAAGCCCTTACTGAAAACTTCTCTGGGAAGAAAATAAAAATCTTAAGGATAGACAATGGGAAAGAATACAGCTCTAAAAATTTTAAGGAATTCTGCATGAGTGTTGGGATTAAGAGGGAGTTTACAGTAGCCTACAACCCTCAACAAAATGGGGTTGCTGAAAGGAAAAATAGAACCATTGTAGAAGTTGCTAAAACAATGTTTCTTGACCAGAACATTGAAACTTCTTTATGGATAGAAGCCTCTAGAACTGTTGTCTACATTCAAAATAGATGTCCTCATTCTCATCTAGATAACAAAACTCTTGAAGAAGCTTTTACCGGCATAAAACTTGATATTAGTCATTTCAAGATTTTTGGTTGTCTTGTCTATATTCATGTGCCCAAAGAGAAGAGATTCAAACTAGAACCTTCCAGAAAGAAAGGGGTATTTGTGGGTTATAGTGAAACCTCCAAAGCCTATAGGATATTCATACCATGGCAGAAACAAACTGAATTGAGAAGAGATGCCATCTTTGAAGAAGACATTGCATTCAAAAGGGCAAGAAGTTCTAGTGAGATAGAAACCTGCTCCCCTAGAGTACTAGAAATGGAACCTGCTCCTGAGATTCAAAGGGAGTATCCTAAGGAAATGCCAAATGAACTTCAATCTACTTTAGATGAGAATACAAATGACAACGATAGAAAGAGGCCACTTTGTGCTAGAAAGATGATGAAAGAAGTTGAGAATCATGCAGCACCCAAAGGAATGTTTAGGGAAATTACAAGACCCAAACGGTTCTCTAGCTATGTTGCTCTAATGAAAAACATCATAAATTCAGAACCTGTCAGTGTTACAGAAGCCTTCAGACATCAAGTATGGAAGGATGCAATGACGGAATAATATCAGTCCATTCTAAAGAATGATGTATGGGATATAGTGCCTAGACCAAAAGAGAAATTTGTTGTCTCTTCTAAATGGCTCTTCAAAATCAAGCATGTTGCTGATGGAAGTATAGAAAAACATAAGGCATGTTTTGTGGCAAGAGGTTTTTCACAAAAGGAAGGCATTGATTATGAATAAACATTTGTGCTTGTTGCCCGTTACACATCCGTGAGAGCAGTGTTAGCCATTGCTACAGCTAAAGGCTGGAAGATCCATCAAATGGATTTGAAAATTGCCTTTCTAAATGGAACCATTGAAGAGGAAGTCTATCTAGAAAACCTTGAAGGTTTTGTGATACATAAACCTGACTCACATGTGTGCAGACTAAAGAAAGCTCTCTATGGACTTAAATAGGCTCCCAGGGCCTGGTACAAAAGAATTGACAGCTACCTCTTGGGACTAGGATTTTCCAAGAATGATGCAGACCCAAATCTCTACTTTAAGGTAATCAAAGGTGATATGTTAATAATTATTTTGTATGTTGATGACCTACTGATAACAAGAGAATATCACCTCATTTCTCAAGGAAGGAAGGATCTAACTTAAGAATTTGACATGAAAGACTTGGGCATTCTACACTACTTCCTAGGTTTGGAAGTATGGCAGAAATCAGAGGGCATTATACTAAACCAAGAAAGTATACTATTAATATTCTGAAGAGATTTGGAATGTTGGACTGTAGACCCATGTCTACACCAATGGAAACCAACCTTCACAAACTGAAAGAAGCAGCAACAAAATCCAAATGTGCAGATCCAACCCTATATAGACAAATGATTGGATCCTTGATGTACTTAGTTAGCACCAAACCTGATATTTACTATGCAGTGAATGCTCTCAACCAGTTCATGTGTGAGCCAAAGGAAATTCACCTTATGGTTGTGAAACATATATTGAGATACCTTCAAGGCACTATTGGATATGGTCTTCTTTACAAAAATGACCAACTAGATCTACATGGATACTCTGATTCAGATTGGGTTGGAAGTGTAACCGATCGGAAAAGCACATCAAGATGTTGCTTTAGTTTAGGATCGGCTATGATCTCCTGGATTTGTAGAAAATAGTCTTCATTAGCACAAATATCGATAGAAGCTAAATACATTGCAACCTCTATGGGGGCAAGAGAAGCAGTTTGGCTTTGTAAATTTCTTGTGGGACTCTTGGATGGGCCCTTGAATCCTACAATTATTCATTGCAATAATTAGAGTTGCATCAAACTCTCTATAAATCTTGTCTTCCATGATAGATATAAGCACATTGAGATCCCCCATCATTATGAAAGAGACATGGTAGAAAGGAAAGTGATCCAGTTGGAATATGTTAGTACAAATGATCAAACAATAGACATTCTCACCAAACCTCTCTCCTGAATCAAGGTAGAGAACTTCAGGAAGAAACTTGGTATGGTTGAAATGCAATTTGATATTATGTTTAAAATTCAAATTGTTTATAAGTTGTACTAATATATAAAGATGTTTAATGTGTAAACTCTTTTGTCATGTGTGTGACTCCATGACCTTATGGGCCTACTCCCCCTATGTACATTATTGCAATGTGATGATATTTCTAATAATGAACACTTGTATATGACATTGTAAAGTGATGGCTCTACAATGACGTGTTGAACTATCATGATAGATATCATGTGACTTGATATCTATGGACATGTCAAGATAGTATCTCTTGGACACTTTGATGTATATCATGGGACTTGATGTCATTTGAAGATCATTGTGATACTTAAGAGATAATCATGGTGGATGATCATATATCCATGGATATGCCATGAATTATGGTAGACATCATGTGACTTGATGTCAGTGCACATACCATAATGAAGATGTGTTATGAAGAATATCATGTGACTTGACAATATTGAGAAAACATATCATATCTTTGATATCATGTGTGAAGGTGATATCTCCTCTTATTTGATTTGAAATATCTTCCCTAGCTAAGAGGGAGTGTTGATGAAAGGTAGCTTCAGTCAGATATAAATGATGATTTATGATTGCATCATCATCATTAATATGTGATCGAAATTACTCTTCAAATAAATATTTTTGGATAATAAGAATTTTGAATTTATGGGCATGAATAAAATTTGAAATAATAAATGAAATGTTCAAATTCTACATTGAATAAAAAATAAAATTGTAATATATATATATGCCACACACATTAGTTTATGTGTGTTAACTGAAATACATTCGGTTTGTTTGGAGCCCACGTGCCCAAGGGAAATGTCCCATGAGAAGATGTGTCTCCAATTTGTGGAGACACATCCTCTGATGAGACGCATCTCTTGTAGAGGTGTGTCTCCATCATATATAAGGTGGCTTATTCATTGATATACAAACATCAAAATATATAAATGTTCTGCAATCAACACATTCAAATAAGAGAAATTTAAATCTGACTTAGAATCTTAAATAGAATTCTTACACTTAGAATTTCTTAGAATCCTTAGGCTCCTAGTTGATAAAATATTTGATTACATTTACAATTATAATGAATTTATGGCCATTTGAGGAAGTGGGGTGAATTTTTCCCATGAGGTCGCGTCCCCATTGAGTAAAGGGCCAAGGCGAAGTGATGGGCCTTAGTTCCTGTGTTGGAGCATGAATGAGAACACTATGAACTTGACATTCTCTACATCTTTTGGTAAATCAATATGCCTCTTGTTCCATATTCGGCCAATAGTATCCCAGCCACATAATAAATCTGGGTAAAGTAGGGGAATTGGAGTGGGCACCACAAATTCCTTCATGTACTTTGTGTAAGGTTGTTTGTGCTTCTATGTTATCAAGACATCAAAGTAGGGAATTTTCAAAGGTTCATCGGTATAAGCTATCCATGATGATGGCGTAACAAGAGGATTTTTGGATGAAGTTCTTGTGTTGGTTATTGGATAAGTTATTAGGTAAAATATGGGAATGGAGGTAATTATAAGTGTCTAGGTACCAAGGTGACTCAGGACCAACAATTTTACAAACCATTTTGGATTCTGGGATGTGAAAAGTTGGGACCAATAGTTGTTCCACTAAGAACTCATATTGTGACAAATTGTTAGGTATGTCCAAGAGTGATCCAATGGTTGTCATGGTATTTTCTACTTTGTTTTGTATGTGGGAAATCTAACAAAAGGTGATGTTGACAAAGTAAAACTTGAAGTTGTCGAACATTTTCTTATAGGGAGTCAATTTATTATCCTTTGTATCATAGTTGTCATTGACCTGATTGATGACTAATTATGAATCTTCGAAGACCTTTATTCTTTTGATCTTCCACTTGACCCCCATACGTAATCCCATTAATAGGGCCCCATATTCTATAATATTATTTGTACAAAGGGAATTCTATTCTGAATTATTTTTATATCATTTCACCTTGTGGGTTGATGAATAGTACCCCAACACCTGACCCATGATTGGTATAGGAGCCATCAAAGTACATCCTCCATACATTACTTGTTTCAATAATGAAGAGTGACTCATTTGGGAAATCAACAATGAGGGAATCTTTTTCTTGTGTTGGTGCATCTGCAAGTTGATTTTATATTACCTATCCTTTGATTTCCTTGCACTCGACATATTGGATGTCATATTTACTAAGGACCATGACCTATTTTTCTAATTGTCATGTTAACGCTGCTCTATTGAGAAGATACTTGAGTGGATCAATTTTTTCTATCATCTTTGTTTGGTGGTTCAACATGTAATGCCTTATTTTTTGTTCTACAAAGACCACTGCAAGGTAGACCCATTCGATAAGACTGTAGTTGAGTTCATACCCCACCAAGGTCCTGCTAATATAGTAGATTTCTCTTTCCTTTTCCTCGTGGTCATTTTGAGCA
This sequence comes from Sequoiadendron giganteum, assembly GCA_007115665.2. Lineage (NCBI taxonomy): Eukaryota > Viridiplantae > Streptophyta > Pinopsida > Cupressales > Cupressaceae > Sequoiadendron > Sequoiadendron giganteum. Next base: position 201,305,803 of record CM021108.1, read on the forward strand.
AGTAGTGCCCCCAATATTGTTGTGGTTGTAGATACATATAATGTGAGGGGCTTCCCATCTATTGGTGGCATCAACACAAGTGATATTAGGAGATACTCTTTTATTTGTTTAAAGCCTTCCTAGTATTTTTTGATCCATATGAAAGGGATCCCATTATGTAACACATATTGAAACTGATGGCATTTGTCAGCGAGTTGAGCAATGAATCTCCTAATAGATTGTAGTCTCCCTTGTGATGTCCTTAATTAACTGATGTGCTTGGGTGAAGACATTTAGATGATGGATTTCACCTTGGTGGGATCAAATTCTATGCCTCTATGCGAGAAAACTTATCCCAACAATTTTTTGGATTTTACCCCAAAGACACACTTCTTTGGGTTGAGACATACCTTGTATTCTTCTAGTCATAGAAAGTCTTTGTCTAAAATATTTAGATGATCAAATCTGGTTAAGGAATTTACTAGGAGATCATCAACATAATCCTCCATTAGGGTATGCATTAGGTCATGAAATATTGTAGTCATTGTCTGTTGGTATGTAGCTCTTACATTTTTCAACCCAAAGGGAATGACATTCTCGCAAAAGGTACCCAAGGGACAAGTCAAAGCTATATTACGTTGGTCTTTTGGAGCAATAAAAATTTGATTATATCCAGACAAACCATCCATAAGGAACAACATCATGTATCCTACTGTAAGATCCACGATCATGTCAATGTTGGGGAGAGGAAAGGCGTCCTTAGGGCATGCCTTGTTTAAATCTCTGAAGTTAGTACATATGCAGATTTGACCATTTGGTTTTGTGATAGGTACCAAATTGGAGATCCAGTCTACATAATCAATAGACCTGATGAAGCCAACATCCAAGAGTTTCTTTAGTTCTATCTTGACCAACAAGGCGATTTGTGGATGCATTTTCTAGAGTTTTTGCTTTACCAGTTTAGCATCTGGATTAAATGGCAAGTGATGTAAGACTAGCTCATGGTCCAACCTAGGAATGTCAGTGTATGGCCAAGAAAAATTACCCTTGATTTGTGTGAATAATGCTTGGAAGTTGGGTTTTTCTTCTTCTGTCAAGGAAGTTTCTAGTAACACTATCTTAGGATCTTCAAGTGCTCCAATATCCACCCTAACCCAAGATTCTTCCCCCATTTAGTAGGTATGTAGGGTTTTCTTCTTCCATTTTTCTTTATGCCTAACCCACTGGTGCCAACATAACCTTTTGCTTGCATCATTAGAAACTATAGACATGGAAAATGTACAAGTTCGGTTCAGCACACTTGATCCTGATTACTAAAGAAATTTACTCCTAAATCATACTCTCAGCATTTCATCATATTCTATCTCATAATTTAATAAATCATTATTTATTAAATTAAGTCTTTCTCCTCCAGTGATTAAATTAATCAATTTAGTTTAATTAACCTTATATTTCTATTTAATTAAATAAATCATTTTATTTAATTGAAGTCTCTAAAGTCCTCTTATTCAATTAAATAAATTAAACCTTATTTGATTTAATTTAACATTATCCCACTTAGTTAAATAAATCAAAATCATTTATTTAATTAAGCGTTTCCTCTCAATTCTGATTTAAATCAATTCATCAATTTAAGTCAAAATTGTCAAATCATCTAATCCCTCATTAAATTAATCAAAATATTGATTAAGATAATCCCTATCACTAAAATCTTCTACATAATGCAACTTGCACATGAAAATAGATTTAATTCATTTATTAAATCTCTATTTTCCCTCACGTGGCATCAAAAGGGAATATTCCCTCAAGTTTGAATTCAAAAAGTTCAAGTGGACTTGTACATCCAACAAGGCATTTAATCCTCTTACATGTCCTTGTGCATTGAGCCAAGTGGCATTTATTTCATTCATTTGTCCCTCTCACATGTCATTTCTTCAAATTCAAATTCCACCTAATTGCATGTATTGGCACTTTGGCCAAAATGTGCACAACCATCAACCATTCACATGGTGACAAGTGGCATTCAACCATTGGGTGACAAGTTAGTCCCACATTACCCAAATCTTGCCATTTCTTCCAAATTCAAATCTATAAATTGGAGGCTTCTCTCCTCATTCATTATCCACAATTTCATGCAAAGTTACTCTCTTCACATTGAGAGCTAATTTTTCCCATTTGCACTCAAGCATTCATCATTTTCACAATTCATAGCTAGTTTATGCTCAAATATCATCATGGAGATTTGATCAATCTACAACCATCCATATTTGCAACTTAGGATTTGGGAAAGGGCCAATTTCAACATTCAATTGGCACCAATTCCCCATGGGATCACTAGTTTGCTCACTTAATTAGGATTTACATGCTTTTTTTACATTTGTTCTTCATTTTCATAATTTAAGTTATTAGCAAATGGATTTCATGGGGAATCCTTCATTCTTGTTTGCATTTGATCTAACACATTGATTTATTTGTTGTTTTTGTGCAATTGCAGGTTTAGGGGTTCACATTTTGGTGCTAGAAGGAGGGCATCTACCTTTTTTAATCACGTTTTTAAAAAAAAATCCGCATTTTTCACATTCTATTTTGTAGGTTACAGGTCCGCGGCTCCATATTGCGCTGCATCTTTTTCAAACTTTGTTGCACCTATTCCCGTGCCTGATTTTTTAAAACTGCAAATTCTATCACAAACTCACAGTTTCAAACTCCGCCCCACCTAGTCCCACGACTCTATATTGCGTCGCATTTGCATGCGCAATGCAATATCTCACCACCTCATTTTCCAAACAGCATTGCACTCGTGTTCCCACCTAAAAAAATTTAAAATTGACAAACTCGGCCACGGGTTTCCTGTCACAAACTATGCCACCTGCAAAATTGTGCCTCACCCGTGGTCTCTGTTTTTGTAGAGCACCACACCCAGTCAATGCACGATGCTATATAATGCCGCCTCATTTCCAAACTGCACCGCACCCGCTAACTCTGTCACGGAAAATAGTCAGATTTCAAATTTTAACATGTGCTTTTTAATTTTTGGGATTTTCGAACTATTGAGTTGTTTGTTGTTTTTGTGTTCTCTATTTTCTGCCATTTTGCAGGTTGGAAAAAGGGAGAAATAAATATAGGAGGCTCAACATGGCATCATGTTCATCATGCACAAAGTATTTTTAAACACTATAGTGTTGTTCAACACTTTTAAGGATCTATAAATTCTATGTAAAAAGGAATTTGTTTACTTTCATGCCTTAGAAACACTAAATTTCTTTTGGGTTTTAGAAAGAACAAAAAAATTTCTTTTCAAAAGTTTACAAAAGGCTAAAAAGAACCTAGAAACAACCTACAAGATTTTGTTTAAAGGTTTAAAAATTGAACAAGGAAACTCTCACACTTCAAAGTTGGTGCTTTAAAAATAACTCATTTCTTGCTTTGAGGATTAAAATGAACATCTGTGTTTTTTATGTTTTGTAATCCTTTTCACAAAGTAATATCATTTAAAAGGCGTATGCGCTTCTCTCATGCCTCATGACGGTCTTGAGAATCAAAATTATTTTTGTGATATTAAGTTGTCAAAAGTATTACCTTCACACTTATTTTTTGGGTTTAAAATTGAATAAAACATCTTGTGAGTGTGAGTAGGATTATTGCATGTCCCCCTTTATTTCTAAACAAAGGTTGATTGAACTACGAATATGTTTACTTGCCTTTTTTTATCTTAGCAGGCCTGTCTTGTGGGAAAAATTACTCACCCAAGGGAATGACCCAACCGGTAACACACTAAGGACAAGTGTATCTCCAACCGGGATATAAAAGTGGGTACTGGAACAAAAGCTAGTATCATACAGTTGGCTCCGATGAGAAGGGAAGAAATGGTCTCTCGCTGCATGGGTCAACCTCCACAAACATAAATACCGAATTAAATCCCTTGTTGAGAAGGCCAAATCCTTGTCTTTTTTTTGGTGCAAAATGTCATGTCCTTTGAAGCCATCCCATGTTATACATGCGGTTTTGTTGTAGAGATGAAAAGTATGTCATGAGAGATTCATTGGTACTGATGCTTGGCTGACCCGAGAAGTGTTTGTCATGGAGGGGAGCCAATGTGGTCAAGCATCTAGTGATCCACACATAATATGTGCAGCTGGATTCATCCAAGTGGGAACCCAACAAAATATTGTCTCTTCATCCTAGGGTTGTACATGTGCTTGGAAATGAAAAATACATTGCTTGGTCCTCAAAAAGATTGAAAAACAAACATTCACAAAGAGATCCAAATTTCAAACCCCTTGGAGGAAAAAAATATCCTTTGACGAATTTAAGTACTCTTGCTTTCCCTAGGGATCATATCCTTAGAGGTTTCTAAGTGCTTGGATTTTATCGTCATTTGTTTTCACTAAGGTTAAACCTAAGAAAATTTTGTCCTAATTTCCTTGATTTCCACACAATGGACCTTGTGGGATGAAAATAAAGTGGGACTTTAGACATGTAGTTTGAAACTTAATCAAGCAAGTGCTTTTGGTAAAAAGAATTCACTAAGAACAGATAAAAGACAAATTGGACCTCACATGTGTTGTTTCAAATGATTTTTCGAAAATTCAAAATCCCAAAACCAAGATTCAAAAGGATAATCCTAAAAGCCCACGAACAACATCTTGAAATGCTCCTTGAAGTCAGAGAAAGACTAATGTGCAATTTTTATAAGAAGGCTTCAAGGAATAACCCAAATTTGTATGCATTCTATTATCAAGAAAATCTTGAGCTTTTTGAAAGGTTTGCTTTCCTCACATAGGAAGTATAACATGTTCTTCAACACCGAGGTTTTGTAAAAGGAGTTGTGTCTAGGTCAAGGTCTAAGATCAAACTCTTCACTCTCATCCATATCTTCATCAATCAAATCTCATCTCATCATTTTTTTTTTGAGAACTTTAGAAAAATCATTCATGTTAAACTTAAAAGGCTAAATCATCATCACTCTATCTTGGCTTAACACACCTAGCCAAATAGTCAAATATCTTGAACAAATTTTCCTCTAGGATAATGCAACTTCCTAAGGTTTACTAGTTCATGATCACCTTGGTTGGCTTAACACACCTAGCCAATCCATACTCTTGTGCGAGTTTTACCTAAGATAACACAACTTCCTAGGGTTTACAATGTCACCACCATCTTGTTTGACTTAATACACCTAGTCAAACTATCAAAATCAATCTAAGCCTTAAATTTTAGCATAACCCCTAAAAATTTCTTCAAACGTTTCACTCATTAATTCCATCCATTTATCTCATCATCATCACCACCTCCTTTTGATCCTTTGATTTCCCTAGTTCTTCTCTTTTGGGCCTAAAGATTAAGATCAAACGATCCCTATTTTTATGGTCCAAACAAGATCACAATACAAGAAGAACATGGAAAACATCAATGAAATATCAACTTCCAATGACTTGGGTCAAGTAACCACCGCAACAAACCTTGCGGGATCAAGCAATCCCCCAAGAAACTCTCCTCTACCTAGTTAATTTCATAACCACATCATTTTTCACCGACTTTAACACTAGTACAAGTCTAATGTCACAAAGTATAGTCATAGCTTTGATCAGATCTTTAGAAATTAATCTAGGCACACATATCCATACAAATTTATCGTGCACTCTGCTAAGTATTATCCTCACAAACTTTACATCCATTCCATTGTAAAAATTGGGGAACCCATTCCACACATCTAGCTTCTTTCGTACAACATTTTCATACTCTGGCTTCACTAAGAAACATCAATACATTTTGACTCAATTTCTGATGAAAGGTCATCAAAATTTTGACAAACTTTCATCAGAGAAATTTCGTTAGAAGTTCGATGAAATTTGAAACATCGAAATTCTAACCCAGCCGATGATGCTGGGTCAGAATTTCAATGTTTCAAATTTGATCGAAATTCTGACAAAATTCTTCAAATGAAAGGGTGTCAAAATTTTGATGAAATTTCATTAGAAATAGAGTCAAAATATAGTGAAATTATCTCAAGTTAACTCTTTTAGCCATTGATTACTAAGTTCTTGATGATAAAGTTCTTCCAATTTCCCATGAATGTAGGTTCTAGTGTCCTCGATGGGAAAAACATTATTTGGAAATTGTGAAAACGTACCAACAAGGTCAATGTCGAAAACCTTCCATGAAAACCTTTTGAATTTTGGTCTAGGTCTCTCTGAAGTAACAAACACAGTTGGTGTGGCAATTTCTCCCTCAATACTTTTATAGATTCTTATGACAATCATTTCTAATGCAACCCCACTAAGTAGAGATAATATAAATACCGTTCTCACGCTTCGACGAAAACTAGGGTTTGATGCCAAAAGCTTTGAATCCACTTCAAATATCCTTCAACACACTCTAATTTCTTCAAATTTGTAAAATGTATTTAACACAACTTAGATTTTCATTTTATACCTTATCGATTTGCCCTAAATTTGCATTTATTGCATTCAATCTCCAAAAAGCTAGTAAACACCTTATGAATATACTATAAACCCTAAAATGCTCCACAAATCTTTAAATTTGAATGTTTTCTACCGACATATTTTACAACATCTTCAGATTATCATTTTACATCACATATCTTCATTTCACTGCTTGGCACATCATATATCACGGGTTTGTTAGTTTTTTTTTGTAATTTCTCCCCCTAAACCCATTATTGAATTTAATTTTTAGAAGAATTATCTACACCAGATGGAGGTACATATGTGTTTGGTTCATCCTTGTTCTCAAGATCTTCCTTTTTCTTCCAGATCTTCTCCATTTCCTTCTTAACTTCTCTAGTATCAACTTTATTCATAGGTTTGTTCCTTTGTACCAGATTAGATTTCCAAATGCATTGCATGTGTAGCAATAATCATGAAAATATTGAATCATTCTACCAATATTGAATCTATTCATCATCATTTGACTTTTGCATTCAACATCTCTATGTCCAAATTAATTCCATGCAAAGCATTTCCTAGAAAATAATCCAACATTTTGATTCATTCTACTTCTACATTATGTTCCTCTATGACCAAATTTATTACATGAAAAACATGTTCCATTGAAAGATGAGTACCTTTGAGCATTAGGTGGTCAGATAGGATTCCTTCTAGTATTTATTCTTTGTTTCTTTATATGTATACCATTGTTTTGAGTCTTCCTTTGATTATCAACCTTGTTAGGGGATTGATTTTATTTTGAACTTTGTCCTTCTTCAAGTCCCAAACCACTTTTTTCCTTAGAATGTTTTTTTCCTACAATTTGTTCATCCAACCTTGTACAAATTTCTTTGAATTTATCTTCATGAGCTCTTTCTTTCTCCAAATTTTATCTCAAGGTTACCACTTCTTGTTCAAGCTTGATGCATTCATCAATATTGCTTTGAATCTAAGTTTTATGCTAGTCCTCAATTCTCTTATTTTTCTCCACTTGTAATTTTGGTCTAGTGATGTCCTCATTTTCTTTCTTCAACTGAACATTGACTTCTCTATGACATTCTTTGAACTTCTTGATTTGCTCTCTTAATTTTTGATGCATTCATTTGCTTCTTTTAAGTTTTCCTTCAGAACTTATTTCTCACTTTCATCTCTGTCCAGATCTTCAAGAGTAGCATTGAGCTCCTCTTTGTCAATTGTGTAGTCATATACTATGCATTCAGTTATAGAGGTTTCTCCAAGAGGAATGTGACACATTTTTTCAGCCATGTGTTCAAACTCCAAGATCTTCCTCAAGTTGTTAAGCTTTTCTAAAGGAACCAAGCTCTGATACCAATTGTTGAACACCCATAATACTAAGAAGGGGGATGAATCAATATTCTATCAAACCATTTAGCTATAAGCCACCCAATAATTAAAAAATATCTAGTTACAACTATAAGTAGACATGAAATCAATCATAACACCACATGACACATAAACACAGATTTTTTCATGGAAAACCCAAAAAGGGAAAAACCACAGTGAGGATTAGCTCACAATATATTATTAGTTATAAGATATTATAAGGGCTTACAACTAGGAAAAACTATCCTTGAAAGGATCATAGCTTGAAATGATTACAAAATAGAGTGTGGCTCACTGCCAGGAGGCAAACTGATGAAATACACCTTTCATGTGCTAAATTCATTTCCAATTAAGCTTTGAAATAAAAAATCTTGCACTAGTTTGTAGTTTCACAACATACACTACCTTTATACTGGACTTGTACAAGATCACATAATATCACACTATCACAAATCTCTTCTTATTACATCTCACATCTACAATACAAAAATATTTCATATATATATTCTATTACATCTGCATACATCAATTAGGTCAGCCTAATTGGATGTACATATACTTAGTTCAAAAATAGCTTGTCATCTCAAAAATTGAAACAAAGAACCTTTCACGCTCAAACCAAAACATGAAAGGTATAATTTAGGTCGTCTTAGACCTAAGAAAGATCTCTTTGACATCTGAAAAAGCATATTAATCTCCATACCACTTATTCAAGTATAGAGTCAGCCAGAAGAAGACTTGATCACAAAAATAGACCAAACTAACTAACATCAATCAACCATTTGATCATATGAGCATGTTCCCTTTGGAATACATGTATATTTGGTACCTTTAAATCATCTCCCAAAGTTGTAAGGACTGGATCAAAGTACCAAAGAAATCTAGACCAAATAACTCATACCACTATACACAACTCTGAGTAGAAAATAGTATGTCAAACTTCTACCATTTGTATCTTTCATCCCATTCAACCAAAATAATTGAAAACTTGTCCATAGATTTATTTAATAGTCTTGAATAAAATACTAAAACCACATAGGTTGATCTTCTAATATGATTAATTCCAGACCATATTATCGGATCAAGGTAACATAACCAATGTTTACTAGATTAGACAAAACTATCACCAAACAATGGTGGAATCAATGACAACACACCAGAGGGTTTCTTCTTCATTCTTCCAACAAAAATAAGGAGGATCAATCCCAAAATTGTGACAGGAAGGATGCTCCTCTAATAATTGGTAATTTTCCTTTGGGCATGCACCATATATTATACTCAAAAAGTAAAATGGAATAGATGAAATAATGAATATTCAACACCTAAAAGACTCAAGCAGTTTCAAAAAATGGTAAGGGAAATTAACCAAGGATTAGGGATCGAGGAGAAGAAACAAACTTTATAAAAAATAAGACAAAATTTAGGAAAGAAACCCAATCACAAAACACCAAATCATACAACATAAAAAATTGAGGATCGATAAGAACTCATACCAAATGATAAAATGATGATAATAATTAAGGATGATGACCAATATCTTAAGATAAAGATTTTAATACTTAGATATATTTTGTAGTATTCCATCATATCTTTGGTGATCAATAGAAGGAAGGGGAAAGGAAACATGAAAGTGATAAAGGTTAAGAGTTAAGGGTAATGAACAAAACCTAAAACATTTATACTTAGGTTATTTTTGATGGATTTTGAAGGGAAAGAAGCATATCATGGTAGTGATATAAATTTTATGACATTATGTGCAAACAACCAAAAACTTGAAAGCCAAAAAGGGAACACTTTAGCTAGCTTCATATTTTACAAAGCATGATTCATGCAATGTGACCCATGTTGAATATTCAATATATTGAGAGGGGGGTGAATCAGTATCTTCTTAAATTTATTGAACAAAAATCATCTTCAACTTTAATGCATAAAACAAAGAAGAGCATGAACTAAGCATGAAATCACACAACATAAGAACACCATAATTTTACGTGGAAAATCCAATGAGGGAAAAAACACGATGAGTATTAGCTCACTATATATAGTTGTTTCAATACTAGTTACAAAAGAGGCTCACTTCCAAATACAATAGCTCACTAATTACAAGGACTCGTTGTCCAAAAATGGAGGCTCACTGCCTACAGAAGTTATAGAAACAAAATGGCTTACAACCAGAATATGAACCAATGGAATTACACAAGTACATATTTAGTTCCTTTGATGCTCAGAGTATTCACTTGCATGAAAACAAACTAATCTTCACCCTTCTACTCGCACACTTCGCATATCAACTTCACACACATCACTCACTCTAACTCTTTTTCACCTACAAACCATCTGGTATATATATCTAATATATCCACATTCATCAATTAGGTTGGCCTAATTATATGCAATACATATTTACAGAAATATAACTGTCGGCTTCATACAAAGATTCTCTGAAAGTAATTCAATCATGTGTCATGCAATATTATGTCGGCTGGGACCAAAGCTAGGTCACACATATATCTGCAATACATGTTAAACTATTAATTGATTATTAGGTCGGCCATGATTAACCTAATAACAAAATGCAATCACCAAAAACTAATGCCAACTCACCATCCAATCATATCCACATACAAAAATACATACACACTTCTAGTGATCATAAGCCTTTTCTCAAAACCTTGAACAATGATGATTAACGAATTAAATATGCGGTCCAAAATACCGAATCAAACACCAGAGGAAGTAAACCTGTTATGCACATCGATTTAGGGTACTAGATCAATCTGACACCATAAAAAACATGGTGGCATCAATGAAAACATACAAACTGATCTTCTCTATTTTTCCAACAATCTCCCCCTTTGTCATTGATGGCAATATGTGCAAAAAAAATCCAATTCAAAAACCCTCCTCCAATCTCTCCCAAAACTCTCCCCCTTTGACATCAATGGAAAAGGGTGACAAAAAAATATGTAAACATGGTGATATTCAAAATTGCAAAAAAGTTCCAATTTTTCAAAAACTTCCAGAATCTTCCATCCATCCACAGTCTTCAAAAAAATTTCAAACAATCAACCTTTCAAAATTCCTTTTTTTTAATATCAATTCAATTTCTCTCATCTTATTTAGTTTCCATTTTTCTCTTTCTTTTTATTTTGCCAAAACAAAAACCAACATAAATTGAACATTCAGGATTCAAGTGAAAATGACACTCTTCACCTGAAACACCTTCTTGTATATAATTCTTCCATTCAAATACAACATAATCCATTCTTGTGCATATGCTTTCCAATAGGGCCAACAATGTGAAAGAAGATGACTAGTCTGCAGATGAGCACTGACTTTCACAATCTTCTACATCAGTAAGTATTCTAGAAAGATGGTCTAACTAGAGCTCAACAATCTCCTTAAAGAGCCAGAAAGTTTTCACCACATCATCTCTTTGTCTTTGTACAATGATCAACTCAAATTTCAATTCACCAACTCTTAGTATTTTTTTCCCTTCTTTGTCTTCAAAGATATCAAAGTTCTTTTTGATGTTGTTTACCTCAGATTCAATTGCTTCAATCCTACTTCTAAAATTGTCAATTACAATAGGCCACCGAAGACAATATTTGTAGATATCTTACATTTTTTTTAAGCATTTCTTCATATCCATGATAAGTTTGGATAACCTCTGCATGGCTTTAGTACATCTCTTTTCAACCAAGGCTTCCATCTTGCAACCTTCCAGACCTTCAAGCAACATTCTTTTTTCAACAATCTCAACTAATTTTTTTGGCAAGGAATGGGAAATAGTTGATACATCAATACCTTTTTGAAGTAGATACTCAACTAGAGCATCATCAATCTTGAGTCTATCAAGTGGAGAGGTTGTATTCCATAACTCACCAATTTTCTTCATCATGCCTTTAACTAACATGGACCGGATGTCATTTGGATCAAAGGATTCAGATTCAGGTAGAGATTCTTCTCCTTTTTCCTTCTCTTCTGAAATGACAATGATGTCTTCAGTGATAGCTTTTCTTTTCTCTGATTCTGGAGGGGAATCACTAATGAAAACTTATAATTATTTTGTTATGAAGGATGAACCTTCCTCAAAATGACTAGAATAACCAAACCGGAGCACATATATTTCTACAAAGATAAGAAAAAGGTTTTACACACACTTACTTTATCTTCCAAGCCTTCTAAGTATCTGTATATTTGTCTTGCAATGGGAATCCAAAATTCCCACTTAACACCTTCCTTTCCTGATAATGAGTCCAGAAAATAGAGTTCCAAACATGTAAGGACCCAAAATAGAAAGAGTATCCTTCTACCAATGAAATTCGTATGTTTTCGGTAATATTTTCAAGAATTAATCCACACAAATCAAACTGCTTAATCTGTTTTACCATTTTATGTGTCAAATACATGAAAATGGCCAAAGTAGAGCCATCTCAATTTCTTAAATAAATTTTATAGGAGATTCTATATGCAACATACCTAATGGAAGGATCGATAATAGTATCAATCAAAAATGCTCAAGGATCTTTTTCAACTCCCGTCAGCTCCTCTACTTCCTTGTATTTTATGGTCTTCTTTCCAGGAAGGTCTCCAATGCTACATAACCTGGTGATAGCCTTGATCACTTCCTTCATAATGAGATAGGATTTATCCAACACAATATTTCCATCCTTGAATTTACTCAAAAGAAACAAGATGAAATCTCTGTCAGTAATCTAAGGGAGTTCTCCCCACAAATCCAAGCCTAAGGTTTTTATGTTCTGTAAGTCGCTCGATTTTAACCCTAATTCCATTTTCTTTATTTTGTGATGATTGAATTCATCCAACTTGACTCCCTTTAGCCTCAGTGGGATATTTCTACTCTATCCTCTATTAGAAGGTTCCATTATAGCACTTAACTTCTTCAAATTCAACAAAAAAATCTTCTTTTACCTTCCTCTGTGACTGCGAGAGATAAAATTTTGTCGCTTGTTTTCGAATGTCCACAAAGATCTCTCAGAGATGCTCCAAATCATTGCAGAATCACTCCAAGAAAGTTACAAGTCACTCTTCAAATTCTTCAAATGCTTTAGGAAATCATAATGACTTGAAAAATTTGCTTTATAGCTTATCATTTTTCCCTAAATCACATTAATTGCAAAAAGCTGATAAATTTTTTCTTCCACTACACTAAGAAACCCTAATTTACTCTGCAAAAGAACATGCTCACACTTTTTCTTCTGGTTTCTTTTGCATCACCTCTTTTTAGCCATTCCTTAAAACATATCCACGTGCCAACATTTGACATGACGTATTTCCAGGGGGTTTAAGGTATTTTCTAATAAAGCTCCCCCTAAGACCATGCTAGGTCTAATTCTCAAAGGAATCATCTGCACTAGATGAGGGTATAGACGCATCAGTATACTTTGATTCTTCTTTCTTCTTCCATATCTTTCTCATTTCTCACTTAACCTCTTCTTTGTCAATATTTTTCATAAATTCATCATCTTTCATCAGAGCATACTACTTTCCCTTTTTACTTCTACACACTTTTGAAATATGTCCCAATTTTTTGCAATTATAGCGAACAACATTTTTGTCTTGTTTGATTTGCATCAATCCTTGCTCTGCATTGATTTTATTTATGCCCAAACATGTTACAAGTATAGCAATAGCCATCAAAATATTGATTTATCCTTCCTCCATTGAATCTATTCAGCATCACCCGACTAATCATCCTTATGTGAGATCTGCATTTAGTAGCTTTAGGTCTGATATTCTTGCATGTATAACATTGTACAGAGAAGGGACCGAAGAACTTATACATCCTACTCCTACACTTAGTTTCCTTATGAACAAATTTATTACATGAAAATAAAACACCATTGAATGATGGGTAACTTTGAGAATTTGGTTATCTGATAGGTGGTCTCCTTCCTGGATTTCTTTTCTACTTCCCTCCATCTTGAGTCTTCTACATATTTTCACCAACTTCATTACCTAAGCCACATTTGTCCTGCTATTAATTCATCAAGCTTGGTGGAGCTTGTCTTTAAATCATTTTCACAGAGTTTTTCTTTCTCTAATTCTACTTACAGATTCATCACTTCCTGTTCAAGCCTTGAGCAAACATCAGACTTTCTTTGTATCACCATTTTTAGACACTCCTCAACTCTCTTTTTTTCATCCATTTTCATCTTTAGTCTGGTATTCTCTCCATTTTTTAGTTTATCACTTACTTCTCTATGTCTTTCTTTGAAATTCTTTAATTTCTCTTTCAATTTCCGGATGCATTCATTTGCTTCATCAAGATTTGCTTTCATATCTCTATTTTTAATTTCAGCCTTGTCAAGATCTTCAAGGTTAGTCTGGAGCTCTTCTTTATCCATTTTTTCAATTTGCAAGATCTCCCTCAACCTGTTAGACTTCTCTAGAGGAACCAAAGCTTTGATACCAATTTTTGAATATTCAAGATACTGAGAGGGGTTGAATCAGTATATTCTTAAATTTATTGAACAAACATCATCTTAAAATTTAATGTATAAAATAGAGAAGAGCATGAATTGAGCATGAAATCACATAACATAAGAACACCAAAATTTTATGTGGAAAACCCAATGAGGGAAAAACCATGGTGAGGATTAGCTCACTATATATATATATAGTTATTTCAATACTGGTTACAAAAGAGGATCACTTCTAGATACAAAATCTCACTGCTTACAAGGACTCACTATCCAAAAATGGAGGCTCACTACCTACAAAAGTTATAGAAATGAAATGGCTTATAGCTAAAATATGAACTGATGGAATTGCGCCACAAGTGTAGATTCAGTTCCTTTGATGCTTAGAGTATTCGCTCACATGAAAATAGACTAATCTTCACCCTTCTACTCACACACTTCACACACGCACATCACTCACTCTCACTCTTTTTCATCTACAACCCATCTTGTATATATATATCTGATATATCCACATGCATCAATTAGGTCGACCTAATTAGATGTCATACATATTTACAAAAAGATAATTGTTGGCTTCATACAAAGCTTCTCTGAAAGTAATTCATCCATGTGTCATGCAATCCTCAAGAGGAAATCTATGAAGAGGACATCACAAATGAGGACTTGGGAATGACACAATAAAAAATGCTAGAAATGGTTCAAAATCCAGAGAATCATAAAATTGTCAATGCCATGTTTAAATACTTATGCACGTTAATAGAAGGAGGGGTCCAGTTCCCTTCTAACCTTAACATAGGCACTAGTATGGACAAGCCTCTTACAAAAACATCCCCAATTTCAACTCTAAATATCACTCAAGAAATGCCTCAAACCATATCAACAATCACACCAACCTCACAAATTGTAAACAAAGGAAGTGCAACATTTCAAGAGTTACAATAGCATCGCCTTATAAACAACAAAGAGATAAATGTTAGCACCACACTAGAGAAATTTGTCTTGGTGAATCCATCACACCCATATGTCCCACTCACCTTCCATAATCACGCAAATTCATCCTCATTCCATGCAACACTAGACTATCTGTTAAACATACAAACTTCTCTACCATAAGGAGAAGGTGGTTTTTTTGGAGCAACAAGATTCACTAACCTATTCTCCTTCCAGGGGAACTTACCACCCTTTCCTCCATTACCACTCACATCCACATCACCTATTGGATTGTTTCTTCCCCCCCTACCCACATCTAGCTTCTCAAATCTAGGAAATCTGAGCATCACATCGAATCCTCTCCTTTTTCTTGCAACATCACAACAACAAGCAACAACCACTCAAGCCACCACAACTAGTACATCAGTCGGTCCTCAAATATCTCAAAACATACCTTCTCAAGGACCAAGCATCTCAATCACACCTCCAAAAACTCAAATCCCAACCACCAACACAACCCTTTCAACCGTCACAATGGTTGGAATTATTCCCAATCCACCACCAATCGCACCAAAAGCTAACGTGACAAATTCATTCACTACCCTGATCCAAACCATCCAAAAATCCAATCATCAGAGGGTATTGAAACAAGACCAACAAGCTGCACAAAAGGCTTCTTAGAAAGTACAAGCACAACTGGGTACCCAACAAGCTACACAAGCTACACAAGTTGCACAAGCTACGCAAGCAGCTCAAGTAGCTCAACAAGCACAAGCTCAAGCTCAATCCCAACAAAAGACACAATCACAATACCAAGCACAACTACAAGCAATTCATCAACAAGCATACCAACAAGCCTTGTAAGAATTTCAGGTACAACAACAAATTTTTTTGGCATAACAAAAGCTAGACCAACAACAACATTTGTTGGCCCAATAACAGCTAGACCAACAACAAGCTTTATGGGAACAACAAGAGATGGACCAACAATAAGATTTGTTGGAGCAACAACAACAAGATCAACAATAGGTGTTGTTGACACAAATGTAGGCATACCAGTAGGCCTTGAATGCACAACAGAGCTTGCAACAAACTCCCACTAGTACTCCTCCCACCAATCAAACACCTCAAAACACATTCATCCCACTTCCTAATCCACACAACGATGTCGCAACGCAAATCAAATTACTCTCGCAACAGGTGTTGGACCTCCAAGCTAGAAAAATAACTAGAACACCAGGTAACTTGTGCCCTTATCCATTTGACATAAGTCTCACAATGGTACCATCCCAAAGGGATTTGAGATCCCCAAATTCGACAAGTATAATGGAATGGGTAACCCTGAAAACCACGTCAGGGAATTTCAGGTGCATTGCATGGAGGTTGCATCTAATGACACATATCTAAAGCAACTTTTCCCCTGAAGTCTGACTGGTCCAGCTATGGAATGGTTTTCTCATCTACCCACGGGCATTAAAAGATTCGAGGAAATTGTAAAAGCATTCCTTAAAAATTATTCTTTCAACATGGGTGCAGATGTTAGTTTGGAAGAACTATCAAAGCTCAAATAAGGGAAAGGAGAGCTATTTGCATCCTTCTTGCAAAGATGGTGATCCAAGGCCAATTAGAGAAAGTGGACCATGCCAGAAGAACAACAAGTTTGCAAAATCATATCTAATCTAGATGAAAAATTGGCATTCTACTTAAAAATTCAATGTATCACATCATACGATCAATTGATCCCGAAGGCGCTCAACATTGAAAGAGCCCTTACTATGCAAGCAGGCGCATCAACATGGACTCCACCATAGGATAACCATCCATCCAACAATTATAATGATAAACCTCAAACGTGATCGAAGAACAAAAATATCACAAATGATGGTGTGGTCAATGCTGAAGTGGTCATAACTGCTCCCAAACTGAACATCCAGACTCACCACTAGTGACAAAATTATAATCACAATAATGTGCAAACTAATGCAGTAGTAGCACAACAACAACCACTTCCCACCAACCAAATCAATAACTTGGGAAATCAAGGAGGACCACCTCCCTGAGGAAAATACCCTCCCAAGCAAAAGTTCATGGCCCTTGGGGAATCCATCGAGTCCATAATGAAGAAGCTGGTCAAGGAAAACCTAATCAAAGTCTCCAACTCCGAGAAATACGTGAAACCCATGACCAAACCGACATGGTATAATGAAAACCTCCTTTGTGGCTTTCACAAGATCAAGGGACATACTACCACAAATTGCATGAGGCTGAAGAATATCATCCAAGACCTCATCGAAGACAAGATCATCAACATTGAGCAACCACCCAATAATCAGATCTAAAAATATACACAAATCCAATTCCGAACCACAATCAAGGAAATAGTCAAGGGGGCAACAAAGGAAAGCAAAAATATGCTAGTGCTAATCTAGTATATGAAGAAATAGTAGCATGTGTCGATGAAATGGTCACGACCATTAATGTCAAGGGCGCCAACACCGACTCTGGAGTCACCACATGTGGCGGCAAGGTCACCATTGCAAGGGAACCATCTAAGACCCCCATTTTAAACACAAAAGCCGCCCCTATGACTATAATGTCATCAACCAGTTGAAGAGAACCCCTGCACAAATCTCCATCATGGAACTATTAAAAATTTCTGCTACCCATAGGAAAATTCTTGATGAAGCATTAGCAACATCCATCATCTCCGCCACTCTTGACACATAATAGTTTCTGGCTATGGTTGGTAATAACATTACCTTGAACCTCCTTACATTATCCAATCAAGATTCCCCCCCTAGCCATCTCATAATCGCACACTCCACCTACAAGTGTTGGTACACAAAAAGAAAGTTAAAAGGGTCCTGGTGGATGGAGGTGCAAGCCTTAAAATTTTCTCTCTCAAACTTATAAAGAACTTGGGATTCTCTAAGGATTGCATTAACAAGAAAAAAAGAATCACTATAAGAGCATATGATGATCAAGAAAGAGTGTCTCAGGGAACTATTAAAATCCCAATCCAATTGAGACCAGCAACCATTGAGACTACCTGTCAGGTCCTTGACCTCAACTTACCATATAACATCCTCCTAGGATGTCCATGGATCCACAAAATTAAAGCACTCGCCTCAACATATCATCAGTGCATCAAATTATTATACCAAAATGAGGAAGTCACTATACACAAGGATCTCGAACTATTCACCTACTGCAAAAACTTGGAAGCTAAGTTTTATAAAATCCCTCAAGTCCCGAAAAATGATGAATTCCCATCCATTACATACATCGACCCAACTAACCTCACCTCCACTTCTGCAACAAAGACACCTGTCATCCCTAATATATTTGACATCAAAATCATGATCTAGGACAATGGATGTGGAGACTATAGAATGAAGAAGAGTGCATTTTTTGTACAAGAGTTACCACAATCTCCTAGGTCACATGGGCAACCTTGATCAACCGAAACACCCGTCCACACCCTTAGGGAAGATCCCTCTGGATTCTACCATTGGGGAGACCTAAGTTAGGAAAATGTTGATGAGCAAGATATTTCAAGCACAATATACCATGATGTAGAACCCACACCCACGTTACCTATGGATGAAGCCAACAGAGGGCTACAAATAATGCTTGACATGGGCTACAATAGAAACCAAAGCCTTGGAAGGAACAGTGATGGATGACGGGAGCCCATCATTGCAGAAAGAAGAATGAGGCACCTTGGCCTTTGATGCACTCCCTTGAGTATAACTTTATGTGGTAGAGGTACTCCTAGTAGGGCAGTCAGGTCCCTTCCCCAAGTATCAACAAACACCCTTAAACCACCTATATGCATAGGTAGCCTGCTTGACAACTTCACCTTTGACGTAACTGACGTTTGCACTAGTAGTGACATTGATGATGCAATAGTATGCCTTCCCATGCTTTTTGAGGACTCCTCCTTACTAATGATTAGTGCATCACTCACTGAGTCAAACTAACAAACCCACAAAATCACCTTAGTATACCCTCAACTCATCGATCACGACCAACGAGGACTGCAAATTCTACACTCATTTGAAAATGATGAGGCCCTCTCAAAATTCATGGGACTAAGGGATACAATTTTGTGTGGGGATCATAAGGTAGGTTTTGACATCACTTTAGACACCCAGGCATATTATGGGGAGATGATTGAGTCCTTTAGTCGCAAAAGAAAAAGAATGACAATAAGCTCAAAGTTATTGAGTGAAAACCACACTGTGGCATCCTCTAACCATAAAATAGTAAAAATAAAGGATGCATCCAATGGTGAAATCCTCTCTGAGGCACCGGAGGATGAAGGATTCAATCTCCCCCTTACTGCACTGCATCAAGAAAAATCAGCAATCCTGGCAGAACAGTGTAATCCTGTTAACTTGGGAACAGAGACAACACCGCAAATCACTTTCTATGTTGAGTCACTCCTGGAAAAATAGCATGAACTACTAGTAGCATTTCTGAAAGAAAGGAAGTTAAATTTTGCATGGACCAATGCTAACATGCCAGGTTTGGATCCAAAATTTATGGTTAATCATTTAGCTGTTTACCCCGGAGCGAAGCCAGTTAGACAAAAGTTAAAAAAAATGCATCCCTAGATAGCCTTGCTAGTCAAGGTAGAGTTATAGAAGCTCCTAGATTTTGGCTTCATATGCACAATTGAATATCTAGAATGGGTATCCAATCTTGTACCTATTTCAAAACCAAATTGGGGCATCCACATCTACACAGACTTCAGATACCTTAACAAAGCATGTCCTAAGGATGATTTTCTATTACCTAGTATTAATATGATAATGGACATGATAGTCAGACATGAAATGCTATCCCTGATGGATGGCTTCTCGGGGTACAATTAGATAATGATTACAAAAGAAGACCAACATAAAATGACATTTACATGTGCTTGGGCCACCTACTATTGGAATATGATGCCATTTGGGCTAAGAATGTAGAGGCTACATATCAGAGGGCCATGGCACTAATCTTCCATGACATGATACACAAAACCATCAAAGATTATGTGGATGACATACTTGAAAAATTAGAGAAGAGGTAGAACCACATAGCAACCCTAAGTGGCATATTTGACAGATTGGAGATGTATAAAGTCAGGCTTAACCCCAAGAAATGGGTCTTTGGGGTACAATCAGGGAAACTCCTGGGATACATAGTGTTAATGAGGGGAATAGAGGTGGATCCCACAAAGGTTAAGGCAATCCTTGATATGGAAGCACCAAGAATACTGAAACAAATCAAAGGATTGCAAGGTAGACTCCAGTCCATCCGAAGGTTCATAGCGCAACTAACAGACAAATAGATTGCCTATTCACATCTACTCCACAAGGGAGTAGCATACAAGTGGGATGAAAAATGAGATCGGGCATTTATAAAAATCAAAGAATATCTTCTCACACCACCTGTATTGATGCCACCCATTGTAGGAAAACCATTGAACTTATACATCTCAACAACAATAGTATCTTTGGGTGCTCTTTTAGCTCAACCTAATGAAAATAGGATAGAAAGGGAAATCTATTACAT
Source organism: Sequoiadendron giganteum (assembly GCA_007115665.2). Taxonomy (NCBI): domain Eukaryota; kingdom Viridiplantae; phylum Streptophyta; class Pinopsida; order Cupressales; family Cupressaceae; genus Sequoiadendron; species Sequoiadendron giganteum. The sequence continues at coordinate 201,326,519 of CM021108.1, forward strand.
TAGCAGAACAATGGTTGGCCATGAGTTAAATTATACATTCATTGAGAAAGATTTCCTAGCAATAGTGTTCACATCACATGAATTCTGACACTACATGCTGGCACATAAAATCAAACTCATCACCAAGATAGATCCCTTAAAATATCTACTATCAAAAGCTATGCTCACAGGAAGGATGGCTAAATGGGTCATGATACTCTCAGAGTATGACATTGAGTATGTGGAGAGAAAGGAAATCAAAGGAAAATTCATTACAGACCAACTGGTAGAAGCTCCCATCTACGCAGAGAACACACTCATATCAAAATTTCCAAATGAGTCCATCTTTAATCTCAGCATAGTTGATCACTAGAAACTCTACTTTGATGGTTCCCACACACAACATGGATCAAGAGCCGGTGTATTCTTTATCACCCCACAGGGGGATTTCATACCAAGATCTTACAAGTTGGCATTCTCCTGTACCAAAAACATTGCACAGTACGAGGCTTTAACCATAGGTCTCAAAATTGTGGCACAATGACAAATCATGGCATTAAAGGTCTATGGAGATTCACAAATTGTTATCAACCAAGTCAATTGCGAATACCAAACCAAGAAATTGGTGGAAAGCCTCAAGGAATCATTTATTCATATCACCTTTGAGAAAATATTGAGGGCTAACAACAAGGCAGCTGATGCCATGGCAACAATTGGATCCTTGCTAGATATCCCTCGCAATGTCTCGAAACACAAATTCCTAGTAGAGAAGCTTCTCATACCCACTTTTGAGGTACTAGAGTCAAAATATACGTGCGAATGCATTGGTCTCGATGATATTTGGTATCATGACATTTACACCTACCTAATATTAGGAGTCCTCCCAGCCGACATTACCCCGAACCTCAAGCGAACCTTTATCAAAATTTCCTTACATTTTGTCATACTAGGGGAAACCCTCTTCCATAGAAGGATTGATGGAACCCTATTACATTGCTTAAAACTTGAGGAAGCCCTGATTGCTTTGACTGAGGTACACAATGGAACTTGTGGTTCACACTCTAGTGGTATGACCTTGGCCAAGAAGTTGCTAAGAACCATGTACTACTGGTCGTCAATGGAAACAGAGGCAGATGATTTTGTCAGAAGGTGTCTATAGTGCTAGTAGCATGGAGACCTCATTCATATATCAACTCAAGAATTACATCCTATTTATACACATTGGCCCTTTTCTTAATGGGGGCTCGATCTCATAGGTAAAATCACACCCACCTCATCTAATGGCCACAAGTTCATCATCACCGCCACAAAGTATTTCACAAATTTGGTCGAAGCAATTCCCATGACCTACATCATTAGAAAGCAGATATACAAGTTCATCCTGAACTATCTCATTTTCTGGTATGGTGTCCCTCAATCCATTATCTCTGATAATGAGACACCTTTGAACAATTAGGATGTCCGTGACTTTTTTGAAAAATTCAAAATCCAACATCGCTTTTCTACACCATATTACCCACAAGGCAATGACCAAGAAAAAGCTACCAACAAAACCATTCTAAAAATCCTTAAGAATATAGTCAATGAATGGAATCTGTAGTTAAATCCTTACTTATGGGCCTCTCGCACCAGCATTCACATGCCAATAGGTGCCACCCCATTCTCCTTGGTCTACATATCATAAGCTATCCTCTCTATCGAGATCGAGCTCTCGTCACTAAGGATATCATTGCAAAACCTCATCACATATGAGGAATATAGGGTCACAAGACTGAATGAGCTGGAGTTACTAGATGAACGATGCATGGATGCCCTAAACCATCTATAGGTCTACCAAAATTGCTTGAAACATAGTTACAACAAGAATATTAGGCAATGCACCTTCCAAGTCAGTGAACTTGTGATGAAAGAGAACCAAAAGAATGTGCGAAATCCAGAGAGAAAATGAAAATTCGAGCCCAACTAGCTGAGACCGTTCGTCATCATATCCAACTATAAATCAAAAGCATATCAATTAGCAACACCAGAAGGCGAGCCTTTGTAGGAGCCTCTAAACAAATCCCATCTCAAAAAGTTTTATGCCTAAGAACTTGTAAGGTATAAAACCAAAAATACAAAAACAATTAGAAAAAGTCCTGAAAAAATGGTTACCTTGATGAAAACCTGGTAAATAGGCATCTTGGCGACAACAAAAAAATCAAAAAAATACAAAAATCAAAAAAATCAAAAAAAGGATTGAAACCAGTAAAGAAAAAAAATGTCCTCTAGTGAAAACCACTTCTTTGGCACTTTGGACAAGTACCTTGGTGAAAACCTAGAAAACAAGCACCAAGTGTAAATAAATAACTCCCCATCTACTAAGATCTGCACAACTCACTCATCCATTCCACCACATTTCAGTAATCATCCATTTACCCATCCGCTCCCATCCATACCATAGCCTGAGATGATTCCCATATCATATTCCACCATAGTACTACTTGGCATATGCCTAATGTTAGTTTATCCTGCTTTTATTGAAGTAGTCTATCGCTTAACACTAGAGGCATGTCCTTGAAAATGGCGCTGGATCAGATTTGTGTATATTTTTGTGCTCTCCCCAAGACATGAGAAAATCCAAAAAACATGTCAAAATCTCAAAAAGTCTTCAATTTTTTTTATCATTGAGTCTTGTCAGTCTTTCACCTTGTCTAAAATACATTGTCTTTCTACTTGAACGTAGGCAAGGTTGATCTTTGATCATCCCCCGAGACATCTTAGGTCAGTCCTTAGGCATCTGTTGCCATAAAATGGCAACCCAATTGCCCATCTATCTCATCATCAAGTCAAATCTATCACCAGTCAAACTACGTGGTCTCTGTGTATATAACGTAGGCAAGGATAATCTACAGATCATCTCCCAAGACCCCTAGGATAGGTCTTTAAGCTATTCCCTTTGTCGTAAATCTCGAAAATACCAATTTTTTTTGTAAAACATCTCAAAAAATACCAAAAACAACATCAAAATATCTGAAAATCTAAAATGATTTCATCCATCTCATTTCTCATTCACCTATGATAGTCATCATCCTTAATAAAATCAATTTTCACCTTCACCCTTTGGTGAGTTAGTCAAAAACAAGTCTAGCAGGATCAAAAGTGAACACCCTAATTGTCAAAGTCTCGAAAGTCTAAGTCAGTAAGCAAGCAAGTTGATCAACTCGAAGTATCAATAGCTTATCATCCAATCAGTTCCATAAAAACCTTGATCACAACATTTCCTAGGATGAATCCTTCCCACAATGGACATAAGCATCGGGTACCCCACAATATTTTAGTCTTGGCTAGCAGTATGAATAACATTAGCTTGTTTGGTTTTCTTTATTTGGTCTTTTATTGGCTTATCGTATTTTGTGCTCACTCCAAGGACCTCTCGATGATGCCTAAAAAAAATAGGTTTAGAGAGAAAGGAACAGGGAAAAGATCATTGCCTCTTTTATCTACTATTCTTGTGGGATACATTTGTAAAATAACTTAGTCATATGTACCTTATTTGATTTGTGGAGAGGATGTTTTAGATTTCTTGTTGACCACATAAGAAAGCTTGCTTTCCTATGTTTTGGCTTGAGATGTTTAGAATGTTTGAACTACATCCTGAATGAAGTATGAATACTAAGTGTGAACAAGAATAATCCTATTTGATTTTCAAGTTTAATTCCATCAAATTGGGTACAATGCCATCCTGGTTCTTTATACCTTGATGCATCGTACCTAGGTGTGTTATCAAACATAACGTAATTGACCCTTTGAAAATCATGAGTCTTGGAAAATAAAAATCATCATATTCCTAAATAACTCATTGTTTCTAAGTTCTTCTATCTTCTGAACATACTAACATGGTATCATAACAATAATCAAAACATCACCAATGCATACACTCTGCATCCACTAGATCATTAGCATAAAAATCATATTGCATCATATTATTATATTAAGTTATGAGGAATAATATAAATTTGTTATTCTAAGCATCTTAAGGAATTACTACATAATCATTAGAATTCATTACCATTTGCATCCATTTGCACCATCATTACCATACATTACATTCATGGGATCATTATTAAAATGCATCAAAAATATACAAAAGGAATTCATCCATTAGAAGGCATCCATACATATCATAAAGGCGAATCATCTCATATATATATCATCAAAAAATACACTGTTATGATACAAAATCAGATCAAGTGTACATTGAAATACATGGTACAATAGGGGCAATAATGCAGCCCATGAATCAAAAAGTCTAAAACTGTATGTGATCAAGTGCTAGCCCTGCTGGCTGTGCCCCTCACCCTCTCCCACCTTCTTGTCACCATGATCCTTGAGCGACTGCATCCCTGTCTACTGGGAGAAGTCTGACACTCTTCCTGCTAGTGGCACTACCTGCCTGTAGTGTTTCCGATAATACTCAGCCTTGCTGACAACCTCTTTGTATGCTCGTAAATCAACTGATCAGCCTTGGGATGAGGAAGTTGCACTCTCTAACTGTCATCACCGACCAATCTGTTGATCCCTCTCGGATTGTGCCTGGTCCATCTCAGCTGTAACTACTGCAACCTACTACCTAGCCTCATCCCGCTCTACTATCAAAACTTGGATCTGACCTTGCAACTATTGGATCAATGTGTCTCTATGATTTGGTTGTGTGGCTGGCTACACTGCTAGTTGTTTTTGAGGAACTACTCTTGGCTGACCATCCTGCCCCCCTACTTGGGTAGGTGACTATTGTGATGAATCCCTAGGAGTTGTTTGATGAGGAGGTGGTCCACCTCCTCCTCTACCCCATCCTCTACCTCTCTGAGTTGTCCTACCTCTGGGCCTATACCACATAATCACCGCACTAGGAACTGTTAGTCTAAGGGGAGGCTTGAACCAAGCTTTGTATATTGGAGTGACCCCTGCATCTGTCGACCCTTGATCATATGACCATAGTCAGGCCACCAACTATCTAAAAAAAGATATTGCCTCAGCTGATGCAATGGGTTGGCCCCATGCTATCTCTCTAGTCGCATGGGTGAAGATCGCCACGTACTGGTCGTCAGGCCTATCATGTACCTCTCCAAACTGTCAAGCTACCCTGTTTGGGAGATACCGCTCTATCATGGTATGCTCCTGACCTTGCATCTACTTGTCTTGTCTAGCATAATCTACATCATTGTACCATGGGCCAATGCCCATCCAGGGTCTCCAGTCAAACTCTCTTATCTCATCAAGAACTCACTGCTAGTGTGCTAGACCACCTATACCAGAGTGGGTGAAATGAATCTTTGCCCTGTCATACCACCAAACAATAGGATCATCAATCTCAAGAATAACTGGTGTAACATATAGGTGAAGTATTAGGATCCGCTCCCATCCCCAGATGTGTAATAAGGTAACTTTGGCCCTGAGGGACCTACTGTCCAGGTATGCAAAACCATGAAGATCCCTGTATAAGGATGCTAGTAATATTGGTCCCCAAGCAAAGAACTCCCTATGGTGAACCATCTGCTCCCATGCCAGTTCCCAACAAGGCCTGAAATGATAGCAGCAATGATCAATCTATAAATAGGTACACTACCACGGTATGTCTCTAAATCGATCTACCCATTAGAAAACTCAATCTCATTGAGCTCCATAACCCCATAGCAAGCATCTCTGTCAGCATATGGATCATATATGACTCTGGCACCATGAATAGGTAATCAGAGGATGCGCTAGACATCCTCAAGGGTAATGGTGGCCTCATCGATAGGAAGATGGAAGGAAAAAGTCTCACTATGCCATCACTCGGCTAAGGCTAACATCATGCCTAAGTGTGCCCAAACAAGAGGGATGTACACAACATACCAAAGACCAAGGGTACCAAGCTACTCCTAAACCAACTCATGCATACCCTTAAATCTGTTGAGCACTGGCCATCTATGCTCTCGTGAGTGAAGTACATCAAGCTCCTCCTGGACAAGGGAAGCCATCGCATCAAGAAAAAGAAAAAAATTGCATTTCCCACCAAGATTCTGCATCCAAAATAGAAAATGCAGTGTTGTTTGCGGGTATGGTGCACTTTGGAAAGTTGCAAACTGTGTTGCCATGACTGAGTTTGTAATTTTCTTAGTTCCAAAGTGATGCATGCGATGCTATTCGTGTATGCGGTTCACTTTGCGACAAACCCTAATTCCCTAATTGCACCACATGGTTAAATATTTACATGCGACGAACTTTGACTGACAAAGCCCTAATCTCCAAACTGAAACATGTGACGCTATTTGCATATGCGGTCCAATATAGGACCGTGTGGTCCCGATAAAGCATTATCAGCGAAGCTATATAGCGTCGCTCAACTTAGAAGACACTTAAACCCTATTTAATGCGCGTAAAATGATAAAATTGAAAGTTGGATAAGGGTACATACCATGGGTCATGCATCGACTGGCCATTGGTGCACTCTTACTCTCTCCAACACATGCCTAGGAAGTTGTCATTGCGCTATTTTGACCAAGACTCAAGGCTAAAAGAGTGAAATTTTCTAAGGGCTAAGATTACAAATGCATTGAAAGTGACCCCTCAAGGTCTATTTAAGCCTAAAAATTAGGGTTTTTTGACCTAATTTTACCTTCCAGCTAGGGTTTTGGTCTCTTGATCCCATTTTCATCCAATCGAGGTCCATTCTGCATCTTTTTTGGCATTTAAACATGTTTTTCTGGCATTCCGGGGCATTTTTGGCCTATCAGACACCTTGTCCTTTTTTTTCGCGAGATCATCCGCACAATCAAAATTTTCTTCCGATCTCTCGAGGGGGCATTATACCAACATAATCCTTCCACTGGGGCAATAGTGAGACATCTAAAAAATTTGAAAAATTTTGAACTTTGATCATAGCAGTTTATTCTTTGAATCAATGCAAGAGACACATTGCTTCAAAGAGGGGCAAAATGTAGACATGGAAAATGTACAAGTTCGGTTTGACACACTCTGATTACTAATGATGTTTCCTCCTAAATCATACTCTCAGTATTTCATGATATTTTGTTTCTTAATTTAATAAATCATTATTTATTAAATTAAGTCTTTCTCCTCCAGTGATTAACTTAATCAATTTAGTTTAATTAACCTTATATTTATGTTTAATTAAATAAATAATTTTTTTAAAATTGAAGTCGCTAAAGTCCTCTTATTAAATTAAATAAATTAAACCTTATTTGATTTAATCTAACATTATCCCACTTAGTTAAATAAATCAAAATCATTTATTTAATTAAACGTTTCCTCTCAATTCTGATTTAAATCAATTCATCAATTTAAGTCAAAATTGTCAAAATCATCTAATCCCTCATTAAATTAATCAAAATCTTGATTAAGTTAATCCCTATCACTAAAATCTTCTACATAATGCAACTTGCACATGAAAAAAGATTTAATTCATTTATTAAATCTCTATTTTCCCTCACATGGCATCAAAAGGGAATATTTCCTCAAGTTTGAATTAAAAAAGTCCAAGTGGACTTGTACATCCAACAAGGAATTCACTCCTCTTACATGTGCTTGTGCATTGAGCCAAGTGACATTTATTTCATTCATTTTTCACTCTCACATGTCATTTCTTCAAATTCAAATTCCACCTAATTGCATGTATTGGCACTTTGGCCAAAATATACACAACCATCAACCATTCACATGGTGACAAGTGGCATTTAACCATTGGGTGACAAGTTAGTCCCACATTACCCAAATCTTTCCATTTCTTCCAAATTCAAATCTATAAATTGGAGGCTTCTCTCCTCATTCATCATCCATAATTTCATGCAAAGTTACTCTCTTCACATTGAGAGCTAATTTTGCCCATTTCCACTCAAGCATTCATCATTTTCACAATTCATAGTTAGGTTATGGTCAAATATCATCATGGAGATTTGATAAATCTAGAACCATCCATATTTGTAACTTAGGATTTGGGAAAGGGCCAATTTCAACATTCAATTAGCACCAATTCCCCCATGGGATCATTAGTTTGCTCACTTAATTAGGATTTACATGTTTTTTTAACATTTTTTCTTCATTTTCCTAATTTAAGTTATTAGCAAATGGATTTCATGGGGAATCCTTCATTCTTGTTTGCATTTGATCTAACACATTGATTTTTTTGTTGTTTTTGTGCAATTTCAGGTTTAGGGGTTCACATTTTGGCGCTAGAAGGAGGCATCTACCTTTTTTAATCACGTTTTTAAAAAAAAAATCCGCATTTTTCATGTTTTATTTAACAAGTACAATAATTTATTATTTGGATCAATGTAACAAGTACATTGCTTCAAAGAGGGGATAAATGTAGACATGGAAAATTTACAGCTCGATCCAACACACTCGATCCTGATTACTAACAACATTTCTTCTGGAATCATACTCTCATCTTATCATCACCTTTTCATCTCTTAATTAGATAAATCATTATTTATTTAATTAAGTCTTTCTCCTTTGTTGATTAAATTAATCAATTTAATTTAATTAACCTTATATCTCTATTTCTTTAAATAATTTATTTTATTTAAATCAAGTCCTTAAAGTCTTCTCATAAATTGAATAAATTAAACCTTATTTAATTTAATCTAACACTATTCTTTTTAGTTAAATAAATCAAATAATTTATTTAATTAATCCCTTCCTCTCAATTTGATTTAAATCAATTCATAAATTTAAGTCTAAATTGTCAAATCTCCTAATTCCTAATTACATTAATTAATATTGGATTAGTTTAATCTTAAATCATGTCCCATCCTCTAGATTTTATCACTTGCACATGAAAATAGATTTAATTCATTTATTAAATCTCTATTTTCCCTCACATGGCATAAAAGGGGAATATTTCCTCAAATTTGAATTCAAAATCCAAGTGGATGGGTACTTCCAACAAGGCATTTAAGAACTCTTACATGTCCTTTGAATTGAGCCAAGTGACATTAACTCCATTTCTTTCTCCCTCCAACATGTCACATTCAAATTTCAAATTTGAATCTTATGGAATTTATCATGCACATTGACCAAAATATGTTCATTCCTCCTCCAATCACATGCGGAAAAGTGGAACAATGCCATTGGATTATCTTTTATCCCACATTGCTCAATTTCACTTTCTCTTCCATTTTGGAAATCTAGAAATGAAATACTCTTCCTCTCATTCTATTATTCACAACTTGAGTAAACTTACTCTACTCAACTTCATCCTCAATGCAAGATCTTAGCTAAGGTATTGCAAGTTTTCTCAAGAACTCATCTTGTTCTTCATCAACAAAGTGGATCAATCACTCATTAAATCACAAAGCTTATAAAAGAGTTGGGAAAGGGCTAATTTTAAAACACCAATTGGCACCAACTCCCCCATGGGGCCAAAGAGTTTGCTTGCTTAATTAGGATTTAATTGCATTTTCATATCTTGTTCTTCATTTTCCTAGTTTGAGTATTAGCAAATGGATTTCATGGGGAATCCTTGTTTTTAACTTGCATACGATCTATATAATATGATTGTTTGTTGTGTTTGTGTAGGTATGAAACCAGGGTTCATAGAAACCATTTACCATATTGGTGTATTGGAAGTGGTGTTGTTGATGGTGAAAATGACACAAACAACGTTAAAACATAATATTTCTACACTATTTCTCCTGAAAAAGAAAGACAACATATAGTAGCCTAACTCCCAAGGTCCTAGTAGTTGGTTCTCAACTGTTTGGTGTCACCCAATTGGTCCATGCAACTGTAATATTCAAGGGGCATGTGCTGGTAACAAAGAATGCAAGCAATGACTTATTTTACCGAACTATTTTAGTAAACAAAGGGGGGGTTTCAAACAAAAGAAAAAGATAGATCAAAGGGTAAACTAGTAAACATGAACAAAATTCATCTAGCATCCAGACATATATCTTCAACAATGAATGTTTTCCAATCAGATCGAGAAAAACCAGGCATGATACAATTCACAAAATAATCTATACCATTGTATGCATCTAAGGTGCTTATTTTAATTCGCCTATCACAACTATTTCAAAGATTTTTTTTTAAAAGAACACACATTCATTCATTGCCAAGATCATAGATCAACAGACTTCAATAATTTTAATCCAATGATAATCTAACAAGATAATCCTTAAATCCAGTTTCTTCTAAGGATTTTCATCATAAAAGAAACTCTTATGCTTCAGCACAATCACTAGCATACAAATAGATTATAACTTATTGGCCTTATCAAGTAAAATAACTCAATTCTAACACCATATTGCGAAAACCTGTAATTTTATTTAACTATAAAAATCAAGTAACAATGTATCTCTATAATAACTATGCAAAATTATATCTCCTAATATCAGGTAGGCCAATTCTATTCTCTATCAGTCGACCCTTACAATATGATACCCAAAGGGTATTTATAGATATTCAAAATTCAAACTCCACTTCTATTTAAAGTCATCCACCCTTTTAGGGTTTTATAATTATCCTTGGAAACTTAGTTAAACTGGAAGAAAAGAGAATAGAAAATAAGAAAGTTATGCGCTCCAAAACTGTCAGTGTTGCATGCAACATGCAATGAAGAAGAAAGCCATGCATGCAAGAGAATTATGCATGTGAAGCTCGTTCTGCAATAAAATCGTCATAACTGGAAAAAACTTGTTGTAATACATCTAATTATGGCCCATCAACCCAACTGAATTCAAACTTAATTCGCTCCAATTCTGCTACAACAAACTCTCTCATATTCTTTATCTTTGTCAACTCTCTTTTAGCAGCCTTTATCTCTTCTTTGACATCCATCAGTCGATCTATCATTAGATCTTCACCATCATCCCATTTCTCTTTTATCTGGCTCAAAGGCAGACCTTCCTTTGTTAGTATATTAACATCTACTATGATAGCGATGACCGCCTCCAATTCTTCAAATTGTTCAGTTAGATTATTAACAACATCTTGGACCTCATTTCTATGCTTGCACAAGAAATCTGTTATGAATCAGAGTATACGAGAGGTCTTTTCCACAAAATATTTATTATCCTCCTCAAGTATTGACTGTTCAAGAAGAGTAGTCAAAGGCAATCCACTAACCTTCTTTAATTTCTGACTATTCTCTCTATATTCTTCTTCCTTCTTCTCCAATGCCTCAATATATTGATGCATTTCCCTTATCAATTCTTTTGTCCCTTTGTGAACCTCAAAACCTTCAACTAAAACTTCACCTACTTCTTGATTTAACTTGTCAACCCACCTATCTAACATCTCCGCTTTTCCCCTTACTTGTACTAAATCATCTACCTCCTTTTTTCTCAACAAAGTTGGAGTCTCAATAGCCACTACCTATTGTGATCTTGGAGAAGATATATTTTTCAAAAAGGAATGCAATTGATCCAACAGATCCTTAAGCTCATCTTTCTTCTTCTTATCCTTTAACATCCTTCACTTGGTTGTCGAAGCTACCACATCAATTAGATTCATCTATTGATTCCTGGTAGGCCATCCCAAGTTAACAGTACTCAATTGATGATTCGTTAACTGCATGTCTCCTACCTCCTTTTCTGTCATCAGTATGGCACACTCAACAATAATTTCTCCCTTGTCCGTGAGCCTGGTGGAGTGTAGAATCTTGGCCTTCTTTTTAGGCCTTTCTTGTTCAATTTCCATCATCATATCCTCCCAATTGAGAGGTTGTGAAGGTGTTATTGTTCTTTTCTGTAGGTCCAATTTTAACCAAGTGGGAGCACTTGGAGCAGTAGTCATCATAGTGGAAGAAGAAGTAATAGTAGTAGTAGGGGGTGGTTGTACATTTACCTAGGGTTGAGAATCAACCCTTGGTTCCTCTTGTTGTTCTTGCACCACATGCATTTGTACAAGATTTTAAGCCTCTTCCCTATCCTTTTGTTCCTGTATATTCTTACCTTCATCTTTTTTCTTCAACCTCTCTTCCTCCAATCATTCTCTTTCAGTTTTTCTTTCTCCAATCTTTCCTTATCTAGAGCTTCTTTATCCAGTTTCTCTTTCTGTAATCTTTCTGTCTCTAAATCTCTAAGCTTTTCTTCCTTTCCTTCTTCTTCTTATTTCTTTCTAACCAACTCTTCAATGTCATTTTCCTTTCTTAATCATTCTTCTTCCTTTCGGTGACCTTCCTCAGCAAGATTTAACTTGGCAACCAAGACTTCTTTCTCCCTCTGGTGTCTTGCCTTCTCTTCCTCAAGGTCATGAATCTTTTGTATCAATTTTAACTTATCATTTTCCTCCTTAACCTAGAGTTCATGCTCCTGTTGCCTTTGTTGCCTCTCTACTTCATCAATTCTTGACTTAGCTTCAATTTTTTGTTGTTGTAGGATGGCATCAGCTTGTGTCTTGGCATCCATTAACTTTTACTTTTCTATTTCAAAAGCTTTTGCATCAACATCCTTTTTAACTTCTTTAAACAATGTCCACTGCTCCTCTTGTGTCATTACCTATTCAATATCCTCCTCTAGAGGCATATTCTCTTGCACATCCTTCTTTGAAGTAGTCTCATCGAGTCTGTTCCAGCATCATGAATCTCTACCCATTTTCCCTTCATGGTTTCAGCTATGTCATAGAGAGTTTCCTTGAGCATCTCTTCACTTTGATTCTTTGCAAGTGGGACTTGAGTAGAAGATTCACCTAATGCAGTTGTTGAAACAACCAATCCCATTTGAGCATCTCCTTCTTGTTTTTCTTCTTCATCAACTGTTGCTTCAAGATCTATTTCTTCAATGTTTAGAGGAAGGAACTCCAAAGGCTCTTTGGGAGGTGTCTTTCTTTTGATCCTTTTATACCCTTTCCCCTTTTTAGGAGCTGGTCCTTAAGGAGCTTTGGTTCTTAAAACCAACCATTGAAAACTTCTATCCAAAACTTGTCTTTCTATCTACTTAATATAAATAGTTTCCTCACTATCCCAGTCAATTGGATCCACACTTTTAGTTCCAATGTTCGAAGCTTCATAATATGGATCCAATTAAACTCCATCATCCACCAAGGTGTCAAGAATTTCATTCTTGACTACAAACTCTGACATGAGTGCGATAGGTAATCTTTCATAATTCCTCTTCCTAATATCATACTCATCCTGTCGGTCACTCCAGAAATCTTCTAATAAACTGAAATGCTTGTCAAACACAGAAGGCAACAAGGCATTCATCTTACCCTTCTGGTCAAAATACTTACGAGCTATGTATAAACCTAACTTTAACTATATCATCTCAATGCAGACCACCTTTGCTCCTACCAAATGCTGACAACTATACTCACCCAACTTCATGGGGAACTTGTGACATCTTGTCTTATGTTTTAATCCAAACCGAGCGTTAACCCCAAAATCCTGATATACAAATTCCATTAACACTATCCTGTTATTACAACATCTTGGTAGCAGATGTGGATGGCCTTCAATACCACCTAGCCTAAAATATGTAAACCTGGGGTATTGAATATACCAATATCCCCATTCAACAATGAGTTCCATAGCCTCTTGACTCAGCCCATACCTTGTATCTCCATTGAGTTGGTTAATGACTACATATATGAATGCATCATTAACCCTTCTGAATTGAGTCTCAACAACCTATAGAGAGAGTTGGTTATAATTCTCCCACACCTTCTTATGTCCATCTAACACTCCCATTATCCCCACTTTGTTCAAACTTGGGAAGATACCTAATCTTGCTGCTGCATACAAAATGTAAGAAGTCATAAAAAAACATTTAGTCTCCCTAATGCTGGTCAATTGATCATGAATAGAATCTAATACAATCATCAGCCAATCAAACTAATGGGTGTCATTTAAAATTATCTATTTGAAGGGAAACATCCACTCCTTGAAATGAAAGGCATCTCTCCTCCCAAAAGCCTTAGAAAACATCATTATTAAATCTGATACTTCTTTATATAAATCTTCCCTTTTTGGTTGGTCTGCCAGCTTGGTTAGAGACTTCTTCTATATCCTCAACCACTTTTTATTCAAGTGGGACTTGTTGGATTCCTTATATTTATTGTATTTCTCCAAGGCCTCTGCCTCATCCAACTGCACCAAGTTCTTGGGATCCTAGACATGGAATATACTTTGAAACATATGAGTAAGATCAATGATTACATTATCCTAGGAATCCATGCATTGTCAGGTAGCAAGATTGTAGGCACTGGCTACTGTTAAGATCAAATGCAAGAATTGGATTGATAAGGGAAACAGAGTGATATGAGCCAAGCCAGAATCAACAATTCTTTATGTTCTCCCTGTCATATCTTCAACAAAGGTTTCTGCATATAGCTCCTGAAAATTGTATTGGCCCAAATTTGTATCTGTGATGTCTGACCAATCTGATTCTAATTTGCTCACTGTGACAACAGGACTCCTATGATTATATGTCAAGGTATAAGGTAACTATTCTGGCTTGATCTTCTTTGGTTTGGCTACTGCTTTTAATGTTCCTGTAGGCTGGTTCCTTTGAGAGGCTTCTCCTAATGTTCCTAACATCCTCTTAGCTTTCCTGCAACAAAACCTCTAGTTAGATCCTTGAATAAAACATCTCCAAATGTGTCTTTAAAATCATACCTTTCAAACATACATCGGAGACGGAACTAGGTAGAAAACTTCTTAAACAATCCTCTTTTAACATACTGCAGGGATCGGAGCAAAAACTATTATTGTCATTCTAATAACAAGAAGCGGGCTCAGAGTCAGAAGTGAAATAGTGATTGAAACTGAAATCGGAATGGAAACTGATTCGATTTCCTTCAGATTTTATGTCTTCATATTCTATTTCAGTTTCGCTTCCACCTCCGCCAAGGTTAACCTTTTTATGAAGTAAAACATCTTACTACCGGCGGAGTCGGAGATGGAATGGAAAATGGAATTGACACTAGAAATTAAAACATATTCAAAACTCTAAAGCAACTCCGATCCTGCTTTTGGCTATGTTGACCATGATGTCATCAACAATTTTATCAATTTAATGTGTAACTCCATCATTAAAACTAAGGTCATATTAAACGAGATGAGGCTTAAAATATAGCATAAAAGGACCATGCCCATATGACCATGGGGATGACTGTATTTTAGGGAATCATATTTAATCATTTTTAGATGTGATCACAGAAACACATAAAACCCGAACCTAGAAAACGCGATATAAAACTAGGGCACGGATTTAACCCCTCTATTTTAACCAGATGAATACGTAAAATAAAAATCCTAAGTAAAAACAAGATCTTACAAACCCTAACTTACTATAAAATAGGATTTAATCTACATTACTGAAGAACCCTAATTAAATCTACGTGTTTGCAACCAAGCGTAGCACGACGCGATCACTACAAAAACGTGAAAATGACCGTGCCCCCAACTCACTATAAAACCATAAATGCATACACAAAGGAAATCAAAAAATAACAAACAAACAAAGAAAAACAAACATGCCCTCCTACTAAGACAACAAACTTGCCCAAAGACCTAAATCAACAAACACAAACAGAAAAAATGAAAGAAAAACAAAAGAAAATGAGAATAGGAACCCTACCTTGAACGCAAAAACTTGGCAAACCTTTTGAAGAAATTCACAAGCAACTATCTCCTCCTCCTTCAAATCGATTCACTCAGATGAACTCCACAGCTGCGAACTCCACAGCTGCTTTATTTCGCTCTTTGATTTCTTAACAATAATAATAATAACTCGTTTAATCCCTAACAAAGGTAAAAAAAATTAGAGTTTCTACCTACGCATGGCAGCTGTCATTAATGCATTAAATGCAGTTAATCGGATTCAGAACTGGAGATGAACAAACACTTCACTATAGTGCGACTTAAGGTAAAAAGTCAACAACCAAGAAACGACGGGAGCGGAATTGAAATGGAAACTAATTCGGAAACTTAAGGAATTTCCAAACTTCATTCCCGTTCTGGGTCCGGTTCAGCCAACAAAGCACAACACAAAACCAAACACAAAAACAAAGCAAAAAAGACTGAAATGAGAAAAACTCAACACGAGGACTTAGTCTAAAACAAAAGTTGAAAAAGCAGAGGCGGAAATGGGATGGATACTGATTTTGCAATTTTGAACAAATACTGACTTTACGTCCACTCCGGCTCCGGCTCCGGCTCCGGCTCCAATAAAGACAAAATAAAAGGTCTAAAAGAAAGACTGTCGGGATGGGGATCAGAACGAGTTTTGAAAGAAGTTTCAGAACCTAATTTGGTTCCTACTCCGATTTCGATAGACTAAACCAAAAAAAAATTAAGTGTTGGAAACAAAAGACTCCAAACTTTGTGATGAGCCAATACTTTGGCGCATTTTGATCATATTTTTATAAATACTTTTCTATTTTTATTATGCTAAATAAAACATTCAATCTGATTATGGGATAGAACATAGACCTTTTTATAACTCAAATATGATGACTATATTATGATAAAAATTCCCATGATTATTATCTTTAATGTTTTATTAGTCTGATAAATACTTTATGACTTATTATGATCATAAAACCTTCCTGCAGCCCCCACTACCAAACTTCCTGTAGCCATGTCCGAAACGATGTTTGCCTTAGTTAATACTTAATGAATGAATGAATGAAGTAATGAATTGTCTTAAAGATGAACGTGTTGAGCTAACCTTCTTCTCCAAGAAAAGATGGCGAGTTATTTTGTAGGTACCATGATTGGAGGAAGGAATTCGAATTCCACTTGAAGAGTAGAAGGCCAAATCTATAAAGACTGGTTCAACAGTGAAAAATGGGGAGTCGGTTTTCACTCATCCGCCAAGCAGGGAGAATTTTTGAGAAATCCAGGCCAGGCATTCTACTGTTGCACAAATCCAGGGTGATGGTGCTTTAAGACTGCCAAACTGATTTGACTTAGTCCTTGCATTGTCATTCGCCTCTTTACTTAAGTGAGTTGGATGTAATAAATACCTCCCGATTTATAAGGGAAGGTTGGTTAGTAGTTAGGATTAGCTTTCAATAAATAGCCCATTCTCCTTCAGAGAATGGGCTAGAAGAACTTGCTATTGTAATATATTTTTTAGATCAGAAATACAATAAAGAAATATTGCGCTATGTACTTGTTCACTTTAGATCAGTAAAGTTTATGAAGCTTTTCACCTAATCTGTTGTTTATTTTGGCATGAACTAAGGGGGCCCACTTAGAAAATTGCCTGTACTTTCATTTTGTAGGATTAGGATAACTGTACTTGCTTTTATAGAAATTAAATGTGTTTGTTCCTGCAGCAACAGAAATACAGTGTTGTTGACTATTCCTGCAGCCACTAGAAACAGAGTAGTTTTACCTTTCAGTTCTATTTCCAAGCAAGTTATTTAGTAAAGTAATTCTAGAATTTAGAGTTCTAGCATTTTAGAAGATCATGCATGTCTGGAAGGGTGGTTAGTGCATATATTTTGTTGTCCCATTTCAAGTCTACATCCTCGGGTTGATAAGTAAATGAGGTTCTTTAAACATATTATAGTTGCTTGTTGTGATGTCCAATCCCCAAGTTGAGGAATTCATATTCCTAGTTATCTAGCTGATTAAAGAACACTACATTTTTGGCACTGTTGTCGGGGATGGTGTCAAACTAAGCACCTGTTACAGGCATGCTAGTAAAGAGTTAAGATGTCATTCTTAGTATTTTTAGTTTAGAATTTTGCATTCCAGCATCCCCATAGTTAGTTTACTTTTGTTGTATGCATAGAAGAAGAGACCAATTTGGAAGATTCCTTCTTGGGAGCATATATATTGAAGAGATTGAACCGAACCTATTCCAAGACGACCCATATCTGGATGTTGGCCAAGACTTAGTTACCTCATCTTCTTCCTCTGAACAAAGATTTAACCTATCCGAAGAGACAGAATCAATTAATCCACTTGCTCTTGTAGTTCATCAACCAGGAGCTAATCCAAGGATACAACCAAGAATGGAAAATCCTATTTTTTCATTCCCAATCCCTGACCTACATGACAATAATAACCTCAAGAACATCCCTACCTCATTACTGCCCAAGTTCTATGGACTTATTACTGAGGACCCTCATACCTTCTTGTTTGAATTCGATATCCTTTGCAGAAGCTATGATTATACAACCTCAACACACAAGCTGAAATTGTTTCCCTCTACTCTAAAAGAGGCAGCCTTGAGATGGTTCATGGGATTGGGAGGCAATGTAGCTAACACTTGGGATGAAATCAAGACTCTGTTCTTGAGTAAATATAAAGAGTATTGTAGAGGAGATGATATGAGAGGAGATGACATCTTCAAAATGTCACAAAAGGAGGATGAAACCTTGGAGGATTGTGTCAAGATTCTTGTTTAGTGTGTAGAAGAATACTCATCATGAGCTGAATGAGGAATCTCAAAAACTTCTTTGCTTAAGAGGAGTTAATGATACCTGCATGGAGGCCCTTGACCTCATGGTAGGAGGTGATGTCACCCAAAGTGATTGGGATGACATCAAGAAAATATGTCTCAATTATTCCAGAGCAGCTGTGAAGAAGGGAAGGGGGTTTAGACCCTCTTCTATAAAAGGGAGTGGCTCTAGAGCATCTAAAGGGGAGATTACCAATCTCTTGTCTGACTTCAAATAGGACATCATCAATGATGTAGCTACTCAACTGGATACTATGCAAGCTAGGAGAAAGAAGGAGGAAGCTGACGCAATGTTAGCTGAATATTGCCCCCACTACTGACAAAGAAAGAAAGACTACAGATGCAAAGCAGTGGCCAATTTGGAGGTGCGGCATCTCCCTACCGAGTTCAAAACCATTGACGGAGAGGAGGAAGTGTTATTTGTTGCTCAACGCAGGCCATGGGCCCCAAGACAAGGTATGCCTTAGGACCCCTTGCAAAATTTTGGTTCATATAATAATCAATGGCAGAACCAATGTCTTCCAAGTTATGGCCCATATTCTCAACCTCAATGGAATAATCCTTGGCCAAATGCCCAGCCAAACCATTGGCAATCCCCACAAGGGAATTGGCAACCACCATAGCAAAATTAGTGGCAGCCTCCGCAAGGAAATTGGTAGCAGTCTACCCAATGGAGAGGAGGCCAACAATGGTCAAATCCATCCACTGGTTTCCTACAACAACCCCAATAGTAGTCCATTATGCCACCTCTTGCAACTAATCAAGGTCTGAATCCAAAGCCAACCCAATTACCTGCTCAAGCAGCACCCAATCCAAATAACCAGTAACCGCAACAACCCCAGCAACAAGTCTATTTTGCTGATCCTAATCATCAGTCTGCCTATACTCTTAACCTAAATAATATCAATTTACGTTCAGGAACTGTGTTTCCCACACCATCTCCTCCCATAATCTCAGAATTGTCATCTGAGGGAGCTAACCAAGATGAGGATACAAATGACCTTGCAAACCAAATGAGCCAGTTCAGATTCCATCATTACCTAAGGCATCTAATAAAGTGTCCCCTCCTTTCCCACAAAGGTTGGAAGGTGAAAATGTGAAAAAATAAGAAGAACCTATTTTTGACATCCTTGACCAACTAAAGCATATATGTGTGAAAATTCCCTTGTTCCAAGCAATCAAAGAGGTACCTATCTATGGGAAAGCCATTAAGAAGGCATGTTTGAAGAAATCGAGGAGGAAAAAGAAAGACCCTCAAACTATCCATGTCATAGGCCAACTCTGTGACTTAATGCTAGGGAAGCTTACCATCCCAAAATATTCAGATCCAAGAAGCCCTATTGTGGAGATCAATATTAATGGGTTGCAAATTAAGAATACTTTAATAGATCTTGGTGCAGCTATCAATGTCATGACAAAGGACCTGGTTGTAAAACTTAGTATTTCAGACCTAAGGGCTACACCTACAATATTGCAGCTTGTTGATAGCTCAACTGTCAAACCTGATGGGGTAGTTGAAGACCTTGTAGTCACCATGGATTCCTAGGAGTACCCTGCTGACTTTATGGTCTTATCTCCCAAGGCATCATTGGGGGGATATCCTGTCATATTAGGAAGGCCTTGGTTGGCTACTGTTGATGCTTATATTGGTTGTAGATCAAGTAACATGACAATATCTGATGGGTATAACACAAAGAAGCTTACCCTCTATTCTTCAGCCCAGCCCTAGCCTGAGTCTGGAGAAGTTGTTTGGCCACATTTGGGAGAAGAAGAGGAAGTGAACTCTGTGGCCAAATTAATGATGATTACCAAAGAGCCTTTCATTGCACAACAAGAAGAAGAAGGTATATTATTCAATATCCTGTTGAATAACTATGGTACCGAATACTTTGATTGTGAAAAAAATCAATGTTCCTTGCAAACCATTCTTCCTTCGCCTACATCAGCTCATTATCCTGTAGCAACTGACTACTTACACACCTTGCTACCCCACAAGGTAGAAATGTCATTTCTACATGAGGTATCTATGGCTGATTTAACCTCCCAAATTGAGGTAGCAGTAGGAAAAACTTTGAGCGTCAATAAAAACCTCACCAGTGAGCAACAAGAATCTATGGTTAAAATGTTTACCAGTCATAAGTCAGCTTTTGCTTGGGAATATGGTGACATGAAGGGTTTAGACCCCAAACTCTATACACATCACATATACATTAATAGTGAGTTCAGACTTGTTAGGCAGCCTCAAAAAAGAATAAATCTAGCTTTGAGAGAAATTGTTAAAGAGGAGTTGTAGAAAATGCTGAATGATGATTTTATCTACCCAATCTCAGATAGTCAGTGGGTTTCCCCATTGGTTATTGTTCTTAATAAAGGAGGAAAATGGAGGGTATGTGTAGACTACAGAGAACTCAACTTGGCAACAAAGAAAGATTACTTTCCTCTTCCATTCATTGATCAAGTTCTAGATAATTTAGCTGGGAAAAAGTACTTCTCATTCTTAGATGGCTTAAGTGGGTACAATCAAATCAAGATTGCTCCTGAGGATCAAGAAAAGACTACTTTTACATGCCCTTGGGGAGCTTTTGCCTACTCAGTCTTGCCTTTTGGTCTCTGTAATGCACCTGCAACTTTCCAGAGGGTAGTCATAAGCATCTTCTCAGACATCTCATATGATTGCATGGAAATATATATGGATGACTTTATTGCTTATGGTGCAATGTTTGAGGAAGCTCAAGCAAACTTGAAGAAAGTACTACAGAGATGTGAAGATCACAACCTATCACTGAATAGTCAAAAATTCTTCATGATGATGTAGGAGGGAATACCGAATCTATGGTTAAAATGCTTACCAGTCATACGTCAGCTTTTGCTTGGGAATATGGTGACATGAAGGGTTTAGACCCCAAACTCTGTACACATCACATATACATTAATAGTGAGTTCAAACTTGTCAAACAGCCTCAAAAAAGAATAAATCCAGTTTTAAGAGAAATTGTTAAAAAGGAGTTGCAAAAAATGTTGAATGTTGATTTTATCTACCCAATCTCAGATAGTCAGTGGGTTTCCCCATTGATTATTGTTCTTAAAAAAGGAGGAAAATGGAGGGTATGTGTAGACTATAGAGAACTCAACTTGGCAACAAAGAAAGATTACTTTCCTCTTCCATTCATTGATCAAGTTCTAACTAATTTAGTTGGAAAAAAGTTCTTCTCATTCTTAGATGGCTTCAACAGGTACAATCAAATCAAGATTGCTCCTGAGGATCAAGAAAAGACTACTTTTACATGCCCTTGGAGAAATTTTGCCTACTCAGTCTTGCCTTTTCATCTCTGTAATGCACTTGCAACTTTTTAGAGGGCAGTCATAAGCATCTTCTCAGACATCTCATATGATTGCATGGAAATATATATGGATGACTTTACTGCTTATGGTGCAACATTTGAGGAAGCTCAAGCAAACTTGAAGAAAGTACTACAGAGATGTGAAGATCAAAACCTATCACTAAATAGTCAAAAGTGCTTCATGATGATGTAGGAGGGAATAGTGCTTGGTCACTATATTTCTGCTGCAGGAATACAGGTTGATCTTGCTAAGATTGAGGTCATCTCTAATCTACCCTTTCCTACCAAGCAAAAAGAAGTAAGGAGCTTTCTAGGCAATGCTGGATACTACAGAAGATTCATCAAGGACTTCAGCCAAACAGCAGGCCCCTTATACAGTCTGCTAGAGAAAGACGCAGATTTTTCTTAAACAAAGGAGTGTGAAAAAACATTCCTTGATTTAAAAGTTTCCCTTACACAGACACCTGTTTTCAAAGGACCTAATTGGTCACTTCCATTTCATATTCATATTGATGCATTAGATTATGCCATTGGAGTTGTGTTAGGATAGAAGGGTGGTTCAACAGAACATGCACTCTACTACATAAGCACAAATCTACAAGGGGCTGAATTAAACTACACTGTTACAGAAAAAGAAATGTTGGCAATCATCTATGCCCTCAATAAATTCAGGCATTGCATCACAAGTTATCAGATATTTGTCCACACTGATCATGTAGCAATCAAATATCTTATGAACAAAAGCTCAATAGCTGGAAGACTGGCAAGGTGGTTGTTGCTGATGTAAGGAATTTGACATTACAATTGTGGACAAGCCAGGTAAGGCGAATGTGGTTGCTGATTTCCTTTCTAGAATTCAAAGGCAAGATGACTCTACACTCATTGAAGACTCATTTCTTGATGAGCACCTATTCGCAATCAAGGTTATTCACCCATGGTATGCCGATATAGCAAATTATCTAGTTGTAGGAAGAACTCCTCCTTAATTCTCCCCTAAGGAAAATAGATTATTGGTAGAGAAAAGTTTTAACTTTTCTTGGATTGCAGATTGCATGTTTTATATAGGGCCAGATCAAGTTATGAGGAGATGTGTATAAGAGGAGGACACTTATGATATATTGCATGCAAGCCATG
This sequence comes from Sequoiadendron giganteum, assembly GCA_007115665.2. Classification (NCBI taxonomy): domain Eukaryota; kingdom Viridiplantae; phylum Streptophyta; class Pinopsida; order Cupressales; family Cupressaceae; genus Sequoiadendron; species Sequoiadendron giganteum. Next base: position 201,349,371 of record CM021108.1, read on the forward strand.
ATGAGCTGTGTGGTGGACATTTTGCTACCAAAAGAACAGCAATGAAAATTTTAAATACTAGCTATTATTGGCCAACTCTGCATAGAGATGCAGCCAAATATACTAGGAGATGTGACAAATACCAAAGGATGGGAAGACCAACTAGATCTAATAAGATGCCTCTGTTTTCACAAGTTGTTGTTACACCCTTCGACAAATGGGGATTGGATTTTGTAGGACCAATTGATCCACCTTCAAATGGTAAGTCCTATATCCTTGTATGTACACATTATGTGACCAAATGGGTAGAAGCTAAACCTATGAAACATGCTACGAATAATAAAGTAGCAGAATTCCTCTATGAGGAATTTTTTATCAAATTTGGTGTCCCTAGGGAAATAGTAACAGATCAGGGGACACAGTTTACCTCTACTTTGATTATAGCCTTAGTCAATGAATATAACATCAGACACAGGAAATCAACCCCTTATCATCCCCAGGCCAATGGCTAGGTTGAGGTCACCAATAGGGACATAAAGGTCATTTTGACTAAAACTGTAGATTTGCATAGGAAGGACTGGGTTGTAAGGTTACCATAAGCTATATGGGCCTATCGTACTACCTAGAAGACTGCTACAGGATATACACTTTTTGAAATGATGTATGGTAAAACAACTGTGATGCCAATAGAATTTGAATATAAGACTCTAAGAACAGCATTAGAGATGGACATGGATTTAACAACTGCACAAAGGGATAGAGTCATGCAGCTCAATGCATTGGATGAGCTCCGAAAGAATACCCTGCAACACACAGAGATGATACAAAATCAGCGACTAAGGTGGCATGATAAATACATCAAGGAAAAGAAGTTCACGGCAGGAGATTGGGCTCTGCTTTATGACTCATGATATAAGGACAGCCCAGACAAACTACAAACCAGATGGTTGGGTCCATATGAGATAGAGGAGGTATTCACCAACGGTGTTGTTCAATTAAGAACCATTGATGAGGTCCAGTTCAAGCTATTAGTCAATGGGCATCGCCTCAAGCTCTATTCTAAGCCCATTGACAAGGAAACATTTCTAAGATAATTCGAACTTGAGCAGGAAAAGAGTGATCCTACAGCCAAAGAAATTGAGCCTAGGCTCAAATTCCTAGGCCATGCATAACAGTGCATAACAAATCATAATAAAGGGGTTATCTTTTAAGATCCCCATTCCATCCCATTCCATTCCATTTCATCACGTCATCCACAATCCGTACTCACCCTCTCTCTTCCACATCATCCACCTGTCATTTTCCATATCATCCACATTCTCCATGTCACGTATTGCAATGAAGAAGGAGGTCACATCATATAATTGTGGCGATTCTCTCCAGGTACACTCCACTTCACTTTAAGATCACTTAAGTTGCTTTATTTATTGTAGTTAATTTCGTATTAATTAGCACAAACGAGTTTCCTATATTGTCTCAATTCCTTCGGCTAATCTGCACGCATGAGCTCGTTTTTCCATAACTCAAATTTCTGCCACGTCCTTATTACTACCACCATAAGCCTCGTTCTGTCAGTTGTCAAGAACCCCCAATATTTGAACCTGTAATTAATAATCATATAGCCTTTCCTTCCTGCAATAATGACCTAAATATATTCCGCTCAATTCATGATTTCTCTCACCTTCAACAACATTGCATAAACACATTGTTTTCCCTATTTTTTTTCTGTAACTTTTGAAGAGTAGTTTAAAAGTCTTAGTTGCGGAGAGGGGCAGAGTGCTGAAGAATTGTAGAAGGATCCATTAGTTGGATTGCAGGAAGTTTTGTTGTAAAAGCTAGTAGAGTAATCCTTCAACACATTTAAATTACAATGAATCAAAGAAATGGGTGGTCAGCTGATTCGGCACGAGCCGACAGACCATAGCACCTTACTGCAGGATGTGCTAGATGAACCATTATTCAGACAATATGGGTGGCTCAATTACTTCTTGAAGCTCGGGAATTTCAATGCAGACATTGTAGAGGAATTTACAAGAACATTTCAGAATGGGGAAGCAAAAGTTGAGGGCATAACAGTCAATGCGTCAATTGATAGAATTGCTGAGGTTACGGGGTTACCACAGGTCGGAGAACCATATCCCAAAGGAAGAGATGCAAGAAGCACCAGGGCTGAGTTCACTCGACCTAATGATCCTCCTCTGTGAGTGGACAAGCAAGGTAGGCAAAGAATGAGTCTGCCTCAGGACTGGGTGCCATGAGCGGCATACATAATGAAATACATAACCTATGAAGGTAGATTCTCAGTCCTACATTCTCATCACTTTAAGCTTTTGTCTCATTTACGTCATGGCTTATTGATGAATGTTCCTGACTTCTTTTATAACTTGTTATCCAATAGTGCCGCCGAATATAGAAAAGGTAGAGTTAATTTCGTATCCCACCATTGCCTCATAAAATTGCTTGTTGAGAAATCAGTCCAAGACGCATCAGGTATGACCTGGGAGGAATTCACTGTCCAGTTCAACCCTGAAATTCAAAATGTAGGACCTAGGGGTGAGCCCCTTACCTTTAAACAACGAACCTCCCAGTCAAAAGGTCAGGCCTCTGTTGCTATGTCCTCTCCTGAGGAATCATCCGATTCATAGGATGATGTTCCTATTTTTGAAAGAACTCCCAAGCAGCCGGCCCAAGGCTCTATCAAAACTCTTAAGCCTTCATCCAAAAATAGAAAAGGAAAGTCACCTGTTGTTGCAGCTCCTGAACCTGTGAAAAGGAAGCGGAAGGAGAAATTCTCTGTTTCTGCAGCAAAATCTTCCAAAAAGTATAAGACAGTTCCTACTTCCGTCAAAAGGAGCTCTAGGCTTCAAAACCAAGTTGCTCGTCAATCATTTAATACTGGTCCTACCACACCACTTTTAGATCCTTCAAGTCTTGAACTAGGAAAAGAAGAACTTGTTACCAAGGAAATTATGAGCACACCTGAAGAGGCTAGTTTGGATGAGTTGGCTGCTATTGCCGAACAACTACAGGAAGGTATGGAATGTGATAAGAAGGAAGAACCGGTTGTGTTTCCAGCCAAAGAAGAGCAGCTACAGGAAGGTTAGCAACAAGATGGTGATTTGGGATAGGATGACCCTGAAGAATCACATAATGTAGAAGTAATTAAAGAAGAACAAGAACAAGATGAGAAGGATGTACTTGAAGAAATGCAAGAAACACTTGCAATGTGCTATAATCACAGACTGCCATTCCATATCACAAACTTTGCCACAGGAATGACATGTTTTCAGGAACTTCAACAACAGCAAACTTATTCTGTATTGAAAATTGAGAGAATACAAAGAGTAATCCAGAACAAGAATCTAGAAATCACCAATCTAACTGACACTCTAAACCAGGTAGTAGAGCTCGTTCCATAGCTAATGCAATGTTGAGCACCCTCACCCATCTACGCAATGTATCTCTAAGAGTTGTATTTGAACTTCCAGCTAATTAGAGTCTGGAAAGGAAAGAATCCTTCTTTGAATACTGTTGAGGAGTTTTATGAAGCATACAGGGACTCACCTTTGCATATCAGGAACCTCCTGTGCGAGTTTTATCTGCACAATTTGGTTGTCTCCTAGGACAAGGAATGAAATCCTTTATGTTATGTCGGTGATATTCATATCAGCGCTTTGATTTCTTGGATCACCAATGAAATCAGCAGAGGGGAAAAATTTGACAGTCATATGCATGATGAAAAGAATATGCCACTGTATGTGAGAAATGAATCTCGAAATGCCATGGGTATTTATTTTGACTGGAAAAAATTGTGGCGAGATGAGAGAGCCAGACCATTGATTGAGCCTCTAAGGCAAGAGGTATTTTCTCAATATTCTTAGATCATAAACAATGATTTTAATGCTGCAACTCTGCATATTCAGAACAGATGGGAGCACCTTTCATTTCAGTTAAAGAAAGCAAAGCCACATACCCCCAATATTTTGTACGCAGCAACCCGAAGGGCAGAGAGCTATATGAGAAATGCCATAACAAGGAAGGAGAATTGGTTGCCCTTGGTTATGCAACCACCTATTCTCCTATGGTCATTATTGGCTATACAGGGCAACAACAACACTTACAATAGGAGTTCATAGGATAACAGATGGAAAAGAATGGAGGCAATGAGGGCTCACTTCTGGAGTTTCCAAAATGGTGAATGTGGACAGTAGCTGAGTGCAAATATGAGAGAGTTTTCCAAAAGAAGGAATGCTAGACTTGCTGAAGGGTCCAACAAGTACTTGGTTGAGGGGAGTGATGATCCAATACTTTGGTGCATTTTGATCATATTTTTATAAATACTTTTCTAACTTTATTATGCTAAATCAAACATTTAGTCTGATTATGGGATAGAACATAGACCTTTTTATAACTCAAATATGATGACTATATTATGATAAAAAGTCCCATGATTATTATCTTTAATGTTTTATTAGTTTGATAAATACTTTATTTCTTTTTGTGATCATAAAACCTTCCTACAGCCCCCACTACCAAACTTCCTGCAGCCATGTCCGAAACGATGTTTGCCTTAGTTAATACTTAATGAATGAATGAATGAAGTAATGAATTGTCTTAAAGATGAACGTGTTGAGCTAACCTTCTTCTCTAGGAAAAGATGGCGAGTTATTTTGCAGGTACCACGATTGGAGGAAGGAATTCGAATTCCACTTGAAGAGTAGAAGGCCAAATCTATAAAGACCGGTTCAACAGCGAAAGATGGGGAGTCGGTTTTCACTCATACGCCAAGCAGGGAGAATATTCCAGAAATCCAAGCTAGGTGTTTTGTTGTTGCACAAATCCAGGGTGATGGCGCTTTAAGACTGCCAAACCGATTTGACTTAGTCTTTGCATTGTCATTCGCCTCTTTACTTAAGTTTGTTGGATGTAATAAATACCTCCCGATTTATAAGGGAAGGTTGGTTAGTAGTTAGGATTAGCTTTCAATAAATAGCCCTTTCTCTTTTAGAGAATGGGCTAGAACTTGCTATTGTAATACGTTTTTCAGATCAGAAATATAGTAAAGAAATATTGCACTATGTACTTGTTCACTTTAGATCAATAAAGTTTATGAAGCTTTTCACCTAATCTATTGTTTATTTTGGCATGACCTAAGGGGGCCCACTTAGGAAATTGCCTGTACTTTCATTTTGTAGGATTAGGATAACTATACTTGCTTTTATAGAAGTTAAATGTGTCTATTCCTATAGCAACAGAAATACAGTGATGTTGACTATTCCTGCAGCCACTAGAAATAGAGTAGTTTTACCTTTCAGTTATGTTTCCAAGCAAGTTATTCAGTAAAGTAATTCTAGAATTTAGAGTTCTAGCATTTTAGAAGATCATGCATGTCTGGAAGGGTGGTTAGTGCATATATTTTGTTGTCCCATTTCAAGTCTACGTCCTCGGGTTGATAAGTAAATGAGGTTCTTTAAACAGATTATAGCTGCTTGTTGTGATGTCCAATCCCTAAGTTGAGGAATTCATATTCCTAGTTATCTAGTTGATTAAACAACACTATATTTGTTTGAAAACAACAAAAGATAAAAAACACAAAAGGGGACCCATTTTGACCAAGGAAAAATATGGGGTGGTTATGCAAGGCATAAAAAATGGTGACTCGGCTGGGAAAATGGTTTACCCATTTTCAAGATTCCCAAATAAAATTTCAGTCACCCTAAAACCACTTCGTTTATGAAGCATAGTAACTTGAATAAGATTAGATATATGTAGGATAAGTTTGAGCTAAAATCTCAGATGTATGTTCTCATGAATTTTTTTTTAATCTAAGTGTGTGCCTATGTATTGTGCATCATTCTTTGTAGATACTTTCTCTATTTGCGAACAACTTTACCTAAGATTCAAGCTACATAGGTTGATTCCTTTAACTATCGTACAGTAAAATCTTGGGTATTGTTCCGCTGCCAGACAGGCGTCCATAGCCCTGACGGAGATACCTCTAGTTCTCTCAAAGCATTTCCCTACTGCAAGCCAGGTGTCTATAGCCCCGATAGAGATACTTGATTACCCACTTGATATTGAGTTTTCCTCTTCTTTCTTTCCTTTCTTTCATTCATTTTTTTTTTAACTTTTCTTGTGGAAATCTTTTGTGCCCCTTCCTCAATACTTCAAATATAATGAATTTGAAACATAGGTTGAGAACTACTATGGATTTCATGATAGTCTTGGAATCAAATTTTCACTTGAATCAAAAGGTAGAGCCATTCTAAAACAAATAGGTACTTACTCATGCAGATGTTTTCCTAATTTGGTGACAGATCTTTGATCACAATTCATGAGATATTCACAATATATCTTCTATCCTTAATAACTTTTCCAACCCAAACTAGAATGGTCATAAAACATAAGTTTCAGAACGAAATGATTTTCAATGGTGATAATGAAAATACCTAAACCAATTTCTCTCCTAGTACCAGTAGCATAATTTGAATAACAACCCCTTAATTTGAAATGAACAAAATGAAGATCCCCAATGAAAAAAGATAAAACAAATCAAAACAAACAAGAAAAAAGAAATAAAGCAAACAAAAAAATAAAAAATAGAAACTTAATTACATATGATACAATACAATACATTTTCTTTTAAAACATCAAATCTTTTATGCACCAAAATAGTGCTTGAGAAACTGACCATTAATTGGTAATGGAACAGACACTCCTGTTAAGGTACTCAAATAAAAAGCATTCTCGCTTAATATTTCAGCCACTTGATAAGGACCTAACCAAATTCTATCAAACTTTTGATGATCTTTCTTTTCCCTGGCCTTATCCCATAATAACACAAGATTTGATATTCTAAAGGCTTTTATCTTAGCTATTTTTTCAAACTAGCGTTTGACAACAATCTGATGCTCAGAGAATTGCTCTAGAGTAGCATCTCTTTGCTCTTCCATGTTTAATAAGTTAAGTAGTCTAACCTCAATCTTATCATCCTTGGTATAAAATTACTGCATGAAATTAAGGATAGGTATCTATAAATGAATCAGGAAGATTGGATCTTGGCCATAAACTAACTTAAAAGGCGAGTTTCCCAGAGCTACTTTGATTCTAGTTCGATCTACCCATAAAGAAAATCTCAACTGGGTGTGCCAGTCCCTAGGATTATTTTCTAACAACTTTCTTATAACTTCCAACAAGTTTTTATTTGTGGACTCAGCCACTCCATTTCCCTAAGGGTAGTAATTGGAATAATACTTCAAAACAATTTTATGTTCATAGTTCCATGAAATGAATTCAGCAGAAGAAAAAGCAGGGTCGTTATCACATACTAGAGCAAATGGAACTCCAGACCTAGTTGTGATGTTCTCAGTCAAAAACTTGATGACCACCTCTGTGGTGGTATTATTGCAAGGTTGTGCCTCAGTCCAACATGTGCAGTAGTCAATTGCAGTCAAGATGAATTTATGACCTGCAGAAGAATTTGGATTAATCACACCTACAAAATCAAGTGCCCTTTGAGAAAATGGCCTTACCTCATATACTGGTTGTAGGGGCATTGCAGGATTTATTTCTCTAGGTGTTGAAGTCTGGCATACATGACAAGTCTTGAAGTGCTGATGTGCATCTCTAAACACATAAGGCCAATAATAGCCTGATCTTAAAATCTGATGAGCCAAAGCATCAAAAAATCCATGCCCTGTTCCATGCCTCCCATGAAACTCAGAAATAGCATGCTTAGCTTCTTGCTGATCCAAATAGCGTAGGTAAATTCCTTGAAAATTCTCTCTATAAATGGATCCACCTTTGAGCATGTAATGAGCACTCTTCATCCTCAATGCTCTCCTCTGGGTAGAATTCATTCCTTCTGGAAATTTGTTATTGAGGAGGAAGAAGACTAAATCTGTATACTAGGGATCCTTTTTGAATGATTGGACTGTGTATTGTTGGCAAGTAATACTTCTATCTACATAAGCCATTTCTTTTGATAATCCTCATCCCCGAACAAGTTTCATTGAGTGAATCTCTAAGTCAAACTCCTGTAAGATTTCCATCCACTTCCCTCTACGTTTCCCTAATTCACTTTGCATCAGAAGAGACTTCACAGCTAGATCTAAAACTATGACCATCACTTGACTTTGAATTATGTAATGCTTGAACTTCTTCACTACTCATACCAATGCAAAGGCTTGTTTTTCTAGTGGTGAATACCTTACTTTTGCATTCTAAAATGGAGAGCTCATAAAATCAATTGGTCTCTCCTTGCTCTCTTCTCTTCTCTATGTTAAGACTACTGCACATGAATGATCAGAAGTAAAAGAATAGATATAGAAGGGTTTTAGATAATCTAGGCTTGTCAAAATAGGTGCCTTAGATATAGATTGTTTAATCTGCATGAAAGCAGACTTATCCTCTTCACTCCACTCAATTTTTGCATCCTTCTTCATTATTTCATTGAGGGGTTTGACAATCTCTACAAATCCTATTATAAATTTCCTAACAAAATTGATCCTTCCAAAGAAAGACCTCATTACTTTCTTGCTACTTGGCTTTGTCAATTTCAAGATGGCCTCCACTTGGTCAGGATCTATGGAAATCCCCTCCTATGATATAATGTGACCTAAGAGCTCTCCTTCAGACACTCCAAATACACATTGCTTTGGATTAAGAGAGACACCATAACTTATACATTTCTTTAGAACCTTTTTCAGGTCTGCAACATGATCTTCTCTATTCCTAGAGAAGATGGTTAAATCATCTACATAAATGATTATACATTTTCCTATTAGATATTTGAAAGCTACATCCACCGCCCTTTAAAAATTAGCTCCAACATTGATGAGACCAAATGGCATCCTCCTGTAAGAAAATGTTCCCCATTTAGTGGTGAAAGCAGTCTTCATCCTATCCTCATGACTTACCAAGACCTAATTGTATCCAGAATAACCATCCAATAATGACATCATCTAGGATCCATTTACCTTTTGTAATACTTCATCAAGAGAAGGTAATAGATAATTGTCTTTCTCAGAGGCCTTGTTTAGATTCCTAAAATCCACAGATAACCTAATCTCACCATTCTTCTTGTGAACAGGAACTAAATTAGCCACCCAGTTAGAATGTTTAACCAAAAATATTATTCTAGCAAATAAAAGTTTTTGCACCTCCTTCTAAATTAAGGGCTCAATTAAAGCATTGACCGGGTGTTACTTTTGGCAAAAAGGCTTGGCATCTAGCTTGAGAGGGATGGTATGAGTAATCAGTGATGTGTCAAAAAAATTTAAATCATCGTAACTCCAAGCTATAGCTTCAATGTTCTGCTCTAAGACCTTGACTATCTTGTCCTTAATTTCCTGAGGACAAGTTTTTCCTATAAGAACATTCCTTTCTGAACCTGAGCGAGTGAAATTAATAGATTCATACTTACCTCCCTCACTCTCTGTAGGCATCCTCTAACGAGCCCTTGGATCTAAATCAAATATCCTTTCTAAAGCAACAATTTCCTTTGGAATGTTATTACTTTTAAAATCCAATATCCCTTATGGACTCTCTTTCTCAGGGTCCCAATCTCCCTGATCTTGTTTAGATTCATCTATTATTTGTCCTTGAAAAACATCAGAACTTTCCAAAAAGGCTAAAATGTGTTGATCATCATCAAATACCTAAAAGTGTCTAACATTATCCAAAACAGCTGGGACTGAAATCAACTCAACTGAAAACCTCTTCAGATCAAAATTTTGCATGGGTTCTAATGTGCTTGCATCAACAACGAGAGCATTTGCAGTTTGATTAACTTCCCTAGGGATCAGACTAATCCCAAAAGCATCAAAATCTTTGATTAAATTTCAAACCCTATTTTTGTATGCAGCCAATATTTTGTTGTGACATGTATATTGGCTACGGACCTGCTTTACAATCACCTCATAATCTCCCATAACTATGAGAGTAGTAACCTTCTTCTTATGAGAAAACATAAGACCCCATGCAAGTGCTTCATACTCAACCACATTGTTTGTGCAACTGAACTGCAATCTATAAGAAGCAAAGTAAGTCTTCCCTTTTGGGTTAGTTTGCTCAATCCCTGCTCAACTTCTTGCTTTAGATTTAGAACCATCAAATTTAAGAGTCCATAATTGATCCTTGGTTGGGAGCTCTTTATTTTTAGGAATAACAAAGGATGACTTACTTAAGACGTGTGGTGGCTCAGAATTTTGCTATTTATCAAAATTTGACTTGAGACAAAGTTCAGTTGAAGATTTTTCTATGTTTTTAGCCTATCCAAAAATCACTTCCTGAACACCCTCTTGGGTTAAATTGCAATCCAACTCATTTCTCATCAATGCCTTGGGTATTGGTAAAGTATCTGGGGTAGGTGTATTAAATAGGAACTGGGACACCTAAACTTCTTGTTGGATTTTAAAACATACAACTCAAGTCTGTTATGGTGGTTGGGAACCTTCCTGTTGAGAAAGACTAACCCGTGTAAGAATAGTTGCATCCTTAACTTGGAAAGAAAACTCATTGATGGGGGTTTGGGCTTGTTTCAATTGACATATTTGTTGAGGCCGATCTACATGACTTAGAATATCTAAGCATGATTGATATGTTAATTCTGAATGATTATGAATGTATCCTACACCAATTAGGAAGCAACAAACTACTCAAATCAGTGTCTTCTCCTAAAACCATCCTATCTTGTTGTAATTTCCTTATCAGAACCTGTTGGTTGATGCAGATCATTGGGTCACTATGTTCTAAGGGCAATGTATCCCTAGGACTAACTATAGAGAAAGTAATGACTTCCTCTTGTTTGTAAACTCCTATCTTAGTCTCAAAGTATGCTACTTCATTTGAAGCATCATACTCTGTGATCATGTGCTTGATTCTTGGTTCACTTTCAATCCTTATTTGTGTTGCAACTCCTTTCCAAGGTAGCCACATGTGAGAGAAATCCAAGGAAAAATATCCCCCTATGTTTTTCATTAGCTCTCGACTTAGGAGCATACCATATGTTTCTGGGATATCAGCTACTTGGATATCTATGTAGGTTTGGATCCTTGGGTCTGATCCAACATGCACATACATGTTCTTTAATTCACCTACAACATTGACTTTGGTTTTATCCAACTAAATCACCTTCTTATTGGTTGGGATAGGACTTAATCCTAACTTTTTACATATCGAAAAAGGCATGATATTTCCCGATGCTCCAGAATCTAATAAAAAATTATGCAAATTATTTCCAAACATTCTTAAACTTAACAGAAAAGGTGGAGTACTAGTCTTACCTTTATAAATGGTTGCATTTGTCTCCTTTGTTGGAGTCACTTTACATTTTCCTTTTAAGCGATCTGCCTCTTCCAAAGCTTTTAATACTACCTCCCGTTGAGCTAGGCACCACTTCATGATGTCAAAGAATGACAAAGATGTCTTTTGTCTATGCAATTCTGCAATAAAGTCAAATTCTAAATCATTCGTAACTTGATACTTAGGAAAAGGAGGTGGATTGCCTCTATTCTGAAGATCAGAAGGTCCCTTTGGTGGTGGTGGATTATTATCTGCATTTTGGCTTGGTGGGACCATGTTGTTTGGGGGTGCAGATGTAGTAAATGGGCCCTTATTCTGATTTCTCAGAAAGTGACCTCCTTTGGACTGAAAAGCTTGAGCATCATATACATCTTCCTCTGGCTCATTATCCCCTTGCATAGGAAACTGATATTTTTCTTCAATATTTTCATAAGTCATAGCAGTATTGATTGGCCCATTATCTTGATTGGAATTTCTTGTTGGAGGATGGGCATCAGGTTGTGCAATCTTTACAATCTTCTCCATTTCAAGGCAGTTAACCTCAAAATGTGTTGCAGTATCATGTAGCTTGCACCAATTAGTTATAAAATTGAGGTCAACAACATTAGCAGTATGTGGTCTCTCCTCACCTGACTGATAGTTATGGGGAACTCCCCCATTGTTAGGTCCAGTATTCCACTACCTATTGTTGTTGTTGTTGAACCTTTGGTTATATCCTCTATTCTGATTTTTGTAATTTTGGTTAGAGGAATTTTGACTTTGAAAGTTTTGGTTGGTGTTCTGGTTCACATTTTGATTAGAATAATTTCCCTGATTGTTATAACCTCCCAGATTCTGATAATTTTGATTTTGGTTGTGGGGAGGGTTTTTCCTAAGCTGTGCCATGTCACTAGACATTTTAGATAGAGTCTTCTTGAGAGTCTCTAACTCACTTGTCAGTTGGACAGTTTGCTCATTTTGCACATTTTGTACTATGGTTGGGGAATGAACATGGTTTGATCCTCCCGCTTGTTGTTGTGGATTTTGAGGTTGTTGGGAAGAATCTTGCATGCCATTACCGAAAAAGGGCATAGTAGGTGGAGCTTGTAGCTCAGACACCAGTCCATATTGGGAGTAAGACATCCCTAGGACAGTGTTGTATAATGGTGGGTTAGGCATTTGATAATTCATGGGAGGAAGAGCTACTCCTAAACCTCCTGGTTGCAAACTTATCTATTGTTGCAACTTGATGGCCAAATGATAAACTTTAGAAAAAGAGTCAATCTCACCAGATTGATAAGTTCTCTGCAAGAATAGGCCAATTAAGGGATCAACAACTCTTAAATAGGCCTGTATGGCAATATTCTCAGCTACTAGATAAGGGTCTTGCAACCTACGAAACATTCTTTGGAATCTAGTATTGAACAAAGGTAGTGGCTCATGATGTTCCTTTCTTATTGTGGCAAACTGGTGATACAAAATGGCAGGGTCTACATAAACCTGAAATTGATTAATAAATGCATTTTCTAAATCTGTCCAACCTATGATAGATCCTCGGGGCAAATTTAAATACCATTTATATGCCATATCTCCTAAATAGTAAGGAAACAATCGACATACCACATCCTGATGTGCAACTTGAGCTCTTGTGCAAGCATCTTTTAATTCTTGTATGTGCTCCTCAACACTTCTTGATTCACCATGTATGTACTTAGGACAAAAGTTTTATGGGTTCTTTGGTAAGTCATGGATTCCTCCCGAAATAGTCCCTAATGGACAAGGGTTATTCACAGAGTAAGCCATGGGTAGGATTGGTTGAGTAGGTGGTGATATAGGCTAAATTGGTGGAGACTCGGGCCTGCTTGGTGGTGGTGATGTAGGTGGAACTAGTGGTGGTATAGGTGGATTTAATGGAAATCCAGGTGGAGAAAGTGGTGGTGGAAAAGTAGGTATCAATATCCTACGAGCATGGGGTCTAGGTCTAACCGAGGTTTGAAGTTCTTCAAAGGGTTTAGGACTAGTAGAGGATCTAATAATCCTCCCGTATTTCTCCAGTGATAAAGACACAATGCAAGCCATCTTGATCTTTCAAGCCCTCCTTTTAGCACCAATTTCTATTGATGGTGAAAATGACACAAACAACGTTAAAACAAAATATTTCTACTCTATTTCTCTTTAAAAATAAAGACAACATATAGTAGCCTAACTCCCAAGGTCCTTGTAGTTGGTTCTCAACTATCTGGTGTCACCCAATTGGTCCATGCAACTGTAATATTCAAGGGGCTTGTGCTGGTAACAAATAATGCAAGCAATGACTTATTTTACTGAACTATTTTAGTAAATAAAGGGGGGGTTTCAAACAAAAGAAAAAGATAGATCAAAGGGTAAACTAGTAAACATGAACAAAATTCATCTAGCATCCGGACATATATCTTCAACAATGGATTTTTTCCAATCATATCAAGAAAACCCAGGCATGATACAATTCACAGAATAATGTATACCATTGTGTGCATCTAAGGTGCTTATTTTAATTTTCCTATCACAACTATTTTAAAGATTTTTTTTTAAAAGAACACACATTCATTCATTGCCAAGATCATAGATCAACAGACTTCAATAAATTTAATCCAATGATAATCTAACAAGATAATCCTTAAATCTAGTTTCTTCTAAGGATTTTCATCACAAAAGAAACTCTTATGCTTCAACACAATCACAGGCATACAAATAGATTATAACTTATCAGCCTTATCAAGTAAAACAACTCAATTCTAACACCATATTACAAAAACCTGTAATTTTATTTAACTATAAAAATCAAGTAACATTGTATCTCTGTAATAACTATGCAAAATTCTATCTCCTAATATCAGGCAGGCCAATTCTATTCTCTATCAATTGACCCTTACAATATGATACCCAAAGGGTATTTATAGCTATACAAAATTCAAACTCCACTTCTATTTTAAGTCATCCACCCTTTTAGGGTTTTACAATTATCCTTGGAAACTCGGTTAAACTGGAAGAAAAGAGAATAGAAAATAAGAAAGTTATGCACTCCAAAACTATCAGTGTTGCATGCAACATGCAAAGAGGAAGAAATCCATGCATGCAAGAGAATTATGCATGTGAAGTTGGTTCTGCAATAAAATCATCATAACTGGCAAAGACTTGTTGTAATACATCTAATTCTAGCCCATCAACCCAGCTGTCTTCAAACTTAATTCACTCCAATTCTGCTGTAGCAAACTCTCTCATATCCTTTATCTTTGTCAACTCTCTTTTAGCAGCCTTTATCTCTTCTTTTACATTCATCAGTCGATCTATCATTAGATCTTCACCATCATCCCCTTTTTGCATGAGTCCTTTAAACCTTTCATCCCATTTCTCTTTTATCTGGCTCAAAGGCAGGCCTTCCTTTGTTAGTATATTAAAATCTATTATGATAGCGATGACCACCTCCAATTCATCAAATTGTTCTATTAGATTATTAACAACATCTTGGACCTCATTTCTATGCTTGCACAAGAAATCTATTATGAATCAGAGTATACGAGAGGTCTTTTCCACAAAATATTTATTATCCTCCTCGAGTATTGACTGTTCAAGAAGAGTAGTCAAAGGCAATCCACTAACCTTCTTTAATTTCTGACTATACTCTTTATATTCCTCTTCCTACTTCTCCAATGCCTCAATATATTGATGCATTTCCCTTATCAATTCTTCTGTCCCTTTGTGAACCTCAAAACCTTCAACCAAAATTTCACATACTTCTTGATTTAATTTTTCAACCCACCTATCTAACATCTCCGCTTTGCCCCTTACTTGTACTAAATCATCTACCTCCTTTTGCTCAGCAAAATTGGAGTCTCAATAGCCGCTACCTTTTGTGATCTTGGAGAAGAGAAATTTTTTAGAAAGGAATGCAATTGATCAAACTGAGCCTTAAGCTCATCTTTCTTCTTCTTATCCTTTAACATCCTTCACTTGGTTGTCGAAGCTACCACATCAATTAGATTCATCTGTTGATTCCTAGTAGGCCTTCCCAATTTAACAGTACTCAGTTGATAATCTGTTAACTTCATGTCTCCTACCTCCTTTTCTATCATCGATATGGGACACTCAGCAACAATTTCTCCCTTGTCTGTGAGCCTGGTGGAGTGTAGGATCTTGGCCTTCTTTTTAGGTCTTTCTTGTTCAATCTCCTTCATCATATCCTCCCAATTGAGAGGTTGTGAAGGTGTTACTATTCTTTTCTGTAGGTCCAATTTTAACCAAGTGGGAGCACTTGGAGCAGTAATCATCATAGTGGAAGAAGAAGCAATAGTATTAGTAGGGGGTGGTTGCACATTTACCTGGGGTTGAGAATCAACCCTTGGTTCCTCTTGTTGTTCTTGCACCACATGCATCTATACAAGCTTTTCATCCTCTTCCCTATCCTTTTGTTCCTGTATCTTCTTACCTTCTTCTTCTTTCTTCAACCTCTCTTCCTCCAATCATTCTCTTTCCAATTTTTCTTTCTCCAATCTTTCCTTTTCCAATTTTTCCTTATCTAGAGCTTCTTTATCTAGTTTCTCTTTCCCAAATATTTAAGTCTCTAAAGCTCTAAGCTTTTTTGCCTTTTCCTCTTCTTCTTGTTGCTTTCTAACCAACTCTTCAATGTCCTTTTCCTTTCTTAATCATTCTTCTTCTTCTTCCTTTCAGTGAGCTTCCTTAGCAACCTTTAACTTGGCAAGACTTCTTTCTCCCTCTGGTGTCTTGCCTTCTCTTCCTCAATTTCATGAATCTTTTGTATCAATTTTAACTTATCATTTTCCTCCTTAACCTTGATTTCATGCTCCTATTTCCTTTGCTGCATCTCTACTTCATCAACTCTTGACTTAGCTTCAATTTGTTGCTGCTATAGTATGTCATCAACTTATGTCTTGGCACCCATTAAATTTTGCTTTTCTATTTCAACAGCTTTTGCATCAGCATCCTTTTTAACTTCTTCAAACAATGCCCACTGCTCCTCCTGTGTCATTACCTATTCAGTATCCTCCTCTAAAGGCATATTCTCTTGCACATCCTTCTTTGACACAGTCTCATCCGAGTCTATTCCAACATCATGAATCTCTACCCATTTTCCCTTCATGGTTTCAAATATGTCATAAAGAGTTTCCTTGAGCATCTCTTCACTTTGCTTCTTTGCAAGCGAGACTTGAGTAGAAGATTAACCTAATACAGGTGTTGAAATAACCAATCCCATTTGAGCATCTGCTTCTTGTGTTTCTTCTTCATCAACTATTGCTTCAAGCTCTATTTCTTCAATGTATGGAGGAAGGAACTCCAAAGGCTCTTTGGGAGGTGTCTTTCTTTTGAGCCTTTTATACCTTTTCCCCTTTTTAGGAGCTGGTCCTTGAGGAGCTTTGGTTCTTAAAACCAACCATTGAACACTTCTATCCAAGACTGCTCTTCCTATTTGCTTAATATCAATAGTTTCATTACTATCCCAGTCAATTAGATCCAAACTTTTAGTTCCAATGTTCAAAGCTTCATAAGATGGATCCAATACAACTCCATCATCCACCAAGGTGTTAGGAATGTCATTCTTGACTCCAAACTCTGACATGAGTGTGATAGGTAATCTTTCATAGTTCATCTTCCTCAAATCATACTCATCATGTCAGTCACTCTAGAAATCTTCTAATAAACTGAAATGCTTGTCAAACACAAAAGGCGACAACGCATTCATCTTACCCTTCAGGTCAAAATACTTACAAGTTGTGTATAAACCTAACTTTAACTGTATCAACTCACTGCAGACCACCTATGCTCCTACCAAATGCTAGCAACTATACTCACCCAAATTCATAGGGAACTTGTGACATCCTATCTTATGTTTTAATCCAAACTAGGCATTAACCCCAAAAGCCTGATATACAAATTCCATTAACACTATCTTGTTATTACAACATCTTAGCAGCAGATGTGGATGGCCTTCAAAACTAGCTAGCCTAAAATATGTAAACCTAGGGTATTGAATATACCAATATCCCCATTCAACAATGAATTCCATGGCCTCTTGACTTAGCCTGTACCCTGCATCTCCATTGAGTTGGTTAATGACTACATATATGAATGCATCATTAACCCTTCTGAATTGAGTCTCAGCAACCTGTAGAGACAACTGGTTATAATGCTCCCACACGTTCTTTTTTCCATCTAACACTCCCATTATCCCCACTCTGTTCAAACCTGGGAAGATACCTAATCTTGCTGTTGTATACACAATGTAAGAAGTCATAAAAAAACATTTAGTCTTCCTAATGCTGGTCAGTTGATCATGAATAGCATCTGATACAATCATCAGCCAATCAAACTGATGGGTGCCATTTAAAATTATCTGGATGAAGGGAAACATCCACTCCTTGAAATGAAAGGAATCTCTCTTCCAAAAATCCCTAGACAACATCATTATTAAATCTGATACTTCTTTATAGAAATCTCCTCTTTTTAGTTGGTCTGCCAGCTTGGTTAGAGACTTCTTCTCTGTCCTCAACCGCTTTTTGTTCAAGTGGGACTTGTTCGATTCCTTATATTTATTGTATTTCTCCAAGGCCTCTGCCTCATCCAACTGCACCAAGTTCTTGCGATCCTGGACATTAAATATACTTTGAAACATATGAGGAGTAAGATCAATGATTACATTATCCTGGGAATCCATGCATTGTCGGGTAGCAGGATTGTAGGCACTGGCTATTGTTAAGATCAACTCCAAGCATTGGATTGATAAGGGAAACAAAGTGATATGAGCCAAGCCAAAATAAAAAATTCTTTTTGTTCCCCTTGTTATATCTTCAGCAAAGGTTTATGCATACAGCTCCTCAAAATTGTATTGGCCCAAATTTTTATCGGTGACATTTGACCAATTTGATTCTACTTTGCTCACTGTGACAATAGGACTCCTGTGATTATACCTCAAGGTATATGATAATTGTTTTGGCTTGATATTCTTTGGTTTGGCTACTGCTTTTGATGTTCCTGTAGGCTAGTTCCTTTGAGAGGCTTCTCCTGATGTTCCTGACATCCTCTTAGCTTTCCTGCAACAAAAACTCTAGTTAGATCCTTGAATAAAACATCTCAAAATGTGTCTTTAAAATCATACCTTTCAAACATACATCGGAGGCGGAACCAAGTAGAAAACAACTTAAACAATCCTCTTTTAACATACTGTCTGGCTCAAAGAAAAAATTGTTACTGTCATTCTACTAACATAAGCGGGCTCAAATTCGGAAGTGAAATAGTGATAGGAACCGGAACCAAAATGGAGATTGATTCGGTTTCATTCAAATTTTCTATTTTCATATTCTGTTTCGGTTCTTCTTCTGCCTCCGCCAAGGTTAAAATTTTTATAAAGTAAAACATCTTACTACCAGCAGAGTTGGAGACGAAATGGAAAATGGAATTGACACTAAACATTAAAACATATTCAAAACTCTAAATCAACTCCGATCCCGTTTCCAGCTATGTTGACCATGACATCATCAACAATTTTATCAATTTAATGCGTAACTCCATGATTAAAACTAAGGTCATATTAAACGAGATGAGGCTTAAAATATAGCATAAAAGGACCATGCCCATATGACCGTGGGGACGACTATATTTTAGGGCATCATATTTAATCATTTTTAGATGTGATCACAAAAACGCATAAAACCCTAACCTAGAAAATGCGATATAAAACTAGGGCACGAGTTTAACCCCTCTATTTTAACCAGACGAATGCGTAAAATAAAAATCCTAAGTAAAATAAATATCTTACAAACCCTAACTCACTATAAAACAAGAAATAATCTATATTACTGATGAACCCTAATTAAATCTACGTGTTTGCAACCAAGTGCAACACGACGCGATCACGAAAAATCGTGTAAACAACCATGCCCCCAACTCACTATAAAACCATAAATGCATACACAAATGAAATAAAAAAAATAGAAAACAAAGAAAGAAAAAAAAACACACCCTCCTACTGAGATGACGAACTTGCCGAAAGACCTAAATTACACAAACACAAATAGAAAATACAAAAGCAAAACAAAAGAAAACAAGAATAGGAACCCTACCTCAAACGCAAAATCCTAGAAAACCTTCTGAAAAAATTTGCAAGCAACTATCTCCTCCTCCTTCAAATCAATTCACTCAGATGAACTCCACAACTGCTCTATTTCTCTCTTTGATTTCTTAACAATAATAATAATAACACGTTTAATCCCTAACGAAGGTAAAAAAATTAGAGTTTCTACCTACATATGCCAGATACCATTAACACATTAAATGCAATTAAGTAGAGTTGGAACTGCAAATGAACAAACACTTCACTACAGTGCGACTTCGATAAAAATTAAACAACCAAGAAACGGCGGGAGTGGAATCGGAATGGAAACTGATTCAGAAACTTAAGGAATTTCCCAACCTCATTCCCATTCCGAGTCTGGTTCCGCCAACAAAGCACAACACAAAACCAAACACAAAAACAAATCAAAAAAGACCGAAATAAGAAAAACTCAACACGAGGACTTAGTCTAAAAAAAAAGTTGAAAAAGCAGAGGTGGAGACGAGATGGATACTGATTTTGCATTTTGAACAAATACTGACTTTAGGTCCACTCCGACTCCAGCTCCGATAAAGAAAAAATAAAAGGTCTAAAAGAAAGACTATCGGGATGGGGATCAGAACGATTTTTGAAAGAAGTTTAAAAACCCGATTTGGTTCCGGCTCCGATTCAGACAGACTAAACCAAAAAAAAACAAAGTGTTGGAAACAAAAGACTCCAAACTTTGTTTGAAAACAACAAAAGATAAAAAACACAAAAGGGGGAGGCATTTTGACCAAGCCAAAAGATGGGGTGGTTATGCAAGGCATAATAGGTGTCACCTCTTCTTTATAGATCCAATTAGACACATCTTGAATATCTTCCTTACCAAGGTCTCCCTATTCTATAAAAGTAGTTTTAGGAGGTACATGAATCAGGACCTTAGGTTCCATGTTGTAACACAACTTTCCACATCTCTTTGGTGATTTTTGCATCGTGGTAATGCAAAAGGCAGTGTTCATGTTGTATTCTCTGCATCCCTTGCTTTGGATCTAGATCTTGGGGTCTATGGATTTGGCAGTGGAAGTAGAGAATGTGGAGGCAAATGACTGAGTGACATTAGATGTCCTGTGAAGTGTTGAGGGGTCAATGTGTTTCGTGAAATTTGACATTGAGGGTTCACAGTTAAGTGACACCTAACATTCAAGGACTCCTCATAAGTTAGTGCAATAATCAAAGGGATCAGAATCACCCTAGATTGTAATCTTGGTGTCATTGTAGGGAAAATTTAGGCATTGATGATAGTGGAGGGAACAACCTTCATGGCATGAATCCATGGTTGACCGAGGAGAAGATTATAAGGTATTTACAAATCAAATACTTGGAAAGTCATATCCAACATTATGGGTCCCACTCAGAGTGGAAGTGTTATTATGCCTTTGGAGGATCATTCATCATCATCATAACCTTATATGACTATTCTCTTTGTCTTATCCATACATGCTTTAGAGAAACCTAGTTTCTTAACCAATTTTAGGGAACAAACATTCAATGCCACTCCATCTATCAAGACTCATTTGATCATATGTCAATGGATGAAGGCTTCAATGTGTAGTGAGTCATTATGGTTCATATTTTGGGTTGAGTATTCTTTTTCAGAGAAGGTAACATGATGATAGCTCACCAAGAATCTAACCATGGCTTGAAATTGGTCAGCATCGAGGTTGTCTAGGATAGCGGTCTCTTTCAACATCCTATCTAGGATGGCCCTATGCTCGAGTGATATGTGTATTATATCTAGTATGGATATTTGTGCTAGGGATTTTCATAGCTGATCCAACAAGTTAAAATGGCCTTTAGTTTGGGACTGATTGTTAGGCAAAGGGCTAGATACGGTTATTTTACTTCTACAAGTGTTTACACTGCACTTTGGGGTCTTCTTGATGATAACGGTGTTGATTTGTTCATCTGCAACTTGAAGATGGAGGATTTTGGTGTAGTTAAATCCAATAGCCATATAATTGGTTGAGTTATTGTTATTCGTACCTGAACCAGAGGCTTTCCCCGAACCATGTTCTTGAAGAGGATTCTTCCAGATCATGTGATCTTTATTGGAAGTGTGATTGTTGTCCCTCTACCTTGATTACTTTGTCTTCAATAAGGTCTTGATTAATATTTTTCAATTGTCTGCAAGCAGATTTTTATGTCCTTTACCTTGGTGGTATTCACAAAAGGCATGGGTTCCCATAGTTGTATGCCACCTAATTGAACATATTTATTCAATATCAACTCGATGGGTTCTCTGAGGGGAGTTTATTTGCGTTTAATGTATTGCCTAGGTGGTCTCTATTGTCCTAGTCCTTGATTGTTTCATATGGAATTGGTCGTTGGTGTAGGGGTTTGGGGTCTAGTTGTTGGTTCTCTAGGTCCTCTCAGAGTGACAACAAGATCGATTTCATTTACTGCTCTGGTATCCAAAACCTCGTCGTTTGTGACATTGTTTTTTCAAGACCAGTATTTTTTTCATTGAACGGGTGTTGATTGTTTGTACTCTTAGAGAGCTTAAGGCTTCCCTTAGCGACAAGTGATTTTATCAATCATTGTTCCTTTTTCAAATAGGTATGCAAAGTGGGCACAACAATGAACTTGCAAGGGATCCTTTAAAGAATCTAGGAGTTTTTCAACAAACATTTCCACCTTTTTTTTATTAGGATTCTCTATCTAGCATCAGCTTTCCAAGTTTCTCCATCTATGGAAGTACTTGATAAAGGATTATCCCTCTTCTTTTTTTGAGGTACACAAAGTAGCTAATGTGATATGATTTTTTATGTTAAAGGCATAGTTATCTACAAATTTGTTGGCTAACTCTGAACATGTGCGTATGCATCCAGGTAATTATGAAAACCACTCAAGTGCAGGACCCGTCATAGTTTTGGGGAATAACCTCATCAAGTATGCATGCTCTAATGCAATGTCAATGCAAGTTGTGCTGAATTCTCTGATGTGATCTATTGGGTTGCTTGTCCCTTTGTACTTTGGAAAGTTTTGGATTGTGTATCCTTGTGGAAAAGGAGGCATGTAGATAGTCCTATCAAAGGGATACAAATGTAGGTCCTGCATTTTGTAGGATTTTTTGGTTGTTACTTGCATGTTCTCAATTTATTTTTATAAAGCAAGAATTTGTGTAGTTAGAGCATCCACCTATGGGTTTGGTATGTCATTCATATTATTGGATCCCACATTCTATGTAGATAGTTGATAGGTGTATGGAGGCATCTATTGTTGTACCTGAGGTATATGTGTATATGAGGGGTTCATGTTGGGTTGTGCTTATGTGTTCTGACTTGCGAGTTGTGGAGGGATACCTTGTTGTGATGTTTTTGATGTAAAGGTATTTGATTGAAATCCTAGTTGTGTTGGATTCACTTGAGGTGACGTATGTGTACCTTGTTATCCTTGTAGAGTACTATTTTGAGGGATAGCATGACTATATGTGGTACCCTTGACATTAACTATGGTTTTGGGTCTTGAACTTAAAAATATTATTCTCTTGCATCCATTAGGATTGTTTGAGGAGGTATTCATAGTGTTTTCTGAGGTCCCAAATGGGTTAGTTCCCGTCGGTTGTGTTGTTGACTGTGTTATAGGCCCTGATGTTGATTGGGTCACAACCTATGTCATGGACTATGCAATAGATGATGTTGTAGGTGGAGTTGTGGAGGGCATCCCAAAAGTTGGAGTAGTGTGAATCGTTGAAGCACTCTATGTAGCTCCTCGCGAAGGTATATTGAGGTTTACCTGAGGTGTAATGTTCTATGGAATATGTGTTGTAGATCCATGGTTTTGGTTTGAGACATTTCTAGGTGAAGGCACCACTTTTTGTGTGTTTATGTTAAATCCAGGTGGTAATTTAACCCCATCCTATAGGGATTTTGGCTAAAAATATCTTAGGGTTGAGCATGATGATATCATCAACAAATTCAACCACCTTAGGATCTTGGGTTGATGCCTCAAGTTCCTCAATAGTGATATGACCTTGGTCTTCTCTCATGAGAAATTTTTCAAATGGGTTAACATATGGGTTAGATTTCAAAGGTTGTTGTGATGTTGACCCAATGTGTGTGGTATTGGTATTGACTTGGGGAGGTGTAGGACTGAGCTTCATTTCGCTAGTGGGATTGTAAAGGTCGTCGCATTATCATGAAGGGTCCATTTCTAATCGTCTCTTTTGTAGTCTAGTTTGAACCATAACATAGGACTTTCTCAAAGGAGGATGACTCGTAAATGTAAAAAACATAGGGTATGCAACTACCTAAGTTGGTTTTTTTTTGGAATATAAGGCATGACCTAAGATATCATGTAAAATCGAAATATCTAGGATGTGAAAGTTAAGCTATGTTTTTGGCATAAATTATGACATGCAATAACTAAGGTATAATGTAAACTATATGCCAATACCTTTGGATAACTAAGGGATGAGTCACTAACTGACCAAGTTTGATGCAAGGTTCCAACTAGGATTGCCAATGATTTTTTAGGATCAATACTGGAAAGATTAAGTGACAAGTTGATTGGGTGGAGTTCAAACTAGCCTGGTGAGTTTGAGGAATTCCACTAAGATGAAAATTGACAGATTGTAAAATGATATTGCAAGGGAAATCTTATTTGAATCACTATTTTCAATCAAGGTAAGATAGTTTATCTACCCATTGATGGGTGTTTTAGAACTTTCTCAACATAGGTAGCACACAAGTATGCTACCTCTCTTGAAAGGTAATTTCAAAAACTAAGTTATAGAAATCGCCCCAAGGTCTCTCGAGTGTTAGGTCATGACAATGCTTGGAATAGTTCAATTGGTTGATGTGATTTACTAGTAATCACAAGGTGGCCTTTATGGTTTACAAAGCATGGGAAGTCGGGTCTGCAAATGGAGTTTCAAAGTGCTAGAAGTGAATGAACAATGGATGCTCACTCAAAATAGCAAGTTGAAACTTGCCATATTCATCAAATTTAGCTTTGTTGTGATGATTTGAATCCTAAACTAACAAGGGACTAAAAGAAACAACAAAAGGGAAAGTTTTGAGAAATTTTTTATGAATGAACAATAGCAATGGAGGTTGCTAAATTAGAAAAACTTCCTTAAAATGAGTTTTGTTTGACCAAGGGAACCTATAGCTACACAAAACCAGTGCAATATTCTAAGGTTTGCAAGTTTTCAAATTGTGCATTCACCTCATGAACATACAATTGAACCATATTTCAGCAATGAAATAAAGAATCCCAAGCTAACTTTACCTAGTAATTTTTCATCAACAAGTACCAAAAGTATGGGATGGAAGTCCATCAAATACTATAACAACATTCACTATTAAATCCATTCAAAAAATAACATGGAGGTTGAATTATGCATACATAATGAAGAAACTTGTTGTGCAGTTTTGCACACACACCCCTCTGAAGCTGGGGACCCTCTCTTGGCCTATTTTTGTGGCTTGCCCCCTCTTCTATGCTTATCTTTAAAAATCTTGGGGTTTTGGTCTTTGGTGCTTTCCCTGATTCATGGGTGCCTTTGTGTTGAGTTCTTGGTGGTTTTGGAGTCTTGCGGATGTCCTCTCTGGGGTGGTCTTCTTTTGCATTTTGTTTTCTCCCTTGGTGTTTTTGTTTGGGTCCTAAGGGATGGTTTTCTCCCTTAGGTTTTCCTTACTTTCCTTGTTTTCCTTGTTTCTTTTGTTCTGTCTGAGGTGAAATCGGGATGGGACTTAACTCTGAACTTTGGTAAAGTTCTCAATTCTGTTCCCGTTCTTGTTCTGGCTGCACTTCCCGCTCCCTTGCTTTCTCCTCATTTTGTTCATTTTCATCCTTCGGGTTGGTTTTCCTCCCTAGGGGTTTTCTCTGCTTCATTTTTTTTTTTCGTTTGTCGGAGGCGGAACCGAGATGAGAATAAACTTTGAACTTTGGCTAACTTGTTAGTTCTGTCTTCATTCCCATTCCGACTCCACTTCCCGTGTTCTCATTTTTTCATTGTTTCATTTGTCTTCAGCCTTCGGGTTGGTTCTCCGCCCTTAAGTTTTCTTCAGTTTACTTTTTTGTCATTTTTCCAAGACTGGGACCAGGATGGAATTTGGCTTTGAACTTTGGCAAAGTTCAAGTTTCCTTTCCTATTCCCATCCTACCTCTGCTTTCACCGGGGTTGGTTTTGTATTCGCCTGTTCCCCTTTGCTTCCCATTTCCATTCCTGTTTCATCTCTGACTCTTCTTGTGTTGGCTCTTTGTTCCTATTCTGCTCATGGCTCCACCTCCGCCTATCTTTGATTCTACCTCTGCCTGGGTTTATGCTTGATTCTCTTGCCTTAGGAACTATTTTGGACCTTCTTGGATTTTGATGGTGTATTGGGAATTAATGGTGTCCTGTTTGAATGCAGGTTGAATCGAGCTAGGATTTTCTAGGTGTACTTTCAATATTTGGCATGATTCACAGGTGCAGTCAGGTACACTTTATAGCTGCTATCACAAAACGGGCTCACTGCACACAAGGTCGATATGTTTTGTGTTCATTGATGATAGGCAGATTTGGTTGGTGGATTCAACCTAGTTTTGTTCGATCTTAGCCATCCATTTTCCCAACTCTGATTTGATCGGTGGCTCATGTTCCTCCTAGTGTTCGCACGCGGTGTTGTCTGCATGGCTCAAGGATCTATCTCCCTGACTTCATGCGATCCCAAATTGATTTGATGGGGTCCTTGATGCATTCATTGCTAAGTGATAGGTTATTATTGACTATTGGGGCCAATTTGATTGGTGGTCCTGTTTCTTTGTAACCCTAGCTCTGTTTCACATAGGCCCATTGTTCTATAAGTATGACACTCTACCTCTTTTGTAAGGGTTCGACTAGGTTGAAATTAGCTAGGCTGGATCTGGATTAGTAGACTAAGTCAGAGGACTTGTAATTAGTAGATTTAACAGTAGAGTAGCATATTAGAAGATTAGAAGTTAGTTTTACATTTCATGCAAGTATTGTAATAGACTAGAATTGTTGCAAATGTGATGATTTAATACAAAGTGTAGACATTGTGTTATGACTGGTGCCTCCTTTGCATTGAATAATCTTGCATGTTTCTTGTTCTATCTTTCAAATCACTTGTAATTTTTGGATGTAGCTTAGATTTAGTTCATAATGCTTGTGATTTAATGCCTAGAGTGTTGCAGCAATCCCTGGTGCACATCTTGGGAAACTTCTTGATTGTGGGAATGTTGTGCAAGGTCAACCTGTACCTCATATTCATGTGCTTAGTTCAACTATAGATATTCATTTAGTCCTATTAAATGAATGTCCACAACCTAAAAATCTTTAACACCTTAGAATATTGCACTATTTTTTGCAAGATTGCAAGTATAGCCCGAGTCGACCAAAAACTAGTTTAAGGGATTGGTTCATTCCAAGTATTTCATAATTTGCATGATTAATCTTAGAAGTAGTGTTAACAATTATAACTTCTAAAACCCTCATCTTTTGTTGTTTATTTTATTAAATGGTTAAAACTTGAAGTTAAAGCATGACGATATCTTAAAATCTTATGAGTTTGGAGCTTTCATCATTTGTACGTAATAACCCTTGTGATTACCAGCATATTCACATTTTATCACTGAGTTTGTTCTATTGCATTGTCATGACCTAACACCCGTGAGACCTTGGGGTTATCTCTTTGTTCATAGAGACCAACCTTTCAAGAGAGATAGGATAACTTTTATTATGTCTGAGTTGTTGCTATGTAGAAACACCAAACAATAGGATTGGTGCTAAAAGGAGGGCTTGAACAAGAAAGTTGGAGTGTTTTCTAAATGCCATTTCTCTTGAGAGGCTTAGAAGGAGAACCAGATCTATACCAAGAGAGGAGGAAGAGTTTCAAGAATTACCACCTCCAACTAGGTCAAGAAGGACCAGAAGAAGGGAGGAAACATCATCCAATCCATCATTTCCACCATCTTCACCTCAACCCACTCCATCTTCACCCGATTCTGAGGCTAGTTCCATTTCACAACCCCATCTAGTCACTCATCAACCATTACCACCTCCATCGATGGCTTTCTTAGCAAATAACCCATCACCCCTAATATTCAACAACTACAATGTTATGCTCAAGAACCCTGAGCATTTTTGTTATAAGTTTCATACGAATGACCCAAATAGGATTAAAAAAATAACACATTAGGATCTTTTAGACCTGTCTGAGAGATAGAGGGATTAATCATGAGGATTTTGCATGCAAACTCCTCCCCTATTCTCTAGGAGAAGAGGTCTTTTATTGGTATAATCACTTTCCTATTGCATCCATATCTAACTAGGCTAAACTTGAGGCTACATTCCTGCTAAAATTTAAGATTCTCATTAGTGCTAATGAGCTATATATGCAATTTACTGGGGTAAAAAGAGAGGTTAATGAACCTATAGGATCATTCAACAATAGGTTCCACTGAGCATACACTAGACTTCAGGCACCTTATGTTTGAAATGAGGACACTGCCCTAAAGGTCTACTTTGAAGCCCTTGACAACCTTACCTCCACCTTCCTTAAGTGGAGAACTAATCCAAAAAATACCTTGCGCACTGCATAGATGGAGGTTGTTAAGGTCAGTACAGACCTGAGACAATACTTGTCTGGACCTCTATCATCTTTGGAACCAACTTCTCAGCCAAGCCAGGTCCAATCTCTCAACCAGGCTCTAAGCAATCACACACGTATCATGAATCCTATTCCAAACTTGTCTCTGGTCCCTCACCTGGGTCACCCAATAAACCAAGTCCAACCAATTCCCGCTTATCCCTAGAAAAATGCTAACCAACCCCTCCATTTATAGTCACAAGCTAGTTTCCATACATATTTGCAGAACTTAGAAGTTTTAAATCAGTCTACTGGTTCTGGAGGAGTGTCAGGGTACTCCATAAACACTATGAATCTAGTACCTTACAACAATCCTGATAAATAAAGGTTAGATGAGCTAAATGAGCAAGTGAAGAATCTGAACATGGAGCTAGCTTACTTGAGGAACCAGAACAATTAACTCCAAGCTAATCAAAAGAGCGTGCAATCAAGTAATAACAGAGGGAAACACTATGAAAAAAATTAGAACTTTGTTAGAAATCAACAAGGCCGACAAGGATTTGAAAGAATACAACCACCTAGACAGAATAGGCCATGGAACACTAGGCCCAACAATGGAGGAGTTCCCACCCCACTAGATCAAACTTCCAATCCAGAGAAACCTCCAGGTGGCGTGTACTTAGAAAAAGTTGCTTTGTCTGGATGGTGTAGGCTTCACAAGACAAATCAACACTTTGAGCTTGACTACCTTGAATTTCAAACTGTTGCTTCCATTTTTCAATATGAAGTTGAAAACAACTCCACCGGCCAGGAATTCGTGCCCTCAAACCCTTGACTCCCCAGTTTTAGTGTTGAATCATGCTTCATTCCCTAAGGATGAGGAGAATGAACCAAAAGAGGAATCAAACAGCCAAAGTGAAGAGGATGAACAAGTGCTCAATGAAGATGAAATCTCCTAGTTTTTTAATGAAGAAACTGAGAATGACAATGGTCCATTGGATGAAGAAGAGGCCGGTGATGAGGAAGTGCAAATGTTTCAGCAACCTGTTAGAAAGTATGATCTGAGGAGAAAGCCCCATAGGAATCCACAAGTTGGAGGACTATTTACTACATTTTCCCCTCCACATAATTTTACTACTCCACCAGATCCACATGCCAATAACAATCCATCCTTCCCTCAAGTGCCAACACAATACCTCATGAAAGAAGGACAACTAGATGTTTCAAAAGGAAACAATGCTGATGCAGCAAAGGATAAGAAGACTGATCATTCCAAGGATCTCCCCACTGACATGAATGTTGAATAGCTAGAAGAATATGTCACCAACGAACTCAGAAAAGTAAAGGTGAGTCTTTCTGCTTTTGAGTTATTAAGATTTCTTGAAATTAGAAATGTAGTCCTTGGGTCCTTTAATTCAAGTATAGCGACACTAGGAATAGCTACCAATGAGGAAATTGCAAGGCCTCTTATTTCACAAACACCCAAAGGTCCTAGTTCGTCACAGTCCAGGGATAGGGGTAAAGAAAAAGATAAGAGTCAGGTTGCCCAAGCTAACTCACAGTTGAGTTTATTCCAAGGAAAAATGGAAACCCCTCCTTTTTTGATTTCCATTCGTATATTTGGAAAAAATCTACACAATTGCTTGCTAGATTTAGGGGCATCCATTAATTTTATGCCATTTGTTGTCTATAGGGCTCTGGGTATTACCCTTATAGCCACTCTAAAGAAAGTCACCCAATTAGAAAAAATAGAGGTGAACATTGTAGGAGAACTAAATATGATTCCTATACAAGTTTCCTCAGACCCTAGAGTGCAACAAGTGCTTAATATTCAAGTAGTTGACATTCCTGACACCTATGGTCTAATCTTGGGTAGAAATTTTACCAAGGAACTAAATGGATACACATCCACCGATCATTCTCACATGTGGCTCCCCTGGAAAGGAGTCCCAAATCAGATCAAAATTTAGAGAGAACCAAGAATGAAGTATGTCATTACTCAGTATCAGAATACTTCAAATGAGATACTAGTATCAGAAGCTAGTATGGGGAACTATGTCCTAGCCTCCCTCGCTTTGGACATAGAAGAAATCTTGATGTTGCAAAGCTCTTCAGGTGAATCCACATCAGAAGCCAGAAACTCCGAAGTGAAACTTGAACAAGTAGAGGAACTTGATGACCAGGCAGATAGACAACTCAGTTTGTTGGATAACTTACAAGAGTTTATTTGAAAATGTGTAGAAGATCAGATTCAGCTAGGTAGAAATATGAACTTTGAAGAATTGCTTCTTCCTAATTGGTGCCAAGTCCATGATGCTCCCCATTCTGAACTGGAATGTTTCTTTTGTCAAACTACAGTGGAATAGATACAAAGGCACATTAAAACAACCCCAACTGTTGAGTCAAACATACACAAAATTCAAAATAGTCAAAAGGGGAAGGATCCAAAACCTCCTAAAGAACCTCCAGGTGGCAACAGGGACAAGGCTATTCCAATGAAAGAAGGAGATGATGACTGTTGGACATTAAGTTTCGATGGATCCAAATCCAAGGAAGGGGCTAGAGCAGGGATGGAGTTGATCAATCCTAAAGGTGAAACCTACTTTGTTGCTCACAGACTCCAATTCCAATGCACTAACAATGTAGTTGAATATGAAGCTCTAGTTCATGGGCTAATAATGGCATTGAGAAAGAAAGTTAAAATCCTCCAAGTGTTTGGATATTCTGAGCTAGTGGTTAGACAGGTGAGAAAACAATACTCATGTCATGATAGGAGGATGGCCAATTAAAAACACAAAATATGGGATCTTATTGAAGGATTTGATGCCTTCAAAATTCAACTAATTCCTCGGAATAAGAATCAGACTACTAATTCTCTAGCACAGGAAGCAAGTACGTTGCAACCATTATCACTTTCTAGCTTAAATAATTTCACTATGGAAATTGTTCTAGTGCCCTCGGTGCTGGACAATGTCACCAATTTTTAGGTATTTGAGGATGATAAGCACATTCTTGAGTTTATCACTAGTTGTGTTGTATTTTCTTTCCAAGTAATTGATGAGGTTGAACCTCAAGAGACTGAGATTGACCTAGAAGGGTTCCTCAATCTGAAAACTAATACCATCCCAAGAGGCATGGTGCAATTAGAAAGGATCTTTGATCTGGATAGGATCAGAGATCAAGAGTAGAAAATTAAAAGGGAATCCCTCAACTGTCAGTGTGAAACATACAACATGGGGACCCAAGGTAATGCCAAGAATGTCTTTATTGGTAAGGTGTGCACTCTAGAGGAGACAAAAGGAATTATTGATGCCTTTCACACATATCAAGATTTGATAGCCTAAAGTTATTATGACTTGAGGGCATATGACACTTTGGTCATTACACATACTATCCCCCTCAAGTCAAATGTTAAGCCATTCAGACAAAGACAAAGACTAATCAATGCTTTGTTGGAGCCCATTATTCAGAAGGAAGTGTATAATCTACTCTCAACACAAATCATATTCCCAGTAAGACATTCAACATGGGTCGCAAACTTGGTTCTAGTGAGGAAGAAAAATGAATAAATTCGGCTGTGTGTTGATTTTAGGAACCTGAACAGAGCATCGAAAAAGGATAATTATCCAATCCCTTCACTGGATGAGGTGCTTCAGGTTTTCAATGGATCTCAGATGATATCCTTTCTGGATGGGTACTCTGGATACAATCAGGTCATGGTCCAATATAACGATAGGCACAGGAATGCCTTCACTACAAAATGGGGAACCTTTGCTTATCGGAGAATGCCCTTTGGATCAATCAATGCTAGAGCAACATTCCAAAGAGAAATGGATATTGCCTTCAAGGAAATCATTGCCAAGTGCATAATCATCTACATGGATTATTTGACAATCTTTTCCTAGAAGAGAAGTGACCGTGTTGCAGATTTATGCAAAGCATTCCAGCAATGTAGGGAATTTGGTAGTTCACTTAATCCAAAGAAGTGCATCTTTGGAGTCATTGAGGGAAAGCTTTAGGACACATTATTTCAGAACAAGGTATTTCCATTGATCCTAAATGAGTGGAGGCAATACTGAAAATTCAACCCCCTACAAAAAAGAAAGAAATGAAGTCATTCTTTGGAAAGATTAACTTTGTTAGAAAATTTATAACTAGATTTGCAGAAATAGTCAAGCCATTGAATGTCATGTTGAAGAAAGAAGTGAAGGTTGAGTGGAATACAGAGGCTAAGGAAGCATTTAAAGAAATCAAGAGAGCTATTTTTGAGGCCCTTGTTTTGGTAAGTCCTGATTATGCTAAGCCATTCTACATATATTCATTTGCTTCTGATCACTCTTGTGCGGGCTTGTTGACACAAAAATCTGACCAAGGTAATGAATATCCCATAGCATTCATGAGTGACCCTTTGAAGGATTCTGAGCTGAAGTATCCTAGTGTTGAAAACTAGTTATGCCTTGATCCAAACTGTGAAGAAGTTCAGGCACTATATACTGAGAAACAAGGTCTTTGCTATAGTCCCTGATCCTCCAGTGAAGTTGTTGTTGATGCAAAATGAGTTGGGTGAATGTAGAGCCAAGTGGGTGACTATGTTACAAGAATATGATATTGAAATTCAACCCATGAGGTTGGTAAGAGGACAGGGACTGACCAAGACAATGGCAAAAATGGGTCCTAACCTTGTTGCTCAGCATTACAATCTTGAAGATGTTTCTCTAGGGGACTGGTATGATGATATTATGTACTACTTGTTGAACCAATAGTGTCCCAAACACCTTAATTCGATGAAAAGGAGAGATCTATGTTTGAAGAGTGGCAATTTTATGATGAAGGTAGTTGTCCTATACAAGAGAAATCATGAAGGTGTTTACCTGAGATTCCTAGGGAAAGAAGAGGTTGGGAGAGTGATGACTGAATTTCATGATAAATATGGCACAGGCCATGGTTCAGCACCTTCCACTACAAATTAGATTATGAGGGAAGGCTATTATTGGCCTACCTTGTTCAAGGACACACATCACCACGCGAGGAATTGCCATGTGTGCCAAACTGCAGCAAGTAGGGAGAGGTGTGTAGCTCTTCCACTTCAACCATTTGCACAATGGGGAATGGATTTCATTGGTCCAATCAACCCATATTCATCTACAAGCCATAGGTATATTCTTACCATAGCCAATTATTTTACTAGGTGGACTGAAGCTCTTGCATGCAAACAATGCACCTTTGAAGTAGTAATCAATTTCATAGAATCAGGTATCATTAATCGCTTTGGTTGTCCATTGGTTGTAGTTTGTCACAATGGTTCTGAATTTGCATCTTTAAAGTTTTCTAACTAGCCTTATGACCATGGAATTTTCATAAAGTTTGCATCCAATTACTATCCACAGGGGAATGGTTTGGCCCAGTCTTCCAATAAGAACCTTTTGACAGTCATCCAAAAAATATTAGATAAGAACCCCAAGGATTGACACACTCAGCTTAGATTTCCTCTTTGGTCACACTGCACTAGAAAAAAGACATCCTTAGGAACCTCTCCTTATCACTTAGTGTACAGCTTGGAACCTATCTTTCCCATCCATCTGAAGATCCCTACCCTGCAATTCATCAATGGATATTATGATGGAGAGGATAAGCGTGAAGCCCACTTAACTGAATTGTTGCACCTTGAAGAGAGAAGAGATGAGGCCCTCGAAAATTTTTCCAAACAATAGGGTATAGTGAAAAGATGGTTTGATAGGAGAGCCACGATGAAAGACTTTAGAATATTTGACTTGGTTCTCTACTGGGATAAAACCCATGACAAGAAGGGGGGGCATGGAAAATTTGACAAACTTTAGCTCGACCCTTATCAAATTGCAAAGATCCTGGGGGATAATGCCTTCCATTTGAAAACCCTCACTAGAGGAAATATCCCACTACCTGTCAATGGGCAGTATTTGAAGCATTATTTCCAGTCTTGAGTTGTTCTCAGCTCTTTCCTTGTACATAAGTAGATTAGATTTCCTTTCTGTTGTGTTGTTTTTTCCTTGGTTTTTGTGGGGTTTCTTTTGGTTTTTCTCTACTTGTTTGCTGCTTACGTTGATTTTCCCTACTGATCTATTGATTACTTTGGGGTTGTCCTACTTTCCTCTAGGCTTATTGCATCTATACAACTGGTTGCTTGTTTGGGTCTGCTTTGGGATTTCTTTCACAAAATCTTATCATATTCTCAAAGTCATTCAAACTGGTAGATTCCCTTCATTTGATGTTGCATGGGTTGGGAGTAAGTGTCACTTGACTAAGTTGAATTCTGGAATGCATTTTGGTCTTATATCTTCACATAAATCTTAAGAATTTTGAGGTTTCATATGGTCTTTAGGAGGTCTAATTGGGTGAAAAATCTTAAATTCTGATCCAGTGCCGCTGTGGTTTTCATCCTTGAGTGTGTGCTTCATTGCCTACAAGGTGAAAAGTAAAGCTTTAAAAGAAAATCTCAAAAGAGAATATCAAAAGGAAAAGAAAATATTGAAAATAAAAAATTTTCACCTTTTCAAGGGTATCCTAGTATCTCTACTGAGGCTATGGACGCCTGGCTGGTAGTAGATCTATGCTAGGGAGGGTCACAGTGATAACCTCACTGCGGCTATGGACGCAAGACTGGTAGTGAGGCTCTATCCAGGTTGCCTTTGGAGTTAGAATCCCTAGGTAGCCCTGTCAGACTAAATCTAGTCCTTGCTGCAACTTAGGAAAGGGAATGAATGCATATGCACACACTTTGACCTAGGTATAGGAAAGGTTGGCTTGTTAGTGATTCCTAAAACCTTGTATATTTGTAACCTGATGCCTGGTCTTTGAAACCAAAGATTTTGTGTTCATGATGCCAATTTGTCATCGAAATGCTCTAGAGCATTTCCCCAATGGAGTCACCATTTGTTGTGCAGTTTTGCACACACGCCCCTCTGAAGGTGGGGACCCTCTCTTGGCCTATTTCAATGGCTTTCCCTCTCTTCTGTGTTTATCTTTGAAAATCTTGGGGTTTTGGTCTCTGGTGCTTTCCCTAATTTGTGGGTGCCTTTGTGTTGAGATCCTAGTGGTTTTTGAGTCTTGTGGATGTCCTCTCTGGGCTGATCTTCTTTTGCCTTCTATTTTCTCCCTTGGTGTTTTTGTTTGGGTCCTAAGGGTTGGTTTTCTCCCTTAGGTTTAACTTGCTTTCCTTATTTTCCTTGTTTCTTTTGTTCTACCGGAGGCAGAACCGGGATGGGACTTAACTATGAACTTTGGTAAATTTCTCGATTCTGTTCCCATTCCCGTTCCATCTCCGCTTCCCACTCCCTTGCTTTCTTCCTCATTTTTTCTGTTTTCGTCCTTCGGGTTGGTTCTCCTCCCTA
This sequence comes from Sequoiadendron giganteum, assembly GCA_007115665.2. Lineage (NCBI taxonomy): Eukaryota > Viridiplantae > Streptophyta > Pinopsida > Cupressales > Cupressaceae > Sequoiadendron > Sequoiadendron giganteum. The sequence continues at coordinate 201,384,683 of CM021108.1, forward strand.
GGGTTTTTCTCTAATTCATTTTTTTCTTTCATTTGTCAAAGGTGGAACTGGGATGAGATTGAACTTTGAACTTTGGCTAAGTTCTTGGTTTCTTCTTTGTTCTCGTTTTGGCTCCGCTTCCTACATTCTCATTTTTTTGTTGTTTCGTTTGTCTTCGGCCTTCGGGTTGGTTCTCCACCCTTGGGTTTTCTTTGGTTTTATTTTATGTCATTTTTTGGGGACCGGGACCAGGATAGAATTTGGCTTTGAACTTTGGCAAAGTTCAGGTTTCCTATCCCGTTCTCATTTTGCCTCCGCTTCTGCTGGGGTTTGTTTTGTTTCCGCCTATTCCCCTTTGCTTCCCGTTTCTATTCCTGTTCTGTCCCTGCCTCTGCCTATCTTGGCTCTGTGTTCCTATTCTGCTCATGGCTCTGCCTCCACCTGTCTTTGGTTTCACCTTCACCTAGGTTTATTGATTCTCTTTCCTTAGGAACTGTTTTGGACCTTCTTGGATTTTGATGGTGTATTGAGCATTAATGGTTTCCTGTTTGAATGCAGGCTGGATCGAGCTGGGATTTTTTGGGTGTACTTTGAAGATTTTGCATGATTCACGGGTGAAGCCAGGTACACTTTATGGCTGATGTCACGGAACCCACTCCCTGCATGCAAGGTCGACACATTTGGTGTTCATTGATGGCAGATAGATTTGGTTGGTGGATTCAACTTGGTTTTGTTCGATCTGAACGGTCTATTTTCTTAGCCTTGGTTTGATTGGTGGCTTGTGTTCCTCTTGGTGTTCGTGCACATTGTTGACTACATGGGTGGAGCATTGATGGTGGGTGTGGCTCGAGGATTTATCTCCCTGACTTTGTGCGATCCCAGATCGATCTGATGGGGTCCTTGTTGCATTCATTGTTGAGTGTCGGGTTATTGCTGACTATCAGGGCCGATTTGATTGGTGGTCATGTTTCTTTGTAACCCTAGCTTTGTTTCACATGGGCCTGTTGTTCTATAAGTATGGTACTTTGCCTCTTTTGTAAGGGTTCGGCTAGGTTGGAATTAGCTAGGTTGGATCCGGATTAGAATACTAAGTCAAAGGACTTGTAATCAATAGATTTAGCAGTAGAGTAGCATGTTAGAATATTAGAAGTTAGTTTTACATTTCAAGCAATCGCTATAACAGACTGGAATTGTTGCAAATGTGATTATTTAATACAATGTGCAGATATCGTTATATGACTGGTGCCTCCTTTGCATTGAATAATCTTGCATGTTTCTTGTTCTATCTTTCAAATCGCTTGGAATGTTTAGATGTAGCTTAGATTTAGTTTGTAATTCTTGTGATTTAATGCCTAGAGTGTTGCAACAATCCCTGGTGCACATCTTGGGAAGCTTCTTGATTGTGGGAATGTTGTGCATGGTCAACCTATACCTCATATCCATGTGCTTAGTTCAACTGTAGATATTCGTTCAGTCCTATTGAATGAATGTCCACAACCTGAAAATCTTTAACACCTTAGAATATTGCACTATTTTCTACAAGATTGCAGGTATAGCTTGAGTCGACCAGAAACTAGTTTAAGGGATTGGTACATTCCAAGTATTTCATAATTTTAATGATTAATCTTAAAAGTAGTGTTAACAATTAGAACTTCTAAAACCCTCATCTTTTAGTGTTTCATTTATTAAATGGTTAGAACTTAAAGTTAAATCATCACCATATCTTAAAATTTGATGAGTTTGGAGCTTCCAGCATTTGTACATAAGACCCCTTTTGATTACCAGCATGAGTTTGTTCTATTGCATTGTCATGATCTGACACCCGTGAGACCTTAGGGTTATCTCTTTGTTCATATTGACCAACCTTTCAAGAGAGATAGGATACATTTTATTTTGCATGAGTTGTTCTGTAGAAACACCAAACAACAAAACTCAAAAGAAACACCCAAATTCATGCAATTCTTCCTTCTATTGCTACAATATGCCCTTTACACTAATTCACCACTGCCAAAAAATGAGGAGCAAGCCCCTATATATAGTTTTCCAAAGCCCAAATGAATGGATAGGATTGATTTACATTGTGTGGCCCAGATTTAAGACAAGTTAGGGTTTCACCTACCCCCAATATTTCATAATATAAAATACATCTTTATCTTTTTCCCTATTTTTTCTTCTAGTGACCCTTGCATTGTAGCAGTTTTTTCCTCTAGCTATTTTTTGGGTTGTGGCTGAAAACTGTGAAAGCTGCCCTCTATTTGATGTGTATGCAACATCCCTCATTTGATCAAATGAATCTTCTTGCATATTTGTATCACTGAAGATAAGACATATTGCTTCTAATCCTATGGGACAACTCCTGGTAATCGTGATCCTTTTGGTGGAAGATAGAACAACCCTGAATGTTGTCTTGTTTGAAAGAACTAATCTAATTTCCCGTCACTGACTTCTTAGGTATGTAGTCATATATGCTGGTTAGTTATCCTTTGGTAAACTATCCATCATTTGAGAATATATGATTTTAGGTATTCCCCTTTGGACAGGACCCCCGATACATCTTGTGTGTAAGCACTCTTATTATTGTAACTTCATCCTCCTGAAGATTTGTATTAAAATCAATCTTCATAGTATGATTCTATACACATGTCATTGTCAGACAACATTACTCTTTGTATCTTGTCACAACACCACAAGTGGGTACACCTCAAACACCAAATTTTAGTTCAAATCTTTTCTACCACAATATGCCTGCAACGTACCAAACGAATGATTAGACTAACTATTTCAAGGAATACCAAGCAATAAGGGTTCACTACACCTTTTTCAAAATGAAATCTCATCGTAAAATGTACCCCCCTTTTTGAATCACAATAACCTCCTTTATGCTTTGGAGTCTCTATTTTCATAATAAAATGATCACTAATACATAAGCATAAATAATTTCCCTTCAATAAATATTGAATTGCTGCTTAAATATTCCACTAAAATTTTGAGCAATTAAACTTCCTTAAACATAATCATCGTCCATTTCTATACCTTTCTTGATTGACCTACACGAACCCATCAAATATTAGTAATAAATTAATCCCTGAATAGAAAAATGATACCATAGACTCATGGCACATGAAAAGTCACTTAAAATCTAAAGTGAACTCAATCAAGCACCAAACAATAATCCGTGAAGCAATTCCAAATTTACTAATCCAATAATTTTAAAAATAAGCTTTATCCATTTGATTGAACAATTCTCGTGCATATATCCTCAATCAACGCAACCCCATTGTTGATTAATAAGAAATTTTGTAGTCGTGGGAGTGAAACATTCGTGCTCTGATTGCGATAAAATCATGCAGGGCAGCCATTCAAAGAAGCCACTAGGGAAACGTCTTCATGTGGATGGCCACCCATGCTATGACACCTTTTTGGGTGAAAATTATGTAATCAAATTTTCAATAGATTACACAACATAGATTTCAACCACAGTTGTGTGAGATATAATCTCTCCTCTTAGAAAGGGGAGGTGCCCTTCTTACTACTTTTAGAAGCTCAATAAAACTAACTAAATATTTACAAAATGTACTCTACAACTACGAGATGGAGGGTGTGTGTTACATTCATGCTTCTCTCTTTTTTAAGAGAAGATGTTTTATAATGCTTCATAGTTGATAATTTTGATTCAAAGTAACCTTAAACTAAAAACAAGTAGTAATGTCAATAATTCTATCTTGTCAAAGAAAAATGTAGAGATACCAGGTATGTTAATAATAACAATAAAAATAAAAATGAAATCTCACAAAGACACAAAGTTGTTCCATAGCTTTTTCATCGATAGATCTGTGATAGCTGTATCATTTATTATATTAGAAGCACACAGTCTTCTAAATACATTAATTCCATGAACAAAATGAACAACTACAAGCACAAAGTCTTGTAGATCATTCAACAATAGTTAACCAAACATAAACGTAAATCCAAATAAAGAAGATAACAAATTTTTTACATAAATTTATTTGAAGCTCTTTAGATCTCATCTACTAATCACCACCAATCTTATTTAAACCATAAGAGAATTGATTCCAACACAAATTTTGGTATGAAAATTCCTTCTTTATTGATCAGATTTAGATTCACAAAATTGAACACAAAGTCTCAATGTTTGTTTCTCAAAATGGTAGCACTTCGTTGCAAAATAATAAAGGTAAAGATTACAATGGAAATCCCTCTTATTTATAGAAAAGAGGGAAGAGCTAATCTAGGAAATTAGTTGAGTAAAATTAGGAAAGTTAGATGAGCAAAAATTGGAAACCCTAACTTTCACTAAGTCAACATGTAATTCATCTCTATGAAATTACATCTCATATATTTAGTGTAATTACACTTGACAAAAATACATTTAAGATGTCAAAAACTATTTACAAGATGCATAAAGGGAAGCATCAAAAATTTCAACATTGGAGATCAAGAGTCTTCATTGTTCCTCACTTTGGGCACGGAAGTCTTCATACTTCTTCTTGGTCTCCTGTATGAATGCATCATCTGGGTCGACTGTGTAATCCACAAGGGTGTGAATTCTTGTGATTGACCTTCTAGCAGATGAATGGATTTTCTTACACCCGTGAGGATGTGTGTTAATATTATCAATGGAAATTCGTATATCACAAATGACATGTATGGAGGCTTTGGAAAAACTGGCATCCTTCACTTGTTGCATAACAGCTTCCTTGTAGATCCTGGAAAGTTCACTGGCTGGAAGGAAAATATGGTTTTCTTCAAGAAGGTTTCTTGGCAACTCCTTGATTCCCTTCTCTAGGATAGCATGATGTCCTTCAACATCTTCTTGTACATCATGAAGATCTTCGATAAGAGATTTGATCACATTGATACGGTGCTTGAGTGATTCTCTTACCTCTACATATTTTTCCTTATCAAGAATTACCCCAACTTGCACGAATTTACTAAGCTTTGCCTATTTTATTTGTGACCAAAATGATAGGAACCTTTCCATCTCTTTTTTCTCTTGAGTAAGAATACTTTCCTCCTTATCAAGCTCTGACTTGAGCTTGGCTATTTGTGTGGCCTTCTCATCTACAACAACTAGATCAAATATGTCAACTTGAGGATCACTTGACGATATATGTAAATAAACTGCAAGGGTGGTGAATCAACAGGTGTTAGTAGAAAAATAAGCATTGAGAAACGTGAAGCAAGAAAATGATGTTGAGAATGCGTGAACAAAGCAACTAGGCACGAAAAAATGATGTGAGAGCAAAGAAATAGGGTTTGGAGAGAAAATTGAGCAATTTGAAAGTGTCTAAGGAAAAAATTGCCAAATGTGTAGGAGCATTGAAAATCAGCGCTCCTACACTTGGAGAAATGATTTCAAGTGTAAGGGCATTGAAAATCAGTGCCCTTACATGTCTAACATGTAAAAAATTTAAATTTTTTAAGGCATTGTAAATCAACGTCCTGACACATTCTCACACTTCTAAAAAAGTGGGAAAAGTGCACAAGCGCTAAAAATCATCGCTTATGCCTTTGTTTAAAAAACTGGGAAAAGTGCACTTGAGTCAAAAATCACCGCCCCAACCTTAAAATGGCTATGTTTGGAGACTTGGTGTAAGGGTGCTAAAAATCAGTACCCTTGCACCAAGTTGACATTTCACTTAAGTGCAGTGGCGCTAAAAAATCTCGCCCTTGCACTTTCAACACTTAGAAAATTTTATGAAAATGTTAGAGCACATTTTTATGGAGCTTTTACACTTTTCCTAATTTTACTAAGTATAAACAATGAGAGTTCACAAAGATACTCGTTTTGAAGGCCTTCGCGAGACAAAAGTAAAGGGACACTCAAATAGACTATTTGAGACTTTGAAACACACTTTGAGGTGGATTGAAAATCAATTCATTTTACATGCTTGAACATCACGAACCTAAGAAACAAACAAGTTTCGTAGAGGGGTTATCTATGGAACGAGCACTGCTAGATTCCATGATAACACACCTGCAAGCGAGAAATCCATCCCCATTATAATTTCTACCTTTGACACACATGGATTCCACCTCATGAATGCACCTCCCAGATTTTTATTTGTTCTTTCATTCCTATCGAACCCGTCCACTGCATCAATGTTTCCCCTGAAAGTTACTGCCACCATCATATTCGTACATAAATATTTCCTGAGGGCACATCAAAATAAAATCCCTTCGGATACCAGGTGAAGACACAAAATCTAGTGGTCATTCTTCTATCATCGAGTCATGATACAAAAATTCAAAGTGCCCATCGCACAACTGATAAATGTGATTTCACTACCTTCAATCATTTGATCAAGTGTACAAGGTTGCAACCTCCATGCGTGCTTTCTCTCATCTATATCCCAACCTAACATAGGCACTAAATCATTCTTAAGTTCCTTGAGCCCAATGAATAGCAACAAACATACTCCACTAACCGGCATTCCTCATCTTATCACAGATTATCAGCTTGTAATTTTTGTGTTCAGAGCTTAGTTCATTGGTGAATTATCCTCATGGATTTATAGATTCATGGTATCATTATATTCCATTCCCCTTCATGGGTAAAACATAGTATGAATTTGTGTGCAGTGGTTTACTGACAAGCTCTTTTTAGAATCACAACCATTCCTTTATTATAAGGTTGTGGGAGTTTGATACAGGAATGTTGTTTGTGAGCACCCCTTTCAATGGTGCGGGAAAGATCATACAAGAGGAGCATGTAGCATTAATCATCTCTTATGAAATCTTCATATCCTTATCACTTCTTCTCAAGTTAAGAATACACCAAACTTGAGCATCCATTGTTAATACATTTCACACAAGGCATCTACCCTCCTTTAATATCATTGAATTCCCAAAGCCTTTCATACTGGTGCACATCATAGGATTACAAAGCCATTGATCCAATCATGCCATATTCTCCTGGCATTTGAGAGAAGTAGAATGATGGCACTACATGCCTAGATGTCATAGAGATACCCTATGGGAATGTTGTGTGGGCATGCCGCTAAGAATTAGTGAAGAGGTAGCCGACATCCACAAGCGAAGGTCCTGCACACGGATTGCGAAAAGACACATGTGGGGCGTAGTGGTGTGTGCATCATTAATACTAGCATAGGGAGACACAACCACTAGCGGTGCAAAACCCGCATAACCAAGTAACCAACTCCTAACATATCTTCCACAACCATGATACGATGGTCGTTTACCTAATTTATTGCTATCTCACATGTAATTTTCATTCACTTTAGCTAGCTAGACAATTGTTCGATCATCGAACTCCTTTGTATGGTGCAGGTATCTTTTCATGATAATGGGTGAGGAGCTCCTTCACAGGGATGGTGAAATATCTCGTCCAACTAACCACCAACTTAGAAGTCCCTCGATGGTGGTCTATGTCATGCTTCATCCATGTGTTGATAACGTCAAATATCAAGTACCACATCCTCCTCGATGGGTGATTTTTCTATGTCATGAAGTGGTTAACTAGAATCATTACAAAGCCAACTCAAACACTGCAACAGTATAAATCATTAGCATTTCTTCATAATGCCAAATTTATCATCAAACTGCCTTCTGCACATTACTTATTCCATGAGACTATATTCGATATTACCACTCGCCCTCATACTTGCGCATCATGATCCTCCATGGCACTATTGAATAATTAGAGGCATCAAATGGTAAGAGAATTATGAGAATTAGGCATAGTCCCATCGTGCGGTACACTTTGGCTCAGCCACTAGGTATGATATTGTTGTATCTGGAATACATGGTTGGTGGAGGTGCCAACTGGTCAAGCTGTCATGCATTATTAAATTTGCATTTTGAGTCTCTCACGACACTATTTTAAAATTGATATGCGGGTATGCAACGTCTTAGAGCCTGCGGGGGTGTGATGTAGAGAGGCTGCAGGAGAGCTTCGTTCACAAATGACAAAGAGGGCAGTAGCCCCCATAGGCAATGAGTTTGTAATGGAAGGAGTGATGCAGGGGGCCACAATGGAGTGGACATAGAGATGGCATCAAGGGCAGAGAGTGGACGTCAAACCCTGTAGACCAAAGTCGTATTTCTCTTTAAGGACGATTCCAACTAATAGTTAGTTTTTGGTTGATCCCAAGATTTCTATAGAATTCCCTATTCACATGAAGAAAAATACCATAGTGCAGGAGATGGAGCATAATTATTTCTCAACATAATAGATTGAGGTCCCCCATTTTTGATCCATAAACCTTATTTATAACACGCGAACACTCTGACATTGATTTAGATGTGGTTAGAAAACAAAATATCCCCTCAATATAGCTTTCAAAGACAACGTACATTTCAGTCGAGAACATCATCACTCCTCAAGTTTGTTGATTCCATTGAAATCTTACATCGAGGTGTTTGATGGTCGTATGAATTCAAATTCAGTGATGAAATCCACTATGAAAAAGGTGGTGATCAATAATGAGATACATACACGCTCCCCTTATCAAGCGTCATGTGGAAGTGGGGCTATTGGTGCCTAGGTGCATAAAGCAGTTATAAGCATGCCATAGTAAAACAATAGAGGTGACGACAACCTTCGTAACTAGAATGTTCGTTGTGGGAAAAAATATGTGAGGCATTGGGTGTGGGTGGTTTCCATATTGATGTCATTGAGAGGACAACAAGTGGGGTGGTGGTACCCGCATAGCAGACATCCGCCGAGGTAAGAAATCTGAAAAGGAAATGACATTAATGTAATAAATTCCATTCACAAAGATTCCATGCTTGATGCAAAACAACACTTACTCCATTCGTCATGATAAGTTTAATAACGACTTGGCCATGAATAAAGAATATCAAGATAGTTGCAAACCAAGTATGAATTCTCAAAAAATCATCAATCCTAGTTGGGGCCATGCAGGTTGCGGTAGTCCCCCAAAATTTCTTCATCCTATAAATAATCCTCTCACCCAACACTAGAGACTTATTTAGTTTGTCCTTTAGTTTCACAGATATTTTGATTGTTGAGTTCATGTTCATGTTCATTAGTATAGTGTGCACAACCATCTCTTGCTATGAGAATGATACATATGGTGCCTCCTAGGTTCATAACCTCTTCCCCTTGTTGAGTGAAGCTCCCCGATCTCGAGTCATCATGCCTCTTTAAAATATTGATCATGGTGGACATAACGCCCTACAAAAATGACCGTGGGGTAGAAAGAACAATTCGGGTTAATGATATGCATATGTCGTGTATCAGTGTTGTTTTGTAATGAAAAGATGATGGACGGCTCCCACCATGGAGTAGCTCGAAGAGGGAAATGGTGCTCTAACGATGGCGAGTGTGGAGCCTCGGTTACGTAGAGTTGGGAAGCATCAAAGCTTCGCTGTTATGAAATGGTGTCATGGTGACGACTTCTTGCTAGCGGTGGCCCGCATGGGCAGACCAACCGGCAAGCTCTGACTCAATAATTTACTCATGAACTTAAGATTTCATCTTGAGGAAATGGCATATGTGGGTCCCTCATGATGGGGTGACATGAGAGCTCAACCATTAGACAACGACAGTAGGGTGAAGGCAAGCCACACACAAAGACCCATAAACATTTTTCACTTAGGCTATTTTTTCGAGGGTATTAAGTTTGGATCCCTCATGACAATGGCATGGATGGAGAAACGAGATGCAGAACCCACCAGGCGAGCAGATGTTAAGGGTCAAACACATATGAACAACAAAAAGTTGAGGTGACCCACACCTGCGGGTCTGCAAGGCTTGAGGGACATGATGATAAAGGTTGATGTGGAGCCTACCATGCGGGCAGACATCCAAAGTTGGCCATTAGGAAAATAATGAAGGGGCAACAACATTGCGCAAAGGGAGACCTGCAACTGCAGGCCTATAGGGCTTAGAGGATATCAAGAAAAAGAAAAAGGGAAGTTTGTATGGGAACCTCCACATGGGCCATGGACTTAGAAAAATATTTGGTTAAAGGTAATTTGATCATTTTAACGCATATGACCAACTTGTGCTTGGGAACAGGGGCACCCAAAGCGAGGCAAGAGAAAAACGGTTCGTCAAGAGAAAAAGAAAGGGAGTCCCTACCTTCGGTGAGGTGTGTGTGAAAAACATGAACAAAAAATGGTGACTCACTGAGGAAATGCTCTAGATCATTTCGATGACAAACTGGAATCACGAACCCAAAATATTTGGTTCTGATATTTATGCTAGGGCAAACAAACTAGGCGCTCGACCAAAGGATCAAAAACCAGTAGCCAGTCCAACCTTCAGTATGCTGAAAATCCAAGTGTGTGCAAATACATTAATTCCCATCCTTAAGCAACTATGGGAACCTAAGCTCTATCAAGTTAAGCTACATGGATTATTTTAACTCCAAAAGCATATGGGAAATTGCCTTGCTGCCATTCAAGCATCCATAGCCCTCCCAAGGTTGTCGTTGTGATTCTCCCAAACATTGCTCTACTGTCGGTCAGGCGCCCATAGCCCCAATAGATTTGTTTGTATCTCCCTGAAAGTTGAATTTATTTTCTTTCAATTTTCATTATTGATTTTTTCATTTTTCTTTTGATTTTTCCCTTTTCAGTTCTTTTTACCTTTTCAACCCGCAAGAAGTGAAGCTTGCACTTAGGGCTGGGAATCAAAGTGGCATTGAAGAAATTTTTTAGATTTTTCACTTAACCTAACTTCACAAAGGGACCTACAATGACCTTATAATTATTAAAGTGTGTGAGAGATATAAGATTTCAGAATATGTCAGAGTCATACTAAACCAACGACTAATCCCCTTTGAATTAAACATCCACGTCACTTGACACAAACATAAGACCTTCACCTTCCACTTTGAAAACTTGATTAGAGTTTCTCAAGGAAATACTTAGAACACCCATAGTTAACAAAATGATCACAATGCTTGAAAACATGCCCAACAACAAGCAAAGGGACCCCACATAGCAAAGAAGCAAAGTGAAAGCAAAGCAGAAGCAAAAAGGAAGCAAACGCGAACCAAAAGAAATAACCTAAGCTAACCCAAAATGGGAACATGAAAGAAAGCCACAAGGAAACTACTCTAAAGTGAATCTAACCCTTTAGCAAACTATCTAACCTAATGAAAGTAGGAAAGCGAGACTATGTACAAGATAACCTGCACTACCCAAAAAGAACTATGTATTGAGATATTTACAAAGAACCACATTTAGGCAAGGCAAACCAAAATTTATGCCTGTAGGATTTTACAATGCATGTACAAATAGAAGGGCAATCATTATAATTCTAAACCATGCAAACTCATCCTTATATTCAGAAAAATGAAGCTCAATGTTGTAGCATTCAAATTCAATAACATATATGGGAAAAATCAATAGTTGAGGTGATTCATTAAACCCATGGTCAATCCATAAACAAGTTCATCTCCCTTCATTCCCATAATCAAAAATGATAAATGCAGTTGTGAGTATTCATTGTAGCAAGGAAAGATAGAACCTGGATTTCGTTGTGTGAGGGAAACTATATTTTCGACTCTGGAACATGCATTGTATTTTCGATCATTGCATGGGTAGCCTCGAGTGGATGCAACGAATGGTGCAATTCCCCCAATCTCAAGATTGCATAAGGCTGGAAAAATGAGGCAAAAAATACTACTTACAAGCTACCATTGGGACCTGTAGCCTCCATCAGCTTTTCTTCAAAGAGATACACTTTGTCTTCCTGATCTTCCATATTCGAGGACTCTGCTTGATTGTTTCCCTCGAAAGGTAGCATGCTATCCCATTTCAATTCCCTTGTACTGATATGAATTTTTTTATAGTTCATGTCATAAAAGCATGACATGCACGAATCTTTCCTACTATAGTTATCAAAATGCATAAGAGGGTCAGCAACAGACAAGGAGGAAAGACTTCCAATCAATGCCCATAGTTGGTAAGGCATATCATCTTCATGGGAAGCCACCAAGACATCCTCACCTTGGTCCTCCTCTTTTTCTTGTTGCTCATGTAGCTTATCAAGATGTTCACTCATTTCCTCTTATTCATCGTCACTATAGATAGAAAAGGATTTGTGTGATCATCAATCACGTATGGATTCTCTACAAGAGGGAAGGACTCTTGATGTTCAATGGATAGTTCTCCCATTTGATTTTCTTCATCATTCAGAAAATTAGGATTGTATCATTCTTCCTCCGTCATTGTCCCAACACTTTCTTGAAGGTTGCTCTCAGCTAATTTATCACTTGGTGCCAGATCTTGGACTTCTAGCTCAATCCTTGAAGTAGTTGTAGGAGGTCGGGTATTTGGTTGCTCCACTTGTTCTTTGACTTGATTGATGGCCTCTTGACATAACTTGCACACAAAATCTAAATGTGCCAAATCATGAAGTCTGTAAAAATTTGGAAGCAATAACACCTCCAAATCTACTTGGTGTCTCAACTTCGACCAATCCCTTGTGAATCTTGGGATAAGTTCCTAATATTTTTCCACCACTGGACCATCATCAACACTTAGGAAGGAAGTTTGATGGTAGACAGTCATGGCCTATAGTTGTTCCCACTCCTCTAGATCTTCTTCTTTAGTTGTCTGATTGCTCTCATCCATTGAGAATGGGTCTTTGAGTTCCACTTCAATGGAGCTTTCATAATTATTTTATGTTTTCCCCATACTTTCAACTTCTTCTTCTTTTTGTTCTACAGTATTTGTGTTGGTTGTCCCAACATACAATGTTGCAAATTTTACTGATTCATCTTCTATATATTGCCTTTCAACTGTTAGTTGTTCTTCTTCATAAGTGGAGGATTGCTCTTCACTGATGTGGAAAATATTTTCTAATTCCTCTCTCACTAAATTTCATCAAGGCTCCATGTTTTCCCAAGGAATCCTACTCCTTCATTTTGATTTTCAGCCTCAATGTCTCCTGTCCTAGCATTTACTTATGTATAATTTCTTAGTTCAACTTCATTGTGTTGTCCCCTAAATTTTGACTGCTCTCCTGTCTCAGTGGAGGACTCCTCTTCATTGAGATTTGGCTACTCTAACTTTTCCAAACAAGTCCTAGCTTGGGAAATGATTCTTGCACATGATGGAAAAGTAAATTCTAAGTGAAGTGCATTATGGAATCTGCACCAACTAGACATCAGTACCTACTCTAGTCTTAGTCCATCCTTTCTACCCAAGTGTTCTTGGATCAACTTTTTGAAGGCGGAGGCTGCCATATTAGAAAATTCTTCCTCTAGATCTGCAAGGGCTAAGGGTTAGTATATTTCCCAAAAGGGAATCTCTCCCTCCAAGACCATTTCAATTCTACCCAATAATTTTAGACATTCCAATTCATTGTGTCTATTAGTGCCACAGATTTTTCATTTGTCTACCAATGCAAAGTGTTGCAATAGATTCCTCAATCTCCTATTTATATCTTCTTGAAGTTGAGTGATGTTGACTTGAAGTTGCTGCTCCATCTCAACTTAGCTCTTGTTTTCCTTTTCTTCAAATTTTCTGATTTAAAATTTCTAGTAGATGATGAGATATTTTCTATCTTAGATTTTACTTGAAAGTTATTTTCAGCTTCCAACTTTTAGCTTTGTAGCCTCAAGCTCAGCCATGCCCTCCTTCTAGCACTAGTTATGTTGATGGGTGTTTTAACACTTTCTCAACACAGGAAACACACAAGTATGCTACCTCTCTTGAAAGGTAATTTCAACAACTAAGTTGTAGAAATCACCCTAAGGTATCTCGGGTGTCAATTCATGACAATTCTTGGAATAGATTAACTGGTTGATGTGATTTGTTGGTAATCATAGGGTGGCCTTTATGGTTTATAAAGCATGGGAAGTTCATTCTGCAAATGGAGTTTCAAAGTGTTGGAAGTGAATGAACAATGGCTACTCACTCAAAACATAAAGTTGAAACTCACCATATTCATCAAATTTAGCTTTGTTTTGATGCATTGAATCCTAAACTAACAAGGGACTAAAATAAACAACAAAAGGGAAAGGGTTGAGAAAGTTGTTATGAATGAACAATAATAATGGAGGTTGTTATAGTAGATAAACTTCCTTAAATTGAGTTGTGTTTGACCAAGGGAACCTACAACTACATAAAACCAATGCAATTTTCTAAGGTTTGCAAGTTTTCAGATTGTGCATTTACCTCATAAACATACAATTGAACTAAGTTGCAGATATGAAATAAAGAAGCCCAGGCTAACTTTACACAGTATTTTTTCATCAGTTCAAGTGCCAAAAGTAAGGGTTCGAAGTCCTTCAAATACTATAACAACATTCACCATTAAATCTATTCAAAAACTAACAAACTAAAACTAAAATGGAGGCTAAATCATACATGCATAATGAACAAACTCAAAAGAAACACCCAAAATCATGCAATGCTTCCTTCCATTACTACAATATGCCCTTTACATCAATTCACCACCACCAAAAAATGAGGATCAGGCCCCTATTTATAGTTTTCCAAAGCCCAAATGATTGGCTAGGATTGATTTAAATTGTGTAGCCCAGATTCAATACAAGTTAGGGTTTCACCTACCCCCAATATTTCATAATAAAAAATACATCTTTGTCTATTTCCCTATTTTTTCATCTAGTGACCCTTGCATTGTAGCAATTTTGTCCTCTAGGTATTTTGTGGGTTGTGGTTGAAAACTCTGAAAACTACCCTTTATCTGATATACATGAAACATCCCTCATCTGATCAAATGAATCTTCTTGCATATTTGTATCGCTGAAGAGTAGACCTGTTGCTCCTAATCCTACGAGATAACTCCTAGTAATCATGATCCTTTTGGTGGAAGATAGAACAACCCTGAATGTTGTCTTGTTTGAAAGCACTAATTTGATTTCCCGCCACTGAATTCTTAGATATGCAGTCATATGTTGGTCAGTTCTCCTTTGGTAGACCATCCATCATTTTAGCATATATGATATGAGGTATTCCCCTTTGGACATGGCCCCCGATACATCTTTTGTGTAAGCACTCTTATTATTGTAGCTTCATCCTCCTAAAGAGTCGTATTAAAATCGATCTTTATGTCATGATTCTATACACATGTCCTTGTGAGAAAACATTCCTCTTTGTAGATTGGAACAACACCACAAGTGGGTGCACTTCGAACACCAACTTTTAGTTCAAATATTGTATGCCATAGTATGCCCGCAACGTACCAAATGAATTATTAGAATAACTATTTCAAGGAAGCCCAAGTAATAAAGGTTCACTAAACCTTTGTGAAAATGAAATCTCATTGTAAAATGTTCCCCCCTCTTTTGAATCACAATAACCTCCTTTATACTTTGGAGTCCCTATTTTCACAATCAAATGATCACTAATAGATAAGCATAAATAATTTCCCTTCAATAAATACTAAATTGTTTCTTAGATATTCCACTGAAATTTTGAGCAATTAAAATTCCTTGAACATAATCATCACCTATGTCTAGACCTTGCTCGATTACCCTGCATGAACTCATCAAATATTAGTAATAAATTAATCCCTGGATAGAAAAAGGATACCATAGACTCATGCCATGCAAAAAGTCACTTAAAATGTGAAGTGAACTCAATCAGGCACCAACCAATACTCCATGAAGCAATTCAAACTTTACTAATCCAATCATTTTAAAAATAAGCTTTGTCCATTTGATTGAACAATTCTTGTGCACATATCCTCAATCACCACGACCCCATTGTTGATTAATAAGAAAGTTCGTAGCCGTGGGAGTGAAACATCCGTGCTCTATTTGGAGGAAAATCATGTGGGGCAGCCGTTCGGAGAAGTCGCTAGGGAAAAATCTTCATGCAGATGACCACTCATGTTGTAGTACCTGCAAGCGAGAACATCGACCCCATTATAATTTATGCCTCTTAACACACGTGGAGTCTGCCCCATGAACGCGCCTCCCATATTTTTTCTTTTTTCTTTCATTCCTATCAAACCTGTCCACTGGATTAATGTTGCCCCTGAAAGTTACTGCTACCATCATATTCGTTAATAAATATTTCCCAGGGGTGCATGAAAATAAAATCCCTTTGGATACCAGGTGAAGACTCCAAATTCGCTAGGTCATTCTTTTGTCATCGAGTCACAATACGTAAATTTAGAGTGCCCATCGCATGGTTGATAAACACGATTTCACTACCTTCCACATTCGATCAAGTGCACAAGGTTGTGGCCTCCATGCCTGATTTCACTCATCTATATCCCACCTCGAAACAGGTATCGAAACATTCTTCATTTTTTTGAGCTTGATGAATAGCAACAAACATACTCAACTAACCGACATTCCTCATCTTATCACGGATTATTAGCTTTCAATTTTTGTGTTCAGAGCTTAGTTCTTTAGTGAATTCTCTTCACCTATTTATAGATTCATGGTCCCATTATATTCCATTCCCCTTCATGGGTAAAACACAGTATGAACCTGTGTGCAGTGGTTTACCGAAAAGCTTCACGTTAGAATCGTAGCCATTCCTTTATTATAAGGTTGCGGGAGTTTGATATAGGAATGCCATTTGTGAGCACCCCTTTCAATGGTGCGGGAATGAGCATACATGAGGATCATGTAGCATGTGTCGTCTCTTCCGAAATCTTCATATCCTTCGCACTTTTCTCAAGTTAAGAATACACCAAACTCGAGCATTCATTGTTAATACGTTTTCACAGAAGGAATCTACCCTCCTTTAATATCACTGAATTCCCAAAGCCTTTCATACTGGTGCACATCATCGTAGCCATTGATCCAACCACGCCATATTCTCCTGGTATTTGAGAGAAGTAGAATGTGGTAACTGCACACTTGGATGTCGTGGAGATATCCTACGGGAATGTTCTGTGGCCTTGCCACTAAGAAAAAATGAAGAGGCGGTTGACATCCGCAAGAGAAGGTCTCACACACGGATTGTGGAAAGACACATGTGGGGGAGGAAGGGTGCGTGTCCCATTAATACTGGCACGGGGAGACACAACCACTAGCGGTGCGAGACCTGCATAACCAAGTAACCAACTCCTGGAACCTCTTCTGCGGTCGTGATACAGTGGTGATTTACTTAATTTATTGCTATCACATGTAATTTTCATTCACTTTAGTTGGCTACACAATTGTTTGATCATCAAACTCCTTTGTATGGTGCAGGCATCTTTTCATTGTTGTGGGTGAGGAGCTCCTTCGGAGGGATGGTGAATATCTTGTCCAACTAACCACCAACTTAGAAGTCCCTCGATAGCAGTCTTCATCATGCTTCGTCCATGTGTCTATAAAGATCAAGTACCACATCCTCTCAATAGGTGATTTTTCTATGTCATCAATTGGTTAACCAAAATCATTACGAAGCCAACTCGAACACCGCAACAGTATAACTCATAAACATTGCTTCATAATGCAAAATTTATCACCAAACTACCTTTTGCACATTACTTTTTCCATGAGACTAATTTTGATATTACCACCTACCTTCATACTTAGGCATTATGATCCTCTATGGGTGATTTCACAATAGTGGTTTACAATTTTTGTTCAAACTCGACACTGAAATTATTATTTTTAATTAAATCTTCACATTCGGACAATTATAGCAGATAAACCGTAAGGAATTTGAAGATGGTGCAAAATAGAGTCTCGTTATATTTTTTTTGTAGATTCTAAAAAAAAAATTTTCAAAATTTTTGGAATCAGATTGCACTTCTTTTTCCATCTCCCACAAAAACTTGTTTATTTTAGAAAAAAACATTTTTGAAAAGTAACGAATACCGTATAACACATAATTTTTTTTCCATGAAGAATAAAATTCTAATTATTTCAAATTTAGATTTTTAACTCTCATATCTAATGTTTCTACTTGGTTGGATAGTTTTTTATTGAATATTTTTTCTTTAATCAAGTTTCAAAGTCAAACCAATTATAATTCAGACATAGTGCGACCATATAATGTGTAACTTTTTTTGTATATTTCGAAATTCAATTTTATTTTATTTTGCATCAAGGACTTCAATATTTGGTGCACTCATATTTTTCAATTTTTTTTTTGATAATTTGTTATTTTTTCACATATGCAGAACAAAGACCTTCATTTTCGATGAAAAACTATGTTTGATAAAAATAAAAAAATAAATACATAATAAAACCAGAACATATTAAAATTATATTTGTTGGATAGCTCGTTCCAAGGACTACCATAATCATTTGAAATAATTTTTAAATGAATTGATTTGATCTCCCATAAGGTAAATCAAAAATGTTTTTTTATCAGCATTTTGATAGGTGTAAAGGAGACTCATTTATAGGTATGGTTTAAAACTATCGAGGTTCTATCCAAGGGGTTTGATTTAAAGTGGATTGATCAAACCCTCTTCAATTTGAATCCTTAAAATAGAAATTTTTAAGTCTTAAATCATTATATTTTCTAAAAATATGTGATTTCAACAAAAATCAATTCCTCTCAGAAATTGTAAACCAGCTTTGTGGGATCACCTCATGGCACTATTGAATAATTAGAGGCATCAAACAGTAAAATAATTATGATAATTAAAAATTCTCCCATCATGCGGTATGCTTTGGATTGGCCTCTAGGTATGATATCACTGTATCCAGAATACATAGTTGGTGGAGGTGCCAACCAGTCAAGGCATCATGCATTATTAAATTTGCAGTTTGATTCTCTCACGATATCATTTTAAAATTGATATGCGGGTATCCAGTTTCCTAGCACCTATGGAGGTGTGATGTAGAGAAGTCATAGGAGAGAACCATTCATGAATGGAAAAGAGAGTAGTAGCTCCCGCAAGCAATGAGTCTGCAACGGAAGGAGTGACATGGGGCCCCACAGTGGAGCGGACGTAAAGACAACATCAAGGGCAGAGTGTGGATGTTGAACCCTGTAGACCGAACTTGCGTTGCTCTTTAAGGATGATTCCAGCTAACAATTAGTTCTTGGTTGATCCCAAGATTTTGATAGACTTCCCTATTTGTATGAAGAACAACGCCATAGTGTAGGAGATGAAGCATAATTATCACTCAACATAATAGATTAAGGTGCACACTTTTTTCTCCACAAACCTCATTTATAAAAAATGAACACTCTGAAGTTAATTCAGATGTGGTTAGAAAATAAAATATCTCCTCAATATAGCTTTCAAAGAAAATGTATATTTCAGTCGAGAACATCATCACTCCTCAAGTTGACCTGTTGATTCCATTAAAACCTTACATCGAGGAATTTGATGGATGTATGAATTCAAATTCAATGATGAAATCCACTATGGAAAAGGTGGTGATAAATAATGAGATACAAACACCCTCCCCTTATCAAGTGTCATGCATAAAATGGTGCTCTGACTATGGTGAGTGTGGACCCCCAGGTCCGCAAAGTTGGGAAGCATCAAAGCTTCACAGTTATTAAACGATGTCATGGTGACATCTTCTCACTAGCGGTGACCCACATGGGCGGACCCGTCAGTGACCTTTGACTCAATAATCTACCCATGAACTTAAGATTTCATCCTGAGGAAATGAAATATGTGGGTCCCTCACGACGAGGTGACGTGAGAGCTCAACCATTAGACAACGATGGTTGGGTGAAGGCAAGCTGCACGCAAAGACCCATGAACATTTTGGACTTAGGATTTTTTTTCAAGCGCGTTAAGTTCATATCACTCACAATAATGGCATGGACGAAGAAACGAGATGTGGAACCTACTAAGTGGGTGGAAGTTAAGGGTTAGCCACAAAAAATGGTGGAACGTAAAGGGAAACCTACGTGAGGCAACCCGCAGTTGCGAGTCACCGAGGCTTGAGGGACATGGCAAAAAAGGTTGATATGGATCCCACCATGCAGGCAGACATATGAAGCTTTCTATTAGGCAAACGTCGAAGGGGCAGTGGCATTGCACAAAGGGAGACCCACAACTGCGGGCCCGTATGGCTTAGAGGATGTCGAGCAAAGACAAAGGGAAGTTTGCATGGGAACCTCCACATGGGCCATGGACTTAGCAAAATATTTGGTCAAAGATAATTTGATCATTGTAAGGCATATGACCAACTTGTGCTTGGGAATAGGGGCACCCAAAGCAAGGCAGGAGAAAAATAGCCCGTTGAGAGCAAAAGAAAGGGGGTCCCTACCTTCGATGGGGTGTGTGTGAAAAAATGCACAACACTATCCTAAGGTCTACAATGTATTATGGACAAGGATTTCTCTAAGTATGCTAAAGATAATCTAAGTAATGCAATGATGAAATTGTCTAAGAAAATTGAGGATGAACCTAAATATGAGAAAGTCATAGGTTTGGATCAGGTTTACAATAGAGATTAGATCAAATAATGAAATCCTACAGTAAATCTAATTTATTTTGTTTGTTAATTATAAGATTTTTTGTGACAAGCAGATGTGTCGTTCTAGACTACAAATGTGATTTTGAAGATCAGATGTGTCACAAAAACTTACAGATGCGGTTTACAGTATCAGATGCAGTTTACTGGTAAAATCATCTAATTAAGAAAATCGAGGATAAACCTAAACATGAACAAGTCTCAGTTTTGGATCCAATTTTTCAGCAAAGGGTAGATTAGATAATGAGATCCTACAGTAAATCTTCATATTTTTCTTTTTGTTAATTGTAAGATTTTATGTGAAAAGCAGATGCGTCATTCCAAACTACAAATGTGGTTCATAAGATCAAATGAATCACAAAATTTCACAGATGTGGTTTACAATATCAAATGCAGTTTACTAGTAAATCATCTAATTAGGAAATCGAGGATAAACTTGAAAATGAACAAGTCTCGGGTCTGGATCTAGTTTTTTAGCAGAGGCTAGATTAGATAATGAGATCCTATAGGGTTTCTTATGAGTTTTCAGTCTGTTAAGTGTAATATTTTATGTGACAGGAAGATACATCATTCCAGACTGCAAATGTGGTTCGTAAGATCAGATGTGTCACAAAAGTTCACAAATATTGTTCAGTATGTCATATGCATTGCAGGTTTTAGGAAATTGTCACTCAAAATATCATATGCAAATTTATGTGTTATAGATGTGTTGAACAGTGAACTGGTCCTAAGTTTTGACACATTTTTTGAATTTTTTAGGATCAAACATTGGATATTTTTTGTTTGATCAAATCTGATTGAACCCACACGTAAGAAACGCCAAGCAAACTATTTCAAATAAGTAAAAAAATAATTTACAATCTTAAGGTTGAAAATGAAAATATCCACTAGACTCCCACTTAGAGTTACCTCCAACCGCACTATCTAGAGTAGATGACCTAGGATAATAGTGGCACTGGATCCACTCCATGGCACACACTTCTCGAGAGCACCAAGATCTGAATTCCTGAATGAGCAAGGAATTTTTCATCTCTACTACTATACTGTGTGTATAATGTGGATCGACTTCAGAACGATAGTTCTTGCACCAGTAGATAGAAGGTTTTTGGAAATCTAAACAAAAGGTTTTTAATCAAGACACTCGTTCAAGTGGTTATACATGAGACAAGATTAGCTCCAATAAGGAGGACTCCCAGCTTGTAGGGGTTATGCTCTATAGGTTTTATCATACCACACGAGTACTAAGGGAATCACTTGTTTGTATAACACATATACACCTATAATACTACATATTTTTGGTAGCATTCAAATTTATATGCCGGTTGGGAGTAGCTTGGATTTAGCTCATTTTCGATTAGGTCATTCCCTTGGGGTGATTAATTTTTCCCACCAAGGTAGGCCCTTTAATAGGTAAACATAAAAGTGGATGGGTTTGGCTATCTGATCATTGAGGTTTCCCAAGGTGAGAGCATATGAGCCTACCAACCTTCCCAAGCATAGAGAACAATAATAAATCCACCATAATTAAACAAAAAGCTACTATGTGAAGACTCAAAGTAGGGTTAATTAACCATTTAATTAATAAAAGAAATCCTATGTGAAGACTCAAAGTATGGAAGAAAGCAAAATAAGATAAGAGTTTCAGATCATTTTCTTCGACAATCGTCTTGCAAGACAACACATTAGAAGTTTGAAAGTTTGTATTTTTGGCTTCTATCAATCATCCTACAAAAAATAGGTTAAATCCAAAAGATCACACATTGTAAACTATGAATTAGTCATAATAAAATTTAATCATTAAAATCAAAACTCAAAATTTTGGAAATCAAAAAATTATTTTGACCAATCAGATGCATCATAGGAAGCCACAAATGCATCACTTGAATTCAAATGCAGCATTTTCCCTCTTCAGATGCGGTTCATGATGTTAGATGTGTTATTTTTTCATCAAATGCATTGATCCGTACCTGTTCCTGTAAAAAACAAATTTTCTATAAAAAAAATTCAAAGTTTGTTACTTCACATTGGGTTCACCAAATGTGATAAGGGAAAATAAACAAGAACAAAGAAATCATAACAATGAAAACAATCACAAATTTCCTAGATCATGCTAAGATCCCCAAATCTATAATGAAGTGCAATGCAACAAAATAATTCAATAAACAAGATCCATGCCTCATGGATTATCAACCACTTGATCTAGTCTTGTTGAAACACATATCTATTTAGAGGGGGTGAATTAGTAGATAATTAAAATAATTTCTTTGATACTTTTAAACCAAGATAGAAGTATATGTAGAGAGATAAACACACACATGCACACATTACACTAGATATACATGGAAAACCCGATATGGGAAAACCATGGTGAGAATAGCTGCTAGGATCTACTATCCTAATACAACCTCATAATAGAACCTCATTAGTTACAAATTTTAAGGGCACCAACCCTAAGGAGACACCAGTCCTCTAATTTAAGAGAACCAACTCTAAGGAACCACCCACTCCCTATCTAAGCACCCACTCAACTTTCTGATGGCACCAACCAATCAGAATTACAAATAAATTGTGGAGCTACAACTCTTGATTATAAATGATTGAAATGAATTTAATTCAATGTTACAAACCTATTATGTAACTGCTCATTCTCTACTTTTCTTCTTTGCAATAATTTCCACTAAATTTTTTGTTGTTGCAATCTCATCAACTTATCCCTCTCTCTTCTCTTCTCCCCTTTTCTCTTTTCTATCTTGGTGCACTGCACACAAAATGCATACCCTAGATGATGTTTTCTATAATTCAGTCTAGGTCTTCTTCTCACTACATTCACTTAGTCATCACTCAACACATGCACTCTTCTACTAGACTTTTTCACACATTTTCACCGAAAATACTCTTCTCCTCGAGTCATGCACCACTGACCTCATTCAATGATTTTTATATCCTTAACATATTGCAATCCTTGATTTGGTTTGCATTAAATGCCATACATGCATGATCGATCTCTTTCAGATTTCATGATCACCTATGCATTAATGAAGTTCATTTCTTCCAATCCTCAACAAGAATATAGCTGGAGCAATTACTTCATTTTTTGTGCCACAATCTCATTCACCTAATTGGGAGTTTCACCATTTTTCCACCTAGCCATTTGATATAATCAAATCTTTAAACACCAACCATTCATCTCTATTTTTTCATCATGATCATCCATTTATTTCTTAGTTTCCTCGCCTTTAAAATGTCATAGCAGGATGTGATCACTTTGAATATTGATCTTAGATCTCTATTGCACGACTTAGGCTTGGCACATTTTTATTTGTGCATGAGGAGTAATAAATGTGATACAAAGACCTGTGTGATACAACCAATATTTTCCACCTCTCATTAAGGACATTCATCATCTTCCCATGTTTCCACATTGATCAACACTGGGACCCACCAAGCTTCTATGGAATGGTGAAACTACCTTAGTTTTTCCAGTTCCTTATTTTTCCTTTCCATCAGGGGTCAGGAGTCGCTAATCCCCCTTACCTTATACTCGAAGTGCATTGAAGGGCTTAAGAAACAATATTGAACACCGATGTCCAAAACTCTTTACACCTATTGAGATTTGGTCATTGGCCTTACCCTTTACCTTCTATCACCTTCCACTTCATACCCAAACCATCAATTCGAACTCTAAAATCTCAAAGAATCTATTGACATATCAAATGTCGAGGTTTTCTTTTATAGCTTACCTCTTATTTTTATTTTGATAAGGTGTAAGCCTTATTTCCACTCCATGATGCCTAAATACTTCCTTCACAAGTTTTCATTCTTAACCTTTTCAAGTATCAGCCTTTGGATTTATTGCTTATCACTTACCTACCTTTTGATAAGGCATAAGCCAACCTTCTGACCCGCGATCCCTGAAACCCTTCTGGGTATTGGAATTTGGGTTTGCTTCATACTCCTTCATTCACTTTTGGATAATTCATAAGACTTATAAGCAACCTCCGATGATCGGCAAGGTAAGACGTAAAGCAACTTGTCGAAGCTTGATGTTCAACACTTTTAAAACTTCCCACATTCTATCTTCTTTTTCTTTGTGCATTTGGTATGAGGTATGACTGAAGCCTGAATTCTAAAATCTCGTAGTATAATGTAACCCTTGAGCCTGAAGTCTGAAACATGATCAGACTTAGCTCAAATAGTCTATCTCCTTCCTTCTTTAGCAAGTGATATAAGGTAAGCCCAAGGCCCAAGGCCCAAACTTTTGTAAATCTTCAAGACTTGCACTACAACTTCAAATGCACCATTCTAAGAAATACCACTTGAAATCAATGACCATCATGACTGGCCACAATCTCCCTTCGACATCCTTGTAATTCCCTTTTGACATCAATGGGCCAACAATCTCTCCCATCTAATATCAATCAGATATCCTTTAACATCAATGTCAATTATATTTCCAATAATTATTGATCCATGTCTTCATCCTAAATTCAATTTCATCCATTGATTAGTATTTTGAATCATTTCCATTGATCAGTATCTCAAGAATCTATAAATATGTTGTACCCAAAATTAATTTTTTTCTTCATTAAGGCATTTTGATTAAAATAGTCTAAATCTTGTAAAATTGTCATCAAAAGTCAATTTTAGGTCAAACGAAGCATGGGATTTTTGTGGGTTTACTATCTAGAGGATACTGACAAATTTTGAAAATTTTGAAAATTAGGGTTTCAGGACCCCTATTTTTAGGAAAACCCTAAAAAATAAGATCTTTCCAGAATTGACTGAAAATAATTTTGATTGGCTTATTTCACTTCACAATCACATTGGTCAAGTCATAATCAAGAAAAAATTAGTTTAGCTCTGGTGGGTCTACTTCACTTTTTAGGGAAAAGTTAGGACCTTTGAGGTCATCAATGGCAGATGGCTAGTACCAGGTATCGAAATCTAAGCCTCAAACACATCACAAAATATTCTATGGTGAAAGATGCTCGATACTAAAGGGGAAATTTTCAAAAGTGAAAAATGAGAAAAATATTCTATTTGGAAACAGTACGCCTTGCTACAAGGGAGATGCCTTTGCAATCAATGCCTAAGTCAACCTTGCAGTATTCATGCATGCACAATGGTGAATGCAATCACAATGGTGAACACACTCGTGTCAGCAACAACAATGCTTCAACGTAGTTAGAGTAGCCCAGGAACACGGTGATTGCAAAGCGTAAAGAGGTGAAAATCATAAAAAATGATCAAGTCTAGAGCCAAAAGCACCCCTGTTGGCTAGGGGTGCCCTTAAATTTGAGAGGCCAAATGTAGTTGTTAAAAATTGCAAAACTAGTCATCTTCTTCAGAATTATGCTA
The DNA here is from genome assembly GCA_007115665.2 of Sequoiadendron giganteum. Lineage (NCBI taxonomy): Eukaryota > Viridiplantae > Streptophyta > Pinopsida > Cupressales > Cupressaceae > Sequoiadendron > Sequoiadendron giganteum. Next base: position 201,410,350 of record CM021108.1, read on the forward strand.
GCTTTATGGCAAGTCATCAAGAAAATCCATCATATTTATTAAACACCAACAAACGATGGTAGAGGTAGAGGATGTTGAAGGTCAACAAACATCCAAAATGGCAATATTTTACTAAAATTGCACCCTTATAGCCCAAGGGCACCCAAGAATAAGAGTCATCATATTTCAATTCTTGGATTTGTTATCTCCAAGTGATCTCTTCAAATTCAGTCTATCTTCGTAATGAATTTGTTCGCCAGTCCAGAAGATATATCAAATGACAATGGTTGTTGATCAAGCAAGCACGTAAAACAAAGGATGAAATGTAAACCAAAAGGTCAAATGTACCCTATAGGCCAAGGGCGCCTAGACTTTTGTTTAATTAGTTAAGGTTTTCAGTAGCTGTTGTCTCCAAGAGATCTAATCAAAATTCTTCCAGTTATGCGATGAATCCAACAACCAACTCTTGAGACTTGTTGAATGCTCGTGAATGAAGTTCAAGCATAAAACACCAAAGATGAGAGCAAGTTGAAAAACATGGAATTTTGGCTATATTGAGAAAAATGTGCCCTTCTTGGAAAAGGTGCCCAACTTTTTGGGGCCTTAGTTGCAACTTTTTGACTTCGTAACTCCCAGGAACATCTTGTTAGAGTTGATCAATCTTCGTGATGAGATCATCAACACAGACATCAGAGCATTCCATTTCCCGACAACAAGGGTCGAACTGGTGCATTTTGTCAAAAGTTACAAATTGCAAAATGTATCTTAAAGACCCAATTGTGCGCTTGCAGGCCAGGGGTACCCTTAAATTTGAGCCTCATAAATCAACTTTCAAACATTGCAATACCAATCATTCTATCTAAAATTGAACTAGTTTTCTATTCCATATCTTGGCATGTTCACAGGAGTCATCATCCACCTGCAATTGCAGATTGAAGCATAGAGGGTCAAATTGACAAGTTTGAAAAGCATTCAAAAAATGGTTGTTTGTTGAAAAAAGCACCCTTTTGGCAAAAGGTGCCCAAAATTTCAAGCTATCAGAGCTAGTTTCTGAGGTTTGCAACTCCCAACAACATCTCTTTAGGCTTGATCTAGCTTCGTGATGAATCTGTCAGCTAAGCTTCAAGATAAACTGGGCATCCATAATTCAGGGTTAAACAGAGGAAATTCCTCATGGTGGAAGTTGAAAATCTTTTAAAAAGTTTCTAACTCCCTCAAGCTTGGGTGCCGAAATTCAAAGAGGGCCCAGTTGACTCTCAGTTGTGATATTTGCATGCTTCCTCTTGCATATGGAATCCTAATATTAGAGAACTTCAGTTAGCAAAGCATGCACAATAATGGACTCCTTAATTAGGTTTGGTGCACCTAACTGATACTCTCACCTCCAAAATGGATATTTATTCAAGCTTAGGCATCATTTCTCCATTATTTCTTGTAGGTTGAAGCTAAAATCAACTATTTTCTCTCCAATGCATTTCAAAGGAGAAAATAGAGGCCATTTTCAGTGTTCTTTGTAGTTTCAGGTTCAGATTGCACAGAGGAATATTTTTCCATGCTTCATCTTTCCAGTACGTTCTTTCCAGGAATTCATCATATTGGGTTTATACAAAGACGTTTCTCTTGAGGATTGAAGGAGGCAGTTTATAACTTCTATCTTCTCCCCCTCACATTTCTTCTATCCTTGTCTTATGTTTTCTCTTGCATGTACAAGTAAATGATAGTTTTTCATAGATCTCGCCATTTGGATATGGTTAGTACAATGTTGGCAACAAAACCCACATGCCAATTATTTTTGGGAAAATTGCCCCATTGCCCCCTATTTTTAGGAAAAGTCATCATTTCAAAAAATGGAGAAATTGGGTTTGATCGACGCATTGGCGGCTACAAAACCCATATGCCATACTTTTTTGGGAAAATAGCCCTTGCAGCCCCTGCGACTTCTATTTCTAAAACAATGTTGCATGCCCGAGGAAAAGTCATTTTATGAATTTTTGATGATTTGGGTTTACTTAGAAATACATTATTAACAAAGCCCACATCTCAAAAAAATTCATGAAAATTGCCCCTCTAGAAGCTATTTTTAGCCTCACCGACTATTTTTAGCCTCATCAAAAAAGTTTCCAAAACATATCCATGTTTACAGTCAACAGTCTAGTTTTTCAGTATCACATTCACTCAAACCAAATTCAAGACCAAATCAGTCTTGATACATGATTTCATCATAACAACTAACACAAAATTGCATCAATTTCACCTGATGGTTGATTCAGACAATTTGACAAGCATAGATTCTCAAAGTCCACATGGTTTCATACCTCATATAGTTGATAGACTTTCAAGGCCAGTTTAGAGGGTTGAGTATCATTGGAATTTTGGGTGCGCAACAAGCATAAATTTGTAGAAGAAACATAGGTCATCACTCCAGTTACGGAGCCGCCAAAGTTACCTGTCATGTGAACTATCAGTTTAAGTGTGCATATATTTCCAGGATCTTGCTCAAGTTTCTAACAAGTAGTGAATTGACAATTAAGGCATGTATCGGTACTCCGGATGATGAGGCAGTTAACAACTTCTTGGAGGAGTTGATTGCTTGTAATAACAACCAGTGAACTACTAGTCATGGACATCCTACCTTTCCAAGATAGACATTAGACACAACAGTTAACTTGATGCCTCTTTCCAAGTTAACTCGTTATACCACCTTTTGTGCATGTCTATTTTGGAGTCACCTATGTACATATGGAGTTCTAGTTTAGTTTAGAATCAGTTAACTAAAGTAGTTTTCCAGTTAACTATTAAGTTGCCCGCAGAATAAATCTTGCATGTTGGCAAGACTAAATATTAACTCAAGGAGATTTTAGGGTCCCCTACTCCTTTGAGGTTCTATAAATAAGAGCACCTTGCTCATTATTTCTTTAAATTCACTTGTGATAACAAATTGTTGTGCCACTTTTGCCTACAATATTTTTATTCAGTGTTGGTTCACATTGTGTAAGAACAAGATTGTATGTTTGTTTCATCATACAAATCATTGTTCAGTTTATTATTTAATGTCATGTTATAAAGTTGGTTTGATCATCTATTGTGTGTTTGTTTCATCATACATTTTTTTGTCCCAGATGTGCTAGTGTAATCTTTGATTGAAGTTGAGATAATAATTCAAGAAAGCCACATGCCTTTGATCCAAAATTCTCAGTATTTGTTGTTTCAATAATCTTTCTTTTGATCTACACCTTGGATAGAGAGTTACACCTCCTTAGGAATTCAGAGATGAGGATTATCATTTAAAATGTTGTTTCTAAGTAATCTATATTTCAGCTCACACCTTGGACAAAGCACCTTGTCTCCTTGGAAATCTTGAGATTTGGCTTACCGTTTGAGTGTTTACTTCCATAGACTTTATTTCAGTGTAAATTTGAAAGAGTACTGATCCTTTGGATGAATTTTGAGAGATAGTTTATCTAATTGATCTATCCATTCCTAATTGCTTCTAGATCCTCTCACTTTGAATTACTTGAGGAGATAGGATAGTTTTAGTGTAGGCCTAGTTGTAGTTGGATTTGTGAAACTTGAGAACAAAAAGATCGACCATTAGTTTAGTTATTTATTTTAAAAGCATAATCAGCAAAGAGGGAGTTTCCCCTCCAAATTTGAAGAGAAGTTTATCTGTGCATAGATATTTGTTTCCAATATGCACTCTAGAAGTGTGAATTGAAACACCAACAAAATACCAAGCCAATTTCATATGAATTCAACACACATTATTATGCAAAGTTAGTTTATCAAATTGATCACTCGTCCTTGAGCAATTTGAGAACCTTTTGTGTGAATCAACCTTATGAATCATCATCAAGCTTTTGCAAAAAACATGGATTAGGCACATTTGAGCAATCCACATCCCATATCACTCAATTTTCTTCAAATCCACAATGAAATGGGGAGGTTTGTATACTAATTTAGATTCAATTTCTTTGAATTATGTTTAATGCTTTTGAATTGAATCTTCTTAGTGTTGTTAATCAAATTTCCTTAGATTATTGCCTTTAATTGATCATTTTCTTAGTTTAATTTTCTTTATTTTATGTTATTTGATCAATTGAATTCATATACTTATATTTGGTGCGCCCAGTGGGATCCACGTCCCTATCTAATCCATTTTTTTGTGAAGCTTTTTTACTTTACAGGCTGCAAGAACAACACAACGCTTTTGTTTTGACAAGTTTGTGATTTTGTTAAAGGTCCATGCATTTGCAAGTGTAATGGTCTATGCTTCTATCATAGATCTCTGCTCCTATTCAAATTTTTGTGCCTTTGTCTCTTTGATCAATCTTACGCTTTTTTCAAAGGGTCGTGCCTTTACCATCTTTCAATCCCATGCTTCTGTCAAAATTTGTGTGCTTCTATCAAGATAGTCTCACGCTTTTGTTTGACTTAGATGTTCAATTTTATTTAAAACTTGGATTTGATCTAACTCTAATCATTTTTTATTTACTGATTTATTTTTGATAGAGCTAACTATTATAGCATGTGTCATGTGTAAATAATATTTTATTAACATTTGGTTTAAAGAGCTATAATCTAGGACTCATTTTTCAATTTTGGTGCATTAAAATGAATTCACATTTACTTTGGTGTTTAAAATTGAACAAATTTCTTCTTCATTGTCCTTTGGTGCTTAAAATTGAACAAAACAACTTGCATATTTCAATTGGTGCTCTAAAAATTGAACCACATATTTTAATATTTGGTGCAATTAAAATAAAAAAATTTATCGTTTATTTCATGATTGGTAGGTTGAAGTATGTATCATCTCCCCTCACACCTTATGCAAACTTGGTGAAAAATACTTCTAACTTTCATTTTATTTTCATTTTGGCCAAAGGAGTTGTTTATCTATCCTCTTCCCTTGCGCTACATGTGCTCTTGGTTGATGAGAACATGGAAACATGAATCATTGCTTATTGTTACGAGGCCTTCTTAAGCATTTCATCACCTTAGGGTTTAACCTCAAGCAAAATTTTCCAATATGTTGTAGATATTGGATGAGAGAAAAATTTGTAGTTTTATATGTGCATGTAACTGACTAGACTTTCGCTAGTGGTCCCAAGTGATTCTAGACATGAGGAGACGTCTATGTAGTTAGTAGTTTTCATGGAGTTCCACCCACTACAAACCAATTATATTAGAATCCTGAGACCTATCAAATGTATCTCTTAGTGGTGCAATTTGACAAGATCAATGCATGAATTTACCTATTGTGTGCTAATTATAGTTGAGGAAACAAAACCCCTCACAAGGAACTTTTCCTTCCAAGGTAAGAGGTGTCAAGGTGGTAAATGAACTTGGCATACTCTATTTTCCCATTCTATGAGGTGTATCTTATCAACAATACCACTCTTTGTAGATAAACCCAATCTAAGTACTAAATAGGTTGTGCTTCATGGCGTGTTTTCTTATGGAGACCTTGTGAAACTCATTTGTGGAAGAAAAAACACAAATAATATAATACCAACTGATTCATTTGAATAAATTGTTTATTGTGCTTTTTATCATTTGCAAAAATAATCAAACACAAAACAAACATCAAATGTGCTAACAAATTTTCAAAATTTTAACCTCTAAACAAGTTGCAATGCTTTTGTTTGGATAGTGTCATGCTTTTGTATGCATCTCAGTGCTTTTATTTTTTTCAAACAATTTCTTTGCAACATCTTCACACTTATGTCTACATCATTGTGCTTTGGTTTTTCCATAGTGCGATGCTTATGTGGGAATCAATGTGCCTTTGTAGAAATCTCCACACTTTTGTAAACATCATTGTGCTTTTGTAGTAAATAGTGACATGCTTTTGGTGACAATGTAGTACTTTTGTTTGTTTGAAAAATACAATAAGCTTAGCAAATTTTTAAATTCTGATTTATGATCAATAGACCTTTAACAAACCTTAAATTCAAGAAAAACAAACTGGTGACTATCTGAATTACTCAAAACATCAATCAAATTGTGTCTTTTAACTTCATATTGGAAACAACAAAACATCATTAGTCCTTACTTGGATCAACTTTTCGAAACAACAACAAACCATCAAATTCAGTTTACTCAAAATGACAACTTGATATTATAAATTGTTCATTTGGATCTAGATCTTCACCTCACTTAGTTTTTCATATTTCTTGGGAAAAAAATTATTTTTCAAGTATTGGGTCAAACTATTATCAAACCAAGGTGAGCTAGTACACTTTACAGTCATAATTATACTCTTAAAGTTGTAAACTCATTATCATCAACATCAAAATAATCATAGAAACCAAAGATCTAGTTCAAACCTTGTGTACATTGAAGGTTCCATATCATTTCATCAAACCAAGTTCCATTCAAAAAAATTGGTTCAAAGTTGACTAAGGTGTCTCTTTTATCCCAATTTGGAGAAACATTTGAAACCATTTGAGTAAAAAATCAACATTTCCTAGGGTAAATACAACTTGTATTGTCACAAATATGTTTCAAAAAAAAAATAACATGGAGTGTAATCCAAATGGATCAAATATTCCCATTTCTATAGGTTTTATTGATCAAACTTTTGGGATGCCACAAAATAAATCTCAAGAGTGTGAACTTTCTCCATAAAAAAAATCAAAGAGTCAACTCAACCATCCCAACTTGAAAAACTTCACATTGAGGACATTACCAATAAAAATCATGACTTCACTCTTGAGGAAATCTTAGAAATACAACAAGACCAATATTTTATTAAAGTGTTATAGGTAGTGATAAGTCAAGATTGAAATCAATACATGCTTAAACTCACACTACAAGGTGTCAAACTTCCCACAAATTTTGATGTAAATCAACTTAGAGAACAACCAACATCAAATTTTGGAACAAAAACTTTCCCAAAAGGGAGTGACCCATAAGTGCATCACATTATTGAACAAGTACCTAAACCATCTTCAAATTTACTAGGTCAGTCCATGGTCACTTCTCAAGGGATAGATCAAACAAATTTTACAAATCAATACATCAATCCCTTGTACAATGCTCAAAATCTAAGGAATTACACAAATTTGGGTATTCAAAACACCAATATTCCACCTATATTTGATGCTTAAAACATACACACAAATCTCCCTAGTACTCAATAACCTCAAGGTCATCAAATTCAAAACACTCAAAATCAAACAAATCACCAACAACATCAAATGTCACAACAACCTCAAGGTCCTCGACATCATCAAGTTTCACAACAACAACAAGTACATCATCGACATCAAGGTCAAACCATCATCCTATCACATCAACATCAAGCATCCTCTCACAACACCATCCCACAAAATCAACAATACACCACCTTACAACAATTGTAATATCAACAAAAAAAACTTTCTCAAAAACAATTGGTGTCACAACAAAATCTTCAATAATCATCAAACATCAATTATCAACAACCAAATCCATCGCAACAAAACATTGTCCCTCAACATCAATATGGATCTTACAATACATCTCCTTAACCTCAAGAAAATTCACAATATCAAAACGGTCCTTTCCTTCAAGTAAATTTTCAATATCAAACCGGTTTCACACATCAACAAAATCCTCAATTTCAAAATAGTCCTTCACCTCAAGGAAATCCACAATACCAAAAAGGTCCTTTCCCTCAAGGCCATCATCAATTTCAAATGGGTTCATATGACATGAATGTTCCTCCATACCAAGATCAAAAATTTGACATGCACAATCCAAACATTCCACCCACAAAATTATCCTCACAAATTCAAATATTAAATCAAAACATTCAAATGGGGAAAAATAATAATTCCTATACGGTTCAAGATCTATGCCCATACCTGTTCGATCAAAACATCACAATGATATCATTTCCTCAAAATTTTGAAATACCAAAATTTGATAAATACAAAGGATGTGGAAATTTGGAGGAACATATTAGAGAGTTCTACATCACATGCATGGAAGTGTCATACAATGATTCATACCTAATGTGTCTCTTCCCAAGAAATTTGGAAGGGCAAGCCATAGAGTGGTTTTCACACTTACCCCAAGGAATCAAAAATTTCCAAGAGATAATAGATCAATTTGTAGCCCACTTTTCCTAAAACATTGGCGTAGATGCAATCTTGAAAGAACTATATACCCTTAAATAGAACAAGGGAGAAGCCTTTGCATCTTTTTTACAAATATGGAGACACGAGGCAAGAAAATGTAAATGGCCCATGCCTGAGAAACAAGTAGAAATCATTGCAAGAAAGTTAGACACAAACTTAGCCTTTCAACTAAGAATACAATATGTAACGAAAATTGAAGAACTCATATCCAAAGGGATTAACATTGAGAGGACCCTCATTGGCAAGGGATCCATGCAAACATATAACCAACTATCTAGTTCCAGTGACAAACCCCAATTTTGGGCCAAAAATAAGAATGTTGCTAATGATGGTGTGGTGGATGCAAAGGTTGTTATCAAGGAACCATCAAACTCATACACATAGTAGAACACACAAAAAAATGTCCAAAATTCCAATCTTTTGCGAGGACCACCACCAAGAAAAAATAATGCTCCTCAACAACAATTCAATCCCTTAGGGGAACCTATTGAAATGGTGCAAAATAAATTAATCCAATCAAAACACATTGAAATTATCAATTATCATAGTTATCCTAAACCTGAAGTAAAACCATCATGGTACAATGAAAATGATTTTTTCAAAAACCATTGCACAAAAGGTCATAAAACAAAATTGTATCAAACTCAAACATCTCATCCAAGACCTTATTGATCAACAATCGGGGAATGAGGATCCAGGAATCTACAAAAATCTAATGCCTGATCACGGGAAGGCAAAAGCTTCCAGAAAGATATCAATCCATACCAATGTAAATCATACCTACAATAATGTAGTAGGACATATCTATACTACTCATTCATCGCAAAATGAATAATTGTACATGTATCAAGACGCTTTCCTAGTGCATAATAAAGATCGATCAACAGTGTCTAGCAATGTTTCATATCGAAATGGCATTAAATACATCTCAGATTGCAACATAACTCCCTCATATGACTTCATGATTGGACACATAGAAGAGGTTCCAAAGTGAAAATAAGACCTCATCACCTCATCTGAACCTATTAAGACTAGTGAAGATTCTTTCACCCATACTATACCACCCACTCAAGGTTCATGTTAAGAAGATAATCTCAAGTTTAACAAAAGTTTCTATGAATCGAGTCAAGATCAAGATCTCATATTTTCAAAGAATTATCATGATCTACATAGTATTTCAAATCCATAAGTGATATTTTCTCTAACATAAGCCAAGATGAAGAGTTGACTTCCTCGAAATACTATCATGACTTAATGAATATCTTCCAATCCATCCAAGATTTCAAAAATGATGATCTTGTTCCTACACATGAGATTATTCCTTATGATGGAAATATAAATGGTCTTCATCCAAAATAAGAGTCTCCTACACTTGAAATCCTTGCAAATGATCAAGCAATGATAGAATATCATGGTGACCTTTCAAGCACAGATCATGAAAAGACTCCTACATTGACTATGAATCACAAGTATCTATTGAAAACAATCAGATTTCATATCTACTACTATTTATGAGGATTCCCAATAGAGCATGAAAGAGGTGAAATCATGTTTCCAAGACAAATCATATTGAGTAGCAATTTTTCAACAAATGCATTATCAAGGAAAATGACTAGGCCTACATAATCATGGTATCTAAGAATCAATGCAGATAATCCACAATCATGAGTAACAGGGTAATGATTATTCAATAGTCAAAGAATCCAGTCATGTTAGAAATACCTCCATAATATCGGGCCCAACTTTATCTAATGTAAACATTAACAATGGGAGCAAAAAGAGTCATTATGATAAAACCGCTACCAATGCTACAACCTGCCATATCATGAATCATCATCCTCACACATTTCTATTCACTAATTGGGACCAACATAAGGAGAAAGATCTATATCAAAGAAAAGAGAAACTCATAAAAGAAAATGATTTGGTAAATCAAAATATAAAAATACAATTCAAATGGATTCCAAAGAAAAATAAAGAAAATTATCCCTATCAAACTCCATTAGTTAAAGAAATTATGGGGAAAAATAAAAAAGGGAATGTCATCTATCAAATATGTCCATTGTTGCAAAAGAAATCTTCCAATGTGAATTAAAAATTATATCAAGAATCTGGTCCTAATTCCACTTGGAACTCCATATCCACCTTTCATTGCTCATCTTCCCAAGTTTGGAGAGTCAAAGATTCCAAATTGTCGACCAACCCATCTACATCTCATATTCCTCATTGCATTCCACCCTCCACTTAGACATCCATGATATCCAAATCTTGCATTAACCATTTCTTGGTTGCAACACTTTATCATAATGACTCTAAGGGCATGCTATCATGATGTGCACATCTAGGTGAGGTTAACTCTAGTATTGACAATGAAGACAAGAACATCCAGGGGTTACATTCAAGTGCTTGTATCTTGGCAAAGAAAATCCTCCAAGAATGATATTTTTGTCACATAATGACAAAAACATCTACATCAAAACTACCAGGTGGTTCAAAATAAACCTCCAAAATCCTAAAAAACATTAAAAATTAAGAAAACAATCAAGAGAAAAATCATCCTCCAATGAAAACCACTTTGGTGGCACTTTGGGCAAGTACCATGATGAAAACCTAGCAAACAAGTGTATGAGTAGAATTGAGCATCTAAGTGCACCATTTCAGGTGGAATCATCTCATCCCCTCCATAATAAATCCAACATTCCCTTCATCCATGATAAATTTTCCATCCACCCATTCCATCTTCATCCCAATCTATGAAATTATCTTGATCTTGACAAAGGTTCGGTGCACATTTCAACCTTTCTTAGGGAAAAATATTGACATGGTCTTTCCCATTGATACTATTTTATCCCATGAAGTCCCATAGCCTATATATAGCATTATCTTGATGATCCTATCACAAGATATATCTTACGCGTCCTTCTCATGCTTATGCATTTGTTATCTTGATCTCTGCATTTTCTTATAAGATATCGAACATTTCTAGACACTAGGGGTGGGTACTTGCATCTTTCTTTTGAATAAATCTTGATCCATGTCCTATATCTCACAATGTGATATTGACATCATCATCTAGGTATCATTTAGAAAATCTCAAAACATCCATAACATTCTCAAAATTTTAAAAAATCCAAAACCTACATCAAAATTCAAAAACATCCAAAATATTCTAGAAAACATCCAAATCATTTGAAAAACCCAAAAACATCCACATACAGTCAAAAATCTATAAAAAGGTCAAAAAAATCAAAATTAAAAATATTATTAGCCATCATGTGCTAATATCCTAGTCCAATAATCAAACTATAAAGCTTTGAATAGTTATGAAGGAAAGGCCATATCCATTGAGCCCTCAAGGTATAGGTCTTTCCCCCTAGGTCCTATTCTCTTGGTCTAACCCTCAGAAAACTCAAAACATTTAGAAATTTTAAAAACCAAAACATTTGGAAAACGTCATGCAAAAATCAAAACAACCTCATAATAGCCTCAAAATATTAGCAAAAATTGAAATTTGATTATTATGAACTATGGAAATTTGATGAATGTGCACCAAACCTTTGTCAAGACCAAACAACATCGTGCAAAACTCAAAACTTGATTATTATGGACTGTCGAAACTTGATGTTGTTAATTAACCTCATAATATTCAAAAAAATTTAAAACATTCAAAAATCATAACACCAAAAATAGCCTCAAAACATCAAAAACATTGAAATATTCCAAACACAAAATCACCCATCCCATGTAATGCCCCACCAAATAACCTTAAAGGAAGTTGCAATTAACATCTTAAGTGAACTAATTTTTTTTTTATAAAGTGCATTTAACATACACATTCACTTACTAGTTAACAACAACCTCTAAGGCTACAAGGTTAGGATTACTCAAACCCACACAAACATATTACATATAACCATAGCCTTATGAACTTTATGAAATAACATCATACATCATAAGAATACCACATAACATAATAAGATAATCAACCAAGATACAATCTTATAAACATTATCTTAATCCAACAGTTACATCACTCATTCTCAGAATGAGACACTAGTACAAATGTATTACAATTACATAACTCCACCTCATAATCATAAGAGGGATAAAATATCATATACAAATTAAAATATTACAATGCAAGATAATACAACAAGAATCGCAAGCTGTCCATCTGGATGTCTCGCCACCAAGTACTGAAAATCGATGGGGACCCAACGGTTTTGGTGCATGTTCCACCCTACCAATGTGGTACCCGAAGGCCCACCCCCCATGCTAGGAGATAGTAACAAAGTAACATGGACAAAGATCTACTACCTCTAACCAAAGGCAGACTCAAATTGACTCATACTGTTATAACCAACCAAATGAATTAACAAGTACAACTCATTCACCATACAAGTACGAATCAAATACAATACATGTACAAATCAAATACAATACAAATACAACTCCAACATCACTGACATAGGTCACATTGCTTCCAGACATAAAGTAGATCAAGTATGTTCAAATAACCATACACATAAAATAATTAACAACAGTTGTCATAGATAGAGTGTCATCGCAAGGTTTGTCATGAGATCTCCTCTAGGCATTCTTCATAGGCTCCGGCACAAGTAATCCTGGTGGCCTCAACCGAATCCCGGCACTCATACTCACTCATGCGGAATCAACTACCTCTCGCAAGAACTAGATAGTTGATCTTGCCATTCCAGGCCTTCTCACTCATCCCAAGTCTAAACAAGCCCTTGTGTCTATGAGTGAGGATTAAATTATCTTGATTAATGTGAGAAGTTAGTCCTAATCTTCTAAGTACATTATTTAAATTATCACTTGATTAAATCACTCCTGAAGGTTATCCAGTTTACCTCTTTGGGCTCTGGCGCCTAACAGAAGCCACTCTTCTATTCGACAACACACATCCCAAACAATCCACCAAGGGAAACACAAGTGCATACCAACTAGGCATCATAATCCACTCCAACACAAGGAGGATACAAATAATAGAAACTCACTCCAAACATCTTGGAGGAAACAACACATAGTCCACTCCTTTCACAAGAGGTATAAAATATCTCACTCCAAACATCTTGGAGGCAACAATACATAGTCCACTCCTTTCACAAGAGGCAACAAGATGAAACCACATAACAAGGTCACTCCATACAAGGAGACACGTATCCCATAATCCGCTCCTAAACCAAGGAGGTGCAAACATCCCCGTTCGTGAAAACCGGGTAAAACTGAAAAGACGCCATGCACTACCCAAGGGAAAACAACTAGATGGCATAAAGATTCAATAACCCTTATCCTCTAAGTTCTTCTGCAAGACTTATAATTTAGGACTAACACTAAATCCCAAAACCAACAATGCAACTTGACGACATAGCAACAAAAGCATTCAAGTCATCAATCAAATCTAATATTTGGATTTCCTAAATCCATACTCATTCAATAGGTAGTGTTGAAAAAGTCAAAGACATGATAAGTAGATCATCTAAAATAATCATAACCCCTATTTCCCTTTTCATTATTGAAAATCTAAAACCATTAAACTTACCTCCCTTTACTGAATACAAAGAATTAAATCCTTTAAGAAAGTCATGAGGAAGATACTACTTTTGGATATACTAAATCCATATCTCTTTCATAATCCAATCACAATGATTCGATTAATCTAAATAGAAATTAATAAATAACATAATTGATTGCTTCATCAATAAAACAACTTCTTAATTTACTTTTAAATCAACACAAATCCATGCAAGTAAACTCTTTCCATTTTCTAACCAAATCTTACATCTCATTCAATTTTTTATTTAACACATTCAATCACTTTAATATAATAACATATTGTTTCTCTATCCATTTTCCATATACACTAATCAATCCATTTTCAAATCTCTATTCAATAATACATTGCATACATCTTATAAAAACGAAATACGATAATGAATTTTACACTTAACATATTTTACATGCTCCATATTATATCTAAACCAAACATATATATTAATAAACTCAATTATATAGATTCTTTAATATTTCAATCACAACGATTAATTTGTTCTATGGAAATAAAACATAATAACTATTTTCCTTTTTCAATAGAGATAGTTCCTAAATTTACTTCTAATGCAAACTAACACTATTGCAAACAATCTTTTCAATTTTCTATCTGGAATCTATGTCTCTTCAACTATCCATTTAAAACATGCAATTTCATCAATGTATAAAAATATGTTTTGGCTTATCTCTTTGACTACGCATTCAAAACTTATCTTTTCAATTCTTCATGCAAAACTAAATCACACGCACTTAAATAAAACAAGGTAAATACTGATTGAAAATACTCATGGATATATATATACATTTCAATATATTTTCTTCAATCATATTAACAAAATAAATATTTTCTTTTAAATCAAATAATTACTTCTATTAAAAAAATATCTTTCTCTATACATTTTCTACACATACTAATCATTTCTTTTAGAATACTAATAATACCCAATTTGCAAACAACAAAATAAAATAATAAAATATTATTTATTCTCTCAAATGGATATATGTCTTCCATATATACTAAATATAAATTAATATATTTAATCATTAACATATCTTCTATCCTTTGCAGAATATCAAATTGATTAATTCAAAATAAAATATCCTTTATCATCAATATTCCAAAATATAAATATATTTTTTCAATTAAATCAAATTAATAATTGGACCTTTTACATATGAATTTAAATTTCACAATTCAATTTTAAATTATGCATTCTTTAAATCAAATATTTAACTCCTTCAATTAAACTTTAACATACCATTTTAAAATAAACAATAATTCCCCCATATGTTTATAATTTTAATTCCACTAATCTAATATACAAATTTTATTTAAAATAATATAAATAAATATAATACTTTAGTATTATAAATTATAATATAAAATATTATTAAATAATATTTTAATATTATAATAACAATACATAAAATATTAATATTTATAAATATCAATTTATTATTATTTTATTTTCAAAGCAGCCATGGGAAAATATCTTAACAGTAGTCTCATGTTTCAAGCATAACTCAAAAATTACGATCTAGGTATTTGAGATTTTTGGACAGGGGTTAGAAAATTTCAAAATGAAAAAACCCTTTAAATTTCCTGAAAACCCAGTTTGTAAAAGTGAAGTTATAGGTGGCGCAACCAGACCATTTTACCATGAAAATATAACTATACTGCAGGTTTTAAAATCCGTTTTTTGATAATAAACAGAGGGTTTCATTTTCTAAAAACATTTTAAATGCATTGTTCAATCTCTATGTTTGATTTCAATAACAATAAAATCAAATTCTCCAAATAATTTAAATTCAACTAAGGTTTTCACAATTTTCACTCAAGAATTTTCACAAGCAAAGGCTGTAAATTTGTTTAATTCTTTTCCTCTAATATCAAATTTATTTTCTAAAACCGATTTAACAAACAAATCTTTAATCATTACTATTTTAAAGAAAACAATTAAGAACAATAAAACACAAAGAGGAAAACCTGGTACAAGAAGCTACAGGAAGAGATGAATTTCTGATGCAAGCTTCCTCCAAAGATTTCCTGAATTTTCTTCAATCCTTCAATGAATTCAATTCAAAATCCAACAAATGCAAACAATCTTTCCTTCAATCAATTCTACAATCAAACTTTCTTCAAACCCTTGTGCAAATTTTCCAAAATTTCTTCCCTGCTATAAAAATGTATTTTTTTCTTTCTAAAAAATTTTTCTCCCCTAAAATTAAAACATGTATTCTTATAAATCAAAAATACCTAATTCAACCCTAATTCACATTACATGCAAATTAGATATTTCAATTTCAATTTCAATTTCAATATTTACAACCCTAATTCACATTACATGCAAATTAGATATTTCAATTTCAATTTTAATTTTCAATTTCAATTTCACTTTCAATTTCAATTTCACTTTTCCAAAAACCCACTTTCAATTTAAAATGAAATTTCAAATAATAAATTAATTTCCAAAGTTGCAACCAATTTCCCAAATAAACATTTAATTACAATTTCTAATTTAATTCTCACACGTCTATATAAAATTCCAAAATTAATTTCAATTCTTTTATTTCCTTTCATTCTCTTGCATCACGTTTAATTAATTAATTTAATTATTTAATAACTAAACTCAACCCCCTTGGATTAAATATAATTAATTAAATAATTTAAATATAATTAATTAATTTAAATATAAACTTTTATCCACATTGCATTATTTAAATTAAATAACCATCAACATGATTTAAATGCAATTATTCTAAATATCTATTTCCAAATCAAGAATGCTTCAAAAATAAATAACATTAAAACAAGACAGACAATAACTCGACACACACAACTGATGACACACTAAGGCTAAGGTGTAAACTTGACACATGTTACCTAGCTACTATCTCCCGTTCAACTTAACCGTTGGATCGACACGCTCAAACCTGTGAAACCAGGTGGAGTCGATGTCATGTACCTGCAATCCTGCAACCAAGTAAACAACATCATACGATATATCCAACATATAATACACACCATGAAGAAGGAATTACGAATTCGCAGGACGCTCGCAAGTGAGTGATGCGAACTCGTCCTCTTCACCAATACACTCATCGAAACTGACACTTCCATCATAATTCCAATAATCTCATAATAACATCTCATGTTAACTCTACAACATCATTAATCCATAATGCAAGTGAAACAATAATTAGATAACTACATCCCACAATAATAGTTGTCGCTCAATAGTAGCACTCAAAACATTATAACAAAATGTATCCAGTATCAAAGTAATTGTAACCAAACATGGCATAAAGCAATTTGAACAAGAATCAAAACGGAGGGGTATTACATCCCATCTCACTTTCACTCGCAATAAACTTCCAAAACATAATAAAACATCAATACCTTCATCTTTAGCAAAATAAATAGAAACACTTGTGTGACACTTATCCAAAAATCAAACTTCAACATAAAATTAAAATCTTGATCATTATCAAACATGCCATTTAAACATCCTATTAGACAGTTATCAACCAATCATCATCCAATGCATGTCTTATAGATAGATCTTTCCTACAATAGACATTCATTTCAGATATCATCTAAAACAACACCCTTTGGAAAGAGATATGATAAAATTGACATTTTTGTCATTTAGATCTTTTCTTTTGATTTATATTATTGTTCCATTTTGATGATCTCTTGAGGATATCTAAAAATGATTTAGAGAGAATGGAATGAGGTATTTATCATTGCTTTCATATTTTGTACTTGTTGGAGGTTCTTGTAACACGACCTCGGTGAATACTTGCCTTGTGTGTGTAGAAATGGTCTCAAGTAAAATAAATGGCTAGAACATATCACGTTTTTCATACCTTTTGTGTATTATTCTCATTACTTTGATGGCTTTATTCTTTCACATGATCAAACAAGGTTTTTGTATGTCAGGTATGAACAAGAATACTCCTATCTATTCATAGAGTCAAATTCCACACATTAGATACAAAGTTACCTTGGTTCTTTATACCTTGGTGCATCATGTCTAATTGATATATCAAAAATATGGATAGTCATGATGAAATTAAACCTAATATTAAAGCAAAAGAAAAATCATCTATCTCATCATGCATCTAATAAAATTTAGAAATCCATTTGAATAATTATAGATTTGTTGGTATCTTGATTAATATCGTTCATTCTATTCTGCATCATTCCATTCTATCTTATTCTTAATAACATCTAGGTATCATGACAACAAAAATAATATGCATCCATCCTCCATCCATAAATTATCAACAATGCATGTCATACCATACATCCTGCATACATCAGATATCATATACAAATATGAAAAAGCAATCATCCATATCATACATCTTGCATCCATAGATCATTAGGAACAATCATATCGCATATCATGAAATATATGTATCCAAATATACATACTACATCCATAATCATATTCATATCCATACATCAAAACATAATAAAAATATCAAAGAATACACAATGTAATGACCGCATCATAAATCGCTCCTCATATATATATCAAGAGGATAAATGTCATGATACATGTCAAGTATGTGATATATCTCAAAAATATACATGAGGCTATCAAAAAATTTGATGAATGGATATACATCAAGTATGTCTACATCAAAATTAGATACAAAATAGCTATGTGTATCTATCCCTTGCTCCCCTGGTCCTCTATACTAGCAGAGGGTTGGCATGATGGCGATCCTCTTAGTGGTCATTGATGTCCATCTAAACGGCTTGGATCCTATGATGGCCCTAGTCTTCCTAATTGGCCTATGGACCCACCATCTGACCTATTAGGTCCCAAGGCACTCTTATGTGAATAGGTTGACTATCTCCTATGAGTCAAAACCTACATAAGGTATATGGTCCTATAGTAGGAGAGCTCATCCTAAACTACTCTTAGCTCCTAGGTATATCATGAAAGAGGAATAGTATCTCAATGTGCCTAGGATGTAGCCTCTAAGTACTATCGGCACAAAGGCTCTTGATCCAACTAAAGCTCTAACTGTTGATGGCATGCCACATCTGCATCTAGCTACCCCTATAGATGATCTTGCTTTGCAGTTCTCTGATCTCACTCCCTTTAAGAGAATCATCCATCTCCTGTGTGAGGATCTGAATCCTCTGATCACCTACTCTGGAACATGTTTTGTCACTTGTTGTTGTTTCTTATCATGTACAGGTAGTGGTCCCTCAAGAGCCCTCTATGAAGATACATTTCCATAAACCTTTACTTTGTCAACTCATGGCCTCTTTGCACCTCCTCTTAGTCTCTAACATCTTTGATGAATAGACTCACCCCTCTATCTCTTGGGTACACCTACTAGATATTTAAATTTGAATGGCCTATTGGTCATAAATCATGCATCATAATCAGCTATTGTATCGGCGTCATCTGGGCCTCTAGCATATATCAATGGAAAATGAAATAGCTAATCAAATTTTGTAGTGGTTTTCTGAATGTCTGTCATATCACCCCACTCTCTCTGCTCTTAATGGGTACAAGAAAACACAACCATATAATCAACTGGTGGAACAGTCTATGTCTCCTCGAACTATCTCATGACATGATCAGGAAGGTAATCTCCTTAGGACCAAAATTGGAAATTTTCTCTAGAATAGTCAATCTATGCTCTCGAGAGGTTAGTGGATCTAGCTCATCTTGCACGCACAATGTCAATTTTTAAAAATCTAGCAAAAAACCTAAGTCAAAATTCAAAAAGAACAAAAGCATTTCATCTCACAAAAGCATCCAATTGTCAAGAAGAAAATGTGTAGTTCTATTACAAAAGTGTAGGTTTATTGCAAAAGCGCGCACCATTAGAAAAAAAAAATAGTGTCGAGATTTTAAAATAGCACAGACTCCATTTTAAAAATTTGTGCCTTTGCAGAGAATCAACACTTTTATACAAAAGTGTGGAATCAATAACAAAGGTGTGCCAAAATAAACTTTGGTTCTTTTTTTCACCTAAGTTCTAAGCTACATTTTTGTATATGAAAGTATATGCAAAGGGGTTTTTTCAAAGTACTTACCCAACCACCTGAACTAGGAGGGCACTGGAACTCATGGACTCGATCAACTCAGTGACAGGTGTGAATAATGAACTCCATCGTCACAAGGTCTCCACAACAACTCTCCAAGGGAATCTCTCTAGAGCTTAAGTTTTCTCAAAGAAACGTGTGCAAATGAGTTGAGATTTTTTTTAAATAATCATATATACCCTCCTAAACCTAGGGTTTTGACTCTAAAAATCATTTTTCTAGCCTTTTATGCACCCAAGTTAGTATTTGAGCCTTTCTAGGACTTAGTTTTCATCCTCTATCCAATCAAACCATTATCATTTCCATGTCATGATATCAACCCAAAAGTTAGTTTTTCCACTCAATTTCTTGATGGGGCAGCATACCAACATTCCTTCATTCGCTGGGGCACAGTGGGGCATCAAGAATAATAATAATTTTGATTTGAGTAGTATCAATTTTTTGAAGCAACGAAACAAGTACCTCACTTCAAAGAGGGGAAAAATGTAGACACCTAAAAATATCCTGAGTATATCACACATCCTGATTTCGCTTACTAACACCATTTCTAGCATAATTCACCTAATTCCTCTATTTAATTAAATAATTTCCAATTATTTAGTTAAATTCATATGATTCTCCTATTAATTGAATAATTAAGGTTATTTGATTGATTCATCATAATTCATCATTTTCTCCCCTTTTGATTAAATAATGAAATATTATTTAATTAAATGATAATAATCCTCTTTGATTAAATAATTCTCAATTATTTAATTAAATGTCTCAATTCTTCCAACTTGCATAGTTAAATTATTTTCATGAATTGTTTAATTAGCTAATTTTCCTTTGATCCTCCAACTTGCATAAAGATTATTCCACATGGAATATTCCCTTTTCAATTTTGAATTCTTCCCTCCAACTCAAAATATATCCAACATATATCCTAAAATTAAGGGATATTGTTGAGTCTCTCATGGATTATAAACCCTTGATCTAATCCTTGATCCATGCCTCATGTATTACCAACCACTTGATCTATTCTTGATCCATGTCTTCATCCTCAATTCAATTCCATCCATTTATTAGTATTTTGAATCATGACCATTGATCAATATCTCAAGAATCTATAAATATCAAGCCAATTTCATATCAATTCAACACACATTCTTAAGAAAAGTTACACTCTCAAATTGATCACTCATCCTTGAGAGATTTGAGAACCTTTTGTATGAATCAACCTAATCAATCATCATCAAGCTTTTGTAAACAACGTGGATTATACAAATTTGATCAATCCACATCCCATATCACTCAATTTGCTTCAAATCCACAATGGAATGGGGAGGTTTGCACACTAGTTTAGATTAAATTTATTTTAATTATGTTTAATGTTTTTTAATTGAATATTATTAATGTTTTTAATCGAATTTTATTAGAGTATTATCTTTAATTGATCATTTTATTAGTTTAATTGCTTCATTTCATGTTATTTGATCAATTTAATCCATATACTTACAAGACTACTTGGGATTCTACCTTATTCAAGTCCCTATTTGTTTTATTTTAATCATGCATGTACTCTAAAAAGACAATACTTTATGAAGTTTCAACCTAGGTGCTATGTGCTATAATAAATGCAACAAATAAAATCTTCAAAAAAAGAAATATAAAGGATTCCTACATGTGTATGATGTGCTATATGTATAAAAGATATAAAAGTTATGAAATTTTCTAAGGACGGAAAAATTTGCTTGGTAAATGGGTCAGAGGCTAGAATTTTATAGAGGAGTGATCATTTTGAAGATAAGAGAGTTCTAGAGATAATGGGATTTCTCAAAAGGTTTAAAAAATAAAGGGATTTTCTTAAAAAATCATGAGGAGAAAGCCATTAAAAACGTAATTGGATGTGACATATAAAATCTAAAAATTACAATAGAATCTTTTTGAAAGAGAGTGAGAGATGATGAGGTTTAAGAACATTTTTTTATGGAGCTTAAGTGTGTTGTTTTAAAAAAAAAAACACCACAAAGGTTATATTTTGATTATTTTAATATATTTTATTTTATTTTGATACTACACTAATTATAGTGGTGAATGATTCACTACTTTTATTGCATTAGTATTTAAGTTGACAAAGATTTTTATAAAATTTAGGAAATGTTTAGAAATATAAACTAGTTAGTTAGATCTACTTGGCATCCTTACAATGGGTAAAAAGGGCTAAGAATTTGGTTAAATGAAGCCTAAAATATGCTAAGGCAGTGAACACTAAAATAAATGTATTACATAGAGTATAATTTGTAAATTATGCATTGTTTACTCCATATTTTATCCCCATATTAGTAGGCTTATGGCACTAGGTTATAAAGTGAAAGAAAAAGATAATAATCTAGATATAATTCTATTTTCATAAAATAATGAAACAAATAATTTAATGGAGAAAATACAAGCACAACACTAGATTTAATGTGGGAAACCCTTGAAGGAAAAAAACTCACCAACATAAAACAAGGTTCTTCTTTGTATTCATAGTAAAAGATATCACAATACAAAGGAGATAAACCCTATATGCTCTCAAAGAAATATGTGGCTCATTTCCTGCAATAATTTTGGTAGCATTTAAGTTTCTACAAGCAACAGCCTTCCTAAACAACTCATCACAAACACACAATATATAGATAAGGGTCAACTCAAAAAATTCTTGCCAAGTTTTTGTAATTAATGTAAGGAAGATAAGGTAGTGTAACAACTTCCTACACTAAAATTGAGAGAAGGAAACACAAAAAAATAGATCTGAACAGTTACAAAAACTAAAACTAAAACAAACACAAACAAAATTCATACCACAACACAATGATTTACATGGGGAAAACCCTTTTGGGAGAAAAACCCCACACTCCAAAAGCCTCTTGATATATTATTCTAAAATTAGCAAGATCACTATAATTGCAAAGAAATATTTCTCACAAGAAAATCACCAACTAGAGATTTGGAAGAAAATAAAAAAACTATAAGACTCTTACACTCAACCTCCATCTCATACACCTAATATATAGGAGATATAATACATGAAACCATCAAATGGTATTATAAAACCATGAGATAAAACCACCTAAAAAGTGTCACCCATCCTTATCTCCAATAACAAATGCCTATAATGTTTCAAAACACACACCACCATGTGTAGCTCCCATTTCACATCTCAATTATGTGTCCAACACATTTTTACATCTCTCATATTAGGAGACCCAACTTCCAAAGGACATAAATTTTCGTCTAAGTGTCCAGTTGACGAATTGTTTGAACCACCAAAAATCTTGTGAAGTTCTCTATCAAGCTATAACCAAAATTTCTAGTTAAAACCACTTTTAGGCCCAAAAAAGTGTATCTAAGGCCTTCAAACAAGACTTTTAAACTTTCAAAAATAAAAAAAAACTTTAATGTCTTTAAATGCAGACATGATCTTGCAACAAAACTTTACAAGAATGCTTATTTAGCCATTCCAAAGCTTTGGGAAAAATTACACACCAATCCATGCTAAAATTTAAACTTATTGTATATAGTATCCTTGTGTAATTGAAGGTTTTAGACACCTTTTTCCTAATAATCAATGCACCTAATTGGGATTTCCAATAGTCAACACCCAAGAGTTATAATAGATCTTGAAATGACCCTTAATACATTTTGCACTACATATGTCATTTCTTCTTGTGACATACCTACATACATAAAATACATTTTTCAAATTTCATATACAAAAAATCCATCAATAAATATTAAGCAACCCAAAGTGTGGCTTCACACCCCAAATGAGCCACAACTTTACAAAAAATATTCATATTTTATGTAATATGTACAACACCTTTTCCATCATTCTCCCACTTGTTGTATACATCATATGAGGGTCACACATAGAAAAAATGAATCACATAGAAATCATACACCATGTGAGATTCTATATGCTTACTTTCTTTGTAAGAGAATCTATAAAATTCTCCAAAGTGTTCACCTTCTCAATCAACACCTTTTTGTCCTGAACCTTGTCAAGAATAAAATTTTATTACATATTATTGAGCTTTGTCTATACATGAAAATTATGGTTATTTTCCAAATTTATAACACTTTGACTATCATAGTCAAACCTCACTAACTCATATTAGGCCAACATCTAAACACAATTTCTCAAGCCACACCACCTCTTGCATGAGTAGCTACAATGTACTTAGCTTCTATAATTAAAAGAGAAGCCTTAACCTATATTTTTATCATCCAAATTATTGCACCACTAAATAGGCTAAACATATAACCATTATTAGGTCTTCTATTGACAACATCACCTTCCCAAGATACATCAATAAAACACTAAATATCTATTTTTATAGTTATATTGGGTCTTCCTTGGTAGAAAATAGAATATTTTTAACTTCCATGAAGACATTTGACAACCCTCTTAATTAGTATATAATTATCTTTTCCCAAATGGGATATATATATATATTTATTTACTTGAGACTCTCATTGCTTGGGAAATATTTGGTCTAGTGCAAACCATATCATACATAAAGATACCAATAAAATTGCACTTAGAACATTACTCATTTCCTCTACCTCACCATATGTATTTGGATTTTTTTCCATTAATAACTTTACTTTCGCAAGGATAGAAACATTAATTAGCTTACACTCTTAAATTATGAATCTTTGCAACACAAAATCAACACACTTCTTTTGAGTTGACTATTTTTTCCATTTTTTCTATCTCTATTGATTTCCATGCCTAAGTAAACCTAAAACCTCTTAGATCCTTCATATTAAATAGAAGTGAAAGATAGAATTGAAGTATTGTATCATATCCATATTGTTATGTAAACTATTTTTTACCTTTTTCTACAAAGTTCTCAATATATGTCATATAGATTTCCTCCTCCAAATCACCATGTAAAAATGATATCTTAGTATCCATTTTCTCAATCTCTAGGTCATATGAAATAATAATAGAAGATAAAAACATAACAGAAGTTAATTTTACAATAAAGATAAAGGGTAAAAGAAAGAAGTTGGGTCTACAAAGAAGGGAAGTTTTGGCCCAAAAAAAATGTCAAAAGGAATGGATACTTGTTTAGGAAGATGATCCTGAGCCTAAATTCAAATGGCCACCCATTTCGCTTTGGGTACCTATTACAAAATGGGTACCCATTTAGAAATGGGTACCTATTTCGAAAAGGTATTTATTTTTTTTTAAACTATCAATTCATTTTCACCTATAACTTTTGCAGCCAGAGAGAGCAATTAGAGGAGAATGAGTACCCTTTTTTAAGCCATTTACACCATAAAATTGCATCTTCCACCTCATCCCTTCTATATACTCAATCTCAACAACCTCCAAGTTAGTATTTGTTCTTTTTCTCTTTATATTTAACATTTTTTGTTTGTAATTATGGTTAAAAATTTAATTATATAATGTAACATTTAGGGTTTTTAATTTCATGGTTTATATTTTTATTTATTTTAATTTTTGTAATTAGTTTTAATTATATAGTTTATAAATTATATTTGTAAACATATTCATCCAAATAATATATACATGTACAATAAACTAAAAACTAGAACCTAGACCTAAAATCTAAAACCCTAAACCCTAAACCATAATGGATTCATTCCTAACATTATAAATAAATGATCACTGAGAATATGAATGCTCACTAGTATTGGAAAAGCTAATCCCTGAACTATGGAATTAAATCACCACTACCACTTTCAACCTCTTGGTTGGCATAATACTCTCAAAACCTTGCATAGATTCTAAATAAAAGTAGCTATGATATCATAATTCAATTAATCATTGATTGTATAACCCTAGTTTACATTAAACATGGATTGTATATGCTAGCTCTTGACAACTCTCTCCTAATAATTTTCCTCTACTTTAAAGGTTTAGAAAGTTCTAGTATATATACATGTTAAGAATGATAAAATAATTAGAAGAAATATAAGGTATACATCATAACAAGAATACCATTTACCAAATTTGATATGTTATATAATTGTGCTTAATTTAATTGATTGCATATACATAAGAAGTTAGTTTTTTTAAGAAATTGTTTAACATTTATAGTGCATAAGTGAATGATAATAGTATGTAAATCTAGAATTATGTTATGTAATATTAGTGAGAAAGGATTGAGGAGTGGAAAATATAACAGATATTATGAGAATACGAAGAATTGTTAGAGTAGGTATTAGGAGAATATCCATGATTGATTATACAAAAATATGGTTTAAGAGAATAGGTTTCAAGTAATACTATCTTCATTAGGCCAAGGTCTTTTACTTTATATCTAGAGTGCGCTAATATCTTGAACCCTTTTCCATATAATATTTCAAGTTTATGAGAAGAGAAAGGGGGATCTATAGTGCTAGGAGCAACTAAACTAATGTCATAATCAATGATGTGTAACTTTTATGTGTAGAATATGATAGGGGATTTGGGAAAATATGATTATTAAATGAATGAACATATTTATGGGAAGAGGAGGGAGAAGATGAAGGGGGGCCTTTAGAGGAGGGAAAAAAATATTTTGAAGAAAGGGTAGTTAAATTATAAGAGGGGACATGAAGGGGTATGACTATGAGGATTTAATGACTTATTGATAAAAATTTAGTTTCATTGATACAACTTGCTGCACTAGATATACTACTATATAACTATGTACAAAATTTTTCATATCATTCTCTTTCTTCCCATATGTACACATGAGATTAGTGTAACGTAAGAAACTTGAGTAGTAATGTGTGAAACCTATTTATCCTCTAAGTATTTAACAATATTATGAAGAAGTATTAGGAGGTGATTTGGGTGCGCCTTTATTGATGAAATTTGTGACTAGGAAAAATATAATTTTATATAACAACAACTTGACAAAATTGAAAAAGGACTTCACTGACATATATAATATAAATTTTATTTACATTCATAAATTTTAAACATCTATAAAGGGTGGAGATATTGACACACATTCATGGAGCCATAGTCATCCAAGCTAAATATCATAAATGAGTTTACTAGGTTTGATAGAAAAAAGTGTGTTTTAATTTTGACATGATCTATTGTGATAGGTAATGTAATATTTTTTAAGGCTTGTTGGATGATGTCTTTAAGAGAAAGAAAATTCTAAAATAGTTTCAAAAGAGATATTTTATCTTGTGTGGATTGCAATTTCTCCATGAGATCATATTCTTTAGGGTTATTTGCAAAAATATGGCATGAAGGGGGAAGATTAATAGTATTAGAGGGAAGGGAAGTTGGGATTGATATGTTTTTTTTAATTTCATTGAATGTCATGAGTATGACTAATTGTATAATTTAATGTATGTCAGGGGAGGAGAATTTTTTATTCAAAGTGGGAGAAGATGGAGGAAAACCTTATACTATAAGTTTTGGCATGGGAGTGGTTTGGACAATAATTTTAGGAGGATAATGTGGTATAATTATGGTTTGTATGGGAGAGATATAAATATTATGTATATTGGATTAGAGGGGTCTCTGAACTTTCCAGTGGATCTTGTAAGCACACATGTATTGGCATGTGTTTGGTTACAAGAATATAGATAAGGTGAGAGTAACTAATGGGAATTAAATTATGAATTGAGGTTCATGTTTTGGATATATGTGGTCTTATTGATAAATGTAATTAGTATCTCATAAAAGGAATTAAACAATTTGCCTATGAATGAAACTAATTATGTTACCATGCAAAGGATGAGGAATAGAAGATATCATAATATGTTAATCATAACATTCATTCATGGAAGCCATATGTAATTTATAATAGATCATTTTTTAGAAAATATAGAGAATATCATATAACTGAAAAATGAAGAAGGGGCGGGGACCCTAGCTCGATTGGCTAAACCTTTCATGTTGCAAGAGGTTGGTCATGAGTTCTAGTCTCCCCCACCCCCGTGGTACCGGAGGGCATGTCATACCAACACCTTCGGTCATGTTAAAAGTTTTACCAGGTGCACTACAGTTTATAGGGGGTCATGCTACCTTATTCCTGCATTCTAAAAAAAAAATATGAAGAAGACACATTCTAAATAAGAAAACATTAATAGTGAAAACCCTTAAAATTAGTAAAAAATTCCAATAAGATTATGCTACTTTCATCTCATCAATATGATCTAAATCATTCTCCATTTTTATCCTTTACAAATTATTTATTAAGAGTTAAAAAATAAGATTCCAATATAGTTTGGAAGAACTTATTTCTCTAAAGTAATGTGTAAAGTTATAGAACCCTATCTCCAATAAAATGGGTGTTGTAAGTTAGGGGAAAAATATTAGAGAAAAATTCATAAATAAATTATAATTAAAAACCCTAACAAGCACAATAGAGCACAAATTAGCATGAAAATCAAAACAAGAAAGAAAACCAAACCGATCTCCAAGCTAGATTTGATTTATCTCCATTTCTCTTCTCCACCTGCATGAGTATGCAATATTTTGAAGGATTGAATGATTTTACATGTTGATTGCTCATTTTTGCAGCATAATGATAAGATGAAGATAATAGAATAAAAATAGATAGATAGATAAGAATATTGAGAGAAATTTTGGCAAAGTGAGGATGCTAGAAGAAGATTATCCAAAATGACCTGTGAAAGGCTTGATTTATAGGAGAAGGCTGATTTGATTCAATGGCCAAAATTAAAATTCAAATTTGTGATATGTATGGCTAGGATTAAAAGTTTATTTTAGTTCCTATGATGCACATTAAGTGGGTTATGACATGAGGCTAAAATTAGGATGTGAGGAAATAAGTGGGATTCTTTTATTTATTTTGGAAGAAAAGATGCTTATGACACACAATGAATGGGCATAAAAATAGGATGTGAGTGAGAATCTCATAATTTAAATAATAAAATTATTTAAATTATTTGTGCATGTGAATATTTGTAGTCATGTGACACATGTTGCAATGTGACAATAAGTGAAGGATTAATTTGAATTATTTTGAGACATGTGAAGTGAGAATTAATTAAATAAATGAGATTTAATTAATTAATTGGGAAGGTGATTAAGTAGAATAAATGGGATAAGTGGGTAATGTAATGACGTAGGGTAAAATATTATAAGATGTCTTAAAAGGTCATGTATCGACTAGGTGATGTTATGACATGGACAATTTTGGGTGTCTACATTTTGCCCCTCTTTGAGATGATGTTCGAGATGGTGAGATTTATGTTGAGTAACATCATTTCAAAGAAGCTTAGGTATGGATAGATTAAAAAAAGATGATGCCACAACCACTTGAGGAAGTGAGAAGTAAGATGAATGAAGGAAAGGGATGATAGAATAATATGATGATGCAAAATATATGAAGAAATGGGATGATTATATAGATATGATAATGATGATGATGCCCCCTCAAGAGGATAGGCGGGTTGGACAAACACGGATATGCTCTCAAAATGAATGAGATGATAAAAGATGGATAAGATGAATGATACAAGAGAATAAGTAGATGAAAAATAAGAATGGCACGCTATGCTGAAATAAGTGAGCAATCATATGTTTGATATAGCACTAGACGTAATGCACCAAGGTATAAGGACCAAAGTGACAATGTGTCTCGTGCCCCAACATAATACAACCTTGTCTAGATACAAGATATGAATATTAGCTGGGAGTAATTTGGATTTGATGCAAATACAAATTGAAATGATAACACACACAAGCAAGCATGCATGCATGCACAAATGATACCAAAAAAAACAAGGTATTTCCCCTGTCAAGTTGTAAACCGATGATTAATTTATTGATTAGTGATGATAGTGTTGTCATTGTGGGGAACGATATATCCCTAGATCAACACAAGGATGATTGATTGATGATGATAGTGTTGTCATTGCAGGGAATGATATATCCCTAGATAAACACAAAGATGATTGATTGATTGATTGATTAATTGATTAATTGATTGAGTTTACAACAAGATTAGGATCAAGACTGAAATGTGATTAGATAATTTGACTTGATTGATTTGCATTTGGATTATTGCTTAGAATGATTAAAGATGATTGATTTGAATATTTGGATGATGATTGATGAATTGAATTAAGGAATTGATTTGCTTGGAATGATTTTGATTGATTGGATTGACGAAGAAATAATTTGATTTGATAATAATGATTGGATTGATTTGAATAATTTGAATTGATGTGTTGAATTGATTGGAAGAAGTGATTTGGTTTATTTTTGTTGGCTATTTTTTTTTTTGTCTTTCTGAAATGTTTTGATTTTTTTTGGATTTTGGAATATTTTGATTTTTTGGATTTTTGAAATTTTTGGATTTTTTATTTTTTTGAAATTTTTTGATTTTTTTGATTTTTTCCAGGACCTTTTTCAATTTTTTTGCATTTTTTTCAGGACTTTTGAAATGTTTTGAGATTTCAATGGATGAAAATTTGGGTAGCCCTTGTGCTAGATACCAATAACAAGGGAAAACCAAGTCTAGGTGCAAGGAGATAGAGGGGATTGATGGATGAAAGGGTGGGTGATAGGATAAGGGATAAAAGGCTCATGATAGATGAATTGATAAAAATGATAGGTCATAGTGAATGGAATGGATGTATGCATCATGAAAGAGAAAAGATGTGATCTTCAAATACTATGTCGCATAAGAATAACATGCCCCATTCTAGGTACAATACTTAGGATTTTTCATGACAAAGCTTATGACACTAAGATAATGATAGGCTTGTTTGGAAGGATGAGGTATATCAAAAGTTATCCAAAGCATGTTTCAACATTTTTCTTGTTATTTTTATCAAGATCAAAAGGAGGAAGAGAGGCTGAATGGACTCAATATGATAAGTATATGGGTATGATGGCTAAACATGGTAGGATAGGAGATGCTAAGACACGATATGATAGGATAAAAAATGATATGGTAGGATGAGACAACATGCCCCCAAGTGTAAGTGACATAGAATATCAACCTACACATGATGCCTGTTTTCCAGTTTTTCATCATGGTACTTATCCAAGGTGCCTGTTTACCAAGTTTTCACCATTGGACGAAGGGATTTCTCTTTTCTTTTTCTTTAAAAACTTCTTCTTTTTTCATTTTTTTTGACTTTTTTTATTTTTGGATAAGAGAAGGGAGATATGGATAGGGGGGACTCAAGTGTCTAGTTCCATGAAAGGTGATAGTCCCACTAGAGATGAATTCCATCATATGGACCATGTCAAATGTGATCATAGATGTTGGTAAGGAATTGCATGAGTGTGAGATGGATTAGGTAGATGATGGATTATGATGTGGATTATGTCAAGGAGATGAATGGGAGGCTTAGAAAAAAGCATGGACCATAGGAAGGTGATGGGGAAGATATGTAGGATAATTATTGAAGGGTGAAGAGATGGAGGTATGTGGAATTGTTGTGAAATGAAAGGGAACCATGACCAATGATTGCACACACTATGATAAAATTTGAAGCTTTTGATGTGGAGGGGTTGTAGGAAGCAATGGAAATGTTTTCTTACGAGATGGGTGATGAAGTGCTTTAGGTACCCACATAGACTTAGTATTTTTATGAATTTTATTTTGCTTGTGGGATGGAATATGAGATTCTTGAATAGAGTGGGAATGTGAGGTGGAAGTGGATGGTTGGGATTTTTGAGATGTAGATGCCTCATTTGACTTGTTTTCCTTTTTCTTAGGTACCCAAACCATTTTGTTTTTAGACTTTTATTTTGAAAGTATGGGCTTATATTTCTTTTTGGATAGATTTTTCTTTAATTCTTTTCTTTTGTGTTCTATGGCATGGGCACCCTTCATATTTTTTTCTTTATAGATAGAGGCATCAATTTTTTTGTTTTTGAATCCCATGGGTATGGTGGAATGAGTGGAAACTTCATGTTTAGACAATGTGTGCATTGATTGGTCATGATTAGGATTTTTAGAGGATTTATGGAGTATTAGGGGATTGGATAATGGGGATATTAGGTGTTGGGAGTAGTGGAGGTAGATTAGATGGATGGATATTAGGAGTTGGAAGCAATGGTGGAAAATTTGATGGTGGAAGGTGTACAGTCACATGCTTTTGAAATTTGTAGCATGATGGATGAGGGATGGCAACATATTTTTTAGGCGTATGATAGGATTTATGGAGGAAAGAGGACTTAGAATGGGTGGAGTAAGTACCAAAATCTTTAGATTGGTGTCCTTGGGGTGTATATCCAAGGCCATAAGATCATGGAGGGACCTTGACATGGATTGGCTCCAAAATACCTTATTTATGAAGGCATAAACCTTTACCTTGGTAGTTCATGTTTTGAAGCATGCGATGGACAATGGGGCTAGGTGTGATTTGTACACTAGACTTGAGTTCATTATTAGATGAAGAAGGTGAAGTGGATAAAGGTTTTTTTTGTCTTAAGGAGGAACATTCATGAATAAATATGGATAGACCAATAGGACATCTTGGTGGATTTTAAATGGGGTTGATGATGGATGTGGAAGGATCATTAGGATCTTGATTATGTTCATTTAGATCCACACTATTGGTTTGATATTTTACATTTACTTGGGAGGCATGTGTCTTAGCATGACAAGTGGATAATGCAGGATCATAGATAGGACTAGGTAGGGGGTGTATAGGAGAAATGGATGTTTCTTTCTCATGGATAGGTGAAGTGATAGGGCCTTTACCATGGAATGCATAGAGTTGTCTAAGAGGATCATCATGGCTTTCTTGATCATAGGTAGGATATGGATCATAAAGGGAAGCTTCATCATGAATAGGATCAAGTATGTTATAAGTGGGATCATTAGAAGGGCCTAGATCTTGATTAGAATGTGAGGTTAATGTTTCCTCATGCTTAGGATAATTCTCTTGACATGGCTCTTGGATTTGAGTGGAAATGGAAGTGGAAGGCTCTAAAAGAGGCTTGATATGCTCTTTATGATCAACAACATGAGGGCATGATGGAATTTGACTTCGACATATAAGATCAATAGGTTGTGGACCACATGATGGAGTTGGAAGAATAGGAATGGCATTCAAAGGTTCATTGGTAAGCTCATTAATGGGTGCTTGACATGGGGATGGTCTATTCTGTGCTAGTAAACTTTGGAGAAAATTGTTAATGGATTCTTTGGTTGATGGATTAGAGCTTGAGAAGTTGGATGGTGGTGTTCATGTAGGACCAGTATGCTTTGAAATAGTAATTTTATTAGATGATTATGGAGGACTAGTATATGGAATGGTGTATGATTCCAAACTTATGGTGGTATTTCCCTTTTCAAAAGTATCATTAAGGTGACCTAAGATTTCTACAAAGTTTTCATCATCACTAAGATCTATAAAGTTCTCGTCATCACTAGGAGAAAATTTTGACCCACCTTGGAGGATATATGGTTTTGGATTATCTTCATGATTAGGTGAATGGGCTCCTCAAAGTATGACCTTGGGCTTGTGACTAGAATTGTTAAGAATTAGGACCATTTTAGCAAGTGCTTGACTAGGATTAGGGTGATGATGATGATGTGGAATGATTGAATTGGATGACTTGGATTGATTAGGATGAAATTGATTGAAATGTGAATAGAAAAAGGATGATTAGGATGATTAGAATGATATGTTTATGTGTTGGTTTTTATAGCTTGATATGACATTTTTCAAACAAATGATTACACATGTACACACATGAATCACACACGCAAGACACATAAGTAGGTTTGAATTTCAAATTATGAATGTGATGATTAAACACGCACTTGAAGAAGACACATCAACAAGTCCTAGAACAAGTCAAGTAGGTATGGCCAATTAGGTCTTAAGCTAGGATGCACGAGGTTGACTAGGGATAATTTGAAAGAAAAATCATGTCACATAGCTGGGAGAAAGGGTAACCCACCCTTCACCTTCACTTACCAAAGGTACAAAGTTCTTTGGGGCTTAGCCAAGAGTGACAAGATTTTAACTCCCAAAGAAGCATGTCTTTCGATTCACACCTTGATTGAGGTCGTCCCTAGGGGTGATGAAATCCCCTAGCAGGCGTTCTATGAAGGGTATGACAAAAGAAAACCAAGTGATGTGTTTTGTATCACACATGCACTTGATTCACACTCGTAATTGTTAATTTCCCTTTAAA
This sequence comes from Sequoiadendron giganteum, assembly GCA_007115665.2. NCBI lineage: Eukaryota > Viridiplantae > Streptophyta > Pinopsida > Cupressales > Cupressaceae > Sequoiadendron > Sequoiadendron giganteum. The sequence goes on from CM021108.1 coordinate 201,444,245, forward strand.
AAATTGAAATATGTGTAAAACAATTCAAACACTTTGTTATTTTTAACCCAAAGTCAAAATGTATGATGAAAGACAATGGTTCTTTTTAAGTCCAATTCAAAATTGTGATTGCAAACAATATGTTCATTTTAAAGCCCCAAATTGAAGTGTTGTGCAAACAAGATTGATTGATCAAATGAGAGATAAAGATAATAGAATGAGTGTACCTAAAATATTTTGCTTTCCAAACTGGTGTGTATGACTGATATTGTTGCTAATAAATCTCCTTATGATCACCTACAAAATCAAAAAAATAATATTATAATGCAACCATAAAAAAAAATTAAGTTCATCAGAAAATTGCAATTTCAGATACATGTTTTTTAACATAGCCGAATTAGATTTGATTATTTGAAGATATTATGTATCTGAAAAATAAAAAATCAAAGAAGCAACCCCTACTCATTTTCTGAAAGCTTTCTAGAATGGTTAAGAAATTAGAAAAATTCTTTGTTTTGCGTCCAAAAATGTGGATTTGTGAAAAACATATAGAAAACAAAGATAAGATTATTTAGCACCTTATTTAACCTTAAAATAAAAATTGTGAAACAAAAACCCTCATTAAAATTTCAAATAAAATTTATAAATATAAACATGTTTGTAAAATTTGTTGATTTGCATCCAGAAAGTTAATTTTATGTAAAAACATAAAATAATGATAACTCCTAAAAAAATGGCGATAAACCCTTAAATTTTTTACTGGAGCTTCTTGAGATTATTTATAAGTTTTTGTGAAATAGTGTAGAAAAATGCAGAACCATTTGGAAGGTATGATGAAATTTGTAAAACTTGGGGTTTTGTCCAAAAACAGGGAGATTTGCATCAAAAAAATAATTAAACCTACAAAAATAACAAGCTAGATCAAAGGATTCATGTCAAGTTCACCAATGTAAGTTAGGGTAAAAATATTAGAGCAAAATGCATAAATAAATTATAATGAAAAACCCTAACAAGCACAATAGAGCACAAATTAGCATGAAAATCAAAACAAGAAAGCAAAGCAAACCGATCTCCAAGCTAGATTTGATTTATCTCCATTGTTCTTCTCCACCTGCATGAGTATGCAATATTTTGAAGGATTGAATGATTTTACATGTTGATTGCTCATTTTTGCAGCATAACAATAAGATGAAGATAATAGAAGAAAAATGGATAAATAGATAAGAAGATTGAGAAAAAATTTGGCAGAGTGGGGATGCTAGAAGAAGATTATCCAAAATGACCTGTGAAAGGCTTGATTTATAGGAGAAGGCTGATTTAATTCAATGGCCAAGATTAAAATTCAAATTTGTGATATGTATGGCTAGGATTAAAAGTTTATTTTAGTTCCTATAATGCACATTAAGTGGGTTATGACATGAGGCTAAAATTAGGATGTGAGGAGATAAGTGGGATTCTTTTATTTATTTTGGAAGAAAAGATGCTTATGACGCACAATGAATGGGGTAAAAATAAGATGTGAGTGAGAATCTCATAATTTAAATAATAAAATTATTTAAATTATTTGTGCATGTGAAGAGTTGTAGTCATGTGACACATGTTGCAATGTGACAATAAGTGAAGGATTAATTCAAATATTTAATTTGAATTATTTTGAGACATGTGAAGTGAGAATTAATTAAATAAATGAGATTTACTTAATTAATTGGGAATTTTATTAAGTAGAATAAATGGGATAAGTGGGATAATGTAATGACGTAGGGTAAAATAGTACACGATGTCTTAAAAGGTCATGTATCGACTAGGTAATGTTATGACATGGATAATTTTGGGTGTCTACAGGTGTAATACATGTGACCAAATAATATACACATTAAATCCAATATATCTTTAAAATATCTATAAAATATGTTAATTGAGTACTTTTTCAATCTACTATATTGAGGCACATCCACCTTATATCTCTAGACATCATCATATAAGTGAAACTTTCCCTTTTTTCCATTAACTTCAACAACATCATCATATTTAGGAAATAGGGATAATAAGTATACATACCTAATGAATGATGATAATAATGTATGTATCCCTCCCTTGAAGCAAAAATTTATTAGGATGAAATTCATGATTAATATATGATGTTAGGATAAATTAATATCAATTTTTTTGTAAACTTGAAATGAAATTCATACTAATTTAATTATCAAGTATTAATGGCATAAAATTTCATGTGACTACTTGATATACCACTAGGGTGTGCATTTTATACCTTCACCTTTTGAAACTCTAAATATCTAACCATGAATTAAGTTAAACATTTGCCTTATTTTTGGGCCAAAAAAGCATTCTTGAACAAATTGTGCAATATTTTTTCTACTCTAAGATGAGTATGAGATGGTGTTTTATGTGCTTCATACATGATTATATGCCTTAAATTTTTATTTTATATGACATAAATTCATTCCTAATATCTTGATAATCTAGTTACATCAAAATAATTTCCTCATTTTTCTATTTAAAATTTATCTATAAAGTACTAATTTCCTAATAAAATGAATCAAATTTCTATTATTTAAAATAATCTTATTTGTCAATTCAAATTGTAGACTAGTTATTTTAGGCATATGCTATAATATATTCTAGTAGATCATTAGGATCATTATTTTATTTTTCTTTAATATAAGAGATGTTAGTTTATCAAAATCACAAAGTAATTATAGTTGAATGTTCACTTGATGTCACATGTGGTCTAATTTAATTTGTTTAATTTCAATGTACAAAAAATTATAAATTAGTCCAAATTCATGTACATTTATGTTAAATTTGAATGTTTCTAAATGATGTATTAAATTTTAAATGTGTGTTTGATGTGATTTTTAGTTCAATTTGTACATTATTTAATGATCTCTTTGAAACAAGTATCAAAACTTATCTTAATATTTTATTTTTAAAAAACAATACATTCAATGTTTCATGTTATGTAATTAGTTTGTTGATATATTTTTTTCTAATTGTTTAACATGTAGCGGCCCTTGGTGGAGAAATTACCATTATTTGATGACTTTTCTATATATGATCTTTTGCATAATGAGCAGCCTCAAAACTCCTCACCTCCACCCTCACCACATCATAGCCCCCCACCTCAAAACCCCACACCTCCACCCTCTCCACCTCTTAACCCCCTACATTTGATCAGGCTCAATTGTGGGAAAACATCAATACAAACATAAACATTATTTAAGAAAATATTAATTTTTATAAAAAATGAGCCTAATATGCCTCCCCCCCCCACCTAGCATGTTTTAGATCTTTGATGCAAACTAATACTAACTATTTGATCTATTGATGTAGAATTAGGTAGTGTCTTCCAATGGAGAGAGGAGAGGAGACAATTTTATTCAAATAGACTATCATATATAGAGAGATCCTAGATCTCCACATTACCAAACAAACCATTTCCCCATATTTCATTGACCCCCATACTAACCTACCAATTCCTCCTAATAAAAAATAAATTTCAATTAGATGGTGTAGGCACCTACAGATAAATGCACATTTTTAGCACCAATGGTGGATGGTCTGTGATCATACACCACACACTAATTGTGATGTGCCCCTTTATTTTTTGAGAAAATTATGGGTTGAGTTTGAGATGGGTAAAAACCCCAATTATTTTGATATGAGTTTATTTCAAGGGGTTCAGGTGGCATGCCCCAACATAAAGTAGGAGCACGTATCGATCCTCATCAATATACTCTAATTCCACCTATTATTGCTCCTCCATCTTCTAGTATTTCAACATCGTTTTAGCACTAGGCAATGATGTCAACATTAGGAGCATTGAGTTCGCTCTCAAGAGATCTCATTGATCAAGCTACCTATATGGCAGTTGAAGTTGGAGTTAGAGAGCATGGAGGAGATGGTCCTAGCATCTCACATGTGCCACAACCATAGTTTTGTCAGAGTTGCATCCATCCATGCTATGGGCCTACTTAGGCATCCACTTCAAATGCACCTACATTAGAGGTGGAATCATTTTTGGATTTACTATGTTTTGATGATCCTCCTACACAGGTATGTGCATCAAGTCACATTTTAATTTATTTAAAATGTGAAACAATTACATGTATCAAAATTCACGTTTAATAACATTAAAATATTTTATAGAATTAGAAGCTCATTCATTTGGTCTTCAATCGACAGTTATACCACATGTTGAAAAAAATGTGTCAATATATTCAAATGATCATATGATAATTTATGCATACTTTCTAGAGTTTAGATTTAAAAATTTAATTTCATAATTTTATCAATTATGTTAAATTAAATCAAAATTTCTTTAACTTTATCTAATTTCAAGTTTCTTGAAATCTTCTACAACATGATACAGGTCCATCTAGTCCACGTGGATATTAATTTGAATTATTTGTTGTAGATGTGTGACCATAGGACATCATCTTGATATGACCATTTTTGATTTATGTCAATAGTTATACAAGTGGGCACACATTATAGTTAGGTAAACAAGTATATATTGACCCTAGAAAATTGTATATGTATAGATCTAGTTTTAATTTAAAGTTGCATCATTGAATTTCTTATTTATAAATTTTAATTTATGTCCATAAAATTTAGTTCAATTGTACACATGTGTGAAATAATATATTATATCTATGTAGGTAGTTCATGTGATATCCATGACTTGCGAACCACAAGGTGTGGGAAGAACTCTCGAGCCATCATTAGTTGTTATGCATGGGCCATCTCTGGTGCAGGTTTTCAAAAGTTATTCAATTTTGAATTTGCATGTACTTTAAAAACTCATTAGATGTACTACTATTACTTAAAATTTAAAATTAAAATCAAATTAAATTTATATTTATATTTAAATATATATGTGTTTCATATATATGTATACATGCAAGATGATAGCAATAGTCCTAATAGGTGCTAGCTAGGCTCTTGATTAGGGTCATTTTCATGAGGCCATGTCATTTGAGGTCCTAAACTTTACTAAATTTCCTATACAATTTTTAGGCCTTTTAAGTATATATGATTAAAATCATTTTTATGATTAATATTTTCTAAACTATTGTTTTCTTTATTTGAATATTTAGTGAAAGGTTGGAAATTGTTGCTCTATGTTTGGGAGATAGAACAACTAATTTCCTACATGTTTCATTCAAGGAAACCTTAGATATCTCAGTTCAAGGATAGAATGAGGGAAAGAGATCTGTAATAAGGTGTCCTAGGGTGTGATTAAAGACTAAAAGGGGGTTCACCACCAAGTTAGGGTTTGGAAAGACAAGAAATGAGTGTAACATGCAAAACCTCACTAGATGATCTAGGAAATGAAACTGAAATACAAAATAAAAAATTGAGAATGAACATAGGTGCACCTAGAAGAGAGACGAGGTCAAAATAGGCTCCAAAACCCTAAAATCTTGACTTTTGATGCTCATTGGGAATCATATGCCAGTCTAGATGATTTAGTCCTAGACTAGGGTTTATGTGCCATGTAATAAGTTCTTAGTGTTTTAGGAAATTGTTAAAGGGAAGTTGAGGAAGTTAGGCATTATATTTTGGTTCCAAAATATATTTAAATCCTTACCAAGCTTCGAATGGGACAGTTGGAGAAGTGATGTAACAAATTCATATAATAAAAAGCACAATTTTGAGTAATTTCCTATTAAAAACATTGTTTCCTTGAGATTTTTGAGTGTTGTATAGTCATGTACAGGTTCCCCATGCCCTCATAATTTCAGAGAGTGTGTATATGTGTTCCAATTCATTTCCTTTTGATTTGGTGTTTTAATTCTTAGTTTGTAGAGGGAAACAACAAAAACAATGACTGTCCCAATTTTGTTGAATCAAGAGTTTTGAGGGTTAACTTATGATGTAACAGTCAATCCACCTATTCTTTGACACCATATCTTGGTGGATTTTTTGATAACATGTTACGATAAGTTTGTATAATCATTTGGGGAAAAGGAGTTTTGTTTTTATGGCATTTTTGTGACTATTCTAGGTTTGAAGTGGGGTTTTCCAACATGAAAATGAGGAACCAAAGAGGGATTTTAATAAATAAATGCTTGTAAGGAATTTGTGAGGGTTTGTTGAGTTTGGGTAGAGGTAGTGGAAGATTTTTTAGGCATTGAATCGATTGGAGGAGTCATGGAATTGAGTTTTCCATTAGAACCCTTAGGAATTGCATTGGAAGTGAAGGTTTTTATGTTGAGAGTTTAATTGAGCATGTATGGCCCTAAGACCTAGAAAATATTTTGTTTTAACACATAATAAAAGACTTTTTTGGGGTTTGGAATTTTGGTGTGAGGGTCTAAGGGCGGTCTCTTTGGAAAGGTGGCCTAATTAGAGGCCTAAAACTGTGAAAAGTCTGATTTTGGGGCATTCGGTCCAAAGAAGTTGCATCTAGTTTTTTAGTATGTTGAAGGTCCCTAAAATGGTTATTTGAATCAATGAATATTTTTTGGAGTTCTTTGGAAATTTTGGTTAAAATATTGAAAAACCAGTGTCCTAGTGCTACAAGGACAGCTTCTTGCTAAATGGTGAAAATGGTGAATTTTGGAGATTTCAATGAATCTGACTTAGAGATTATTTTGAGTTGATTCAATTGTTGTTTGTATGAATGTTGAGAGTATTTTTAGGGCCTTGGTGAAGATTCATTTTTATTTTGCAAGATTAAAGGTTTGAAAACCTTGAGGGTGAGTTGATGCCTAAATAAATGATTGCATAATGAAGAAAAGTTATTTGGTGTAGAGTTAAAGTTTCCATTGTTGTGATTGATCTTCACCTTGGCTCTGCATCATAGTGGTATCAAAGCAGGGAGTAGATTTTTTTCGCATTTTGCAGGTTGAAGAAGAGGTTGAAGAAGAGGCAAGGCTGACAAGATGCCTCCAAAGAAGAATGATATGGCTAAAGAGATGAAGGAGATGAAAGATAGGCATGCAAGAGAACTCAGGGAGTTGGAAGAGAGAGTCATAGCCTTGGAGAAAAATAAAATAAGGGGAGTGGAAGAGACTAAGACTGAAGAAGAGGAAGATGGGGAGTTTGAAGATGTGGAAGAAGAGCTTACTCCAGAGGATCAAAGAATTGCAAGGTTACTGAAGGCAGTGAAGACTGACAAGCCTAAGGTAAAACTTGATGTTCCTAAGTATGGTGGTATTTTAAATGATGAAGAACTATAGGATTGGATTGCTGCAATTGATAACCATTTTGAATGTGATGAGGTTCCTGAAGAACAAAGGGCCAAGATTGCAAAAACTAAGTTGCAGGGTCATGCTTTGGTATGGTAGGATTACTTTCAATCTGAGAGGAGGAAGCAAGGAAAGTCTAAAATCACATCATGGGATAGGATAATATCAAAACTCAAAGGTAAGTTCCTACCCAAGGATCACCAAGCACAATTGTTTAAGAGATTGCAAAACTTAAGACAAAGGGAAATGGATATTAAGTCTTATATTGGGGAGTTTTATAAATTGAGTTTAAGATCTGGTCATCATGAGAATGAAGATGAAAAGATTGCTAGATATGTTGGTGGTTTAAGGCTTAATATACAGGATGAATTGGTTTTGGCTAACCCTAAGAGTGTAGAGGATTGTTATCAAATGGCTATCAGGGTGGAGGATAAAATGAAGAGAAGGCAAGACAAAGCAGCAAGAGGAAGAGGCAACACTTCTAGAGGAAGAGGATTCAATCCTAATTTCAAGGCAAACAATGAGAGTCAAGGAGATGATAAGAAGGACCAAGATAAATCTGATTCCAGAGGTGGATGGAGAGGTTCAAGAGGTAGATATAGTGGAGAAAGAGGCTCCTACCAGTTCTTAGGAAGATTCTACTCTTGTAACCAGCCTGGACACCCAGCCTTCAAATGTCCTGAAAAGCAAGGCTCAAGTTCTTATGGTGGAGAGAGGAGGAATCAACTAGTGCATGAGGATGAAGAAATTTTGACCTCACCAGTCATCAACCTTACATCTGAAGTTGGAGAGAGTTTGATGATTAGGATAACATTGCTCAAGGCCCCAATCTCTGAAGAATCCCCACAAAGGAAATCACTTTTTAGAATCAATTGCAAGGTGCAAGGTAAGGTATGTAGGATGGTAGTGGATTCAGGTTCAAATGAAAACATGGTTTCTTATGAAATGGTGAATAAACTAAATTTGAAAAGAGTTCCTCATGAATTACCTTACAAAGTATCTTGGTTAAGTAATGGTCAATCTTTGTTAGTAAATGAGCAAGCTATTGTAGATTTCCAGATTGGTGAGTACAAGGATAGTGTTATTTGTGAAATTCTTCCAATGGATTGTTGTCACATACTCCTTGGAAGACCATGGCAGTATGATAGATGTGTTTTGCATGATGGGAGAGCAAATAAATATACAATCATGAAAGGTGGTCAAAGGTTTTTTTTAACTCCTCGGGTAGAAGATGAGAAGGGTAAAGCAAAGGTGATTATGTGTGGTAGGAAAGAACCTATGGATATTATGAAAGAAATCAAGTTTTTTTATGTTGTGAGCAGGTGTAGGTCTGATCATGCAGGATCAGAAAATGTGATTGCAAAAACAAAGGTACAATGTGATTTGAAGGGGAGTACATAAGATGGTGTGTTGGTTGGGACTGTTGCATGTCATGTGGTGAGTCATAAAGAAGAAGGGACATGTGTAAATATTGTCAAATCAGGAGTACAAGGGACTGACAGAGGGAAGGGACTGATGACAGGGATGCAAGGATAGTATGGAGAGAGAAAACCTAAGCATATTGATGGGATTCAGTCAAAGGCAGTTCCAGGTAATGGTTTTCTGATTTTGGCTTATGTGCAGGTATAGGTGATGGGAGACAAGTAGGTTTTGCATAGAGGATGGAGAAGGATTAGACCACAAGTTTGAATGTACAAACACAATCACTTTCAGTCAACAATGGAGGATAGAGTAGAAAGGTAGAACAAGATGAAACAAAAAATAGTATGGAACAGTGGCAATGGCTTGTGACACAATGGTCTTTTGATCCATCTTGGCCATGTTGGTCTCATCCACTCATGGGACATGAGTTTCTTTTAGGGAGGTTGTATGGTGCAGGGGCACTCCAACCCTTAATGATTAATTGGAATTTTTGAATTTGCAAGGTCTAGCCTTCAAATTGGTTTACATAAAAAAAAATTTGTTTAATAAGGTCCCATAAGACCATTTACAATTTAATAAAATAATGTGGAGAGGTCCTTTTGAGAAAATTGTTTAAAAGTTATAAAGTTGGCATTATAAGTTGTCAACCTGCCATGTAATAGGTTCTTAGTGTTTTAGGAAATTTTTAAAGGGCAGTTGAGGAAGTTAGGCGTTATATTTTGGTTCCAAAATTTATTTAAATCCTTACCAAGTCTCTAATGGGACAACTGGATAAGTGTTGTAACAAATTCATATAATAAAAACCATAGTTTTGAGTAATTTTTTGGTAAAAACACTGTTTCCTTGAGATTTTTGAGTGTTGTACGGTCATGTACAGGTTCCCCATGCCCTCATAATTTTAGAGAGTGTGTATATATGTGTTCCAATTCATTTCCTTTTAATTTGGTTTTTTAATTCTTAGTTTGCAGAGGGAAACAACAAAAACAGTGACTGTCCCAGTTTTGCTGAATCAAGAGTTTTGAGGGGTAACTTATGATGTAACAGTCAGTCCACCTATTGTTTGAAACTATATCTCAATGGATTGATTGAGAACATGTTAGGATAAGTTTTTAGATTCGTTTGGGAATAAGGAGTGTTGTTTTTATGGCATTTTTGTGACTGTTCTAGGTTTGAACTGGGGTTTTCCAACATGAAAATGAGGAACCAAAGAGGGATTTTTATAAATAAATATTTGTAAGGACTTTATGAGGGTCTGTTGAGTCTGGGCAGAGGTATTGGAATATTTTTTAGGCACTGGGTCAATTGGAGGAGTCATGGAGTTGAGTTTTCCATTAGAACCCTTAGGAATTGCATTGAAAGTGAAGGTTTTTGTGTTGGGAGTTTAATTGAGCATGTATGGTCCTAAGACCCATAATTTTTTTTTTTTTGACACATAATAAAAGATTTTTTTTGGGTTTGGAAGTTTGGTGTGAGGATCTAAGGGTGGTCTCTTTGGAAAGGTGGCCTAATTAGAGGCCTAAAACTGTAAAAGTCCAATTTTGGGGCATTCGGTCCAAATAAGTTGCATCTAGTTTTTCAGTATGTTGAAGGTCCCTAAAATGGGTATTTGAATCAATGAATAGTGTTTGGATTTATTTGGAAATTTTTGGCTAAAATCTTGAAAAACCAGTGTCCTAATGCTACAAGGACAATGTGTTGCTAAATGGTGAAAATGGTGAATTTTGGAGATTTCAATGAATTTGACTTAGAGATTTTCTCAGTTGATTGAATTGTCATTGTATGAATGTTGAGAGTATTTTTAGGGCCTTGGTGAAGATTCATTTTTATTTTGCAAGATTAAAGGTTTGAAAACCTTGAGGGTGAGTCGATGCCTAAATAAATGATTGCATAGTGAAGAAAAGTTCTTTGGTATAGAGTTAAAGTTTCCATTGTTGTGAGTGATCTTCACCTTGGCTCTACATCATACTGGGACTCATATTCCACAAGTGGAGATTTAGTCCCACTATTAGGGTTTGGCTGAAATTCTAGTATTCTCTAGTGATTTCTTGTAGCTTTCCTCCTACCAAATCTCTAAGTCAAAAACCTTGTTTTGCAACCTATAGGTGACTTTCTGTGATCTTGCAATGAGACAACTCTGAAAACTTTCTTCAATATTTCCACTTAGTCTTTAAAGATCCTTCAAACTCCAAAGCACCTAGATCTGCAACCACATATGTAGAGAGAGAGAGAGAGAAACAAAATTGTTGATTGTTAGGAAATAGGGGTTTTCCTTGCTCAAACCCCATTTAGGTAATTAAACCTTGTGATGAAACCATGAAATATGAACATGAAACATGAAATATGAAAGATGAATAATGATACCTTGAATGATGTCTTGAGATGTAAATCAACAATCTAACATGAAGTGGCCATGAAGAATGTAGATCTTGATCTTGAATTAGATGTAGGACAATGTGTAATCTTGGATCTTGGATGCTACTTCACAATACTAGCTCAACAACATGCTTTATGCACTATTCCTTTGACATGATGATGGATCTTTAATTACTACAACAAATAATGAAGAAATTTTTGCTTGAATGCCTTAGAAATGCTCTTGAATACTCTATGAAGCTCTTGTGAAGTCTTAGGATGCTTTTAACTCTTGATTGCTTAGGAACAATGCTTAGTTGAAATAATGATTTGAAACCTTGTTTATAGAGAAATTCCATCTAACTTACCAATTTTTAAATCCCAAATACCGACATTCATGAAATTTGAATTCAAAACCTTTGCTCAAAACCCTAAAAATGGTCCAAATGGGACTCATACACCAGAAGTGGCATATAGGAGCAACCTAGGCGAGACTCATATGCCCAAGGTGGTGTATGGGTCCCACCAGGCCATTTTGGGCAAAGGAAATATCGGTGAGTTAAGATATTGAGTATATTTGTTGATTATGTCAAGATCTCGGTTGAAATAAGCCTTGGGATGCATAATAAAGGGTCTTAGGGGCCTATTAATGATGATATGAAGGTCACAAATGTAAGAGAGCCCAAAAATTAATGTGAAGGTGTAAATAAATACATTTTACAATATTAAATTGAAGAAAAATTAGGTCTATTTAGCATAAAAGGGTCTTAAACCTAATGTGAATGTGTAAAACACATTACAACACTAGATCATCGCAACATTAGATTCATTTTAATTTTAATTATTCCCAAATTAGGTGTGAAAATGTAGAGGATGATATTTTTTTACACTACAAATTTAGCCCCCACTTTAGTGAGAGGGGGAACATGCTTCAAACTCACACTAAAGTAGAAATTCAAGAGGGGTCCATGTGTACCGATGTGGATGGAATAGGATAACAAAGATAAAAGGAGGTGGCCAAGCCCCCAAGATCCAAGATCCTACATCAAACCAACATAAGCACAAAAAGACACACACAAGATGTATGATATGTAGTAAAACAAGATACAAAAACATGCAATGTCAAAGAAATAAAGACAAAATAAAAAGAAAGAAAAGGTGGATCAAGCTTCAAGCATTTGTCCTACATGCTATGAAGTAGATCTAGGCTCTTTATCCAAAAATGCATGCTCACTATGAGGCAACAAAACTTTAGGTTGTCCATTGGGTGAGTATCCAAAAAGGGTGGCTTACAAGTGCAACACATTGTCCAGTATGTAAACCAAATACACGCTTACAAGGGCTAGTGGAACCTTAGGTCATCCACTAAGTGAGCCCCCAGAGAGGTGATATGTTGCAAGTATGAATGATTTTGGTGTTGTTTTCATTAGTGTTGTCATTAATGTTGTCATTGATGTCAACAAAGTACATGTTATTGTAGTTAAAGGAAACAAGTGATTGCAGGTGGTGCATGTATGGTTAAGATATTGTAGAGATGTTGTGAGTACATGGAGATATCTTTATGGTATTGTAGGTGTGTTGATATGATGAGTTACCAAGTTATTTTGAGAAAATTAATAATAGTGAAGACAAAATTGTGTGTGTGTTCAAAATGTGCTCTGGTATGTGCTCTAAATTTATTTTGTGTTGATCCTATGCTTTGTGTGGATCAGTAGTTTTTTTTAAGGGCATCATTGGGTGATATATCCTGGATTATAGGTTTTATTTTGATGAAGAGTGAAATTTTTGTTCATTGGTTTTTGAACCCATGTGGAAAAGTTATTTGTCTATGGACTGGGAGAAATGTTTCTTCTCTACAATCCTTTGTTGGTTTGTCTTAGGTCTTACAGATCTGGAAGAAGGTGTCTAAGATGTGTTCTAGTGTATAGTGAAGCATATTATGTGGTTTGCATGTTATCTTCTTGTTGTGGATGTGTGTACTTCAAATTTCATTAGTGTTTTCATTAGGTTTGGCTGACTTGGTGTTTACATGTTATGCAAAGGATAAGTATCAATTAAGGAAGCATGTGGTTGATCCAAGATGTTGTTTTGGGTCTTGGTTAAGTATTGGTTTGGTCCACTCTCATTCTCATCCACCACAAGAATGTTGATTTTCTGACCTAATTTGAATCTGTAAAATGAAGTGTGTGTAGCTGACCATGGAGAAAGTTTCTAAGATTGAAGATGGTATAAATACAAATCAAGATGTTAAGGATTGAATGCCACAAGTGTGAGAAGTGAGATAGATGTGAGAGATTGTGTGAAAGTGAAATGAGGTAGTGATGAATTCAATGTGTTAGACTCTTAAAAGAAGTTAGATGATGATTTCTGTAATTATATGATCAAGGTTGCAAATGTGTGCAAGTTACTATGGTGGATCTTTTGTTGCATTGAGATAATGTTCTCTGTGTAAAATCCTTCTTTCTGTCTTTTTGTGTCTATAGGTAGTGAGCCTCCCTTCTAGACAACGAGTCTTATCTTGGGTAGTGATTCCTTTGGCAATGAGCCTCTTTGTAATCAGTTTTGCAATTACTCTTATATTATGAGTTAACCCTCACTGTGGTTTTTCCCTTATTGGTTTTTCCATGTAAATTTGGTGTTTCTAGTGTTTGTTTTTGTTATCTGCACTTCATACTCAAACTTAATAACAAGTTTAAGTGAATGTGGAATTGTTTAAGATTTGTGGTGAATGTGATTAGATACAATTGATTCACCCCCCTCTCAGTTGTCTTGTTCATTTCAACAATTGGTATGAGATATTTTATTCCTCGGAGAAGAGCTTACCCGCTTGAGGTAGATCTAATAGTGCACAAATTGACAATCCTCATGTTTGATGGATCTGACTACAATTTATGGAAAGTGTAGATGAGAGGCTACCTGATCTCTCTTGGCTACAAGACTTGGAAAGTTATTGAGACAAAATATGTTGAGCCAACAAGTGGTCCTTCTTCTGTAGATGAGATTTATGCTTATGAAGAAAATGAAAAATCAAGGTATGCAATCTATAGTGCTTTATCTAAGACTAAGCTAACAAAATTTATTTCATTAGGAATTGCTTATGATATCTGGGAAAATTTGAAAGATATCTATGAAGGAAATGATAGAGTCAAATTATCAAAAAAGCTAGTTTAGCTAGGCGCAAATATGAGAACTTGAAAATGGAAGAAGGTGAGGACATTGCAAGCTACTTTCAGAGGATTGACATTGCAGTAAATGAATTCAAAAATCAAGGTGGTACTCTGACAGATGAAGATGTAATGGAGAATATTTTGATGACCCTACCAGAGAGCTACAGTAACAAGGTCTCAGCCATTGAGGAATTTTATTATCCAAATAAATTTACTAAAGAATAATTATTTGGCACCTTGACCTCATTTGAAATGAGGAAGTTTGGAAAATAAAAGGAGAAAACAAAATCAACCTTCAAGGCCACAAAGTCTGAAAATAATCTAGATAGTGACGGTTCAGAGGATTTAGAAGCAAATTTTACAAGGAAGTTGAAGAAAGGTATCAGTAAGTACAAAGGTATGTTACCTTTTAAATATTTCAGTTGTGGAAATATTGGTCACTATGCTTCAAGATGTCCAAATAGATCCATACACAAGAAGAGAAAAGACAATAAAGACAAAAATTTCAAGAAGATGTATTATTTTAGAGAAGATGCTGGAATTTCTGATGATGAATCTAATATTGAGGGTGATAAAGATGAATGCATGTTTCTAGCCTTAGAGAATAAATTAGTATATATTAACTATGGAATATGTGCAAGTGAATGTGGTCCAAAAAACAAGGATGAGATGCAAGATACTTTGGTTACTACCTTTCATGCTAGAAAAGATGGAGACTATTGGGTGATTGACAATGGCTGCTCAAATCATATGACCGGAGACAAAAGTAAGTTTAGTAAACTTGAAAAGTATGATGGAGGATTAGTCATGTTTGAAGATGATTCTAGTGCAAATATTTTTGGAAAAGGAACAATTAGTTTTGATGTAAAACATAATACATATGATGTCTATTATGTTAAGGGCTTAAGGCATAATCTCTTGAGTGTTGGAAAAATGTGTAACAAAGGATTTAAGCTTGTGTTTCGAGATAATACTTGTGAGATCAGAAAAGGGTTCGAAACTATGGTAGTTGTACGAAGAAGAACATATGGAAACATTTATCAGTTTAAGGGTGTTGGTCAATGTTTTGTGTCTCAAGTTAATGAGATTTGGCTATGGCACCGGAGGATGGGACATGTGAACTTTGACAACCTAATCAGGATTAGTTCAAGATTTTTTTTCAGGGATTTCCCAAGAATTACAAAGCCTATCAATACTATTTGTAGAAGTTTTCAGTTGGGAAAAAAAATAAGGTGCGTCTTCAAAGGAAAAGAACAATTAACTATTGAAATTTTGGAATTGATTCATACAAAAATCTGAGGTCCCACAAGAACAAGAAGTCTTAATTGTGACAAGTATTTCATGCTTTTAATTGATGATTATTCTAGAATGGCATGGGTTACTTTTCTTAGGGACAAATCTCAAGCTCGAGATAGATTCAAGGTGTTCAAAGCTATGGTAGAGAATGAAGTGAACCTAAAAATAAATTTTTTAAGTTTTGACAAAGGTGGAGAATTCACCTCCAATGATTTTAATATGTTTTGTGAAGAGCATGGTATAAAGAGGCATCGTTATGCTCCTAGAACTCCTCAATAGAATGGAGTTGTTGAAAGGAAGAATCAAACAGTTCAATAAGTTGCAAGGACTATGATGAGTGAGGTAAATTTTCCTGAGGTATACTGGAGAGAAGCAATTCACACTGCTTTCTATATTCTTAATAGAGTTTAGATCAAAATCAATAGCACAAAGACTCCTTATGAACTATGGTATGGAAAAATTCCTCCTATTAAATACTTTAAGGTCTTAGGAAGAAAATGTTATATCAAAAGAGATGATGAGAATCTAGAAAATTTTGATGCAAGATGTGATGAAGGTATTTATCTTGGATATACAACCAAAAGCAAAGCATACAGATGCTACAATAAGAGATTGAGAAAGATTTTTGAAAGTGCAAATGTAAAAGCTGATGAAAATATGTGCAATTCAGTTGAAATAAGTGAAGATGAACGAGATGAAGTTGTTTGTGGACAAGAGAAGGATAAGGATAAGGAAGAAGAAGAAGAAGAATAGATTGAACAAGAAGAGGCTCTGGAACATGCTCCTAAGACTCCAAAATATTTACAAAAAAAACATCTGGAAGAACATATAATTGGAGACAAAGGTAAAGGTGTAACAACAAGAAGCAAAGTGGTAGCAACTGAAGTAAATTTGTGTTTAATTTCCAAGATAGAACCTAAAATAGTGTGTGAAGCATGAAAATATGAAAATTGGATTAGAGCAATGGAAGAGGAATTTCAACAGATAGAGAAAAATCAGACAGGGGAATTGGTTCCTAGACTGGTAAACAAGAACATAATTGGTACAAAATGGGTATTCGGGAATAAGTTGAATGAGAATGGTGAAGTAGTAAGAAACAAAGCAAGGCTTGTGTGCAAAGGTTATTCATAGGTCAAAGGAATATACTTTGAGGAGACATTTTCCTTGGTGGCAAGAATGGAGGCTATTCATATGTTTTTAGCATTTTCTGCTCACAAAGATTTCAAGGTTCGCCAAATGGATGTTAATTTTGCATTCCTTAATGGAGAATTGGAAGAAGAGGTCTACATGGAACAAACAAAGGGATTTCAATTATCAAATCAACTAGACATGGTCTACAAGTTGAAAAAGGCACTATATGGACTTAAACAGGCTCCCAAAGCATGGTATGCAAGGTTGGACAGGTATTTGACTCAGCAAAGGTTTAGCAAAGGCTCTGCAAACAATAATTTTTATTTAAAAATTAAAGGAAACAAAATCTTGATAGTAGTAGTGTATGTTGATGATATTATCTTTGGAGGAAATGAGATTATGTGCAATAAATTTGCAGAGGAGATGTAAAAAGAGTTTGAAATGTTTATGATTGGTGAGTTGAATTTCTTCCTTGGACTTCAAGTGAATCAAACTCATAAGGGAATATTCATTTCACAATCAAATTATGTTAAATAATTACTGAAGAAGTTTGGAATGGATTACTCCAAACTGGTTTGTACCCCTATGGTGACCAGATGCAAACTAAGTAAGGATGATGAATCTCCTAAAGTTGATCAGAGCAAGAATAGATATATGATTGGTGGACTACTATATCTTACTACTACTAGACCAAATATCATGCATGCAATATGTTTGTTTTCTAGATTTCAAGAAGAACCAAAAGAAAGATATGTTACAGCTATGAAAAGGATATTCAGATATATACAAGGGAGTCTAGATTGTGGTTTGTGGTATCTATTGATGCAAAAAATTGGTAAGGTAAGAACCTTTATATGAAACTCAGTTAATGTGAGGACCAATTGCACTAAACTGAATGACCTCTGGATTTTTAAATAATTCGGCTTCTTCTATACTTGGGGTTTGGAAAGGGAGGAGGAAGCAAACATATAGAATAAAATCTAACTAAGTTGATGCACCAAGAAGTAGATATGGGCACGATAAACCTATCTTGTTAGATATGATTTAAGGGACGTTCAACAATCTACTATGTCTCAGAATGAAAAAAATCAAAGATGAAATTCTGAGTAATTTATCAAATGACATAAAATAATTCCCATATGCATTCACTGAAAAAGAAGAGTACAAGACATGGTCTTAATCAGAAAAATTATATTGAAATTATAGAAGTTCTACAAATAAACTACTCAATACAATAGTGGCACAATATAATGCTTTATCAAATATTCTACGAAATAGAAAGGTCAAACAATGACACGGTCTGAGAGTATTATACAATAATATAAAAGAAATACAAAAGGCCTGGTGTCTTTCCCCTAATTTTTATGTATCTTCCAAACCCATTTTTGAAAGGAAGAAGCAGTATATATAGATATTAATCCCTCCACCTGGTGGGCTAGTAACAAAAAATATTCCTTCATCATGAACAATGATGCCCAAAGCAATGATTTTCCTTGGCCATTGCAATAGAAAAAGATTCAAGCCATGAACATGTTTTTTTACGAACTAGATGCATCCCCTGTGAACGATGGTAGTGGTCCCAACGTAGAAGCAGCAACTCTCCAGCAAACATGCATCACTAATTCACAAAGTTAGTTAGGACACATGGCAATATGGTACAACCTATTTCTTGTTCCATCCTTCCCTTTGATAGAATCCCCACAGAGGAGACACATGGTGGTAGGTCAGAGCCTACCATTTGTTCTTTTTATCTTATGATTAAAAGTTGTACAAGGAAGAAACATGGAGAAGTCTTTGTTGTTAGCATTGATCGGGGTTCGCCCAAAAGTGAATGATGATAGATGCTAGTGGCACGTGGATGGGGCCCGATAGGGAAGTGAAGGGAAGTATCATTGAAGTTCCCATGTGTTTACACTTAGATGCATGGTGGGAGCCATTAGAGGAGTGAAGGAAGAAATTTTTGTGAAGAGCGTCTGGCGGGAACGTGGCGACAACAGATGAAGTTCCTTAAAAATGGGCCCAATGATGCTTAAATATATGGGGCATAGGCCGATACAAAATAAAAACCACCCAGAGGGAGCTCAAGTAATTTTATGTCCACAACTTTTGGCAACTACCAGGGGCATTTCGACTACAAAATGAGGAACCCAAAAATTTTGGTTTGCAGGCTAGTGTCTTATCCATTGGGTGACACAATCAAAGCTTGGAGAGAGTGGTTTACAGAGGTAGCCAATCAGCCTCGGATGGAGTTGATATGTCACACAGATTCTCTTGCACTCCATGCAGATCAATCATTTCTTTGTATGGTAGCATCATGGATATACTGGCCCAAGACTCGAGTTGGAAAAGAAACCACGCTATTGGATAGGTGATGCCCTCAATATCTTCTACAATAAGGGGTTGACTGAAGCTCTGAAAATTGGATGTGTCTTGCTTCTTATCTTCAATATTCATTGCAATATTCTCTATTATGGCCACCAATTCATTTGAAAGAAACAAGAAAGATAAGCCCATCTAAGTTAGCTGGGAGAACCTCGCCCACATGCTATTCATGGTTTGATCCAATGTAGAAACACATTCGCTAGCATTGAGGATGGTTGCATGGCAATGGATTAACCTGTTTTTTGTTTTGGTAGCGGCTTTCCGGTCCCTAGTCCCTGTGTTTGCTAAGTCTTCATCGAGGACCATGTATAGCTTATGCGACATTTTTTTTGCCTCAGGAACCCTCTCCACGATGGATTGTGAGAACTGCTCAATCACTCCATGAACCTCCCTACCTGAACTTGTTGCCTGCACCATGAATTTGAGCATCAGTTGGAGAGTTAGACAGAAGGCCTTAACCTTTTCCCAGTATGAAACATATAGCCACTGGGCTACTTGAAGGAGGTATGACTAGGTAGTAGGGGGTTGGGGAAGACTCTTCAAAGTGCTGATCTCTATATCCTTTGAATCAACATCCTGTGTGAATTCCACAATCCTTTTGTTTGTGGTTGAAAGTTGTCCCTAAAGATTTCTTGAGTCTGTGATCCAGTTTTCTTCAGCCCGTTCTTTGTTTGTTGATTCCCTCTCGAGGGAAGACTTCATTTCCTGGACTTCATTCTCCAATTGAGTCTGCCAGTCCTTAAAGTTTGCATCCTTCTACTGCATCTATTTTTTTAATTGAGCATGTTGATGGTCAAACTCTTCATTTTTTTGTTGCATCTCCTACTCTGCCTAAGCCAACTGGTCCTGATAGCCTTGTTCTTTTTTTTGCAGCTTGGCGACTAGGTTGCGATCATAGGATTGGAACTTTGAAAGTTCCTCTTGGATTTTAGCCTACTTTATTTCAGCTTATTGTGATAAGCACATAAATTTTGCATCCCTAGCTTTGTCCTTTGCCAACAGGACCTTGACTCTCTCCTTGACAATTCTTAGCTATTGTTCTCTCTTCTTCAACTAGCAACCAGACTTGAGGAAGTCAATGGTTACCACCCATTGTGTCTCCTCCATGAGCTCATTTTTTTTCTTGTGGTTGGGCTATGCTCAGATCAAGTCCCATGGCATACATGTTTTAATCATCGGGCTACATCTCTCCTTGTGGTTTGATGATGGTCAAGTACATGGTTGCAAAATACATAAATTGGTGAGACTCGTTGAAAATATTCTGCACCTTTTGCTCAGTTGGCTTTTTAGCATCCTTTTCCTTTTGCTTCTGGACCCTGATTGCCCGTGCCTATTTTGTTTTATCACCCTTTGAAAAAAATTCTATCAGTGACCTAATGAGTCCACCTGCGAAAGGTGCACCGAGAGGAAGGGTGAAAGGGAATGAGAGGGTAGTGGCTCTGAGTGATTTCTTCCTTGGAAGATTAACTATTTGTGGGGAGTAAGGAGGAATATTCCAAAGCCCACCAACAAGAGGACTCAAGGGAAGCAATGGCGAAAGCGGAGTCATGGCAGATTTCATCTATTGGGAAGACTGGGTCGGGGTCGACACAATAGTAGCAAGAGGGGTATCAATGGCGGTCACGGAGGAAAAATTTTAAGTGATAGCGGATGCAGACTGGGCTAAGGAAAAAGGTTGAAAGGTTCACAAAGGAGTAATGGAAAATGGTGTTGCCTGGGAGAACTGTGTTAAACCTCCTACAACCATTATAGTAGAAGTGGACAAGGGCCGACACTTGAAGTGAGGGGCACCATGAACTCAGAAGAAGAAAATAAAGATTATGAAGCAAGAGAAGAGGGAACAAAAAAAACCTGTGAGGTAGATGATTATGATCCCTGGCTTGTTGCGGGCTCCTGACTTGCCTCAAGCTCTTGCGAACCTCTCTCTATAAGCCTCCTCTATTTTTTTTCATTTGATGGGTGATGAGTCTTCCACCACTATAGTCTCCGATTATTGCTATTGGGTTTTTCTAGTTCTTTTTGTGGTCCAAGTATGAGTCAGTGAAGCCCTCGCACATGATATGTTCACCCACACATTTGAACAAACCTTTATAGGTTTCTTCATTGCCTTCTCTTCCAGCTATGATTGGGTCTTCAATGCTTCTATTTCCTTCTCCTTTCCTTCCCCTATATTTTTCTAAGCTTCCTTTGGGTCGACCTCATCATCATCACTTGCATCGGAATCAATATGCACATTGTTACACAATTCATCAAACCTTTCATCCATCTCTATGCTCTTATAAGGGGCATCAAGACATTGGATTTCTTTTTGGTAAATCCATAACTCCCTAATTTATTCCCCCCTCTAGATGAATTCCTTATCAAATTATTACGAAGAGTGGCCCTGATTTGACTCTTCTCATTGTACTTTGTTGACTAGAAGTAGAACTCGATCCATGGTGGTCAACTATCCTTGGTTGGAATATGAACTAGGTCAATCAAAAATTCATCATGATCTCTCAGTGTATTCTGATGCTTCTCCCAGTAAGGTCGGGGGATGAGCTTTACCTTGACATGTTCAGTTGGTAAGTCACTATTGGGGTTATAATACTATTTATCACAAATCTATACTAGCCCCAAGTAATCCAGCTTCGCCTCTAGCAGCTTATGTGTCCGCTTCTTGGCCATAACCACAATTTTAAAGCTAAGCAGGTAGGAAAAAATTCCCTTCTTCCTGGTTGGTTCTTCAAAAAAAATATAGTCAATAATTGATACTTCTGGAACAATTTGAGGGCCAGCACCCAATTTGTGAGACATGTCGAAAGCTGGAATGGTTCCCTGATAAAGTCATGCATTCGAATGAATGTGAACTATTATCCAAGAAACCAGTCACATTTCAGAGTGAAATTATACATATACTTTTTATGGTCTAAGGTGAGTCGATAAAGATCACCATCCTCACTCAAATCTTGCAAAATTGGAGTCTAGAAATAATCTGAAAATGCATAATAATCATAAGTTGAGGAGAGGAGAGGAGTCCATATAGAAACTGGCCTTCTCCTTCCCTTTTCATCAAATATAACCAACCTCACATGTTTCTTGAAGAAGTCAGGGTTCCAATGCAAAAAAATATGGGCGAGGAAAGAAGGAAACCTAAACCTCTATTGTGTTTTGTATTCCCTTATCTAGTTCAGCATCTCCTCGATGATGAATTCTACAAAGTCATACCGAAAAAGGGAATGTTTCCTACACAATTAAAACCCCAAACCCAGTTGAAATTCTTGAACATATTTTTCAGTGTTCAAGCCACAAACAAATTCTATCATTGAGAATGCATCCTGCATGTCTACGAGGAAAGCATTGTATGTTGACAGAATCTATGGTGGCTTTTTCTGATCTTTCCTGGACCTTTTGGTTTCTTTATTATAAAAATCTAGAGAAAAATATTTGGTTTTCCATATTTTCTCCCCCTTTGCTGGAGTGAATGACTCCATCTTGTCCACTTTGGAGCTTTGTTCAAGCATGCATATCATGTTCCAGATAGCTTCTGCCCAAATATTAACTCTCAACTCCCAGCCCTCAATGGTCTTGGTATCCGAGTTGAAATTATTAATGGCCTCATCGACTAACTCTAGGCAGTAGTGCAAAAATGGGACCATATACTATGGAAGCCCGTTGAACCATTGCTTTTGCGCCAAAGAATCTGAGTTACTATTTTTCTTCATCCTCTCGCAGGCTACCTCCCTAAGAGTCTTAGGGTTCTTTTTAAGGATGGGATCGTGAATGTTATCCCATATCTCCTTTATTTGGCTCTGGCCTTTGTGGGTTTTTTTCTTTTTTAAGGTTCGTGTGTTTACCCACTTCAACTTCTCTTGTATCCCAGGCGAAGCATAAGAGATGGATTCAAACATATAGGCAGTTCTTACTTCACGCATGGCATCAAACAAGATTTTTAAGGCCCACATGTTTACCCACTCTCATTTCTCTTCACTTAGTTGATTCACTACTATTTTGCACCACACTTGGGTTTTCTTGGCAATTTTGCACTCAAAATTCTTTTGCATACTCAAGAATTTTTCTGAACCGTTTAGCTTTTGTATGCAGCACTTAGCTTTTTCTTTGATTTTTTGCCTTAAGGCGGTAGACAACGGTTTCCTTTTTGCATTAAATTAGGCATGTACCACCAAATTTCTTTCCCATGTGAAATGAATTACTTACCCTTTTGAAAATACAAGAATTCATAATGAAATTAGTTATCACGTCCTTCAACACGATCTTCCTAGGAAATTGAATCGGCGAGTGAAATCATTTGAACCTTTCACATGCTTTGGCAATTAATATCCAGAAAGGAATAATTAAGCCAAACAACAATGAGTACTTGAAGATATTTGAGTTTCACCTTTGCGATTTAAACATGCTTGCATCATGACACCTCAGCATCTATTCGTATGAGCGATCACTTGGGACTACCACCAACTTGCGCTAATTCATTACTGCTCCTTAATCTTATATGCAACAATTCGTACTTGTAGATGCAGCTAGGTGGGAATTTTGAGTTAACACTCGATTAGCATCATGATTATGGCACATAGGTACCTTAAAAATTTCTATAAATAGACCCCATAGTAACAGAAAATTCACACTTAGCAATTAGCAAGAATTAGTATTAGGTGATTGGTTAGGATTAACATTAGGCAACTAAGCAGAATTTGCATTTGCATAGAGCTAGACCTAGGCATTTGCACAGAAATTAGTACAACTATGGTTGCAGAGAAATTATGGAAGGATCGGGAGATTTGTCGAGGATGCGTCTAGGCTACAAAGTGAACAATTCACCCGTGAATCTCCTCTTTGAATGAGTGTTGTAATCGGACTACACTTGTGAGGTCTCTGACATAAATGCCTCGTATGTGAACATCGCCTCTTCACCTTCCATCCATGAGAAGAGGGTGTGGTTGGGAGCTATGTAATTTTCTTGTTCCAAGGATATTCTTTGCATTTGAGCGGTAAGTACTATATTTTCCATTTGTGGAGAGGCATATGTATAACCTCTTGAACTTGACATTACACCTTGGCTACGTTGTTTTGCCACCTTTTGTTGTAAATTCCCACATGGAAAATTTTGTGGCATATACACATCATCGCAGGGGAAGCACCAAGGATTGATATCTTCAGCAAGGTTGTTCAGCCCCACGGTTAGCTCTCTGCTCGTACTTGGTTGAATAGATCCCATCAGAGTAGGCACTTGCACAATTTGATTAGTTGTCTGAGCTTTCATATTTGTGTGCGTACCTCCTTGGTACTAGTTCTATTGGTAGGAGGGTCTTCTGCCTTGATAATTTTGATAGGTTGGCTTCAGAGGTGTAGACTGGTTATGTTTTATGTTGGTTACCTCATTTTCTAGGTTCCACAATAATTCTTTTATGTCTCTCATCTCTTCTTTTGAAGAATTAGATGTGGAAGCAACATTTTGGGGCACACTCAGATATGTGTACATAGATTGAGGAGGAGTGTGCGCATTGGTAGATGTTATTTCTTGAGTAGGGATTGATATGTCTAGAAATATAGCCATGATGGGCTAAGGTGGAAACTTCTCAATGTCTATCAGGTTGTTCTCTACTTTGACCATGATGTTGTACGCATCTAGTAGAGTGGTTCCACCAAGGGACTGGATCATCATAGATATGTTAGCATTAATGGATTTTAGGTAGAACATGAATGCCAACTCGGTCGAAGGCCGGATAGCAACATGAATTCTTTGCCAAGTTGTGTGGAATCAGGCATTGAATTTAGTGATGGCTTCATGAGGAGCCCACTTTATTGTCGCCAACTGATGGTAGAGTAAAGATTGATCTCCATCATTTGAAAATATCTCATAGAAAGGATCTCTAAGTTGATCCTAGGTACTAATAGTTTTAGCTTATAGAGTGTGGTACCAATCTAGCGCCTTGCCCCTAAAAGAGGCTACAAGAAACCTTAGTACTATATTTTGGTCAGTAACATTGTGCACCAAACACACATCTGCCACATCTTGCAGATGTTTGAAAGGTGTTTTCATGCCATCCTGGATGAATTTTGGTATAGCTTTTAAAGAAGAGGTCAGGATAGGGGCCTAGACGATGAGTGCTACAGGTGCTATAAGGGGCTTCTAGCATCCCATGACACATAATTTCTATTTGCAATAGGCAACATGGCTAGCGGAGGGATCAAAACGTTCACTGGATGAGTTCTAGTTTGTATTGTCACTAGCGGAGGAACTAACAAGCCAGGGTTATTTGTTGTTTGGGATCTAGTAATAGGTCGATGGCTCATACACCCACTTTAGGTTTGATTTCATTTAAGCGGTCCCACTAGATGTGGTAGAAAAAAAAATTTTGATGCAAAAAAATTGGCAAGGTAAGAACCTTTATGGGAAACTCAGTTAATGGGGGGACCAATTGCGCTAAACTGAGTGACCTCCGAATTTTTAAATAATTCAGCTTCTTTTGTACTTGGGGTGTGGAAAGGGAAGAGGAAGCAAACATATAAAATAAAATCTAACTAAGGTGATGTGCCAAGAAGTAGATATGGGCACGATAAACCTATCTTGTTAGATATGATTTAAGGTTCATTCAACAATCTACTATGTCCCAAAATGACATAAATCAAAGATGAAATTTTGAGTAATTTATCAAATGACATAAAATTATTCCCATACACATTCACTGAAAAAAAGAGTACAATACATGGTTTGAATCAATAAAATTATATTGAAATTATAGAAGTTCTACAAATAAACTACTCAATACAATAGTAGCACGGTATAATGCTTTATCAAATAGTCTAAGAAATAGAAAGGTCGAACAATGGCACAGTCTGAGATTCTTATACAATAATCTAAAAGCAATACAAAAGGCTTGGTTTCTTTCCCCTAATTTTTATGTATCTTCTGAACTCATTTTCAAAAGGAAGAAGCAATATAGATAGATAATAATCCCTATGTTTGGCAGGCCAGTAATAGAAAAGATTCCTTCATCATGAACAATGATTCCCAAAGAAATGATTTTCCTTGGTCGTTGCAACAGAAAAAGATTTGAGCCATGAACGTGGTTGTTTATGAGCCAAATGCATCCCTTGTGAATGATGGCAGTGGTCCCAATGTAGAAGCAACAACTCTCCAACAAACATGTGTCACTAATCCATGATGTCGGTTAGAACACGTGTTAATGTGGCACAACCCATTGCTCATTCCATCCTTCCCTTTGATAGAATCCCTGTGGAGGAGACATGTGGCGGTAGGTCAGAGCCTGTGGTTTGATATTTTTATCTTGTGAGTAAAATTTATGTGGGGAGAACACATGGAGAAGTGTTTGTTGTTAGTGTTGACCAAGGTTCACCCAAAAGTGAACGTTGATAGATGCTACATGGCACACAAACGGGGCCCGATAGGGAAGCAAAGGGAAGTATCCTTGAAGTGTCCTCATTTTTACACTTAAACACATGGCGGGAGCCGTTAGAAGAGTGAAGAAATAAATTTTTGTGAAGAGCATCTAGTGAGCACTTGGCGGCAATAGATGAAGTTCCTCAAAAAGGGGCCTGATGATGTTTAAATAGATGGGGCGCAGGCCAATACTTAGAAAAAATAAAAAACCACCCAGAGGGAGCTCAAAGAATTTTATGTCCACAGTATCCTAAGGATACTAATTTTAATTTAAATGCTTACACTAATGTAGATTGGTTTTTTTGTGTAGATGACTGGAAGAGGACAAGTGGTGGTACATTCTTTCTTGGATGTAGGTTGGTTTCATGGCTAAGCAAGAAATAGGATTCAGTTTCTTTATCATCTGCAAAAGTTGAGTACATAGCAACAGCATCTTGCTGCACACAAGTATTATGGATGAAGCAAACATTGAAGGATATAGGAGTGATGTGTGATGAGCCTATCCCTATCTTTTGTGATAATACAAGTGTAATAAATATTTTTAAGAATATTGTAATTCATTCAAGGACAAAGTATATATCTATCAAATGTCATTTCTTAAGAGACAAGGTATTGGAGAATGAAGTTAGGATTGAATATGCACCTACAAAGAATTATATCTTAGATATATTTACTAAGGCTCTTCCTAAGCATACTTTTGAGTATCTCTGAGAGAAGTTAGGGGTTACTTCCCCTCCTTATTTGAACTAGGTGCACATAGAGGTGCATCAGCCTAGTGGATCTATAGATTCATCACTTGTCTAGACTGGTGATTGGGGTTTACTCCTCAGGGGGAGTAGGAAGTATCATTGTTGTAGTATGATATTTGTGTTTTCATGGGTGCACTCATAAGGGGGAGTGATTAGAATTTTATATGGTTGAAGAATTATGTAAAAAAAAAAAAAATCATTGATCTCAAAGGGAGAGAGAGAGTCATGTGAAAAATTCTATCTATATCTAAAAAATTTGAAAGGGGGAGAGATAATCTTGTAAGGAGGAGAGAGTGGAGGAATGTTGTGTAGGCTAACTAATCTGAAAAAAAAAGAGCAAAGTGTGTATGTTTTCCTTGATGGTTTTTCATATAATGTGTTGCCATTAATGACAAAGGGGGAGATTGGTGAAAGTATGAATGAGTTTGGTGGTGTTGTCATTAATGTTTTCATTTATGTCAACACAATGCAGGTTGTTGTAGTGAGATGAAACAAGTGATTGTAGTGGTGCATGTATATTTGAGATACTATAGAGATGTCATGAGTACATGGAGCTATCTTTATGGTGTTGCAGGTGTGCTGATATGATGAGTTACCAAGTGCTTTTGAGAAAATTAATAATAGTGAAGACATAATTGTGTGTGTGTTCAAAGTGTGCTTTGGTATGTGCTCTACATTTATTTTGTGTCAATAATTGATACTTTCTAGAACATTTTGAGGGCCAGCACCTGATTTGTGAGACATGTCACAAGCTGGAATGGTTCCCTAGTAAAGTCGTGCATCCAAATGAATGTGAAATATTCTTCGAGAAACCAGTCTCATTTCATAGTGAAATTCTACATATACTCTATTTGGTTTGAGGTGAGCCAATAAAGACCACCATCCTCACTCAAATCTTGCAAAATCAGAGTCAAGAAATAATCCAAAAATTCATAATAATCATAAGTTGAGGAGAGGAGAGGAGTCTATATAGAAACTGGCCTTCTCCTTCCCTTTTCATCAAATATAGCCAACCTCACATGTTTTTTGAAGAATTCAGGGTTCTGATGCAAAATAATATGGGCGAGGAAAGAAGGAAACCTGAACCTTTGTTGTGTTTTGTATTACCTTATCTGGCTCAGCATCTCCTTGATGATGAATTCTATGAATTCATATAGAAAAGGGAATGTCTCCTACACAACTAGAACCCCAAGTCCAATTGAAATTCCTGAACATATCTATCAGTGTTCAGGTCACAAACAAATGCTATCATTGAGAAGGCATCTTGCATGTTTGCAGGGAAATAATTGTACGCTAACAGAATATGTGGTCATTTTTAATGATCTTTGTTGGACCTTTTGGTTTCTTTATTATAAAAATCTAGAGAAAAATCTTTGGTTTTCCATAGTTTCTCCACCTTTTCTAGAGTGAATAACTCCATCTTGTCCACTTTGGAGCTTTGTTCAAGGTTGCATATCATGTTCCAGATAGCTTTTGTGCAAATATTAACTCTCATCTCCCGATCGTCGATGGTGTTGGTATTTGAGTTGAAATGATTAATGGCCTCGTCAACTAGCTCCGGGAAGTAGTGCACAAATGGGACCATATACTGTGGAAGTCCATTGAACCATTGCTTTTGTGCCAAAGAATTTGTGTTGCTATTTTTCTGCATCCTCTTGCAAGCTACCTCCCTAAGAGTCTTAGGGTTATTTTTGAGGATAGGATCGTGAATTTTATCCCGTATCGCCTTTATTTGTCTCTGGACTCTATGGGTTTTTTTCTTTTTTGAGGCTCGTGTGTTTACCCACTACGACTTCTCTGGTATCCCCGATGAAGCGTAAGAGACATCTTCAAATATATAGGTGGCTGGTACTTCACGCATGGCATCAAAAAAATTTTGTGTTGCCTCTCCTTCTATTTCTTTTTTACAAATATAGGATGCTTCCATTCTTTGCAAGCTTCTCCTCAGAAAGCACACTGGTTTGATATGAATGGAACCTAAAACACTATGCAAGGCTCTGTGATGAATGAAAACCTAGATGAATTCTTGCCTTTTGTTTTGGGTTCAACCCACACCTGAATAGTGAATCTCCTGTAGCTATTTCTCTACACTTAGCTACTTCACTACTATTTTGCACCACACTTGGGTTTTCTCAGCAAATCTACACTCAAAATTCTCTTGCATACTCAAGAATTTTTCTGCACCATTTAGCTTTTTTATGCAACACTTAGCTTTTTCTTTGATTTTTTGCCTTAAAGTAGACAACGGTTGCCTTTTTGCATTAAATTTGGCATGTACCGCTAGCTTTCTTGCCCATGCGAAATGAATTACTTACCCTTTTGAAAATACAAGAATTCATAATGGCATTAGCTATCACATCCTTCAACATGATTTTCCTAGGAAATTATGCTGATGGTTGAAATCATATGAACCTTTCGCATGCTTTGGCAATTAATATCCAAAAAGGAATAATTAAGCCAAAAAATAATGAGTACTTGAAGGGATTTGAGTTTTGCCTTTGGGATTGAAACATACCTACATCATGACACCTCAACATATGTCTGTATGAGCGATCACCTGGGACTACCACCAACTTGTGCTAATTCATTACCGCTCCTTAATCTTGCATGCAACAATTCGTACCTGTAGATGCAACTAGGTGGGAATTTCGAGTTGGCCCTTGGTGGGATTTTCGAGGCAAGTTGAATTTTTTATTTATCCACACCAAGCCTATCCAAAAAATTTACACTACACACATTAAGAGTGAAGTCATTTTCAACAAGGGTTATTTTTATCCTAGTCCTATTGTATCTAGCTATTATCAAGAGAGGTTCATTTTTTTTTGCACTTCTAGTGGGGGTAACTCATCTTGATGGAAATTAATTTCTAAGTTGACCGAAGTTATAGCTAGAGTTTGGGTTGCTACTTCATTTTATTGCTCATTAGGGGGGATAGGAACTTATTGTAAAGCACTTTGAATTATGTTATGATAATGAGGAGACTTGAATAAGGTCCCATAATGATATCTTAGTAGGAGTATTCTTTATTTTCTCATCAATATTGTACTCCTTTTCATTATTTAAGGGAAAATGCGGACCAAGTAAGATAGGATTATGCAGTGGGAGGGATATTGAAGGATTTTTTCTTGGTTGTGGATCATTTACAGTGTTATATGTATGAGAAACGGTATTATAAATCAGTTGTTGTGAAACATTATTCTTAGGTGGGTAAAGGATAAATTCAGGTTTGTTTTGAGTTTGTGGTCATTGTGAGGGTGGGTAAAGAATTAGGGGACTTTTAGGATGTCTAACAAGGTATGTAGGAGGTCCAATAATCAAGGGGGATCTAATGGACACTTGTACATTCAATACCTCAACGGTTTCAATTTGATTTCTTTCTAATGAAGGGGGGTCTAGTGTCATATTTTCATCCAAGGAAGTCACATCACTATTGTTGATGTTGTAATTTTCTTGTACTGTGATATCCTCCCTAGTAGGAGAGTTTTTAGGAGAACTACGAAATATATGTTCATGAAATTCAAATTTTGGTTCCTCTAAAATGACTTCATCATAGGTAAGGGATTTATCGATGGTTGGATTGTCTTGTTCAATAAGGTGTTCCCTAGGGGAAGAGGGGTAACTAATATTCTCATGACTTTCATCTATTGTAGTTTCTAACATCAAAATATATTCTTCACAACTAGGAGAGATACTAGGAGAAGAATGAATGTGATTGTCAAGATTGTCCATAATTTTACTCCTTTTTCCCATAATTTCTTCCAAAATAAGATAGGTAAGGGGAAGAAACATAAAGAGGGTTGTCATAGATCTTAAATATTTGATTATCTAATACCAACATATCCTTATCATTTGTAACATTATCACAAGAGGAGAATATGTTGGGAGATGAATGTAGACTAATTGAAGTGTTATTTAGATAGGTTTCAATGGTCTCTTGGTGTATTATGTGATCATCATGATTACCTATGGTTGTGTCCTATTTTTTAGTAATGTGTTGCCTAATAGGAGGAGAGAAACAACTAGGGTTCTCAAAATAGTCATCGATTGGTTCTTCTAACACAGAAGTATCTTCTTCACAACTAGGAGAGATATTAGGAGAAGAATGAATATTATTGTTATGATCACCCAAGGTTGTATTCTCTTTGACTTGACTAATCTCACTCATAGGAGGGATACTAGGAGAGGGACTAGTGATGAAAAAAGAGAGAGAGGAGAGGACTTCATATTCATATGCACTTAACAAAACTTTCTTACAACACTCAACAAGATCTAAAAATAGAATATGAAGTATAATAACCATATTTTTTGCAATGAAAACATGATGTAATGATTGTCCTACAAACTTGAAGTACAAAAATGATAGTTGAAACATGCAAAAGGAGAATGCAATTTTCTGATTCCAAACAAGGTAATTTACTGATTACACTATGCAACAATCTAAAAAATGGAGTGTTGTAAATGTAAATTTTAAATTAATCAATGCATGAAATGAACCAAATTATGCTAGATCTAACAAAATTCATGTAATATAAACTCAACAAACTGAAATAGCTATTCAATGATAGCAAATAGAAGTACATAATTGATGTTTTTAATGTTGTAAATGGTAGTTTCAAGTCTAATCTAGGACTAATTTGCCTAGAGGGGCATATGATTCCCAGTGTGAATTTTTTAGGGGTTCAAACAATGAATAACAACCACCAAAAAATACCTAGAAACAAGGAAAAACAACCTGTATTGGGACTAAATTGCCCAGAGGAGCGTATGAGTCCCAGATTAGGGTTTTTACATCGATTTCAAAAAAAATTGAGTGAATGTTATGTTTTATATTTTTAATGATGTCTATGCTATATGAAATTATATATTTCAAATGGAATCCAATGATGGAAGATGAAAAAATGCAACATATATGCACTTTCACTAATGCAAAGTTTAGAATCCCTAGATGCAAATTAACTAATGCAAGACCTAATGTGAAGTAAATTTAAGCTAGATCTAGGACTATGATACACTCCAAATCAGAAAATAAGGTCTTCTAAAGGTCGGGTTCACCAAAATTAAAGGTTGGAAATTTTTACTCTATGTTTGGGAGATAGAACAACTAATTTCCTACACGTTTCATTCAAGGAAACCTTAGAAATCTCAACCCAAGGATAGAACAAGGGAAAGAGATCTGCAATAAGGTTTCCTAGGGTGTGATTAAAGACTAAAAGGGGGTTCACCACCAAGCTAGGGCTTGGAAAGACAAGAAATGAGTGTACTATACAAAACCTCACTAGATGACCTAGGAAATGAAACTAAAATACAAATAACAAACTGAGAATGAACAAAGGTGCACCTAGAAGAGAGATGAGGTCAAAAAAGGCTCCAAAACCCTGAAATCTTGACTTCTAATGCTCATTGGGACTCATACGCCAATCTAGGTGATTTATTCCCAGACTAGGTTTTATGTGTCAAAAATTGGAATATGTCAGTAACTAATTTGAATCTCCTAAAACCTAGAAAATAGCAATACTGGGACTCATATGCCACAAGTGGCAAAGTATTAGGATTTGATCCAAATTCTAGTATTCTCTGGTGATTTCTTGTAAGTTTCCTCCTACCAAATCTTTGAGTTGAAAACCCTATTTGCAACCTGTAGGTGACTTTTTGTGATCTTGCAAGTATGGAGACAACTCTGACAACTTTCTTCAATCTTGCCACTTAGTCTTTAAATATCCTTTAATCTCCAAAGAATCTAAATCTGTAACCACACATGTAGAGAGAGAAAAACTTGTTGATTGTTATGAAATAGGGGTTTTCCTTGGTCAAACCCCATTTAGGTAATTAAACCTTGTTGACGAAACCATGAAATATGAAAGATGAATAATTATACCTTGAATGATGTCTTGAGATGTAAATCAGTAATCTAACATGAAGTGGCCATGAAGAATGTAGATCTCGATCTTGAATTAGATGTAGGACAATACTTAATCTTGGATCTTGAATGCTACATCACAACACTAGCTCAACAACATGCTTTATTCACTATGCCTTTGACATGATTATGGATCTTGAATTGATATAATAAATCGCGAATAAATTTATCCTTGAATGCCTTAGAAATGCTCTTGAGTACTCTATGAAGCTGTTGTGAAGTCTTAGGATGCTTAACTCTTGATTTTTTAGGATGATATCATGAATTCTTAGTTGAAATAATTATTTGAAACCTTATTTATATAGGCATTCCATCTAACTTACCATTTATTAGGTCCCAAATGCTGGCATTCATGAAATTTGAATTCAAAACCCTGATTTCCTACTCAAAACCTTTAAAAGGGGCCAAATGGGACTCATACACCACAAGTGGCATATACATCCCATCTGGGTGGGACTCATATGCCCAAGGTGGTTTATGGGTCCCACCAAGCCTTTTTGGGTAGAGGAAATGTTGGGGAGTTAAGATATTAAGTATATTTGTTGATTATGTCTAGATCTCGGTTGAAATAAGTCTCGAAATGCATAAAAAAGGGTCTTAGGGGCCTATTAATGATGATATGAAGGTTATAAATTTAACAGAGCCCAAAAATTAATGTGAAGGTGTAAATAAATACACTTTACAATATTAAATTAAGGTAAAATTAGATCTATTTAGCTTAAAAGGGTCCTAAATCTAATGTGAATATGTAAAACAAATTACAACACTAGATCAAGGCAAAATTAGGTTTGATTTTAATGTTAATTATTCCTAAATTAGGTGTAAAAATGTAAAGGACGGTATTTTTCTATACTACACTTAGGAATTAACAACTCATTCATTTGGTCCTGAATTGACAGTTATACCACCTATTGAACAAAATGTGTCAATATATTCACATGATCAAATGGTAATTTATGCATACTTTCTAAAATTTAGATTTAAATATTTAATTTCATGATTTTATTAATTATGTTAAATTAAATCAAAATTTCTTTAACTTGAACGGTCGAATTTGGGAAACTACGGCGACTAGGATTTCTCTTGGATTGAGCCTTGAGGGAAGGGATCTACAAGAAAATTTTGGGGATTTTTGGCACAATGGAGACAACACCAGAGAATTTGTGAGGCGGGGAAGTACAGAAAAATTTTCGTGGAGGTCGCAAAAAGAGAAGGAAGCAAAGGAAAAAATCCCTAGAAGAGACAGCCTTGTTGCAGGTGGAGGAGACTCTTCCATGCATCAAAGCTGAAGGGAGAACTTCCTATTGCTCATGTTGCAGGAGGTGTTGGAAGTGATAAGGGGCTCAAAGCAAACTAGACTAGGGGAGCTCAAGCAAGACCATCACATTCTTTAAATCTATCAAATAAAATCTTGAAAGAAAGGAATGGAGGGCATTCTGGCTTACTTTTGACATCTAGATCAATCACATTGGAGCTAGATGAAGAGCTCGAGCAAGAGGTATTTTTTAATGAATTTTTTTTTCCGGGATGGGTCTGATAGGAAGATTCAGGGGATTTATGCCAAGCTTGATGGACCTACATCAATGGATTACTCATCATGGGACAAATTTTTTAGAAGGGTATATCCAAATCTACCCCATGGTTAAAGTATTTTTCATTGTTGTTTTTGAAAAGGAGCAGAATAGAAATAAGATTCTATGTGACTACCACTAGGAATGGAAGGAAAAATACCCACTTATGTTAAATCCATATCCAACTTTAAATCCAACCACTAAAGTGTTTGAGAAGGTTCCTATCTGGGTGAGACTTCCCTACTTTCCCTTACAATTTTGGTTTGATTCCTTCTTAGAGGTTGTAGGGAACTCTTTAGGAAGTTTTTCAATGGTGGATGAAGGGTCTTCAAACCTTCTGCACTCAACCTTTGCTTGAATTTTAGTGGAAATGGACATATCAAAGGCACCCCCAGAGGAGATTCATTTAAACACTTTGAAAGGTTGTTGGGTTTTGCCGCTGGATTATGAAGGGATACCCTTTAGGTGTAGAGTCTGCTTTAAAACTAGTCATTTGGCTGCTCGATGTACCAAACACAAATAAATCAAATCAGCCTCTTGGTGGAAAGGTGTTGGTCCTCAACACTATACGGTGGAGAAAAAGGTTGTGAGTCAAATGTGGTCTCAAGAGAAAAGAAGAGAGGAAGGGGATCAAGATGAGGATGCATTGATGGAGGAAGATAGAAGGGTGTTTCAACAACAGAAAGGTGATATCTTGATTTAGGAAGGGAATCCAGAAGAGAAAAGATATAATTTTGTCTTTAATGGAGGGGAGAAGGAGGTGAATACCAAAAATTAGGTAGCGACACCTAAATGTAGAGAGAGAAAAGGTATGACGAGATCACTAGAGAAAGAAATAGGGAATTGAAAAGTTGATGAACAAAGCTAGCAAACAATTGGAAATTTGGATGGTGGTTTGAAAATCCCTTATGAAAAACCATTGGACTGGTAGAAGGCGGCAGCAAGGATAGAAGAGGGTTGTAAAATGGTCAAGGGGTAGAAAGCAAAGAGAGAAAGGAAGGAAACTTTGCAATGGTTCTCATATCCCAGGTGAAGACAAGACCAATTTGAGCTCCAAACTCAACTTGTTAATAGGTCCCTTGTAGGGTTTATTGGTTTTAGGCTTGCTTTCTTGTAACGCATGTGAAATTATTGTCTGATTGGTTATGTCTCTTTGTTTTTAATTCATGAACTCGAGTGTATTATGGAAATTTAGATAGATTAGGGAGTTTATAACAGGAGTTTAGAGGGGTTGGAAAAGGTTTTTTTAAATTGACTTACAAGAAGATACACAATGTAATCTATTTTTATTATTAATAAAATCATCTTCGTTATCGATCAAAAAAAAAATCTTTAACTTTATCTAATTTCAAGTTTCTTGAACTCTTTTATAGCATGATATAGGTCCATCCAGTCCATGTGGAATGGAGAGGAGTCTTGATTTTATAGATCATCTTGACAACTAGGCTAGTTTTATTTTATGGACTATATATGTACCTATATACTCATGTATATATGTATATTTTATTTATATATGTTCCACTTGACATACATTTCACATGTTATTTCATGTCCACTTCTAGACATATTTTAGTACATTTCATGAGTTCTATATGATCATTTGTATTTATTTATATGTTGACTTTAATAATTTTGTAGATACACTTTTGCACATTTTTTATTCCAGACTAGCTGTAGATATATCTAGCATTTCATGTGGACTTTAATATAGTTGATTAAGTGCACTCAGGTACATTATGTTCATTATGTTGATTAAATGCACTCGCATATATATTTTAGAAATTTTCAAGTATGCACTATAAATTCTTTTCTAATCAAATTACAATATTTAGATGTCATTGTTGAATGAATTTTAGATGTCTTAAAATGATTAACTTTCAAAGTTCAATAAAATCACATGGTTAGGTGATTTAACCAACGCTAAACTAAATATTGGTTAAATGTGATAATTTAATACATTCCTTATAGTTTTTCATATTCATAATAAACTAAGGGTCTAGTTTTAACTATTTTCCAATTAGTGAATATTCATCACTAGACAAAAATCAATACAACATATATGCCACTTAATGCAAACTTATCAAAGTATTCTTATGTTAATATTAGGGATTAATGAGTATTTGATTATGTGAGTAACAACCTTCCATAAATGAGAGAATATCATGACCTATATCAAAATCAACAACAATATATCAATATTAGATAAATGAAAGTCATCCTTAAATGATGACTTATTAAGATCCCTAAAATCTATATAATCCTTTTGGACACACTTAGTTTAATCCAACTTAGAATGCAATTAAAAACTTGGAAATTTATCGACCTCACACCAAGGTCACATATAGATGGTCAAATAATAATTTAAAGCACTATATATATATCAAAGACACAATTTGTATAAGATAAAATTGAAACAATATAAAATGTGATTTATTAGCTCACTGAAGTTCATACATCGAAGAAACATATAAAAATTTGATGTTTAATACAACTATGAAATGATGAAATGTATATGCATATAAATACAATTAGCTTGTCCACTTTTAGTTCAAGACCACAAATTGATATAACATAATTTATATGATGAAATTTTTTTACAGTGACATCCAACAATCATGGTGGATTCACTTGATGGGAACCTGCAAAAATAATTAATGTAAGTAAATTAACTATATATTTTATGATTCATTTAACTCCAATTCATGCAAGGAAATAACAATTTAATAAAAATTAGAAAATCGGATCTTATAAATTACAAATTCAAGTTATTCCTATCGTAGGGAAAATTATCTACTATATTTTTTCATGATTTGTTGAATGCACAAGTATTGGCCATCAATGCCATCTAGTTGTGGGAGACTTGAAATAAAAATGATTAAATATAATTAGGAAATTACTTAAGGGGATGCAAGAGGATGTATTTAATGGTACACAATCTAGGATGACTTAAGGGGACCTAAGGGGATATGGATTAAGAGGTCTTAAGAGGATGTCTTAAGGGGAGTTAAGAAAATGACTTAAGGAGATGAAAGAGGATGGATTTAGGGTAGCTAAGAGGATGAATTAAGGGGTCCTAAGAGGATTTCTTAAGGGGAGTTAATATAATGACTTAAGGGGATGAAGAGGATGCATTTAGGGTACCTAAGAGGATATGAATTAAGGGGTCCTAAGAGGATGGCTTAAGGGGAGTTAAGCAAATGACTTAATGGGATGAAAGAGGATGGATTAAGGGTAGCTAAGATGATGAATAAAGGGTTTCTAAGAGGATGGCTTAAGGGGAGTTAAGATAATTACTTAAGGCGATGCAAGAGGATGTATTTAGGGTACCTAAGAGGATATGAGTTAAGGGGTCCTAAGAGGATGGCTTAAGGGGAGTTAAGAGAATGAATTAAGGAGATGCAATACCCTAGACCCTAAAAATTATACCCTAGGCCCCAAATCCTATAGGCTAAGCTCTCAACCTTATACCATATGCCCTCTTGACCCTAAATCCTATCCCTCAACCTTGGGCCATAAGGCCTATATAATAAACCCTCAACCATATATACTCAAACCTAAACCCAATATCATATAACCTCAACCCTAAACCATATCCCTCAACCCTAGGTCCTAAATCCTATATGATGAACCCTCGATCTCCCATACACTCAATCCTAAATGATATACCCTCAACCTATGTGTTTGTTGTGTCAATCCTATGCATGCATACACAATCACCTTGGTTCCTCATATCCTAGTGTATAATATCACATGCATTATCTAATTAAGTGCTCTCTACATTTTAGCTCAATTATTGCATTCCAAATACACTTAATTAGATTTTTTTATTCTAAGCATCTTCTCATATTTTCATTTTCATCTTAAGTGTTTAGATTTTTTATTCTAAGTATCTTATCATCATTTTATTTTTCTCTTAATTGTTTATATTTTTTATTTGAATCATATTTTCAACCCTAAACCCTATCCCTCAACCCTAAGCCCTAAAGGCTAGGGGATGAACCCTCGATCCTATACACTCAATCCTAAATGATATACCCTCAACCCTATACACTATATCATTTACCTTAAACTCTAAATCCTATTGGAAATAGGTGTTTTCATTGATGTAAAATTAATATGTGTTGTTATTTGTTTCAAATATGTGTGTTGAAGACTGCATATTATCTGGAGATAGTTGATCTCTAGAGACATTTGTGTACAAGTTAGCAATTTAGTGTATGGAAGAATCGTGATCATCAGTAATGTAGTATATGAAAGAATGGTGATCAACTTGGTGTCTAAGTATGATGTGGAGGTAGGTATGCATGTTTTTATATGTTTACAACATGTTTACATTGATACCATTCCAGTTTGGTGTACCACACATGGATATAAGCTTCAAAAAAATTGCTAAGGCATTCATAGTGTATACTCTAAGACAAAGTCATGGTGTTTTGGTTTGAATCCTTTTGTTGAACAATATTTTCTCTTAGAGTTCAAAAGATAAGATGGTCAATATGTTAAGGTGTTATACTCAAGAAGTCAAGTCATTACACCTTTTCTAGTGAAAGTTACAAGTGACTGAGTTCCTATTTGAGCTTTGGCAGAGTAAAGTACTAATGAAGGCTTATTGGAATTCTTTGCATTCCTCCAGAGAGATAAATATGGTTGTATAGACTTGGGAATATGCTCAAAAAATTGTATGTGTTCATCCTTTAAAGTCTTTGATTTTTTTTACAACAGTGCAATATCCTAAGTTTTGAAGTGTTGCAATCTCTCTAGGATGCTCTATTTTCATCAGTTCAATGTACTTCTCTTATTGTGCTAGCTCATAATGATTAGATACTTTAGAAGAAGGTTGAAGTGATATTGTGAATAGACTACATTATTCACATCTTGTTCTGCATGATGTTTTTTGTTTCTCCCCGCTAGTGTAAAGATGAACAGTTAGCAATTTTGGTAGTGTTCATGTTGATTTGGTTGATAGTCTTGTTCCCTTCATTTGTGATTGATCTTAATTAATCAATTTTTCATTGAAGGATGTGTAATGATGTATTTGGGGCATGTTATGCCATATTTTGATTCATAACTCATTTTCTCTTCATAATGCATATGTGTGAAGCTGACCTAGTTAGTATCACTCATTTCATTTTATAGGTCATCTTGGAGCCGACCTAATTGGTGTTTTGAGTTGTTGTGGAGGGTATTTGTAGAAGAAAAAAATAGTTGTGAATCAATTGAGGAGAGTATGTGCAGTATGTTTAATATGAAGTATTTGAAGTCAGTATGATGGAGTAAATGTGTGAAAAATGGACTACATTATTAGCATATGATAGATGCTTCTTTTATAGTAATTCATGTTCTTGTTCTCATTGTAATTTTTCATGTATCCTGCTATTAGGTAGTGAGCCTCTTTAGTAGGTCCTTGTATCTTTCCCTAAGGTTGTGCACCTTATCTTGCAAATTCAAAGACAGTGAGCTTTAAACAACATTGTATTTTTTGTAAGCAGAGAGCTTCATATATTGTGAGTTAACTCTCACCATGGATTTTCCCTCATTGGGTTTTCCATGTAAAATCTTGGTGTCCTTGTGTGGTGCATGTTTTCACTTATTCTCTTCTTTCAGTTAATGTGATTTGATGTTTAATCTAAAAAATGGAATGGTTTAATTTTTATTATATATTTTGGTTACACCCCATTGTGCATTTACCTATTTACTATTACTATGTTAGGGTAAATTATTGCATAAGTGAATGTATTTGGAATTCTGATTGGAAATATATATATGGTTGCACTTTTTTTATCTGGATCATTGGAAAATTATGAATGAGTTTTATTTCATTTGATGTTATATAATGAAATGGATATCTGGAATGAATGGTTATTGAATTTTATATTCTAACTATGAAATGTATAATGAAAGTGCTTCTTTTGATGAACAAATGACTACTATGAAAATGTGTTAAGTTGGATGTAGATTCAAATTCAATCCTCGGGAAGCAAGGATTAGTATCACTCAAGAGAAGAACTTGGTCGGGTAACCAGTAACAAAACCTAACTAAGGTTACACACACTCACTTATAGAATGGTTGAGCCAAGTCATAGTTTTGGGAATTGGTAAGTCATCCTTTAGTATGATGTGTTTGCATTAGGAAAGATTTTGATTTTTGTTAAGAGCATTCTTGGTTTGTGTTTAGTTCTTGATGCATATGAGTTATTCTTTGTATTAATATACTTGATTGATGAGATATATATACATAGCATGTATATATGTATACATGTGCATGTCGATGATAACCCATACCTATGATATAATACGTACATGAGAATACGTAGGTAGACGTACCTACACATGCTCATGGGCATGGTGATATTGAAAGGACAATGAGACATGTATGTGTGTATATATATATGTATATATACCTATCGATAAGATAACAATTATTTATGTGATTGATTGTATAATCAAATGTATATATATGCATCTATACATATACACATGTTGATATACACATATGTGTTGACAAATAGGAATGTCCATACGAGTATGTAGATATATGTATATGTACATATACATGAGTATAGATATATATATACATACGATATTAGATATGAAATTTCAACTTGATCTCATTCATTTGAATATCAAGTGGATTATTTAGACAAACTTATTTATCAAATAATATATATATATTCGAATATATATACATATATATAAATAGTGTTAAATACTATTTAGTAATGTTATATATATGTATATATATATACTTTGGTCGATTTATCAAGTATATGATATGGTCGATATAAAGTTAATATAGCACTTCATATGATAGCGCAATGCTAAGTAATCAAACCACATATATTAACATTAATAAATGTGATGGAGATGCATAAGTTTTTATTTGTTGTGCATAGTTCATATTTAATAAATAAAGCATAATGCTAAATTATTGTGCACTATACACAAAAAAATGATGAGTTGATGATAAAGTGGTGCTATAAAAGGGGAGGTCGACTCATATGTAATGTGTCGAATGTTTTGGCTTAGACCAAGTCAGCTAAGTAAAATGCAACCAAATGAGTATAGACTTATTCTTCTATCAAACAACAAGCTAGATAATAGGGAATATGGTGAATTGTTGGTGCCATATTATGAACTTTGTGTTTCATTGCAATTCTCTTGAGCCTATAAGTTGATTTCCAAAATAGAACATGTGCAATATGAATCAGTAAACATGTTATTGGCAAGCAAAGAATCAACCTGTTGTCCTATTTGGATGAGTATTAAGATAGAAATTTTCCACATTTTTATTATCAAGTTGAGTCGATTGAATTGAGCTGAGAAGTGTCATTTCATAGGCCTCTTTTCTAGCTTGTAGATTTTGGTTATTGGGTATAAATAGAGGCACTCTTACCTCA
Source organism: Sequoiadendron giganteum (assembly GCA_007115665.2). Classification (NCBI taxonomy): domain Eukaryota; kingdom Viridiplantae; phylum Streptophyta; class Pinopsida; order Cupressales; family Cupressaceae; genus Sequoiadendron; species Sequoiadendron giganteum. Next base: position 201,486,221 of record CM021108.1, read on the forward strand.
TTTGGATATACTTCTACTATGCATAATTACACTTCTCCATTATGCTGCATTTTATTTATGACATTCTTATTTTGCTGAGAGGTATTTTGTGAGGAAACATTAGTGAGAGGAATTGGGAGGGTTTTGTTGCTAAGTTGATTTTAAAAGGGGGCCAAGCTTAAGAACCAGTGAGTCAATTGGGTTAAGCACATAATAGACATGAGATTTTATCCTCCTTATGATTATTTATTTTTCTGAAAGATTGAATTTCTTGTGTGTTTATTTGGAATTGTATTTGATTGGTTGAAATAGAGTAATAATCTATTTGCTTATTGGAATGGAAAGGAGTCTTATTATTATGATTTCCTTATGAGTGTTTGTACTCACTCCATAATAAGGAGTGATTTTTTATCATCAATAGTATTATATACTAGGATTGATGAAACAAAAATAGCTTGTTAAGTTATTTTATGCAAAGTTAATTTGTAGACTTGGAAATCTCATATGTTGTACCTTGGATTAGAATATCCATTGAAGGGGATGACTTATGTTTATGTTTTATTGGTAGAGATACCTTTGTGTTATGGGAAAAGGGGAATAGGTTGTTTTTTATATTAATGATTACCTATTGAAGGAAATTACTTATGCATAGAATATAATGACCTAAAGTCAAGTTGAGCTATAATAGTGTATGTGAATAGGATGACTATCACTTGAAATAATGAGTGAGAATACTTTGGCAAAAATAGTGCAATTTCCTTTGGCTCCACTACCAATTCATCATGTTCCTTTTATGCATGCTAGTTTAGGATTGTAGTGCCTACAAGTTCTAGTTATGTAGGGAACAACACTAAGCTCAAAGTGGTTATAGTTATGAGGTTACTCCACCAATCTCTTCATTGAAGGGTAGGGCCATCTATCAGATCATAGATGTGTGGTGACCGCATTTGAGTTCGTGGTTTGCAGAAAAGCACTTGAGTGATGCTTCTCCTCCTCAGTTGGTGACCAATATTTGAAATAATATTCCTAGACCATCTATATCTATCGCTTTGAATCTCAGTTGAGCTATGTATGTATTTTCTATAAAATCTTTGGAAAAATTGTAATATGTGGATTATTATATTGGAAATGAAATCAATGCTTGAAATTTTTTATGTCATTTATTTTCATTTCATCTTTTTTGGAAAAGAAAAATCTTATAGCAATGGTTATGAAACATAGTTTATTTACTTGGAAGTGAAAACTTAGAAAATTTACTTGCAAGAACAATTGGCATGTTACAATTTTGATTAATAGGGAAAAACATGTTTTCAAGGGACCTGAATCCTTTTTCATTAGAATTCCATTACATCAAAACATTTTTGAGACAACAAATAAGAGAAGGAAACCAATAGCCACACAACAAAAAACTAAAAGACTAAAAAAAGGGACACAACGAATCTATCTGAAACTTTTTAAGGTTTTAGCAACCTCCAACTCCTAGTTATAGTGAAGATTAATCATGGACAAAAAATCCTATTTTTCTTCCTAAAAATATTTCTTCATACTGACCCTTGTTCTAGTGCATGGGCCCTTACCCTCCTTATTTTCCCGGTTCTTACCTTTTTCTTTGGCAGGAGAAATTTTTGTCTGGAACTCAGTGATCTGATGCTCCCTAAGAGCACTCAAGTTTTCCATTAGTGTAGACACCAAAAATTGGTCTAGGCCTGCAAGTACATATTCGACATAATTTTTTATAGTTTGTGGTCATGATTAAATAATGTTAATTATTTAATTACCCTTTTTAATACATATTTCCTCTATTAATTAAATACCCCTTTTTAATTAATTCATTAATAACCTGTATTCAACTTGATTAATTAAATAAATTATATTTGTTTAATTATGTCTCTAACTAATTAATTCTTCCTTCTTAATTAAATAATTAATTATTTAATTACCCCTTTGTCATATTTCAACTATAATTAAATATTTATTATTTAATTATTCATTTAACCCCCTTTATCTATAATTAAATATTTATTATTTAATTATTCAATTCCACCTTTACAACAGTCAAATTAAATAAATTATCTTTATTTATTAAATCTCTCCTTTTTTAATGTTGAATTAAATTAACATTTAATTCATATTTATTTATTTATGTCACATTCTTCTATCAATCACTTGACTAATCATTTACTCACCTTCTGACTCAAGATCTATTTTTAGTTCTCCAATTATCTCTGGATTCAACATCTAATTGTCTCTGCGAGAGGACTCTCTGTCACAACTAGTCAGTTAACTAGTTCCAACTCATATACATGATGTGTTTATTAATTAAATATCTTTATTTAATTAATTAACTCATGTTTGCATTCGAATGCATGATTCTTCAACTTCTTACTTTGTCTTTGACATTCAAAGTCTATTTCTTCTATTTTCAAAGACTCTTAACTAAAGATTAAAATCTTGAACTTGTGTTCTAACTAACGTTCTAACTTAGTCTTTATCCTACAGTCTTTTCTGACTCATGTTCTAACTCACGTTCTATCTGACATAGAACTCACATCGCATGGAATTCATCAATTTTGTTTGTCGATCTCTCTTTCAATCTAAGTCAATCATTCGAAAACCCAAAATCTATAAAATGGTCTGTCATTATCATTATTCCTCCTCCCAAAATCATTACTCTCGAAATCATACACTTTTGAGAAGAAACTTATCTTCGATATTTTGCTTAGACACTCGATGAAGTTATGCTTGCATTCAAACACAAAAATATGAGGGCAAGAATACTAAAAAGGAAAAATGGAGAAGACCAATCAAGATAATTCGAAGGAGTGAACGCATATTCGATGAGAGATTTCCATTAATTTGTTTAGTTTTATTATGCTTATTTCCTCATTCTTTGTTGTTTGATTTAGATTAATATTGGTTAGATTAAGATTAACTTTGTTTATTCTAGTTTGCAGAGATCTTATTCCAAATTTTATTCTATGTTAGATTTGGTGAACCCAATGTGAACATGCTTCAAAATTTGCACATCTTCTCATCTTTCTATTTTTCTATTTTTCGTTCTTTTTTGCACGTTTTTCATATGACGCGCCGCATCTATTCTGAAAAATGATGCATCTGTATCCACGAGTTGCGTCCACTAAAAACAGAGACGCATCGTCATCCCAAACCACATCCGTGAATTCACGAACCGCATCCGCCTATCAACAAAATTCGTGAACCGCATCCGCCTGTCACCATCGAACCGCATCTGTGGCTCCAAAAGCCACATCTGGCTGGTAAATCTTTTTCACTTTTTTATTGATTTCCGTGCATCCATAATTTCATTTTTCACTTTTTAGGTTGTTTTTATTTTTGCTAATGTTTGTTTCAATTGTGTTAAGTTGGAATAATGTAGTGTTTATAGGACGAAGCATAGAAGACAATTAAAAACCAAAGACAATTTTTTGTAGGATGAAAGGCAAAGACAAGAACAATGAACTACTGATAAATTTTCATGCAGGACCTAATGCATTTGTGTTTATTTATTTAGCAAGATTTTGTTTGGTAGATAGATAACTGTCATGTGGATTAAAAATAATTTTTTGTTTGGTAGATAGATAATTGTCGTTTGGATTAAAAAGAACCATTGTCTTCTTTGTCTGGTGCATTGCACGTATTTGTCACCCTTACGATTCAGTATATCGAAGTATCCTCTCCCCTTGCGCAGTCATGCAATCCTAGGTGTAAGAGAAACGATTACCGACTCTAGAACTTGGGCCTGTCTTGGTGGGAAAAAGTACTCACCCCAAGACGACTCAGACCGGTAGCACGCTAGACGCGAAGCGACTTCCAGTCGGTATATAAAAGAGGATTCTTGGAGAAACCCAAGAATCACGCACATTATTTCGATGAGATGGACAAAAATGAACTCTCGTCGATGTTGGATAGTGCCCCATGAATAGAATGCCCTTATTAAACACCTTGTTGTAGAGTTACCAAAATCCTACCTACTTGTAGGCATAGCAAGGTCGGCCCTGTGAAGCCATCTTACATTCTTACGGTTTATATGTGGAAATGAAATATATGCCATGGGAGTTTCATGGGTATAGTAACTTGGCTGCCCCGTATAAGTGAGTGTGGTGGAGGGGAGCTAGTGGGGTCAAGCTACTAATCATTTTCCATAAATATGCATAGCTAGAGAAATCCAAGTAAGAACTCAACAAGTATTGTCCTAAAAGCCTAGGTTGTAAATGTTTTTTGAGTCTTAATAGTCCTTTCATCACAAAATTAAAAATACATTGATTGTTGTGTTTTTTTTCTACTGTATTCATCAAAATCTTGATCAACAAACGAAGTCATCAAAACAACTTTCGGGAAAATTTCAACTATCAAAAAATTGAGTCGCAATTGTCAGTTTAATTACCGCATCTGCATAGAGAGTCGCATATGTTAGGGGAAAAACTGCATGTGTCTTTCAAAACATTCATCATTCATAGTCTGGATATCACGAGTCACAACTGTCACATTTTGAGTCGCATGTGTACATGCAAACTACATTTGTCAGTTTTTGAGCCGCAAGTGTCTATTAGAAAAATCTAGGTTCACAGAGTCCAACATTAGAACCGCATGTGTATCGGCAAACCGCATTTTTCATAGGAAAAACCACAACTATCTGAAACACCACATGCACTGTCAAAATTGTTGGAATGATGGATGCACAGGTGTCCTTAATGAAGCTGCAATACAATCTTCAATGGAGGACCTTTGCCAGGAAGAAATATTCAACCACAAAGAAAGTATGATAATGGCATTCAAAATAGAGATTCTATTATGATCTATCAGATGATAGATAGATGAATAGATGGATATTTTACAAAGAATACATATGCCTAATTAAATAGGCAAGTGCTAAACCTAGAATGCAAAGGATGTTGCCAAGTGTTCAAATCACACTTCATGTGACAACAAGAAACCCTAACCAACTATCTAGGGAATGATAACGAGATGAAGATAAGTTCTAGAAAACACAACTCATCTTCTAGAAGAGAATCTTATCTCAACAACTTTATTAAATGATTAAATGAAACTTAGGACTAATATGATTAATTAAAACCTAAGTTAACTTATGCTAGTATAATAATTAATTAATGACACTAACAAAAAGCACATATGTCAGCATTTAAACCGCAACTGTAAGGTGAACCAGATTTTCCTGTCAATAGAAAACATCAAAAACCGCGAGTTGAGTCTAAAACATCATTGTCACTATTTGCTTTAGGTTCTTAAGATCAACCTTGGATTAGAAACTGGAAAATTTTGTTCAAAACCTTGCATCATTAGGTGTCATATACATCTTAGTCACAGTAAACTTCTTAGTCCTAGTCATCCTAAGTTGCATGCATATAGATACTTCCTAGGAAAATTTATATCGTAGAAATAGAGATAACTTTCCTCATCATTGGATACATGCATGTTCTGGTTTGTCACAATCATTGAACCTAGTCACTTTAGTCATTTTGTGAATCTTTCTAGCTCAATAGCCTAGTTTGGGAAATTCACCTTGTCAACTATCGTTGTCCTACAATCAGGTTCCTTGGTCAAACACAAATCCTTGCATGCATTTATTCCATAAGTGGTAGGTTATACCCGTCTTAGACTCATTTATCATCCTAGTCTACTCGATATTTTGCATATTGTCCATCCTATCATACGTCATCTTAGAATACGTCATTTTAGAAATCATTTTAGCAACATCATTTATTGTCAAAAAAATCCAAAACCATAGACATAGGTCATATCAATTTTTAGACGTAGTCTGCATTACCCCTTTTTGAGAAACTTTTTCATGGTCGAAACAAGGTCTAAAAAGAAACATAAATCAATGACAGACCCCAAAAAATTCATCAATCCATTCGAAAATCAATCATCACAAAGTAAACGACCACACAAACCTTTGCTTGAAAAACACGTCACTAGAGACACACATGGGAAAATTTACATAGAATACATAGACTTAGTTGTACAAGATCCTGAGTTTGCATCCTTTATGGATGAGTGTTTGGAAAATGATCTCCAACACTATCTAGCAAAACTGCTAGATGGTGCCAAACGACCCACAGGATTTGATATTTCCTGGTTTGCAAACACCGTTGATTCAACCAATGCAAACTGTCACGTCAAGTGTGTTTATTCCCCAAATTACCGCAGCGATACCAAATAGTGTATCTACTCAGACATAATCAATTGTAAACACAATCCCTTTCAATGTAACACAAGGTTTACAATTTACTGCAGGGGCAACTTCATCCAACCCCTTTGGCACCAACACGACCGGTAAGAGATCCAAAGTTGGCAAGAATATACCTATACCAAATCAGACCATTCAAATAGGAAGCATTCCTATATCAAATCAGACCATTCAGACAGGAAGCATCCCCATACCAAATCAAACCATTCAAATAGGAAATATCCCTATACTAAATCAAAACATTCTAACGGGATACATTCCCTTGCCAAATCACAACCCATCACAGAACATGGCATTTCAAAATACCTACATTGATCCAAACAATGCCAACAACATGTCCTTGACACAAGTAGATGTCCTTCAAAACAAAATTAAAACTCTTCAACAATAGATGGATAACATGTCTATGTCTGGCAAACGAACTATCTCAGTGCAAGATCTATGTCCATGTCCATTCAACAAAGCGCTCTATATGATACCTTTCCACCATAGATAAATTATACCAAATTTTCCAAAGTATAATGGGAGGAAGAATCCTTTGGAACACATTAGAGAATTCTCAATGGCATGCATGGACATATCATATGACCCCACATACTTGATGTGACTATTTCCACGAACCCTCATAGGGATAGCGTTGGAATGGTTTTCTAAATTGCCATATGGTATACGATCTTGGGGTGAATTAGCTGAGAAGTATGTCGAACATTTTTCCTTTAACATAGACAAAGAATTAACCATATCAACCTTGTGCCACACAACACAAGAAGACAGCGAGACATTCACAACTTTCTTTCAGAGATGGAGAAGTCTAACTAGTCGTTGTCCAGTCCAAATACCCGAAAAATAAAAGGTCACAATATTCCTCGAAAACATCAATCTGAAACTGAGAGGTGACTTATGGGTACACTATTGCACTTCATTCCTTGACTTGGTACAAAAGGGGATCATCCTTGAAAAGGGCCTTATTGACAAAGGCGAAATAAAAGTACGAGGTAGAAGCCCAATTGTCCAACATCTAAACGTGTCGAATGATAGAAACAAAATCTGGTCTAGGAACAAGAATGTCACAAATGATGGCATTGTTGATGCTAAACACATACATACTAGACCAGTTATCACACTTAGAGGATACAACCAAAATACAAATATGATGAATAGTCCAGATCAAACGGCTAATTATGTCCAGAACTCGTAACAAAGACCCCAAAGGAGATTTCCTACACAAGAATTTACACCTTTAGGACAACCAATCGAGGTAGTTTTCAAAGAATTGGTCAAACATAATCTTATCAAACCTTTGGACCCAAGAGAGTATGATCCTGGATAGTTCAAACCTTCATGGTGGGACGATAACTCTTTTTGTGACTATCATCGAACGAAAGGGCACAACCTACAACAATGTTGCCAATTAAAGAATATCTTCCAAGACTTTGTTGAAAACGGATCCATAGAGGTAAACAGGTAAAAAAATACTAAAAGCAGTGATCATAAGGTCTTCATAGACCCATTACATGACCACACAAAATGAAACACCTCTGGTTCGGGAACCAAGACAATCCCTCTGCCAATTACGCAAACTCCAAGTATGACTATGTAAAAGGAAAAACCATATATAGCCTTCGAGCTGCAAATGAACATGTTGATACTGTCATCATTAAGAAGCATTCGGAATGTAATGTGAACACACGTAGAACTAAAATAATTATTCTAGGTCCTTCTGAGCCACCTACATAGAGGTCCAAAATTAGATACAATCTCCTCAATCAATTGAGCAAAACCCCTGCATAAATATCTATCTTGTAACTATTGACTTTGTCACCAGAACATCGAGCCATACTTGACAAAGCATTGCAAAACACTATTGTTCCCACAGACTTGGATGTCAATCACTTTGAAGAAATGGTGGGATATTTGACCAACTCACATCATGCCACATTTTCCCAACAAGACTACTCAACAGAAAATTCAAATCATAACGACCCATTAAATCTTGAAGTCCTAGTCCATCAAACCAAAGTCAGACGAGTCTTGGTAGACGAAGGAGTAGGTTTGAACCTGTGTACCCTGAAATTGGTTAAGGCATTAGGATTCTCAGAAGATTGTGTAGACACTTCTAAGAGTATAGTCACCAGGGCTTATGATGATGAGGAAAGGTCGTCCACAGGAGTTGTCACACTCCCTATCAGAATTGGCCCAGCAATTATGAACACCAACTTCCAAGTCTTGGATCTCACCCTTCCATAAAACTTGTTGTTAGTTAGAGCTTGGATACATGCAATGAAATCTGTCCCTTCAACATACCACCAATGTCTTAAGTTCCCTTATAATGGCATAGAGATTATGATTGATGGTGATCCAAATCATTTTCAATATTGGACAAGCCTAAGGGAAATTCCACAATGACAAGTACCTATTAACCAAGAACCTTCTTCATCCACTTTGTCCCTATACGTTGACCCATCACATCTTACCAAGTTCATTTCATTCAAACCACCATCAAACACTCCTAAGGTCGAGATCCAAGACAAGGGTTATGGCGAATATCACATAAAGGCATCATACTGTGTCAGTCAATGATTCCACCTAAGGCATATGGCTTGCCCATGGTAGATAAAAGACAGTCAGTAGTCACATTCCATGTTCCCCCTACAATGACATTGACCAAATGGGGAGAGTTAAGTGAAGAAATTATGGATCAAGGTGATTCCTGGTTGTATCAAGAAGAACATGAATACCCCTCCCCGTCTATTCAAATAGCTAAGGACCAATATGGAAAGGGCTTTAAGACTATGCAAAATGAAGGCTATGATGGGCACAATGGGTTAGGACTACATCAGAATGGAAGGACATAACCGATCACTGTCTCACCACAACCAAAATACCTAGGGCTAGGGTGTCAACCGCTTAGAATTGGGTTTCCTGGTACTTCGTCACTATTTCAAGAGGAAGATTGTGCTTATACAGGTATCAAGACATCTCACAAACCACTTCCCCCAGTCTACGATGAGTCTCACGAATCACCTCCCCCAGTTTACGATGAATCTCTCGACTCAAGCAATGGTGAATGGGATTCTCTTTCCTCTACTAGTACCATGAACATAGCTGATCTCTTTGGAGAATTAGACCTAAAGGTAAAACCTGTACCAAAATCATCTAGTCCCCATCTTAGGAAACACATGTCTAAAGAAGAATGGAATAAACACTATTATTGGAAAATCCTCGATTGTGCATCTTGGGCACCTGCAAAACCATCTTCTGATGACTCAGCCCTTACGATAGTCCCACAACAAAATATACCTACCCATAGGAAGAAGAACAAGAAGGAGTTAGTCCAAAACTTCTGTGATTATGTCAACCACTCTTTATTCACCTTTTCAGTTGCTACATTTAAAAACTCCGATGATGACATGCCCCTCATATATCCTGAGCTTATCAACTAGGATCAACAAGGTACACCCATCATAGATACATTCGAGAACGACGAAGCAATTGTTGAGTTCATGGGACTTAGAGAAGGCATACCAAGAGGGGATCATAAAGTTGGTTTTACCATAGACTTGGATGACAAAGCATATTTTGGGGAGTCTATTTACACCTCTAGTTGCAAAAATGAGAATAAAAAGAAAAAATATGAAAAAGAGAAAAATGATGAGTCCCTAGGTGAAAACCGAGAGGCACCTTTGGACGAAGAAATAGTCAAAATAAAGTACGTATCTGAGGGGGAAAACCTCTCTGAGGCACCCAAGGATAGAGGTTTAAATATTCTCCTCGTTGAACAAGAAATGTCACTGATGCTAGTAGAGGAGTCCGTTGCAGTCAACATAGGTACATAAGAGAATCCTTAGATAGTATATTTTGCAGCTTCTTTAATAGAGATAGAACAACATGAGTTTAAGGACTTCTTCAAAAAGAGATAGATAAACTTTGCATGGTCGTATGCTGACATGCCTGGGCTAGATCCAGACCTAATATTGCACCATTTACCATTACAGCCAAGTATTAAGTCAGTCAAACAGAAGTTAAGGAAAATGCATCCACAAATTGCTCTATTAGTCAAGGCAGAACTTAAGAAACTCTTGGATGTAGGATTCATAAGGATGATAAACTATGCATATTGGATATCAAATCCAATACCAGTGACTAAACCAATTGGGGGTAGTCACATTTGCATAGACTTTAGAGACATCAATAAGGCATGTCCTAAGGATGACTTCCCTTTGTCGAATATCGACATGATAGTAGATCTTACAGTAGGATACGAGATGCTATCCCTCATGGATGGTTTCTCTAGATATAACCAAATCAAAATTGCACCTGAAGACCAACACAAGATAGCTTTCACGTGTCCATGGGGCACATACTATTGGAATATTATGCCATTTTGGCTTAAGAACGCAGGAGCTACCTATCAAGGGGCAATGACTACAATTTTCCATGACTTTGTACATACTCTCATGGAATATTATGTAGATGAAATTATAGCTAAATCAGAAACAAGGGAAGATCATCTAAAGGTTCTAGACAATATATTCCAGAAGTTAGAGAATTACAACGTCAGGCTAAATCCGAAGAAATGTGTCTCTGGAGTGAAATCAGGAAAACTGTTAGGGTATATCATCTCTAGAATAGGTATTGAAGTAGATCCAGAGAAGGTAAGAGCTATCATACAAATGCATTCTCCAGTCAGCATTGGTCAACTCAGAACCCTACAAGGAAGATTATAGTCCATTAGGCGTTTCATAGTACAACTGGCAGATAAAATACACCCATTTGAGCATCTACTCAAGAAAGGAGTACCATTTATGTGGACACCTAAATGTCAAGAAGCCTTCTAGAAAATCAAGGACTATTTTCTTACTCCACCAGTCTTAATGCCACCTACAGAGGGAAAACCATTGATAATATACATCTTAGCAACTCAGTCGGCATTAGGGGCTCTTCTCGCACAACACGATGATCAAGGTCATGAGAGAGAAGTCTATTACATCAGTCGTACCTTAGTGGGATATGAATTGAATTACAAAAACATAGAACGTGCTTGTCTTGTGGTAGTATTTTCTACCCAAAAACTTTAGCACTATATTCTCAATCGACAAATAATGTTAATTACAAAGATTGATCCACTCAAATACCTCCTAAGTAAGGCAGCTTTAACAGGCCGATTGGCTAAATGGGTTATGATACTTAGCAAGTATCACATTCAGTATGTCGAGAGGAAAGTTATAAAAGGATAGGTGATTGCAGATCAGTTAGTCGATGCACCCATAAAGGCAGACCATCCTTTAGTGGTGGATTTTCCTGACGAATTTGTCTTTAACATTGACACTAGGACAGATTGGAAATTATACTTTGACGGGTCATATACACAATGTGGTTCAGGGGCGGGTATTCTATTTGTGACACCTCAAGGCGACACCATTCCTAAATCATTCAGGATTGCTTTCCCTTACACTAACAACATAGTAGAGTATGAAGCCTTAGTGATAGGATTAAAAATGGTAGCACAATAGAAGATTAAGAGCCTACATGTTTTTGGTGATTCTCAGCTAGTAATTTAGCCAGTAAATGATGATTATGAGAGTAAGGATGAGAAACTTTCCCCCTACAAGCGCATGGCTGACTATTTCAAGCAGTACTTTGATCATATTTCCTTTCAACAAATACCATGTATTTCGAACAGGGTTGTAGATGTTATGGCAACCGTGAGTTCCTTGTTGGATATTTCGAGTAACGTGCCTAAGTTTGTGTTTCTAGTTGAATAGATGCTAGTCCTTGCCTATGATGTCCCCGATACTACAATTGTGTGTACCATTGTTGGTCCTACATCTCCTTGGTATAAAGACATATTCGACTACCTAACCAACAAAACCTTACCTCAAGACTTGTCCCATAACCAACATCGAACCTTCATTCAAAAGTCAGCTAAGTACACCATTATCGGAGAAACCCTATATAGACGTATCTTGGATAACGCCCTAATGAGATGTCTTGATGCTAAAGAAGCACAAACAACTTTGTGAGCGGTGCACAAGGGTATATGTGGATCTCATTCGAGTGGTCCTACTTTAGCCCATAAGATTATGAGATTAGGTTATTATTGGCCTACTATGGAGAAAGACTCATGTATCTTTGTAAAGACATGTAGATAGTGTCAGATACATGGAGATTTGATAAGAGCACCAGCACAAGAGCATCGTTTGATTACATCACCATGGCCTTTTTCCCAATGGGGACTTGACCTCATAGGTAAGATACACCCTCCATCATCCAATGGCCATAAATTCATCATAACCGCCACCGAATACTTCACCAAATGAATAAAAGCTATTCCCATGACCTACATCACCAGCACACAAATATCCAAGTTTATCTTAAACTATATCATTTTTCGATATGGTGTACCACAATCCATAATCACAGACAATGGCTGCCCATTCAAGAACCAAGAAGTATGCCATCTATGTGAAGAGTTCCATATCAAGCATCATTTTTCCACCCCATATTACCCGCAAGGTAATGGCCAAGCTGAGGAATCTAATAAAACCATTGTTAGAATCCTAAAAAAGACTATCAATGACACTGGTCGTGACTGGCACCTACAGCTAAATCCTGCCTTATGGGCTTACCGTACAAGCATTTGTACTCCCACTGGTGCCACTCCATATTCCCTAGTATTTGGATCCGAAGCCATCTTACCTATTGAGGTTGAGATACCTTCCCTACGGGTATCCTTGAAGGGTCATATTGATGATGAAGAATATCGTGTATCTAGGTTACAAGAGCTACAGCTACTGGATGAACGAAGATAGAAAGAACTAGACCATTTGCAAGCATATCAGAATCATCTTCGTCGAAGCTATAATAGGAAAGTTCTAAATAGACACTTTGACATTGGTGACCTGGTGTTAATGGAGAATCCTAAGAATCAAGTTGAACGTGAAAAGCCAGGAAAGTTTGAACCTAACTGGTTAGGGCCTTATATTGTCACAGAAGCTTTTGGGTCAGGAGCATACCAACTCTCTACTCCTGAAGGGGAGCCACTTTTGTCACCTATCAACAGTCTTCATCTAAAGAGGTTCTATGCTTAGCTTCTGAGAATCTATGTCTTAATCTAGAAAATACAAGAAAAAATGGAAAAAACAAAAAAATGGTTACCTTGATGAAAACCTGGCAAATAGGCATCTTTGTAACACTAAAAAAATTGAGAAAATCAAAAAAGTAAAGAGAAATAAATTCATCCAATAGTGAAAACTACTTCGGTGGCGCTATCGATAAGTACCATGGTGAAAACCTAGAAAATAGGCGCCATGTGTATTCAAACTCGCTCTTCTGTCTACCATCATTCCAATCAGACTTTTGCACCATCTTTCATAATAAATGGTTGTCTTATCCATTGCTTGGAACATTTGACATCTAAATGCCCATTCTATCACATTCCCACTCCATCTTGCAAGTCTTATTCCTGACTGGGGGAAAATCCTTGTTCTATGCCCTGACACCTTGTACATAACGTCAGCACCATCGAAAATGTCTTGAAAAATCCCAAAAACATTAGAAAACTTCAAAAATCAAAAATTAAAAATTAAAAAAAGTCAGAAAATCCCAAAAATAGAGTCAAGTCAGTCATGTCTTGTCAATCATGTCAAGTCAGTGATGTTAAGTCAGTCATAGACATAGTCAAACTAAGTTGCCTCTGTGACTGGGACGTAGGAAAGGCCATCAATTGATGTGCCCCTAAGGCATTAGGTTTGTCAGTCTAGGTTTGTCATGTATCACACACATTAAAATCATGACTCTTTGTACATTCAAATTCATTGGTCGTGTTGAACTACGAGGTCTCTACGTGTACAATGTAGGCAAGGCTAATCAATTGATGAGCTCCAAAACCACACTAGGTCAGTCCAATAGGGTTCATTCACATTCAATTCACTATCACACACATTGTATATCATTCACTTAGATGCATGTCTTTAGCCGCATTAGGTCAGTACTTTAGGGTATCATCTCATGTCATACATTGTCAATACACACGCACACACTTTTATCAGTCAAGGAATCAAAACAATTCATGCACCAACAAGGCAAGATATCTCAACTATCATCAATTCAATATCAAACACATTGTCAAAGTGATCAACCTATGTCTTAGAAAAATATGTCCTTCTTGTCAACAGAAATCATCAAATTGTCAGAGTCTCATGTAGCTTGTCACTTCAATGTCATCAAACTCCAACATCTTATACGGCACTTGTCTTTCTGAAACCAGGCTTTTTCATGCCTTATACAGAAGTCACCAGGTCAAAACTAGACTCAATGTCTTATGCGGTATGTGTCATTCTCTCACATTATGCTATGTCAAACATCAACTATCAAACAATCCCACAAGATCAAGTTTTGGCGAATGCATTTATTTGGTTTTATGACTTTATATCTTATTTTGTCTTATATTTTTATCAATTTGTGAATTTAGTCCAGTTACTAGATTTCTCAAGGATGTCCCTTGAAGGATTTAGAGAAGCAAGGATGTCTCGGGACTCTTTTTCTTTGGCTATTATCTGTCAACTATCTTTTTAACATTGGTTTTTGAGTCATGTTACTAGTTTCCTCAAGGATATCCTATCAAGGATTTAGAGGAGCAATGATGTCTCACGACCCATCTTTTATTTGTCTGTTGTTTGTGGTTTGTTAAGACAAAATGACTAGGGCATCTTGTCCTTAGTCTAAGTTAAGACACTCCTTGTCTACGACTGTCTATTTTTCATAGATGGATGACTTTGTACACTATGGTCTATCTCATATCTTGGTGTGTACTATCCATTTGTGTCATGTCCCACCCAATGATGATAAAAATAAAGCATAGAATATTTGGAAAAATATTGAAGATCATTATTTTCTCAATCAATAACCATTCTTTTTCAATACTAATGTTTTGAATTATTCACGCTAACATTTCTTCTTTTATGCATCTTTACCACCATTATTGATCCATTTCGAGACCACACTCATGTTCTTCAAACCCGCCTATCCTCTCGAGGGGGCATACCACTACCTCCTCGTTATTCTCCCTTTCACTGGGGCATACCCTAACTAGTTTCATGCTGGGGCATGATCGGGGCATACTTTCTTTGACACAACGCTGAAACAACATTGTATCAAAGAGGGGCAAACTGTAGACACCAAAAATTGGTCTAGGCCTGTGAGTACACATCCGACATAATTTTCTATAGTTTGTGGTCATGATTAAATAATGTTAATTATTTAATTACCCTTTTTAATACATATTTCCTCTATTAATTAAATACCTCTTTTTAATTAATTCATTAATAACCTTTATTCAACTTGATTAATTAAATAAATCATATTTGTTTAATTATGTCACTAACTAATTAATTCTTCCTTCTTAATTAAATAATTAACTATTTAATTACCCCTTTGTCATATTTCAACTATAATTAAATATTTATTATTTAATTATTCATTTAACCCCCTTTATCTATAATTAAATATTTATTATTTAATTATTCAATTCCACCTTTACAATAGTCAAATTAAATAAATTATCTTTATTTATTAAATCTCTCATTTTTGAATGTTGAATTAAATTAACATTTAACTCATATTTATTTATTTATGTCACATTCTTCTATCAATCACTTGGCTAATCATTCACTCACCTTTTGACTCAAGATCTACTTTTAGTTCTCCAGTTATCTCTGGATTCAACATCTAATTGTCTCTGCGAGAGGACTCTATGTCACAACTAGTCAGTTAACTAGTTCCAACTCATATGCATGATGTGTTTATTAATTAAATATCTTTATTTAATTAATTAAGTCATGTTTGCATTTGAATGCATGATTCTTCACCTTCTTACTTTGTCTTTGACATTCAAAGTCTATTTATTCTATTTTTGAAGACTCTTAACTAAAGATTAAAATCTTGAACTCATGTTCTAACTCACGTTCTAATTTAGTCTTTATCTTGCAGTATTTTCTGACTCATGTTCTAACTCACGTTCTATCTGACATAAAACTCACATCGCATGGTATTCATCAATCTTGTCCGTTGATCTCTCTTTCAATCTGATTTGATCATTCGAAAACCCAAAATCTATAAAATGGTCTATCATTATCATTATTCCTCCACCCGAAATCATTACTCCCGAAATCATACACTTTTCAGAAGAAAATTATCTTCTATATTTTTCTTAGACACTCGACGAAGTTATGCTTGCATTCAAACACAAAAATCTGAGGGCAAGAATACTGAAAAGGAAAAATGGAGAAGAGCAATCAAAATAATTCAAAGGAGTGAACGCATATTCGGTGAGAGCTTTCCATTAATTTGTTTAGTTTTATTATGTTTATTTCCTCGTTCTTTGTTGTTTGATTTAGATTAATATTGGTTAGATTAAGATTAACTTTGTTTATTCTAGTTTGCAGATATCCTAATCCAGATTTCAATTCTATGTTACAATTAGAATCTGCGGACAATTTGCACTATTCTTGATGGACATGTGACTAACCTCAAAGATATTTTGAATATCGTTGTCCAATGTAACCACCTTGCTTTCCAAACCTTGCAAGCAATTTTCACTCATAATTAAAGTCTAAGACAAAACTATCCAAACCCACAATTCTTTCAATAAGAATGTTAGATACCAATCCCTTAGGCATATTTCCAAACTTTTCCTTAAGGCATCCAATATTAATATTTACTTTGTTCAATTATGTTAAAACCTATTTAGCCACCATAAAATTGTAGGCAGATCCATTTTTTGCCATAGATAATAGAGTCATCATCTCAGGGTTCTCATCATCTAAGTAAGAAAAATCAATAAATATGGGGTCAACCTTTCTATAATCCTTCAAAATATCCATCTTACAGCCCGTAGATTTACCAAGAACAACAACAATTTTCTCCTTACCTTTGACCTTGGGGATGACCCATTGGGAGATAAAAGGTTGGACGGTCTCCACATTCATCTCTGGAACACCCTCCAAGATTGCACCTTTAGGAACCAACACCAAATTAGGAGAAGGCTAGACGTCAACCTCTTCTTCCATTTCATAGCCACCAAAACATTCATCCTGGGGCATAGATGAATGCTTCTTGTGTTTCTTCTTAGGCATGGATTTCTTAGAAGGATGGAAACCTTCTTCTCCTATCTCATACCTTTCATCATCCATGAAATAGAGACAAACCTCCTACTTATTGGATTTCATTGATGGTTTCTTAGAATGTTGAGTGTCTTCCTCTTCACCTGTCTCATACCTGCTTGCATCCTCATCGTGGGGGTGAACCACTTGCTTCTTGGGTTTCTTCTTGGGAAAAGGATTCTTAATGTATTGTTTCATTTTCTATGGTAGTGAGCTCGAAGGGGAGAAGGAAAAAATCTCAATGACCTCTTTATCCTCCTTCCACTCAATATCCCCCTCATCATCGGTTACAAACTCTATATCTAGATGTTCAATAACCCTATATTGTATTTTCACAAAAGAAAATTTTCTTTTAACTGATTTGGTTGGGGAATCATCCCTAGCATATTCCATTATGAGATGAATCAGCCCCTCATGAAGAGGATGGATATAGGGATTCTTCAGGTGGGCATAAATTGAATTCTTCAAAGAGAAAAGCAAAAAAAATAGGAGGGAAATGAGCAATATATGATGAAATTATTGAACAAGGTAAAATGAAACCCCGGGATGGTTGTGAAGTGACCATTGAGGGTTATATACCTCATAATAACTTTTTCCACTTTAACCCACACATCCTTGAGTGACTGATGGTCATATCCCTAGGAGGCAAGCTTAACAATATGCTCCTTCTTGTTATCTTTAAAAAACTACTCCATAGCATCGGCATTACCCTTCCTCTCCTTACAGAAATTTATCCTCTACAAGCTCAGACCAGTAATATGTGTAGTAAAATCTTCAATAATGGGGAATTCAAAACCATTCACAATCAAGGAACGGTTATTCCATCCATGGACAAAAAGGTTAGAGGCTTCATGGTTGAAACCATGAAGCCTTTCCATATAATTATTCGACCCTCCTTCTTCCAAAATCTTTTATACCTTAGGCTTGTTTATCCATCTGTCACAAGATATGGCTCCACCTGACTGTGATCACTTCCATTGTCTTCTAGAAATCATGTTTCTGCAACCAAAATCTCAGCTTAACATTCAAAATGTTACCATTTTTACAAAAATCATTGGGGAGGGGTGCTAAAATGCCCAAAAATCATGAGAAAAAGGGAGAAATAATTACACCGCAACCACACACAATCTTAAGATCTGCCTTGAATATCATGTCTTAATAATGAAATAACAGTCTTGGGTATTGAGACATACTCTTCCCATTTATTACCACTCACTAGGGTAACCCCCTCATTATCAAAAGTTTTATTATATGTTGATTCACCCCCCTCTCATAATTTCATTATGTTCAGAAAACCCTACACTCAATCCTGGTTCATAAAACCTATACACTCTACTCTAAACATTATACCTTCAACCCTAGGCCTTAAAGCCTATAGGCTAAACCCTCAACCCTCAACCCTCAACCCTCAACCCTCAAACCTCAACCCTCAACCATCAACCATATACCCTCTTGACCCTAAACCCTATCCCTCAACCTTGGACCCTAAGGCCTGTATAATAAACCCTCAACCATATACACTCAACCTTAAACCCTATATCGTATACCCTCAAACCTAAACCATATCCCTCAACCCTAGGCCTTAAATCCTATGGGGATTAACCCTCTACCCTATATAATCAATCCTAAATGATATAACCCTGACCCTATAGGCTATATTATATACCCTCAACTCTAAACCCTACACTCAACCCTAGGTCATAAAACCTATACACTCTACCCTAAACCTTATACCTTCAACCCTCAAGGTTACTATGCCCTCAAACTTAAACCTTATAATTAAATCTTATACTCTCAACCCTAAACCCTATATGTTATACCATCAATTGTAAACCCTACACCCTATGACCTAAACCCTAATACATAAAACAATCTCCCTTAACCCAACATTAATAATTTAACACTAAAACCTACATAATTAAATTTAATCCTTAAACCATCAACTCTAAACCCATAAAACATAGGCCTTACACCCTAAATAATGAATAATTTAGAGATATTAAAGGGAGAGAGGATAAAGAGATTTGTGAGATACATAGAGAGAGGTGAGATAGAGAGAAGAGAGGTAGAGAAAGAGAGAGTTGTGATAGAAAAGAGAGATCTACATAGGGAGGGAGGGAGAAGTAGGAAGGGGAGATTGACATAAATTTGAGATGGAGAGAGAGGTTAGATAGAGTTAAAAATAGGGGAGAGAGAGGAGTGAGATAAAGAATAATAGATATGGGGAGGAGAGTAGAGAGGGGGGAGATGTGAGATGATATATAAAGAGGTAGGTAGACGATGACTAAATGGGTCCTAAGATGATGGCTTAAGGGAAGTTAAGAGAATGACTTAATGGGGTATAAGAGGATGGATTTAGGGCACCTAAGAGGATATGACTTAAGGGGTCATAAGAGGATGGCTTAAGGGGAGTTAAGAGAATTACTTAAGGAGATGTAAGAGGATGGATTTAGGGTAGCTAGGAGGATGAATTAAGGGGTCCTAAGAGTATGGCTTAAGGGGAGTTAAGAGAATGACTTAAGGGGATGCAAGAGTATGGATTAAGGGTAGCTAATATGATGAGTTAAAGGATCCTAAGAGGATGGATTAAGAGGAGATACAAAAGCCTTGACTCAAATTATATGTCATGTGATAATTTATTAGTTCTATAAATAGGAGATGGCTTAAAAGGATTATATTGAATGATGACTTAAGGGGGCCTAAGAGGATATAACTTAAGGGGATATGCAATCAATTCTAAACTTTTAATAAAATGAGAATGAATTATTTATCTTTATATTTTAACTGTCAATTAAATGTATAAAACTATATAGTTACTTGTATTTATTCAAATTCTATTGTAACATATTTATCCTCTCTTTTTTGTAATACATCTAGTCTTGGGAGACCTAAAACAAAAAATTATTTAACTATAATTATAAAATGACTTAAGAATAACATAAGAAGATGAATTGAGGGGAGATACACATGAGCCTTGACTCTAGGTTATGTGATATTTTTAACTATATATATAGACTATCAATTAAATATATACAACTATATACTTACATGTATTTATTTATTTCATTGTATCATCTACATCCTCTCCTTTTTGTAATGCATCTATGATTGTCTCATGCTCATCCATTGAAAGTGTCCATAACACTTTATTAGTAGGTATCCCTTGATACATAACTAATTTTATATTGGTTTCCAAAATCAAATGTGAGTAATGTATAATATTCTTGTGTCTTTCATAGTCTTCAAATGAAAGCAAACCATTCTTTCTTATTAGATATTTTCGTAGCCAAGTGCCAACAACTGCAAAACGAGTTGGATACTCAATTTTTTCATCATCCACTATAGGATGTACCAAATTATTTTTTCTCTCAACACATCTATCCAACCAATACTTTTTTTGCTCTTCATTCCCCTCATGTGCAACAACATATACATGTCCTATGAAAAAAATATTTAATTCAATAAAGAGTGACATATAGTTCACATATAAACATACATATATAAAATTATATATATTATAAATTAAAGTAATAAAAAAATTAATTTAATTTAATACATTCTTGTATAAGGTTTGAAACACGATCATAATATATGATGCAAACACTTGATTATCTTCTTCAATTGTTTTTCTATGTTGATCATGTGGTGATGTAGGTGTTAAAGCTCTTTGTTTTCATTCTTCAACCCATTTTATATTTTCACACACCTCCCAATCACCTGCAACACAAAATTGACAAAAGCATGCAATCTCCCTTGTCCATATTGTCCACATTTTTTCATTCAAACTCTTAAATGAATACCATTTTGTTGATCCATCAATTGTTTCACAATCTTGTCAAGTAAGAATATTCTCTTCTTCAACTAAATATTTAAGAAGTGTTGAGTTATTGAGTTATCACTTGTTCGTATAGATAATTTTTTACTGCACTAATATACAATTTCACATGCAAATTTGAATTCCATTGCATCCTCAAATTTTAGTTTCTCTCTAGCGAAAAAAAAAAATCACACATGCACCTACTTCATCATGTTCTCCTTTATTATGTCCAACTTCAAAAAAACTCCACATGTGTTGGATATTATTTTCCTTGTGAGCTCTACATAACCAATAAAACATTCTAGCATTCTTGAATTGTCTCATACAATTATCCGACCATACAAGATGTTCTCTCATTTGGATTTCTCTTTCTTTTAAATTTTTATAAAATATTGAACAAACTTTGATGAGTGTAATCAATTATCACTCACATAAAATAGTACTCTCAAAAAAATTCTATTATCTTTTGTAATATCATATGCATGTCTATATACAATATGAACAAATATGGCTACCTGCATTGAATTATAATATTGGGATTGGATTTCCTCTTGTGGAGCAAGAGTATTTTTCTACAAAAGCAGCAACTAACAATATAGTTCCAATTGAAAATGTGTTTTTACATGTACAAAATTGACCATCAAGCCACTGAGAATATTGAGAGTTATTGACATATTTGGGTACAATCTTATCTTTAAATTATCTAGTGAATGAATGCACACTAATATTTTCTACGATTAGCTCACAACATTTTCCAAATTTTCCATCATTTAAAGAATATTCAAAAAAATTGAATTTTTTGACATCCACTAATTGTTGTCCAAATTCAAGTAAACTACTTTCATGCATACATTATCCTAATAATTAAAGGTTGCCACATGTATTGCATTCTCCAAAAATACATGCATTTAAATAAATAAGTGTCCATTAGATAGTTCAGAAAATAAACCTGCTATAAGATCCTTGATTGTTTCAAGTGGCATATTAATACCACATTCTTGCATAATTTTGTTACTATGCAAAGTACAACGTATATATCAAAAAATATCATAATAATAAAGAAATTGTACATGAGTTTTACAAAAATAAGAGATTATGTGTTTATTATTTTTGGCATACCAAGGTTTACATTTTTTAAATGATCTTTCACTTATGCTAATATTTGGTAAGATTGAATCATCTATTTTTTTTATAAAATTCAATTTGAGTCATATCTAATAGATGTTTTGGATAGGAGTCATGGATTTTTGATCCCACCCTTAATTATAGAACATCTCTAATATTAGGTGATACTCTTGTATTATCATGCCAATATTTTTCAATTCAATATTTGATTTCATTAGTTAATTTCATGTTTGAACTTGGGAGTCTACCATTAAAACTCCAACATTGATTAATCGGATCATTTTCAATACTTTCTCTTCTCTTAGCCACTCTTATCAAAGTTTTAGTATTTACTTTTATATATAAATACTAATCTTAACATTCTTTTATTTGAAGTTTATTTATTAACCAAATCAATTGTTATTGTACGATGTGTTGCATTCTTATCTTTAGATCAACTTTTTTTCCTATCAAATCAATAGAATTGGCAACACTAGATATGACTTGTTCTACTGAATCATCTTTCTTTTTTGGTTTTTAAAAAATGCCTAATTTTTTCATTATTTTTTACATTTTCATCAATCGCATCATGAGTTGACATTGAAATCCTATTTTTTCTATTAAAAACATTCTATATAATCTATTTCCATGAGATCTCATTTGTCTCCAAGAAACTTTACCAGGAAGGTTACCTAAGACATCTTTTTCAATTATAAGAAAAACATTTTCACTTTCATTCATACAATGGGTTTCATCTTCATTTTCAACCATACAAGGGATTTCATTGTTATTTTCATCAAGGGTAAAAGCAAGAAGATGAGTCCACTTCTCGTGGAAGTTTTGGACTTGGCCAGAAACTTGAAATTAGGAAAAACAAAAAAAGATCTCAATAGCTTTGATATTTTGAGCCTAAATTTAAAATAGGATCTCATTTCATGGCAAGATCTCAAGCCAAGAATTATAAAATGGGATTCTATTTTTTAATAAATGGGATCTTGTTTCGTAAAAGTAATTTTTTTTTTTAAATGGTTTGTGATCTCATTTTTTACCAATGGCCAGAGTAGAGAGAATGGGATCTCGAGTAGAAGACAACGATTTCTAGTCATCAAACAGTCTAGGTGAGTTATTTTTCCCATTTTTTTCATTTTTTGGTATTTTGTTATTTGTATTTAGGTTTATTTTGTGTATTTTATAAATTAGGTTTTTATATTTGGTTTGAATCTTCATGTAAAACAAATAAACCCTACATTCAATTGAAACTAAAAAAATTACCCTACACAAAAAAAAAACCTAAACTAAATTGAAACAAAAATATTTACCTCAAACAAAAATATGAACCCAAAACTGAGATTCAATCATGCTATTAATTCATCATAAAATAAGTTTTAGTTACCATTTAATGGTAAATTTACCCCATTTAATACTAAAAGCCTCAAAAATATCATGTGAAAGCCTCCAAAATCTCATTTATCACGTAAAAGCCAGATATATATTGATTTTTCAACTAGATGGGAACATAGAACTATTTCCATTTGTAATGTTTTTTTATCAATTTGATGGAAAAAATATTTTTTCATTTGCATTGCTTTATGTTTTAAATCTATATGCAAATATTTAAAAATCAGAAAATACTTAATTTCTTTGAAAAAAATATAGATTTTTCTAAGTTTATTCCATTCCATTATCTAGCACTTATTATTAATTGTTTAATATAGCCACATACAACTAGAATTTGCATCACATGATATCCATATGTACCCATGAACTAAACACCTACTCTCTAACATTTTAACATACATATAGTTTTCTATCAACATAACCCTTGAACCTACTTTAGGTGCAAGTGCTAGTATATATTCCTTTTTTATAATTGTAATCCCTATGAGGTTTCTAGATGTTGAATTACAAATAATATAGAAATTATTCAAACCTGTAGACTAATTACTTAGTTTCACATTAAATTATAAAATTATAATCACGCATTGCCATAATCTTATCGTTCCCTACATATACCTAGTCCATATCATTTGTATCACATTAGATCCAAGATAGAAGAATAAATTTGATAGAAACCATGATCTATAATATGATAGCATGATCATATTGACAATGGAGCGTCTAATACTCCCTCCTAAAATATGATTATTCATTGAGGTTATCCTCCTGAAATGGCTTAAGGGGATTAAATTTACCTAGAAATTTACGTATAATGTTAATGTGAGATATTTTATTCCATGTCATTAATGCAATATATCCATGTGATTCAATTGTAATTATAGGAATAATATGTCAATCCATGGCTAGCCAAATTTCATCCTAAATCAGCAACTATAATGTATTTATAAAATTTGTATTTTCTCTAGGAATCATATAATTTTAGACTTGAATATTTCTATGTATAATTGTAATTACTAGATAAGGAAACATTCATCCTAAATATGTAACAACCAACAAAGTAATACTAGATAGTAACAACTTTGACTAAGACAGAAAATTTGAAATATAGCTATCCTCAAATAAATAAATGACTCTGACTAAGAGTGAACATTCAAAATATAGCCCTCCTCTTTGTAAAATCCAATTTGATTTTGAGATATTTATGGGAAAAAAATGGATGAGAATGAGGTAAGAAAGACTAACCTTAATTTATATCTTCCCTCATCAAATAATTTCATGTTTAAAGAGTTTCTTAGGGCATATCTATAAATTTAATTATCATCATATAATTTATCTCATAGAAATCTTCCCAAGTGTGTCTAATCCCTACCACCCAATCTATAAATTTAATTATCATATTTGTGAGGATATTTAGAGATTGGAGGATCTGAATGAGTTTGTAAAATTAATCTGTAGACACATAAATTTGACCATTTGCACAAGGTCCAACAATCCACTTTATCCCCTTCATCAAACGTTAATTAAATTATTTAATTAATTAATATTCCCCCTTTCTCGAACGTTTCTAAGGTATTTAATTTAATCAATTAAATACTTTATACATAAGCCCACTTCGTCTCTAAATTAAATAAATGCAATCAATTTATTTAATTTAGTCAATTATCCTCTTCATTTTTAATTCACTCTTTCTCTCTCCTTGTCACATCCTCCATAACCCTTTTCACTAAACAGGACTAATTTAATTAATCCTCCATTAAGGTGTGCATACCCTTAATTAGGATTAATATCACATCCACCATAACTTTCCATTTTCCTCTAATCAACATTAATTAACCTAATCACTTGTTTGCACAATCCTAATCCTAATCACTTACCCCTTTTCACATGTCCTTAAGTCAACTTTCTTGGTACTTATATTTTCTGTGTTGACCTCTTCCCCATGTGAATTAAAAATTCACACTTATTCCCCCCATGCATTTGTCTTCCCTATGACACCTCATGTGTTGCATCGTACCCAAATGACAAGGACCTCTTTTAGAGGAATCTTGTTTTATCCTTTGGTCTCTCCCAAAAATTGAATTAAAAATACACTTTTGTTTCTCCAAGACCTTCCCCCTTCCCCATGTTCACAAAGGATGACTTTCTAAAAGTTATCACTTGTCACTTTCGCCCCATATGAGGCCAAGGAATAATTTTTTGGGGAAATCCTCTCCCATCCCAAGGTACTTGCAAATACCTTGGGACCACATGGCCTCTTCCATGTCATTTGTACCCTTTGTCATCTCACCTTGTCGTTTGGACAACTCACCCGCCACATGTCAAGATGTGAGGGCTTGTGATTCCTCAACTCACCATAGCCCTCCATCTTGGCCATGGTGGCTTAATATAGACTATTGAATTCTCTAGAGAATTCAATAACTTCTATAAATACCCCCCTCTTCTCATTAATTGAGTTGGTTATTGCATGCATACCAAACTTATGCTTCTAAGTTGTTTGAGCCATCTTAGTCTTTTATTGCCATTCCTTAGCATTTGCATTCTCATCTAGAATCCATTGTTGCATCTACCTACCTCCATTCATCCATCTACCACCATCATTACAAGCTATCATATAAGGAGTACACATTATCAACTATCAAAGGGCCAACCAAGGCAACACGGATAAAAGGTATATCAATCTCATTTTCATTTTTATCTTTCTTTTGTCTTCTATTTAACTTAAGATAATCGTTTGAGGTGTTAGGAGTTTTTGTGCTCTTCTTTCATTTTATTTTGTTTTGCACTTTAGATTAGCACTTTTTCCCTTTCACATTTCTGGCACACCCAATGGGATCCCTGTCACAGGTATTTTTATCTACTAACAGTTGTTGTTTTAAGATTTTTGCAGATTTTGACCTAGAGGGGCGGCGTTGACCTGGCAGCAGACTTTTTTTATTGTTGGTTTGCTTTATTTTCTGACTGTTTTTGTTGCAGGTTTCATGTTTGGGTGGCCCTGACCTAAAGGGGAGGCTCTGACCTAGCAGCAAACATTTTATGTTGTTTTTCTCTATTTTCTGACTATTTTTCCTACAGGTTTCTATTTGGGTGGCCTTGACCTGGTAGTAGATATTTTTGGTTGTTGTTTTGCTCTATTTTCTAACTATTTTTCCTATAGGTTTTGAGTTTGGGCAGCCCAGACCTGGCAGCAGAATTTTTCTATTGTTATTTTTCTTTGTTTTCTGACTATTTTTGTTGCAGGTTTCGTGTTTGGGCAACCCTAGCCTAGAGGGGCGGCCCTGACCTGGCAGCAAACATTTTTTGTTGTTGTTTCGCTTTTTTTTTCTGACTATTTTTCTTGCAGGTTTCATGTTTGGGCGACCCTGACCTAGACGGGCGGCCCTAACCTGGTAGTAGACTTTTCTACTAATATTTTCCATTTTTTCTAACAACTATTTCTTGTAGGTTTGCTTGTCAAAGACAGAAAAAAAACTAATGACACATGTTTTGTAGGTGGAAAATTATGTTCAATTATTCTTGTCCTTCCATTTTATTTTTTAAGTAGGAACATAGGACTAATTAAAGGGATAAAGGACTTGTGTTCCATGCTTGAAAGTGGGTTATTGATGTATCCAATCCCCTTGCACCATTTGGCAATCCTGGGTGAAGAGAAATTGTAGCTCACTTAGTCTTTTTTACCTCATTTTTATTTTATTAGTGGGACCTGCTCGGGATTTCATCACCCGAGGGATGATTCCAACCA
This sequence comes from Sequoiadendron giganteum, assembly GCA_007115665.2. NCBI lineage: Eukaryota > Viridiplantae > Streptophyta > Pinopsida > Cupressales > Cupressaceae > Sequoiadendron > Sequoiadendron giganteum. Next base: position 201,513,646 of record CM021108.1, read on the forward strand.
CGTGTTATCGGTAGGGAGAGAGTGAAATTTTTATCTCAATCCAGTCATGTCATGTCTGGTGGAGCCTCGAAGCTAGGGTGATACCTAGATAGACATGAAGGGTTGGTCTAAGCTCCCAATCTCTCATTGGTTACTCCTGACTCATGCTTGTAGATAAGTTGGTGTTCACAATTGTGCCCCACGTACCATGCATATATCAAGGATGTCACTAGAAAAATTGTTAATCTTAGATAAAGGACCATGTTGGCCACACCTTAACACTAAAATTAGGCTTATGTTGCTTGAAGTTTCTTCTTGTGGAAAACTAGTACTTTTTAGATAGTTTTGGCCTTTTACTTGTTGTTTTCCATCCTTTTCCATCACTGTTTTCAACTAAGTTAGGTTCAAACCATCGTATAGTGGTGGCCTTTTCCTCTAGGAGCGGCCCTGACCTCTATTTGGGTGGCCTTGACTTGGAGGGGCGGCCCTATCCCCCTGTTTCAACTATTGTTTAACCTGTTTAATCCAAAATTTTGTTAAGTCCTACCTATTTAGGCAGCCCCGACCTGAGTTTGAGTGGCCTTGACCTCAGGGGGTAGCCCTAACCTGATTTTGGGTGGGCTTGACCTAAAAGGGTGGCCCTGCCCTTTTAAACAACCTTTTTTAACCTCTGATCATTAGCTGTTATCTTGTTTTGGGAACTTATTTTCCCATTTCGAGCATTGTTCCCTGATTTGGGGTACCTGTTTACCCTAGTCAACCATCTGTCTGTCTATTCCAAGTATCAATTTTCCCATTTTGAGGTGCCATTTTCCCATTTTGAGCTTCATTCAGCATGTTTAAGCCAAAATTTGGCTAAGTCCTCCTTGTTTGGGTGGCCCTGACCTAAGTTTGGGCAGCCTTGACCTTTAGGGACAGCCCTAACCTAATTTCTGGTCATTAGTTGTTATCCTTTTTCAAGAACTTGGTTTCCCATTCCGAGCATTGTTCCCTCATTCGGGGTACCTATTTACCCTAGTCAACCATCTGTGAGGCTATTCCAAGTATCAATTTGCCAATTCTAAGTTGCCATTTTCCCATTCTGAGCTTCGTTCAGCTTGTTTAAGCCAAAATTTGGCTAGGTCCTACTTTTTTGGGCATCCCTGACCTAATTTTGGGAAGCCTTGACTTAAAGGGGCAGCTCTGTCCTTTGAAATAGCCTTTTTCAGCCTCCAGTCATTAACTGTTACCCTATTTTGGGAACCCATTTTCTCGTTCCGAACATTGTTCCCTCATCCGGGGTACTTGTTTACCCTAGTCAACCATTTTTCTATCTCTTTCGGATATCCATTTACCCATTACATCCATTGTCCCTCCTTTCTGACCAATCGTTCACCTATTTCGGGGAGTTGTTTGCCCATTTTAGGAAGTTTTTTTCTCGTTTTGAGTATAGTTCCACAGTCCCATACGTACATTCACCCATTCTGGGTGATCATTTTTCCATTTTGTAACCTCGTTTGCTCAAAATTTGGTCCAACAAAAAAGGCTAATTTCTTGCTATTTCTGAGAAAAACTTGTGTTTTACCCAGTTGTTTACTTATCTCATACATTTGCATCATGATCCATTTACATGCAACCCGTCATCCAAACCATATAGGTTGCATTCATAATCATTCCTCATCGATTTATCAAGCCAAATCCTCAGAACTTCATTTGAATTCATTATCCGAATTGACCTAGGTGCTTCAACCTAATCGTCATCCTTGAACAACCACTTACGATCACAATCTATCCTAAGTCTATCATCATCTTCGGCCCTATCAATCCCCTTCCATATCAAGGTGGATTCGGTGCCATGATCATTGGTTAATCCTTAACCCGATCAATTAGCACTTTGTGTCACTTAGGGTGATCTATGAACACAATTTAGAAACCCTTCCAATCATCCAAATCATTTGATCTTTAACCTAATTCCGTCTAATCCAAAAAAATCCCATCCTTATCCCATCATTAGATTAATTGATACATCATCAATTGATCCATCCCCTTATCCAACATCAAATCCAATTTGACAATATTAATCCAATCCAAATCAATCAATCCAAATCATCGCTCAGATCATCATTTAGAAGCTTAGTTGCATCTCAAATCACTTAGTTGTTTTGCACGTTCATGCCCGTTTAGACCCGTTCACAAGTGAGAAAGAAAATGGCAGACCAACAAGCCCAAGGTACTCAGCTGAATATCCCACACTATCCTAATCACATGTCGAATACCCCAAAAGATCCCAATAATGTTCAAATCAATCCACACAATCCCCATAATGACACCTCATCTCAATCTAATACCAACATACAGAACACCACACCACCCAGTGACAACAACATGGTTAACCAACCCAAAGTCACTGTTGACGAATATCCTAGTAATCTTGCTAATGTCCAAATGGAGGATCATCTCCTCAATGAATGTGGCGATATTTCATTGCCACCCTACTCATGAATGGATTCAAATCGCCATCTAATTTTGACACATCACAATATTCCCTTACACCACTCATTGATCCAAAAACCTCATAGAACATTCCAGGAAATTCCTATGCCCTTGAGGGCACACCCATAGACAACTAGTACCACCCCGAGTTTGGAAATGTTGTCATCCATCAAGTCCATGATTATTCTCATCTTCCAACCATGACATCTACTATCCCACCACCTGATCCTAATGATCCATATGCCTATGGCATGCCATCATATAAACCATCCGCTCCACCGCTTCCACCCCTGCATCCTAATATTGGGGGCACACCTATCCTTACCAATTTTCCACCTCCTGCATTCCTGCAACCTCTAGGTAATCCTCACTAATCTTCCATATTGCAAGCACCACCACAACACACTGCTACTACTATTGCTTCATCCCAACCACCTTAAACAATCTATGCAACTCACCATCACTATTCCATAACAAAACATTCCAATTCCCACCCAACCACCACATCAGATGGTGCAAACTAATTCATAACCACAACAACCACCACATGGCACTACCGTTATGATCCCACAACAACCACATGTCCCATCTCGCCCATCTTACCAATAGCCACTGCAACAACAACTTCCACCACCACATACACACATTCCTACACAAACACAACTTAATCCTCTTGTGAAATACCTTTATCATCCCTCTAGTACATACACTGTTCCATCCCACCTCAATACAAATCAGAATGCTCCACATCAAATGTAGACCCAACTGCCACCTTACACAAATCCTTCACAACCACATGTAAATCCTTACCAACAATCATAAAATCCACAACAACCCTCATATGTTGCCTCCGCACATCAATATCAATCCTATCCACCTTATCTCCAACAACAACAATCCTATCAGCAAGGTGCCACATCCACCTCCTACTACCAACAACCATCATCACATCAACAAGGGGGTCCCACCTCTTTGTATTATAAGAATTCTACACAAAAACAAGGCCCTTTTCCCACCTCTTATTATCAGCAACGGCCACCTTATCAACAAGTGGCTTCTACTCATCACAATCCATCATCCTCCTACCCACCTTAAATCAATCCGCAATCCACTTATCATCAACAAACAGATTCATATGCAACCCAACCCACCTATGATCCAATCACAGTGAGACCATCCTCATCATGCCCACAATACTATCCATATAACCAACCCACTCTGACTCTCGAAGCACCAATTAACAAAGACTTGGAAGAATTCAAAGTGGCATTAAAGGACTTACAAGCTGGAATGGGCAAACAGTCATTTAAATTCGAGGACATTTGTCCTTATCCATTTGACCCATCCATTTCCTTGATTCCCTTTCCAAAACACTTTGAAATCCCCAAATTCAAAAAATACAAGGGAACAAAATATCCTAGATCCCATCTACAAGAATTTTATGCCCACTAGCAAGAGGTCATGGATAATGACAACTATCTTATACGTCTACACGAGATTGCCCTCAACTGGTTCATGGGCCTTGAAAAGGGATCCATAAAAAAATTTTTACAGCTATCTGAATAATTTATCTCCCACTTCCCTTTTAATCTAGAGAAGGATATTGACACGCTTGATCTCTTGAAAGAAAATAGTGTGATGGGGAGACCTTTGCAAGCTACTTGTAAAGATGACATTCCTTGACCAGCAGGATGAAATCCCCACCGTCAGAAAAGGACATGGTCATGTTGTTTATAAACAATTCCCATCCAGACATGGCTCATAACTTCCAACTCCATTGCATCACCACCTTTGTGGAACTTGTGGAGAAGGGTCCCATCTTGGAATGAGCCCTTGTTGCCAAAGGGAAAGTCAAAAAAATTAATTTTGATAAAGAGAAGTCCTTTAGGGATAAACCTCATTATTGGAATAGAAATAAGAATGCAGTCAATCATGGTGTCACTAACACCAATCATGTTCGGGTGTCCACCACCATACCAAATACCCTCCTCAACAACAACCATCAGTCCAAAATGTCATATCTATACCCCAAGGGGCACCACAACAACAATCAAACCAAAACAACCAAGGGGGAATAAACAACATTTCACTCAGTTGGGAGAACCCCTTAGCATGGTGTTTAACAAGCTTCTTCAAGCTAATTATCCCATCACGTATCCTATCACCAAGCCTCTTGATAAGTCTAATCCCAAACCTACTTGATTTAATGACAACGAATATTATGAATTTCACAAGATTAAGGGACATACCTTAGATAAATTTCAAGTCCTAAAAACTTACATTCAAGGCCTCATCGATTGAGGTGAAATTCATGTAGATTCTAACACAACATCTTCATCCAATTCTCAACTCCAGATATATCAAAATTCTTTTCCCAACCGCAATCAAGGTCCTAGTACATCTAGCTCTCATCTTGGACCTAACAACAATAACAACCAAAATAATAGCACCAATAACATTAGCTATAAAAATGAGCCATACAATTACTAGGATGTGGTCACATATGTAGAACAAGTGGAGCCACTTGTATCCATGATACGCATCAAAGGAAAAGATCCACAATGTGTTGTTACCACCCATCAAACCCACATCATAGTCCTAGTAGCTCTTGCATCTACCCAACTACCATTTGTCAATTCACGGTATAACATCCTTGACCACCTACGCAAGACTGTGGCTCAGATATCCATCCTAGATTTGCTTAAGTCATCTCTCATATTTCAAGACATCTTGACTAAGGCCTTACAAAGCATGCAAGTACCCAATGATATTGACCCAACCCAATTCCAATAATTGGTGTGAAATCTCTCATTGACCTATTAGTTAGACTTTAGCCAAAAAGACATGCCACGCCTTGAGTCAAGCCAAAACCACCCCCTCCATCTCGAGGTTGGTGTAAATTATCAAAAAGTAAAAAGGGTACTGGTGGATAATGGTTTGGCCCTAAATATTTTCACATTAAAATTTATACAACAGGTTGGATATACCTAGGCTGACCTAAGCAATCAAGTTATCACCATCAAGGCATATGATAACATAGAGCGAGATTCTGAAGGAATTATTTTCCTTCCTATTCAAGTGGGCCCCATTATATAGTACACTATGTGTCATTTTTTAGACCTTGACCTTCCATACAACATCCTCCTTGGCTATCCATGGATTCATTCTATGCAAGTCATCCCATCCACCTACCATCAGTGTTTAAAGTTCCCATTTCAAGGAATGGAAGTCACCATACAGGCTGACCCTTAGCCATTTGAATATTGTCATGCCTTGAAGGCTTCCTTTCCACATTCACATTACTTCCCTGGGGTAGAAATGGGGGCATCTCAAACACCTGGTTCTCCTCCATTTTCCAATACACTAAACACCACATCATCCACCCCTTCGTCCATGCCATCATCTGCACTCGGTTCCACCATCACCAAGGTTCAAATCATTGACAAGGGATATGGTGAGTATGAAATGTGTACAGCATTGAATGTGGCAAACATTCCACCCTCACCACACACATATGGGCAACCGTCTCTGTCAATTCCAAAAGTAGAAGAAAAGACACTCATGCTCACCTCCAAGAACATGGGCTCAACAACATTCAATGATCTGGGTTCCCTTCAGGATCAAATGGGAGTTGATATCATCCAATGGGTTTACAAAGAGGAACCTAAGCCACTACATCCCCTTATACAATAATTCCAAGAGGTCTATCCATGTGCCTCCAAGTTCATTGAAAATTTCAATTACCAAGGTGGAGGTCTTGGTGTGGAAGAACAAGGAAAATTCCAACCCATTGAAGCAACTACCATCCGGCCAAGAAATTTGGGCTTGGGTTATGATACTAAACAAGAAGGTCTTGAGACATCCTCTAGCACTTCTAATAATGTTAGTGTCAATGATAGTTCCCTCTTGAAGACATATCGGAAGAAGAGTCCATCATACACGTGTACGATGATTTGGATCACGTTGACCTCCCTGCCATGTTTGAATGCTTATCTATTTGCACCATAACCTTATCCCTCAAACATCTTGAACTTATAGATCATGACGGTAGCACACCCATCAACACATTTCCCTCAATGGATACCTACATACATCTCATGGGATTGGGGGAAGATGAATGTGCTAACCACAAAAGTAAAAAGAAACAAAAACAACATAGGTCATCAAGTGAAAACCTCCCTAAGGCACTTTTTTACTAGGAAAAAGTAAAAACAAAGGGTGTATCTAACAGTGAAAACCTCAATGAGGCACTGGAGGATGGGGATGTTCATCTTCCCCTTGTGATAACACAAATATCTAAGCGGTCTTCTAGTCTCATTGAAGAAATACAGGAGGTAAATTTGGGGATAGAAGAAAATCCAAGAATCACTTATGCAGCCAAATCTTTATCAGAAGAAGAGTATTCCACCATTGTCCAAATTATCAATTTTGCATGGGCTTATTCAGATATGCCTAGCCTTGATCTTGATCTTGTTGTACATCATTTGGATGTTCATCCAGATGCCTAACCCGTCAAGCAAAAACTATGTAAAATACACCCTCAGGTGGCCCTATTAGTCAAGAAAGAATTAGAGAAATTGCTAGAAGCCAAATTCATTCGACCCATTGACTATTCAGACTGGATCTCCAATATAGTACCACTCCCTAAACTAGATGGGCATATCAGGATTTTTACGGATTTCTGAGATCTCAATAAGGCTTGTCCTAAGGATGATTTTCCTCTGCCAAACATTGATGTGTTGGCCAACCTCACTACAGGACATGGTTGGCTTCTCTAGATATAATCAAATCAAGATTACTACTAAATATCAACACAATACTACCTTCATGACACCGTGGGGAACATTTTTCTATAATGTCATGCCTTTTAGCCTCAAAAATGTGAAGGCAATCTACTAGCGTGCCATGACAGTCATCTTCCATGACCTCATTCAAATCGTAATGGAAGACTATGTCGATGATCTGTTAGGAAAGTCAAAAACAAGGGAAGAACATCTTGCAATCTTGAAGAATATCTTTGAATGGTTAGAGCATTATAGGTTGCGTCTAAATCCGAAAAAGTGTCTTTGGGGTCACATCCAAAAAATTACTAGGCTTCATTCTTTCCAGAAGAGGTATAGAAGTCGATCCAGCCAAGGTCAAGGAAATACTAGAAATTCCTCTACCACACACTCTAAAGTAGTTATGAAGTCTTCAAGGAAAGTTTCAGTCCATCCAAAGATTTATATCTCAGTTAGCTGATAAGTGTCAGTCCTTCTCCCACTTGCTCTAAAAGGATATCATCTTCAAGTGGAATCCAGAGTGTCGGCTAGGCTTCGATCAAATCAAGGAATACCTGGTTCATCCACCTATTCTCATGCCTCCAATCCCTGGAAAGCCCCTCTTGTTGTATATTTCTGCTACTTCAGTTGCACTGGGGGTATTGTTAGCCCAACATGATGAGTCACTCAAGGAACATGCCATTTATTACATTAGTCAAACATTAGTGGGCTATGAGCTCAACTATCCTCCAATGGAAAAATAATGTTTAGTTGTTGTCTTTTTTTCACAAAAATTATGCCATTACATGCTCATTCATCCTATAAAATTTATATCAAATTTTGATCCCCTCAAGTACTTGTTGTCTAAGATAGCTCTAACTGGTCGCATGGCTAAGTGGATCATGCTTCTGAGTGAGTTTGACATATAATATGTGGACAGAAAGGTTGATAAAGGATAAGTGATTGTAGACCAGTTTGTAGATGCTCTTTTAGAGGATGTTTAAACTTTGACTATAGAATTCCTTGATGAAGAAGTCTTTACAATCATAGAAACCACTACCTGGACACTCTGACGGTTCATATACTCACAATGGATCTGGGGTAGGCATTTTGTTGGTCACATCGCAAGGATATTACATTCCAAATTCGTTCAGGTTGGCATTCCCATGCACTAATAACATATCAAAGTATGAAGCTCTCATCACAGGTCTTAGAGTTGCCACCCAATGGAATATCACTCATTTACAAGTTTTTAGCTTCTCCCAATTGGTCATTAAACATGTAAATGATGGGTTTCAAACCAAAGATGACAATTTAGTACCCTATAAACATATGGCGGATGACTTCAAGAAATAATTCACCTTCATCCAATTTGATCAGATCCCAAGACTTCAGAATAAGGCAGCAGACGTTATGACTACTATTGGGTCCCTAATTAACATGCCAAAAGATCATACATATTGCTATTTCCTATTAGAACAACTCTTAATCCTAGTATGTGATATCCCTAAGAGTGACATTGTGTGTGATATTGTAGGCCTGGAATCCCGTTGGTACCAAGAAATCTACACCTATATTTGTGACAACACCCTACCATCTGATCTCACAAGAAACCAACGTAAATCATTTATCCAACGCATTATCTTTTACACCATCATCAGTGATACACTTTTTCAACGTGGGTATGATGGAACTCTCCTCCATTGTTTAGACAAAACCAAAGCCCGTACGACATTAGCAGAAGTGCATAGCAGTATTTGTGGGGCCCATTCTAATGGTATGGCCTTAGCCAAAAGGATTCTAAGAGCAAGGTATTATTGGCCTACAATGGAACATGATGCTTGTGAATTTGTCAAAAGGTGTCTTCTGTGTCAACAACATGTAGATTTGATTAACGCCTCGGCACAAGAGTTACAACCTATCACGACACCTTGGTCATTTTCACAATGGGGTTTTGACTTGGTTGGAAAGATCTACCCTCCATCCTCTGATGGTCACACCTTTATCATCATATCCATTGAAGACTTCACCAAGTTGGTGGAAGCTATACCACTCACTCAAATCATTGGTGTTCAAATCTCTAAGTTCATCCTCTACCATATCCTCTACAAGTATGGTATCCCCTCCACCATCATCACTGATAATGGAAAGCCATTCAAGAATAATTGCATGAAGTCCCTCTATGAAACATATCATATCCAACATCATTGGTCCACCCCTATTACCCCCTAGGTAATGGACAAGGAGAGGCAACAACAAAAAACACGAATCGAAACCATTAAGAAGATGGTCAATAGCACTAGTCAAGAATGGCACCTCCATCTCCATCCTTCTCTTTGGGCCTATTGTACATCCACTTGCACCCCCACTGGTGCTACTCCATACTCCCTTGTCTATGGTTCTGAAGCCATCTTTCCAATCGAAGTCAAAATTCACTCACTCTGAATATCACTCAAGAATCTCATCACTGACGAAGACACCCGAGTGGCACGGCTTGCACAATTGGAATTGATGGATGAAAAACCGGATAAGAATTATAACCATCTGCAATCCTATCAGCACCGACTCAAAAGAAGCTACAATAAGAAATTCCACCCTCATCAATTCAATTTTGGTGACTTAGTTCTCAAGGAAAATTAGTAGAATCAACATGATCGAGAAAATAAAGGTAAGTTTAAATCTAATTGGTTAGGCCCTTATGTCATCACCACCAATTATGGTTCTGGAGCATACAATTTATCTACCCCTGAAGGAGAGCCCTTGGAATAACCCATCAACATCATGCACCTGAAGTAGTTTTACACTTAGGTCAACTGGGATATCCTTCCTGTAAAATCTCAAAAATACAAAAAAAAAGTAAAAAATTATCAAAATCAAAAAAATGTCAAGAGAAATAATTTGTCCTATGGTGAAAACCACCCCTATGTGGTGCCTTGGATGCATACAATGGTTGAAAACTTGACAACAGGCGCCTTTTGTATAGGGCTTAATCATTATCTACCTCGTGTCCTGGCTACTTTATGATTTATCCATTAGCCCCTCAATCCCATCATCATATCAATCATATCCTCCCCTCTGCTTGCATCACCTAGTCGCTTGGTATATTTTTGGTTGAACATTGGACGAGAAACATCTGTTATCTAACATCCTAAGATTTTATCCTAATTTGAGCTTGTTTCATCTCATTGTTTTGGTTGTCTCCATCTAGAGTCTCCATAATGTTGGTCTCCATCTAGATCTCATCTTGTCTTTCTTGAACTACGTCGCCCCTATGCTTTCACGTAGGCAAGGTTGATCATTTGATCTGCCCCCGAGGCTTTGTTTCGTGTCATCTTTTATTGTTTTTCCTTATCTTTATTGAACTATGATGCCTCTATGCTTGCAAATAGGTAAGGGTAATCTTTTGATCAGCCCCTGAGGAATTTTGTCCCTCATCATCCGTCATCATTGCCCACTTTTTGATCTTCTCCATCATTGGTCTTTTGTCCTTCCTGAACTACGTTGCCGCTACACTTGCACCTAGGTAAGGCTGATCATTTGATCTGCCCCTAGGGATTTTTTTTTGGTGGTCAATCTGTCGGATTGATGTCCTCCATCATCTTCCATCCTCATCCCCTTTCTGCTTTGATCATGGTCTCTTTTTGGAACTACGAGGGCTCTACGCTTTCACTTAAGAAAGGTTGATCTTTCAACAACCCTCAAGCCCCTAGGTCTTTAGGTTGTGCCAGTATTTTTTCTGGTGTCTTATGTCTTGTCATCAAGGTATGTCCTTATCTCGCTAATACCTCACAAAAAATAAATGTGTTACGAGATTTAATCAGTTTTTGAATATCCTACGTCATTAATCAATCTTTTAGTTTAGCATCCATCTTTGGTCAAAATAGGATTTATCCTTCCTAACAGACTGCATCAACCCCATCCATCATCTTGATCCTATGGAAAAGGATGTTTTGAAATTGATTGCAATCTTTTGATGCTCTTGGTTTTTTTTTATGATTTGAGCTCCCTATAATTACTTTTCAAGGCCACCATTATCCATCATATTATGGTGTGTTTTGTCTACGTAACATAGGGACATGTCTTGATCTTTTATTTGTATGTTGTTGTTTTCTCAGTTGTCCCACATAGTACCCACCAAGGCCCCTTAGGTCTTGTCTTACATTGGGACATCCTTTTGTGCTTGTGGTTATCCCCAATACCTGGCCCGATTGAAGTCATCACGACTTTGGGGTATTGGGATAGCCTTCCTGATTGTTGTGTTTGTTTATGCATTAGACACTAATCCACCTTGGTCCATATACCATGGTACCTAGTGTCTTATGCTACAGTAAAAATTGGTGCTCTAAAGATGGTAACTTTCATTAGGATTGCATTTCCTTTTCTCCTCCACTCCTTTCATGTATCTTTCATCCCTTCTTTTCCCCTGACTTAGGATTTTGGATTGTGCAAATAGTGATTCCCTCCACCTTTCCCTTTCTTCTTAGGAGTCCTATGGTTCTTGATAGGTGCAGTCACACACCCATCACCTTCTTCACCTTTACCATTATGCAGGCCCTTATTTGCATATAGGCTCACATTGCATTTTAGGTTCATTAAATTTCCTAATCATTTTAAGTTGTGTAGGTTAATTTTAATTAACTATCCTATGCATCTTAGAATTCATCAAATCAAAATCTTCATGTTAGTTCATATCATTAGGCTCATTACCACACCCATCATACACATTAAACATCATGCATTTCATAATAAATCATCCACAATAGCAATAATCATAACATCCATAACATCATAACCATCTCATTTTGCATATCATATCATCCACATAGGGATAGAAATAATCCATCGCATCCTACATCATACACATTAGAAATCATGCATATCATAATAATCATCCACATAGAAATCATCCATCACATCCTGCATCATAGGTGTTAGCACAAATAAATAATCATACTTAATCCATTACATCCTGCATCACCAACGTTAGGCATCAACATAATCATCATACATCATAATCATATAGCCATATAAACATAAATCCCTCATAATCATACCATCAACATACACAAATAAATCATCCATCACATAAGCATCATATAATGTCAATAAGGGCTCTCGTATATCATATCCAAAATCCAAAATATACAATAATTTGTCATGACATCCATAATAATGTCTATCATATATATCATTTGTCATCAGAAATAAAATACGAGTACATGGCTATGAATCTACTATGATCTCTGCTACTCTATACTCTATCCACCATGCACCTGTCAAACATCAAGATCGTGTCCCTCTGGTACTCTGAACCCTATGCTCACCCCATCAGATATTTGAGGTGAGTCAAGCACTATACCTCTATGTGGAGGCATCTTTCTATAGTTGTTGTAGCCCCGTGTGTACGTCCCCACTATCCGTGATGGTATTGGCATCTGGGGCACCACTCGAATGAAGGGTGGTACATGACATGTTGCATCTAGCACTACCATATAATATTCCCCCATATAATAGCTCAAAGCTTGTATGATCTCATCCCTCTTTGTTTCTTGCAATCTAGTGGTATCTTGCTTTGATTTGTACTCTTCTCGATGTCCATAAAGGACTCTCCTCTCCTGCTCCCTAGATCTTGTGCCATCCGCAGCTGATCTACCTATCCCTGAACCCATGACATCTCATCTACTAACCTATCTCTATCCCCTCATAGTCACTCTATCTCCTCCTACATCTGTATCATATCCACCCCTCCCATGTCTCTCCCATCATGCAGCTCCCATGTTTGATCTTACATCAATGTAGTTGCTCTAACTCATTGTAGTTGCTCTAACTGCTCCTACCACTATATTGCATCTCTCTCCATATCTTGTCTTTGTGTCACTATTGCATCCCTCTCATCCTACAACACCTACATCTGTGTCCAAACAGCCTCCCTCTCTGCATCCATCCCCTGTACCTAAGCTCTCAAGCTCTCCTCTCTCTCTTGCACCAATCCCATATCACCCATTATCTCCTCATCCAGCTCCACTCAATCCCATGGCTAATCCTGCTCCTACCTCAACTCCCTCTTCTCTCTCAACAATCCCTCTACCTATCTCCTTAGGTCCCCCATATCTCTCTCTTCCTCTACTACTGCCTTTGTTGATATCTGACTTGTCGCTCCTCCAGATGCATGCTAACTCCCTACCTACAATACTACCATTGTCGCCTCCAATTTGTCCCTCTCCCATCTCACTGACTCTTCAGTCTCACACTCCCTCACTACCTCTCCCTCCAACCATGTCACCTCAACCTGTAGCCTGCCTGCCTCTGCTTGTGACTCGTCTCTCTCCCTAGCTATCTCCTGCACCTGTGAGATCAAATTCTCAATAATGAAACCATAGTCCCTTTGTCCCATAGCCTCTAATATAACTACCTATGCCTGAAGCCTCCTCCTCTTTGCCCCAAGTCTAATAACCTTCACCTCCAGTCTCCTCATTGCTACCTCTAACTCTCTCACCTTCGCCCCTCTCGCTCGTGTGCCCAACTCCTTTGCTAATGGTGGCCTCATCGTTAATGGAAAACTATCATGTACCTTTGTATCCATCACCTCTAATCCCTCCCCATCCCTTGTATCCATTGCCTTGGCCTCATCCCTCTCCATCGCCTCTGCCTCTTGTCTCTCCTGCTTAGGCTGGACCCAAGCCCTTTGTCTCCTCCTCCTACCTGATCTCCACTGACCTCCTACCTAATCCTCCCCCTGTCCCCCTACCAATGGCACCTCTTGATGTTTTCCTACTTCTGCCACCTCTGGCACCCTCGATTGCCTACCTGATCTAGCCATTTCCAGCACCTCTTGTTACCTCCCTACTCTACCCACTCTTGGCCCTCTCCTTCAATTTCCTCTTTGCTCTCCTCCTACCTGGGCTACCTCTAATCCTCCCCTCTGCTTCCCCTCAACTCCATCAACCCATTGTCTCATCCTCCCTCCAATCGAGCTACCCTCTTTCTCCAATCCAAACCCTACTACCTCTACAATCGGCACCTCTCGTGTGATTTGTCTAGGACAGTGCCAAGAAAATCATGCTCTGTATCTCATTGTGATCCCTGCATCTACTGGTCCCTTAGCCCTCCCTGGGTACTCTACTATCTCCCGCACCAATATCATCCAGTGCTCCCATGCAAACTCAACTAAAATTTCCTCACACCATGGACACTCCTACGTGAGTCGTCTGAACATGTCTGGCACGCCTAGAATATCTTATTCTAGCCCATATTGTCTCGTCACCCAATCTGGCCTATGTGACTCCACTATCTGAGGCACCCTCCCAACTATATAGCAGCGTGTCATGAAATATCCCCTATCCCTAGCCTCATCCTCCCTCCATCCTCTAAAACGTTGGAACATAAATAGCCTCCACAATATATCCCCCTCCTCCATCTCATCAAACACTCTCCTCCACCTGTCTAAGTCTCCCACACCCTCATACTGAAACACCCACCCATCCTCTGCATCATACCACCACGCTACTGGCACTGCCTCATCCATCCAACCTTCCCTTGACACAACCACTCTGGCCACACTGATCTGCTCCCACACCCACACCTACAACAATGTCACATGACACATGCTAACTACATCCTAATAGCACACCACATGCATATCTCTATATAATTGTGCTAGGACCCCATGTGAATTGTCCATCCCTCCCCTTGATGATATGCTAGATAACCTTCATATAACCAAGGTTGCACTGTCTCCCACTCCTATCTTATATGAGTATGTCGTCGATCAACCCACATAGGTACAATAGAAGTGGTGGTACTCTCAGTCCCAAACACTGATCCACATCCAAACCATTCTTCTCTACTGGTAGGTCATCTCTCTCGAACAAAACCCACATGGTTTGGTCCATCTCCTCTCCCTCTAAGCTTGGTTCACTCACCAGTCACCCTGCTATCGGAAATCTCAAAATCCACCACACATCCTCTAGTGTCACTGTCATCTCTCATGTCGGGAGATGGAATTTCAATGTTGTTGAATCCCAACGCTCAATCAAGACTGTCAACATCGCCCGATGCACTCAGATAAATGGATATCCAAAGAAATGTAGTAGCTCGACCTCCATCAAACACTGATTATCTGCTTTGGTCATCACCTGCTATGTAGCTACGAGCACCTTTGATCTCCTCTCCTATGTCTGTAAGGTCTCGAACCTCTCCAGTGAAACCACCCAAACTATCAAATGCCACATCCTTTTCTTTATCTATTTCCATTCCCACCTCGAGTACCCTTTTTCCCTCGCTAACTCTCTCACCCACATTTTTCTCTCCATCTTTTCCCTCATAAACCACACCCTTTGTGGGTGA
Organism: Sequoiadendron giganteum; assembly: GCA_007115665.2. Lineage (NCBI taxonomy): Eukaryota > Viridiplantae > Streptophyta > Pinopsida > Cupressales > Cupressaceae > Sequoiadendron > Sequoiadendron giganteum. The sequence continues at coordinate 201,529,203 of CM021108.1, forward strand.
CACACACCTTTTCCCTCACAAAATTTTCCTTCAAACATGGCCTCCCCTTTTTTGGAGCTCGACCACTTTTTTTTGTTTTATGGCATGCGGTCGCCCCCTTTTTTCGAGGCATGACCACCCCTTTCTAGGCACTGTTGCCCTTCCCTAGGGAACCATCACCCATTAGGTGAGATCACCCTTCCCTAGGGCATCATCGCCCATTGGGTGAGGCCACCCCTTTCGTTTGGTAGGGTCACCCAGTGTGGCAAGGCTGCCCCTCCCAGGGGCACCGCCACCCGATGGGGGGCGTGGTCACCCCTCGTGAGGGCACCACCACTCGAAAGACGAGGCCGCCCTCAGTAGGGGTGGGGTCATGTCAGTGGGGGCGTGGTCACCCCTATGTCAGGCATGGCTGCCCCTCAGAGGGTGCAGCTGTCGCTCTGCGAGGCAGGGTCGCCCCTCAAAGGGTGCGACCACCCTTGCGCGAGGTGGGGCCACCCTTTTTGGGTGCGATCACCCTTGTTTGGGGCATGGCCGCCCCTCTATGGGGCGCAATTGCCCCTTCTCTAATGAGGTCGCCTAATTTTTGGGAATGGTCGCCCTTGTGCGGCACCTTGGACATTCTTTGCTTTTCCCCCATCCTTATTGGACATTTCTCCCCACCCACCCAATGAAATCTAATTTTCTCTCCTACCCATTTTCTTATTCTATCCCACAACCCCAACCCATATTTTTAAAAATGCATTAAATTCAAAATACATCTCAAAATGCTAAAATCACAAAGAGGTTTTTGGGCCTAACCTGGCATGGGACAATGCGCTTGGCCCACAAACTCTGCACCTCATCTGCACGGTGAACGATCTCGTCATCATAGTCGTCTGACATCATCCCTCTCTCATCTTCTTCCTCTCATCTCCTCTCTTCCTCCACTAATAGTTGTCCAAATGAGGAATAGTGATTCTAAAATTACTATTTGTAATTTTCCCCCTCTTTTTAAATTTTGGGATTTTTTTCCCTCTATTTAACTTTCTTTTCCTCCAATTAATCCTCAAACTTCCGTGGGCCTCCATTTACACCCTACGTGTCGCATTAACTTCGTTCAAAAGGAAAAATTTATTTCTTTCTTGAGCCCTATCCAACCATATCATTTGTTCCTTCATATTGATTCGTCGCTCAAGGCCCCTTTTTCTTTCCCTACCGCCCTCTCAAGGGGGCATACCCTACCATACTCATCTCACTGCATTCTTGACCATTTTCCTGTATGATTGGGGCATGTGCTATCACTCCCTTCCATTTAAATAGCTCACGCAACCTTTTCCCATGTTGGATCATCTTTTTTCCAATCACTTCCTCTATAGAGTCACCTGCATTTTATTTTTCTTTGAAACACTGTTATTCTAACAATATTCTAAGAGGGGAAAAATGTAGACACATAAATTTGACCCTTTGCACAAGGTCAAACAATCTACTTTATCCCCTTCATCAAACGTTAATTAAATTATTTAATATTCCCCCTTTCCCTAATGTCCCTAAGGTATTTAATTTAATCAATTAAATACTTTATACATAAGCCCACTTCATCTCTAAATTAAATAAATGCAATCAATTTATTTAATTTAGCCAATTATCCTTTTCATTTTTAATTCATTATTTCTCTCTCCTTGTCACATCCTCCATAACCCTTTCACTAAACAAGACTAATTTAATTAATCCTCCACTAAGGTGTGCATACCCTTAATTAGAATTAATGTCACATCCTCCATAACTTGCCACTTGCCTCTAATCATTATTAATTAACCTAATCACTTGTTTTCACAATCTTAATCCTAATCACTTACCCCTTTTCACATGTCCTTAAGTCAACCTTCTTGGTACTTATATTTTCTGAGTTGACCTCTTCCCCATGTGAATTAAAAATTCACACTTATTCCCCCCATGCATTTGTCTTCCCTATGACACCTCATGTGTTCCATCGTACCCAAATGAACAGGACCTCTTTTAGAGGAATCTTGTTTTATCCTTTGGTCTCTCCCAAAAATTGAATTAAAAATACACTTTTATTTCTCCAAGACCTTCCCCCTTCCCCATGTTCACAAAGGATGACTTTCTAAAAGTTATCACCTATAACTTTCGCCCCATATGGGGCCAAGGAATAATTTTTTGGGGAAATCCTCTCTCATCCCAAGGTACTTGCAAATACCTTGGGACCACATGGTCTCTTCCATGTCATTTGTACCCTTTGTCATCTCACCTTGTCCTTTGGACAACTCACCCGCCACATGTCAAGATGTGAGGGCTTGTGAGTCCTCAACTCACCATAGCCCTCCATCTTGGCCATGGTGGCTTAATCTAGACCGTTGAATTCTCGAGAGAATTCAATAAATTCTATAAATACCCCCCTCTTCTCATTAATTGAGTTGGTTATTGCATGCATACCAAACTTATGCTTCTAATTTGTTTGAGCCATCTTAGTCTTTTATTACCATTCCTTATCATTTGCATTCTCATCTAGAATCCATTGTTGCATCTACCTACCTCCATTCATCCATATACCACCATCATTACAAGCTATCATCTAAGGAGCACACATTATCAACTATCAAAGGGCCAACCAAGGGAAACATGGATAAAAGGTATATCAATCTCATTTTCATTTTTATCTTTCTTTTATCTTCTATTTAACTTAAGATAATCATTTGAGGTGTTAGGAGTTTTTGTGCTCTTCTTGCATTTTATTTTGTTTTGCACTTTATATTAGCACTTTTTCCCCTTAACATAATCCATTCTAATATAAATTATTATTTTTAAGCCTTAATGTTCAAAATAATTAATAAAATGGTATTTCATTAAGTGTAATACGATAAATGTGAAATTTTATATTTTAATTGCAATGAAACCCTTAATGATGATCAATTTCTTAAGGATGTAGATGAAGGAATGGTTTAGATATAGAATTATTTTATATATGAATAGGAAGATAATGGGGGCAATCTAAATAAATGATAAAATCACTAGCATTGAAGGACCTTTATGTGGTAAGGTATGCTAGAGTATAGGAAAAGAATTGAGAAATTTGGCTAGGAATTTAAAAGGATACTAAGGAGGATTTAAATTTGGTAGTGCGTGTAAATAGAGAATCATTTACAATAGTTCTTTATGGCTATAGATATTAAGGAAGAAGTATTATTTTTTAAAATCTTTGTATAAAATTTATCAATAGGAGTTCATACACAAGTATCAATAAAAATCAATAATATCTCATCAATAATAGGAGGCCATCATATGTTATTAATTACCTCCTTAATATATTATAAAAAATAGGATATGTAAAATTAAAAGTGTACTATCAATTACTTATTGGTAGAGGGTTGAAACAAAAAATAATTAACCAAAACAATAGATCATCAAAATGTGGCTACAAAACTAGATTTCACATCAAATTAACAATTATTTATTTTTGCAAATGTAGAAAAATAACATGTCATTCTCAAGGGATGATAATAAAATTTATATCATGATCTCATACATAATTTTCTCTTTACACACTTAGGTCACATAAGAGGGATACACCTTGACACACTCCACGTTATTCAAAATACACACCAACTATTTATAGTAATATTTACTTCATCAATTGGTTTGAATGATATTTCACATAAATATTGTGACCAAAGTCATAGTGTGAATTAAATACGATAGATGCAAATTAATTTAAACCCTATTTAATCCCCTAAGTAATGATCCCAATAAGATATTCAAAATTTCAAAGAACAAGAACCCATTGAACTAACATGAAATCAACATGAAAATGTAAGGGAAATCTATTCTAAGACCTAAAATATTATCCTATTGGGGGAGTGGTGTTGCATTGGTGTGGAATGGCGACCCTTCCCCAATCCCTTGGATAATATGAGCTTTTTTCAATTGGTTTTATTGAATAAAACTGACAAAACCGATGAGATATGAATGAAACGTGATATGAACTTGGTGATGGCCAAATTGACACAGCAACGTTAAAATAGAATGTTTCTACTCTATTTCTCTTGAAAAAGATAAATAACCTATATCCACTTATCTTCCAAGGTCTTTGTAGTTGGTTCTCAACTGTGTTGTTTTCTTCAATGGCTTATGCAACTATAATGTTCAAGGGGTCTGCTTGTAAAGAATACAAACTGAAAGGTATGAAACAGAAAAAATATGGAACAAAGCTCAAGATAGCAAACATAAATGTAAATTCCTCTTAATTTAGACATATAAATTTCATAATGATAATTTTATTTCAAATAGCTAAACAATAAAATGATACAATCCACAGAATATTCTGCACTATTGCATTCATTCACAGTGAAAATTCAAGACATAGAACCATTCATCATCACTAAATTTCAAAACCAAAATAAGAACATATCACCAGCCCATTACTAATTTTAATAGATCAACAAACATAAAGAAAAATTCCATTAATAGATGATTTGATGAAATAGTCTCGAATTCAAAATCTTCTATTGATTCTCATCAAATAAGAAACACTTATGCACAACATTTACTAGAATATGAATGACTATTGTTCATCAACATTATCATTAAAACTAATTCTGAAAAAACATCAATTGTATTGATAACTTGTAAGACTATCAAAGTATCTTTGCTTAAAAACTGTAAAATATCTTGAAAACTATAAAACTATACTAGATCTCCTTTAGGTGACTAATCCTTGCTTCAATGATCCAACCTTTACAATATGGAGAGAAATACTACATATAGGCAATCTTGCATTAATTCCTCTCATCAAAATTTTAGATCCACAAATCATGGGGCGACTGGGGCAATGTAGGATGATTATCCATTATGATCTTTACTCACCGATTGAGGACTTCTTGTCAAAATCCGCATTCAAGAAGGGGAAGATAGACTTGTTGGGATCTCCAATTGGACTCGTGTCATGATCTTACAAAATAGGAAACAGAGTTGTCCAGCTAGTCGTGCCTTTTGATGCCCATCTAGCAAAGGGAACATGTCACTACCACTTTATCCTTGTTTTTTCTACTCAAGTATGTACTCACCATAATTAGTGAACACTTGTTGGAGCACATCATCATCCAGACTATCAATCCAATTGTCTTCAAACTTTATTCTTTTCAATTCAGAAAAGGGAAATTATTGCATATTCCCAAGTTTAATAATCTCCTTTCTAGCAGCCTTGATCTCTTCCTTAATATCCATAAGTGTATCCATCAAGAGGTCATCACCATCTTCCCCTTTCTGCATTACCTCCTCAAATATACCATTCCATTTCTCCTTAAGCTTATCAAGAAGGAGGCCATCTTCCATAGGTATATCTTCATTAAAAAGTATAGAAATACTTGCTCCCAACTCCTCAACTTCCTCCTACAGATCTTTTCCAACCTGTTGTACCTCATTCCTATGCCAAAAAATAAATGAAGACTGGAACCTAATGATTTTGATGGTCTATTCAATGAAGTTTTCATTTTCTTCCTCGAGCATGTACTGTTCCAACAAAGTTTTCTTGGGAAGCTTATTGATGTATTTCAACTTTCTTGCATGCTCTACATATTCCTCTTCTTATTTCCCAAGAGTTTCAGCATGTATAACCATTTCATTAACCAATTCTAATGCTCCTTCATGAGCTTTCTAACTTTCAATAAGAAAATATTCTACTTCTTGGTTTAATCTTCCAATCCATCTATCCATCATGCCAACCTTATTTCTCATTTCAACAAGGTTGTTCGCCTCTTTCTTACTTAACAAGATTGGTATCTGACGAGTAGCAGATTGTGAAGAAGTAGAAGACAAATCTTTCAACAAATTATGCAATTGATCTACCTGAGATTTGAGCTCATCCTTTCTTTTCTTGTCTTTGACCATTCTTTACTTGGTGGAAGAGGCAACAATATCAATAAGCTACATCTGTTGGTTCCTTGTAGGCCTTTTTGATGATGAAAATGACACAAACAACATTAAACAGAATATCTCTACTCTGTTTCTCCTAAAAAATAAAGACAACATATAGTAGCCTAACTCCCAAGGTCCTGGTAGTATGTTCTCAACTATCTGGTGTCACTCAATTGGTCCATGCAACAATAATATTCAAGGGGCCTTTTCTGGTAATAAGGAATGCAAGCAATGATGGATTCAAAAATCTTTATTTAGCGAAAAGGGGGTTTTGAATAAAATAAAAAGATAGATCAGGGCATACATCAGTGAAATATGAATAAAAAATATCTAATATTCAGACATATATTTTCGACAACAAATGTTCCTCCAATAGATCAAGAAAACCATAACATGGTGCAATTTACAGAAAAAACCATACTATTGCATGCATCTATGGTGCTTAGTTTAACCATCACAATCACACATCATAAATACTTTAAAGATTCCAAAAGAACAAACTCTCATTTGTTGCTAATATCATAAATCAATAGACTTCCAACAATTCAATCCATAGATAATTTAATGAAATAATCTTTAGATTTGGTTCCTTCTAATGATTCTCATCACATAAGAAACACTTATGCTTCAACAAACTCACTGGCATACAGACAGATTATGATTCATTAACCTTATCTAGTAAACTCAATTCCAACACCATATTGCGTAAAAACTTGTATTTATATTCAACTGTAACTAATAATAACAAAGTGTCTTTGCAAAGCTATAAAATTCCTATCTCCTACTATGAGAAGGCTAATCTTATTCTCATCAGCTGACTCTTACATTATGATACCCCAAAGGTATATATAGACATATAAAGCATAAAAATCCTCTCAATCAAAATCAAGATCCATAATTCTAGGAACTGAAACTTTCTTGGAAATTCTGACCGGTTGATCTCCAGTTCCAACGTTAATTAAAAGAGAGAATAAAAGAGAAGAGAAGAGAATTCATGCACCCAAAATACTACCACTCATCCTTGCGTATTTTTCTCCAGAATGTATTCATCATAATTTGAGAAGACCTACTGAAGAATATCCACATATGGCCCATCAATCTAGCTGTCCTCAAATTGAATTCTTTTCAGTTCTACGGAAGAAAACTCCTTCATGTCTTTCAACTTTGTCAACTCCTTTCTCGCAGCCTTCAGTCCTTCTCTAACATCCATCAATCTATCCAATAATAGATCCTCTCCATCATCCTCTTTTTGCATAATTTCTTGTAATCTATTATCCCACTTCTCCTTTAACTGATTTAGAGGCAGGCACTCTTTAATAGGTATATCAACATTAATTAGAATAGCTACAACATCTTCTAGTTCATCCAATTGTTCATTTAAATACTTAATAGCATCTTGAACCTCATTCCTATGCTTATATATGAAATCAAATCTCAACCGAATTATGCTAGAGGCCTTTTCCAAGAAGTATGTGTTGTCCTCTTCAAGAATTGATTGCTCAACCAAAGTATACTTTGACAATTTATTGATGTCCTTTATTTTCTAAACATATCCTCTATACTCTTCCTCTTGTTGTTCCAAGATTTTAGCATGATGCTTCATCTCTTCTATTATCTCTAATAACATCTTGTGAATCTCAAAACTACTTACCAGCACCTCGCCTACCTCCTGATTAAGCCTATTTGTCCACCTGTCCATCATTTTGGCCTTATTCTTTACTTGCACTGGATCATCTACCTCTCTTTTGTTGAGCAACAATGGCGTCTCTAAGGTAGAAATTTGTGATCTAGGAGCAGAAATATCCTTCAAAAAGGTGTGTAGCTGATCCAATTGAGCTTTGACCTCATCTTTTCTTTGCTTATCCTTTATCAACCTTGACTTAGTGGATGATGCTACAACATCAATCAGGTTCATCTACTGATTTCTCATAGGCCTTCCCAAATTGATAGTGCCTAATTGAAAATTAGTAACCTGCATATCTCCCACATCCTTATCCACCACTAGTATTGCACATTCTATAATAATTTCACCTACCTTAGTTAGCCTTGTGGAATGAATAATCCTAGCCCTTTTCTTGGGTCTTTCCTTCTCAATTTCTTTCATCATATCATCCCAATTAAGAGGTTGTTAGGGCATTATTGGTCTCTTCTAAAGATAAAGCTTTGACCAAGTAGGAGCACCTGGAGTAGTGGCCATTATAGTCGAAGAGGAGGTAGCAGTTATAGAGGATAATGGTTGCAGTGTACTAACCATAGGTTGAGAATCAACCTCTTGTACATTTTGTTGTTCTCCCTCTACATTTTCTTGTGCAATATTTTCACATTCTTCCTTGTCCTTCTACTCTTGCATCCTCCTATTCTCTTGATCCTTTTCCAATATTTCTTCTTCCAACTTCTTATCCTAGGTATCTTCTTTCTTTCTTTCTCCAAAACCTTGACTCTATCTAAGGCCTCCTTTTCCTTTCGTTGTTGTTGGGCCAACTCCTCAACATTTTTCTCCTTTTTCCGGAATTTTGTTTCCTCCCTCTTCTTGTAGGCTTCTTCAATTAGTTTCAATTTGGCCTCAAGGGCTTCTCTTTCTCTCCTTTGTTTATCCTTTTCCTCTTCTAGCTCATGGATCTTTTGCACCATCTCCAGCTTGTCATTTTCTTCTTTTTTCTTGAGCTCATGCTCCTTTTGCTTATGTTGCTTCATTACTTCATCGACCCTTTTCTTAGTGTCCAATTGTTGTTGTTGAAGTAATGCATCAGCTTGTGCCTTAGCATCTATTTCCTTTTGTTTTTCTATAGCATCTGCATGTGCCTTAGCATCTCAAGCCATCCTTACTTTTTCAAACAACGCCTATTGGTCCTCCTCTGTTAATACATGCTCAGTTTTCTCTAGAGGTATCTCCTCTTGTGCATCCTTTTCTGATAAATTCTCATTAGAATTTGTTTCAATATCATGGACCTCCATTTCTACTTCCTTTCCCTTCAAGGTTTTAGTTATATCATGGAGAGTCCTCTTAGGCATCTCTCAGCCTTGTTGCTCTATAGGAAGGACTTGAGAAGATTATTCACCCATTACTGGTGTTGAAGCCACAGGTCCTGTTGGGGCATCCTCCTCACGTATTCCAAAAAAATATTGGGTCGAGGCTTCAAGCTCAAATTCCTCAACATCAAGAGGGAAGAATCCCAATGGTTCCTTAGGATGCATTTTCCTTTTGATTCTCTTATACCCTTTCCCCTTTTTAGGAACTTGACCTCCAAAAGCCTTGGCTCTGAGCACAACCCATTGGAGACTCCTATCTGAGACTAATCTTCCTATTTGTTTGATGTCAGTTATCTCCTCAGCGTCCTAATCTATCAGGTCCAAACTCTTAGTACCTATATTTAGTGCCTCATATGAAGGATCTAACACTACCCTGTCATCTACTAGGGTATCGGGAATATCAACCTCCACTCCAAACTCCACCAAGAGTGGGATCGACAACCTCTCATAATTTCTCTTTCTGAGGTCATATTCATCGTGGAGATAACTCTAGAAGTCCTCAAGTAGGTTGAAATTTCTGTCAAAAACTTAAGCAAGTAAAGCATTCATCTTTTTCTTGGGATCAAAGTGCTTCCGGGCAGTATATAAGCCCAACTTCAAATGTATCAATTCACTACAAACCACCTTAGCTCCCACAAGGTGTGGGAAACTGTACTCACCCAATTGCATGGGGAACTTATGACAACCTGGTTTATGTTTCATTCCAAACCTGGCATTGACCCCCAAAGCTTGGTAAAAAACTCCATAAAGACTACTTTGTTATTGCAACACCTAGGGAGCAAGTGAGGATGACCCTCAAACCCATCCAATCTAAAATAAGTAAATTTAGGGTATTGGATATATAAACACCCCCATTATGTAATGTACGCCATGGCCTCTTGGCTTAGCCTATACCCTGCATCTCCATTAAGCTGGTTAATAACCACATAAAAAAATCCATCATTAACCCTTCTAAAGTGTAACTCAGAAATATGCAGGGATAGCTGGTCATAATGGTTCCAAACCTTTTTTTTCCTGTTAGCTTCTCCCAATACACCTACTTTGTTTAATCTTGGAAAGATGACTCCCCCTTTTGTTGCATAGATAACATAAGAGGTCATAAAGAAGCTCTTAGTTTCTCTCACTCTAGTCAGCTGATCATGTATGCAATCTGAGACAATCATAGGCCAATCAAATTGTTGCCTGCCATCCAAGATTGTCTGAATGAATGGAAACATCCATTCCTTCAAATGAAAGGCATCCCTCTTTCCAAAAACTCTAGACAACATCATTATAATATCTGATTCCTCCTTGTAGAATTTTGCCCTCTTTGGCTGATATAAGAGCTTTTTCAGGGACTTCTTCTCCATTCTTAACCATTTCTTATTTAAGTGAGCCCTATTGGTCTCTTTGTGACCGCTATATATCTCCAAGGATTTTGCCTCATTCAATTATGCAAGATTCTTTGGGTCGAGAACACTGAACATAAGTTGAAACATTTGAGGATTTAGGTCTATGATCATATTATCTTGTGAATCTACACATTGTCTGGTGGCTAGATTGTAAGCTCCAGTTGTTGTCATTATCAATTCCGGGCATTGAATGGATAGAGGAAATACAACAATATGAGCCAAGCCAGACTCATCTATTCTTTGATTTATCCCTGTCACCTCTTCAGCAAATGTCTTTGAATATAACTCCTTATAATTGAGTTGACCTATATTTGTATCAGTTATATCAGCCCAATCAAATTCCACCTTGCTAGATGTGGCAGCAGGACCCCTATGGTTATACCTCAAGGTATAAGGAATTTGTTTTGGTTTAACCTTCTTAGGCTTAGTTGATGCCTTTGAATTTTTTGCACGCTGACTCCTTTGAGCAGCTTCTCCTGATACTCCTAACAATATTTAACTTCATGCAACAAAACCCCAAATTAGATCTATAATAAATATAACCAAATATGACTTAGAGATCCTATCCTTCTATATAGACCGAAGGCGGAACCATGCAAAAAACATCTTAAACGGTCTCTTTTTCAAAACACTACCGAGATTGGAACTAGAACTGGCATTAGGTTTGTAATAATAATAAATCAGGACCAGAGTCAGAGTTAAGATGGTAACCGAAATCAAAATCGAAATGAAAACCGATCTGGTTTCGTGAAGAATTTTCAATTTTATGTTTGGTTCCAGTTCCAGTCCGGTTCCGACTGAGTTATCAATATTTTAAAAGCCTACTTCTTAATGTAAGTGGAGTCGGAGACGAGATGGAAACCGAATCGATACTTATTATAAAACATGGTTCAAGATCAAAATTGATTCCGGTTCTAGTTCCACTCAAAAATAATCATGACATCATAAGTGATTTTAACAAGATGATAAATAACATCAAGATCTAAGGACTAGGTCATATCAAAAAGAAAAGGGCTTTAAAAATAAACTTATACAGGAACATACCCATATGACCAAGAGGAAACCAAATAATTAGAGCATCATATTCAAAACAAAAATGTGCCAAAACCCTAATTCACAAACCCTCGACTTCAAATAAATTAGGGCACGAATTTAACCCCACTCAAACTAATTAGATCAATGCATAACAGGATTCCTAAGCAAACCGTAATTTATCATACCCTCCCAATGTAAAATAGTAACTAATCACACCATTAAAAAACCTAGGGCATCACGGTATGGTCATGATTAAAATGTGAAAACAACCACGACAAAATAGACAAACTAGAAACCAAGAAACAAAAACAAACAAAACAAAAACAAGAAAACAGAATAGAAGAAAAGAAAAACGGAAAACATGAACTCATAAGAAAACCGAGAATCACGATTTCACGAGAAACCAACGACCAAATAAAAAATGAAAAGTGAAACAAACAAAGAAGAAGAACAAAAACCCTACCTCAAATGCAAAAAAATAGGTTAGCCCTCTGAAGTGATTCTGTGCGCAATTATCTCCCTTTCGATCAAATCACATGCCCAAACGCTCCACTGCAACTTTAATTCGCTCTTCATCTTTTAAACAATGATGATAACTCTCAGTTAAGCCCTAATTGAGGTTAAAACTGTAGCTTCGCACATGCATGGCACCTATAATTAATTTCATAAATGCGGTAGATCAAAGATGGAAATACAGAGGGAACTAGCACATTACTACTGTGCGACTTCAATAAAAGTCAAACAACCCAAAAACGGTGAGAGTAAAAATGGAGTGAGAATTGATTTAGAAATTTGTCCAAGTTTCGCATTTGGTTCCTGTTCCGGCTCCGGTTCCACCAACAAAGAAGAAAATGAAACAAAAAGCCAAATAAAAACATGAAGACCAAAACGAGAAAAAAACCAAAATTAAAACCTAATTCTAAACAAATAGACCAAAAGGCAGAGGTGGAAGTGGAACGAACCTTTATTTTAAAACTATGAATAACTTCAGACTTAACTTCCACTCCAACTCTAGTTCTAACAAAGACAAAACTAAAAGACCACAAAAAGACCGTCAGGATCAAGATCATAATGAAATCTTTGAAACAAGTTTCAAAACCTGATTTAGCTTCGATTCTGATTTCGACAGACAAACCAAAGAAAAACAAAGTACTAGAGAAGAATAACTCCAAACTTTGTTTGGAAAACAAACAAGGACAAAAACAAAAAGGGGGACCCATTTTGAAAAAGGCAAAAGATGGGGTGGTTATGCAAGGCATAACAAATGGTGACTCGGCTGGGGAAATGGTTTACCCATTTTCAAGACACCCAAAAAAATTCAATCACCCCAAAACCACTTGGCTTATGAAGCATGTTAACTTTAATAAGATCATATATATAGGATAAGATTGAGCTGGAATCTCAGATGTATGTACTCATGAATATTTTTGAATCTAAGTGTGTGCATATATTTTGCATCATTATTTATAGATACTTTCTCCACTCTTGAACAACTATACCTAATATTCAAGCTACATTGGTTGAGTCCTTTAGCTATCGTGCAATAAAGTCCTGGGTATTGCTCCGTTGCCAGTCAAGCATTCATAGCGCCAATGGAGATACCTCTAGTTCTCTCAAATCATTGCTCTACCGCCAGACAGGCATCCATAGCCTCGATAGAGATACTTGATTCACCCATTTGATATTGATTTTTCCTTCTCTTTCTTTCTTTTCTCTTTTATTTTTTTACTTAAGCTTCACTTGTAGAAATCTTTTATGAACTTTCCTCAATACTCAGATACAATTGATCTGAAATGTGGGTTGAGAACTACAATGGATTTCCTGTTAGTCTTGGAATCGGATTTTTCACTTGAATCAAAAGGTAAAGCCACCCTAAAATAGATAGGTATTTATTTAGGCAGATGTTATCTGGTTTGGTGAAAAAAATTTGATCATAATTCATGAGATATTCATAGTGTATCTTCTACCCCTAATATCTTTTCAAACCAACATTAGAATGAACATAAGACATGAGTTTCAAAATGAAATCCTTTTGAAAGATGCTAACGAAAATACCTAAACCAATTTCTCTCCTAGTGCCTGTAGCATACTTTGAATAACGACCCCTTGTCTTGAGATGGATAGAAATGAAGATCCCCAACGAAACAAGACACAACAAACAAGCAATGACAAACAAAAACAAACAAAACAAAACAAAAACAAACAAAAACAAACAAAACAAACAAAACAAACAAAAATTAATTACATATAATGTAGTATAATACATTCTTTTAAAACATCAGATCTTTCATGAACCAAAATAGTGCTTGAGAAACTGACCATTAATTGGCAATGGAATAGGTTCTCCTATTAAGGTACTTAAACAAAAATCATTCTCGCCTAGTATCTCAGCCAGTTGATATGGACCTAGTCAGAGTCTATCAAACTTTTGGTGATCTCCCTTCTTCTCTTTGGATTTATCCCATAGTAGCACAAGATCTAATATCCTAAAGGCTTTTATCTTGGCCCTTTTGTCAAACCATGATTTGACGATAGCCTAATGTTTAGAGAATTATTGCAAAGAAGCATCTCTTTGTTCCTCCATGTTAAGAAAATTAAGTAATCTAACCTCGATCCTATCATCCTTGGAATAAAATTCCTGCATAAACTTAAGAACATGTATTTGTAAATAGATCGGGAAGACTGGGTCTTGGGCATAGACTAACTTAAAAGGTGAATTTCCTAGAGTTGCTTTGATTCAGGTTTGATCTGCCCATAGGGAAAATCTCAACTGGGTGTGCCACTCCCTAGGATTCTTTTCTAACAACTTTCTTATTACTTCCAACGGGTTTTTATTAAATCCATTTTCCTGAGGGTAGTAATTAGATGAATACTTCAAAATAATTTTCTGTTCATAAGCCCATTGAATGAATTCAGATGAAGAAAATGCAAGGCCATTATCAAATACCAAAGAAAATGGAACTCCAAACCTGGTGGTGATGTTCTCAGTCAATATTTTGATAACCACCTCTGTGGTGCTATTTTTGCAGGGTTGGGCCTCGGTCTAGAGTGTACAGTAGTCAGTTGCATTCAAGATGAACTTGTGACCTATAGAAGAATTGGGATTAATAACACCTACAAAATCTAGGTCCCATTGAGCAAACAGCCTTACCTCATACACTGGTTGCAAAGGCATTGTCGTATTTCCTTCCCTAGGTGCAAAGGTTTGACATACATGACACGTTCTAATATGTTGGTTGTGCATCTTGAAATACACAAGGCCAATAATAGCCTGATCGTAGAATCTGATGAGCCAAAGCATCCGTAGACCCATGTCCTATTCCATGTCTTCCATGAAACTCAAAAATAGCATGCTTAGCCTCTTGTTGATCCAAATAGTGTAGGTAAATCCCTTGAAAGTTATTTATGTAGATAGATCCCCCTTTCAGCATGTAGTGACCACTCTTCTTCCTCAAATATCTTTTATGAGTAGCATTCATTCCTTTTAAACATCTTTTATTAAGGAGGAAGAAAATTAAGTCAGTGTACCAATGATCCTTAGTAAATGATTGGATGGTGTACTACTAACAGGTGATGTTTTTTCCACATCTGCCATTGCTTTTGATAAACCTTTCCCTCAGATGAGTTTCATCGGATGAATCTCTAAGTCAAATTCTTGTAGAATAGCCATCCACTTTCCTCTTCACTCTCCCAATTCACTTTGCATCAGAAGAGACTTCATAGTTGGATTAGGCACTATGGCCATTACTTGACTTTCCAAAATGCAATGCTTGAACTTCTTTACCACTCAAACCAATGCAAAGGCTTGTTTCTCAAGGGGCGGGTATCTAACTTCTGCATTCTTAAAAGGAGAGATCATAAAGGTGATAGGTCTTTCCTCTCCCTCACCTCTTCATTGTGTTAACACAGTTGCACATGAATGGTCAGATGTGAAAGAATAGATATAAAAAGGCCTTAGATAATTTGGGCTATTCAACATAGGTGCCTTAGATATTTATTGTTTGATCTGTGAGAAATTATATTTAGCCTCAATGCTCCATTCTATTTTTTCCTCTTTCTTCATCATTTCATTGAGGGGTTTGACAATTTCTGCAAACCCTGTTATAAATTTTCTAACAAAATTGATCCTTTCAAAGAAGGATCTCATTTCTTTCTTGCTACCTGGCCATGTTAATTTCAAAATAGCCTCCACTCTATCTGGATCTAATGATATCCCTTCTTCTGATATGATGTGAGCTAGGAGTTTCCCTTCAGATACTCCAAACAAACACTTTTTTGGATTGAGGGAGACACCATAGCTTATACATTTCTTGAGAACTTTTTCCAAATCCACTACATGGTCTTCTCTATTCTTGGAGAAGATGATTAAATCATCCACAAAAATAATTATACACTTCCCTATAAAATATTTGAAGGCTACATTCATTGCTCATTGAAAGTTTTCTCCAGCATTGATAAGACCGAACAGCATCCTCCGATAGGCAAATGTGCCCCATTTGGTGGTGAAAGTTGTCTTCATTTTGTCCTCATGACTAAAAAGAACCTGATTGTACCCAGAATAGCCATCTAAGAATGACATCATCTGAGACCCATTAACCTTTTGTAGAATTTCATCAAGAGAGGGTAGTGGATTATTATCCTTCTCAGAGGCTTTATTTAGATTCCTGAAATCAACACATAGTCTGATCTCACTGTTCTTCTTGCGTACAGGAAATAAATTTTCCACCCATGTAGAATGCCTAATAGGAAAGATTATCCTTGCAAATAGGAGCTTGTGTACCTCTTTTTGGATCAGGAGCTCAATTAAAGCATTGACCGGGCATTGCATCTAACGAAAAGGCTTGGCTTTTGGCTTGAGAGGTATAGTATGAGTGATCACCAAAGTGTCAAAGGT
Source organism: Sequoiadendron giganteum (assembly GCA_007115665.2). Lineage (NCBI taxonomy): Eukaryota > Viridiplantae > Streptophyta > Pinopsida > Cupressales > Cupressaceae > Sequoiadendron > Sequoiadendron giganteum. Next base: position 201,545,445 of record CM021108.1, read on the forward strand.
CTTTAATTCATCATACCCGCAAGCAATGGCTGCAATGTTCTACTCCAAAACTTTGACTATTTTCTGTTTAGTTTCTACAAGACAGGTTTTCCCTATGAGAACATTTCTTTCTAGGCCCGAGTGAGTCAGATTGATAGATTCATATTTCCCTCCTTCACTCTCTATGGGCACCATCTGTCAAGCTCGTGGGTCAGGATCAAATATTCTCTCCAAGGCTACCATCCCTTTTAGGATGCTATTGCTTTTTAGCTCCAATATCCCTTTCGTACCTTCCTTCTTAGGATCCCAATCTCCCTAATCTCTTTCAGATTCATCTATTATTTTCCCTTCAAAAACATTAGAACTTGCTAGAAAGGCCAATATATATTGATCGTCAATGAATACCTAAAAAATTTGGACATTATCAGGGACACCTGGGACTAAAATTAATTCAACTAAAAATCTCTTTAGATTAGAGTCTTGCATGGGTTCCAAACTCTTCAATTCAGTTCCAAACTCTATTTCTATACATAGCCAATATTTTGCTATGACATTTATACTGGCTATGTACCTATTTTACAATCACTTCATAATCCCCCATGACCATGAGAGTAGTGACCTTATTTTTATGAGCAAACATAAGTCCATGAGCAATTGCTTCATACTCACCCACGTTGTTTGTGCAGCCAAACTGCAACCTGTAAGACGCAAAGTAAGTTTTCCCTTTCGGGTTGGTTAGTTGGATCCCTGCTCCACTTCCTGCCTTAAATTTGGAGCCATCAAATTTAAGACTCCACAATTGGTCTTTAGCTGGGAGTTCTTTCTTTTTAGGGATGATAGGGGATGACTTACTTGGGATATGTGGTGACTCAAACTTTTGCTGGTCATCAAAAATTGACTTGGGGCAAGGCTCACTTGAAGACTTTTCTATATTCACAGCTCAGTCAAGAATTACCTCCTGGACAACTTCTTGCATCATATTACAATCTAATTCATTTTTCATTTATGCCTTGGGCATTGGTAGAGTATTTGGGGCAGGTGTATTGGAAAAGAACTGAGATACCTCAATCCATTCTTGAATGTTTGAGCATAGAATCTGAGCTTGATCAAACCATGAGGAATCTTCCTCCTAAGGAAGGCTAGTCCTAGTGAGAATGGTAGCATCCTAAATTGTAAAATAAAACTCATTGATGGGTGTTTGGGATTTTTATTGACAAATTTGTTGAGGCTGGCCTATATTATTTAAGATATCTAGGCCTCGTAGGCACGTTAAATCTGAATGATTTTGATAATGAATTCTACACCAATTAGGAACTACTCAAATCAGTTTCTTCTCCTAATACCAACTTATCTTGTTGCAATTTCCTTATTAGAACTTGTTGGTTGATGCTAATCATTGGGTCACTTTGTTCTAGGGCCAATGTATCCTCAGGATTTTCTACAGAGAAGATGATGACTTCCTCTTGCTTGTAAACTCCCATCTCAGTCTCAAAATATGCTACTTCATTTGAAGCATAATATTTTGTAATCATATGCTTGAGCCTCAGTTCACTCTCAATCCTTATTTGTGTTGCTACCTCCTTCCAGGGTAACCACATGTGAGAAAAATCCAAAGACAAATATCCCCCAATACTTTTCAGTAGCTCTTGACTTAGGAGCATACCATATGTCTTTGGGATATCAGCCACTTGGATATCTATGTAGGTTTGGATCCTTGGATCTCATCCAACTTGTACATGCATGTTCTTTAAGTCTCCTACAATATTGACCTCATTTTTGTCTAACTGGATCACTTTTTTATTGGTCAGGATAGGATTTAATCCTAACTTTTTACATATTGAAAAGGGCATAACATTACCCGGTGCTCCAGAGTCCAACAAATATTTATGCAAATTCTTTCCAAAAATCCTTAAACTTAAAAGAAAAGGTGGGTTACTGGTCTTACCTTTATAGATGGTTGCATTTCTCTCCTTCACTGGAGTCACTTTACCTTTTCCCTTTAAGCAGTCTGCCTCCTCCAGGGACTTTAATACAACTTCACGTTGAGTCGAGCACCACTTCATGATGTCAAAGAATGATAATGATGTCTTTTGTCTCTACATTTGTGCAATAAAATTGAATTTTGAATCATTCCTCACTTGATATTTAGGAAAAGGAGGTGGATTACCTCTATTCTGAGGGTCAGAAGGTCCCTTTGGTGGTGGTGGGTTATTATCTACATTTTGGTTTGGTGGGACCATGTTGTTTGGGGGTGCAAATGTAGTAAATGGGCCCTTATTTTGATTTCTCAAGAAGTGACCACCTTTGGACTGGAAGGATTGGGCATCATACACATCCTCCTCTAGCTCATTATCTCCCTGCATGGGAAATTGGTATTTCTCTTCAATAGTCTCAAAATTCATAGTAGTACTTACTGGCCCATTATCTTGATTGGAATTTCCTATTGGAGGATGGGAATCAGCTTGTGCAATCTTTACCATTTTCTCCATATATGGGCAATTAACCTCAGAATGTGTTGTAGTATCGTGTAGCCTGCACCAGTTAGTCATCAAATTAAGGTCAACCACATTAGCAGTATGTGATCTATCCTCACTTGACTGATAATTATGGGAAACTCCCCCATTGTTAGGTCCAATATTCCACTTCCTATTGTTGTTTTTGGACCTCTGGTTATTTCCTTTATTCTGATTTTGGTAATTCTGATTAGAGAAGTTCTTATTTTGGAAGTTTTGGTTGGTGTTTTGATTCACATTCTGATTGGAGTATTTCCTTGGTTGTTGTAACCTCCCTGGTTTTGGTTGTGGGGAGGTTTATGCCTAAGCTATGCCACATCATTAGACATTTGAGATAGAGTCTTCTTGAGAGTCTCTAACTCATTGGTTAGTTGAACAGTTAGTTCATTTTGCACATTCTACATTATGGATGGGGAATGAACATGCATTGATCCCCCCACCTATTTTTGTTGATTTTGAGGTTGTTGGGAAGAATCTTGCATGGTAGGTGGGGCTCGCAATTCAGACACAGGTCCGTATTGGGAATAAAACATCCCTGGAACAGTGTTGTACAATGGTGGGTTAGGCATCTGATAACTCATGGGAGGAAGAGTTGCTCCTAAACCTCTTCATTGCAGACTTATTTTCTATTGCAATTTGATGGCTAAATGATACACTTTAGATAGAGAGTCAATTTCATTGGGTAGATAATTTCTTTGTAAGAATAAACCAATCAAGGGATCAACAAATCTTAAATACGCCTGAATGGAAATATTCTCAGCCACTAAGTAAGGATCTTGTAGCCTATAGAATAGAAGAAATGGCTCATGATGTTCTCTTCTTATGGTGGCAAACTGGTGATATAGGATGGCAAGGTCTACGTAGACCAGGAATTGATTAATGAATACATTTTCTAAATCTGTCCAGCCCAGAATAGATCCTCGGGGCAGATTTAAGTACCGATTATATGCCATGTCCCCTAAACATAAGGAAACAATCTACATACCACATCTTCATGAGCCACTTGAGCACGGGTACAAGCATCTTTGAATGCTTGTATATACTCCTCAGCATTTCTTCATTTCCCATGCATGTACTTGGGACAAAAAAATTTGGATTCTTCAGTAGATCATGGATTCCCCCTGGAATAGTCCCTAGCGGAGAGGGGTTATTCACAAAGTAAGCCATGGGTAGGATTGTTTGAGCAGGTAGTGGCAACATAGGTCGAATCAGTGGTGGCGATGTAGGTTGGACCGGTGGTGGTGTATGTGGATTTGGTTGAAATCTGGGTGGAGTAAGCAGTGATGGCAATGGTGGAAGCAAAATTCTACAAGCATGGGGTCTAGGTCTAACTGAGGTTTTGAGTTATTCTAATGGTTTAGGTTCAGTAGAAGATTTGAGAATCCTCCCGTATTTCTCTAGTGAGAACCACACAATGTGAGCTAGCCTGTTCCTTTAGGCCCTCCTTCTAGCGCCATATTTATTGATGGTGAAAATGACACAAACAATGTTAAACAGAATATCTCTACTATATTTCTCCTGAAAAATAAAGACAACATATAGTATCCTAACTCCCAATGTCTTGGTAGTTGGTTCTCAACTATCTGGTGTCACTCAATTGGTCCATGCAACTGTAATATTCAAGGGGCCTTTGCTAGTAATAAGGAATGCAAGCAATGATGGATTCATCAATATATAATTAATGAAAAAGGGGGTTTTAAATAAAAGAAAAAGATAGATCAGGGCATACATTAGTGAAACATGAATAAAAATTATCTAATATCCGGACATATATTTTCAACAACGAATGTTCCTCCAATAGATCAAGAAAACCATAACATGATGCAATTTACAGAGCAATCCATACTATTGCATGCATCTATGGTTCTTAGTTTAACCATCACAATTACACATCATAAATACTTTAAAGATTCCTAAAGAACAAACTCTCATTCGTTACTAAAATCATAGATCAACAAACTTTCAACAATTCAATCCATAGATAATTTAATGAATAATATTCAAATTTGGTTCCTTCTAATTATTCTCATCACATAAGAAACACTTATGCTTCAACAAACTCACTAGCATATAGACAAATTATGATTCATTAACCTTATCCAATAAACTCAATTCCAACAACATATTGTGTAAAAACTTGTATTTATATTCAACTGTAACTAATAATAACAAAGTGTCTTTGCAAAGATATTAAATTCCTATCTCCTACTATTAGGTGGCTAATCGTATTCTCATCAGGTGACCCTTACAATATGATACCCCAAAGGTATATATAGACATATAAAGCATAAAAATCCTCTCAATCAAAATCAAGATCCACAATTCTAGGAACTAAAACTTTCTTGGAAACTCAGACCGGTTGATCTCCAGTTCCAACGTAACTACAAGAGAGAATAAAAGAGAAAAGAAAATAAGTCATGCACCCAAAATACTGCCACTCATCCTTGCATATTTTTCTCCATAATGTATTCATCTTAACTGGAGAAGACCTGCTGAAGAATATCCACATCCGACCTATCAATCCAGTTGTCCTCAAATTAAATTCTCTTTAGTTCTACGAAAGCAAACTCCTTCATGTCTTTCAACTTTGTCAACTCCTTTCTTGCATCCTTCACTCCTTCTCTGACATCCATCAATCTATCCAATAATAGATCCTCTCCATCATCCTATTTTTTCATAATTTATTGTAATCTATTATCCCACTTCTCCTTTAACTTTTTTAGTGGTAGGCCCTCTTTAACAAGTATATCAACATTAACTAGAACAGCTACAACAACTTCTAGTTCATCCAGTTGTTCATTTAAATCCTTACTAGCATCTTGAACCTCATTCCTATGCTTATATATGAAATCGGATCTCAACCAGATTATGCTAGAGGCCATTTCCAAGAATTTTGTGTTGTCCTCTTCAAGAAATGACTGCTCAAGCAAAGTAGACTTTGACAATTTATTGATGTCCTTTATTTTCTGAACATATCCTCTATATTCTTCCTCTTGTTGTTCCAATGTTTTAGCATGATGCTTTATCTCTTCTATTAGCTCTAATTCCATCTTGTGAATCTCAAACCTACTTACCAGCACCTTGCCTACCTCCTGATTAAGCCTATTTGTCCACCTGTCCATCATTTCAGCCTTATTCTTTACTTGCACTAGATCATCCACCTCTCTTTTGTTGAGCAACACTGGTGTCTCTAAGGCAGCAAGTTGTGATCTAGGAGCATAAATATTCTTCAAAAAGGTGTGTATTTGATCCAATTGAGCTTTGATCTCATCTTTTCTTAACTTATCCTTTATCAACCTTGACTTAGTGGATGATGCTACAACATCAATCAGGTCCATCTGTTGATTTCACGTAGGCCTTCCCAAATTGACAGTGCCTAATTGAAAAGTAGTAACCTGCATATCTCCCACATCCTTATCCACCACTAGTATTGCACATTCTGCAATAATTTCACCTTCTCTCAGTTAGCCTTGTGGAATGAATAATCCTAGCCCTTTTCTTGGGTCTTTCCTTCTCAATTTCTTTCATCATATCATCCCAATTAAGAGATTGTGAGGGAGTTATTGGTCTCTTCTGAAGTTCAAGCTTTAACCAGGTAGGATCACTTGGATTAGTGGCCATTATAGTAGAAGAGGAGGCAGTAGTCGTAGAGGATAATGGTTGTAGTATACTAACCCTAGGTTGAGAATTAACCTCTTGTACATTTTGTTGTTCTCCCTCTACATTTTCTTGTGCAAGATTTTTAGCTTCTACCTTGTCGTTCTGCTCTTGCAGCCTCTTATTCTCTTATTCCTTTTCCAATATTTCTTCTTCCAACATCTTCTTCTCAAGTAGCTTTTTTCTTTCTTCCTCCAAAACCTTGATTCTATCTAAGGCCTCATTTTCCTTTTGTTGTTGTTGGGCCAGCTCCTCAGCATTTTTCTCCTTTTGTAGGTTTTATGTTTCCTACCTCTTCTTGTAGGCTTCTTCAATTAGTTTCAATTTGGCCTCAAGGGCTTCTCTTTCTCTCCTTTGTTTAGACTTTTCCTCTTCTAGCTCATGGATCTTTTGCACCATCTCCATCTTGTATTTTTTTCTTTTATCTTGAGCTCATGCTCCTTTTGCTTATGTTGCTTCATTACATCATCGGTCCTTTGCTTAGCCTCCAATTGTTGTTGTTGAAGTAATGCATCAGCTTGTGCCTTAGCATCTATTTCCCTTTTTTTTCTATAGCATCTACATGTGCCTTAGCATCTGAAGCCCTCTTTACTTCTTCAAAAAATGCCCACTGGTCCTCCTTTGTTAATACATGCTCAGTTTTCTCCGGAGGTATCTCCTCTTGTGCATCCTTTTCTAATAAAGTCTCATCAGAGTCTATTTCAATATCATGGACCTCCATTTCTACTTCCTTTCCCTTCAAGTTTTCAGTTATATCATGGAGAGTCCCCTTAGGCATCTCTCCACCTTCTTGCTCTAAAGGAAGGATTTGAGCAGATGATTCACCCATTACTGTTGTTGAAGCCACAGGTTCTGTTGGGGCATCCTCCTCATGTATTCCAGACAAATCTTGGGTCGGGGCTTCAAGCTCAAATTCCTCAACATCAAGAGGGAATAATTCCAATGGTTTATTAGGAGGTATTTTCCTTTTGATTCTCTTATACCCTTTCCCCTTTTTAGGAGCTTGACCTCCAAGAGCCTTGGCTCTGAGCACAACCCATTGGACACTCTTATCCAAGACTAGTCTTCCTATTTTCTTCATGTCAATTATCTCCTCAGCATCCCAATCTACCGAGTCCAAACTCTTCTAACCTATGTTTAGTGCCTCATATGAAGGATCTAACACTACCTTGTCATCTACTAGGGTATCGAGAATATCAACCTTCACTCCAAACTCCACCAAGAGTGGGACAAAAAACCTCTTATAACTTCTCTTTCTGAGGTCATATTCATCCTACAGATCACTCTAGAAGTCCTCAAGCAGGTTGAAATGTCTATCAAAAATTGAAGCAAGTAAAGCATTCATCTTTTTCTTTAGATCAAAGTGCTTTCGGGTAGTATATAAGCCCAAATTCAAATATATCAATTCATTAAAAACCACCTTAGCGTCCATAAGTTGTGGGCAGTTGTACTCACCCAATTGCATTGGGAAATTGTGACAACCTAGTTTATGTTTCATTCCAAACTTGGCATTGACCCCCAAAGCTTGGTAAACAAACTCCTTCAAGACTACTTTTTTGTTGCAACACTTGGGGAGCAAGTGAGGATGACCCTCAAACCCAACCAATCTAAAATAAGTAAATTTAGGGTACTGAATATACCAACACCCCCATTTTTTAATAAATGTCATGGCCTCTTGGCTTAGGCTATACCCTGCATCTCCATTAAGCCGGTTAATAACCACATACAAAAATGCATCATTAACCCTTCTAAAGTGTAACTCAGAAATCTACAGAGATAGTTGGTCATAATGGTTCCAAACCTTGTTTTCTAGGTAGTTTCTCCCAATACACCTACTCTGGTCAACCCTGGAAAGATGCCTGCCCTTGCTACTACATAGATAACATAAGAGGTCATAAAGAAGCTCTTAGTTTCTCTCACTCTGGTCAGTTAATCATGTATGCAATCTGAGACAATCATAGGCCAATCAAATTGTTGCTTTCCATCCAAGATTTTCTGAATGAATAGAAACATCTATTCCTTAAAATGAAAGGCATCCCTCTTTCCAAAAACTCTAGACAGCATCATTATAATATTTGATACCTCCTTGTAGAATTATACCCTCTTTGGCTGATCTAAGAGCTTTTTCAAAGACTTCTTCTTCGTTCTTAACCATTTCTTGTTTAAGTGAGACCTATTGGTCTCTTTGTGACCGCTATATATCTCCAAGGCCTTTGCCTCATTCAGTTGTGCAAGATTCTTTGGGTCAGGATCACTGAACATATGTTGAAACATTTGAGGAGTCAGGTCTATGATCACATCATCTTGTGAATCTACACATTGTCTGGTGGCTGGATTGTAAGCTCTAGCTTCTATCATTATCAGTTTCGGGCATTGAATGGATAGAGGAAATACAACAATATGAGCGAGGCTAGACTTAACTATTCTTTGAGTTCTCCCTATCACCTCTTTAGTAAATGTCTCTGAATTTAACTCCTCACAATTGAATGGACCTAGATTTGTATCAGTTATACCGGCCCAATCAGATTCCACCTTGCTAACTATCAATTATACCGGCCCAAAACAAATTCCTTCTACCTTGAGGTATAAACATAGAGGTTTAACCTACTTAGGCTTAGTTGATGCCTTTGAATATTTTGCATGTTTGCTCCTTTGAGCAGCTTCTCCTGATACTCCTAACATCCTTTAACTTCCTGCAACAAAACCCCAAATTACATCTATAATAAATATAACCAAATATGAATTAGAGATCCTATCCTTCTATATAGACTGGAGGCAGAACCAAGCACAAAACATCTTAAATAGTCTCTTTTTAAAAACACTGTTAGGATCATAACCAAAACTGGCATTGAGTTTGTAATAATAATAAAGTGAGACTGGAGTTAGAGTTGGGATGGTAACTAGAATCAAAATCAAAATGAAAATCGATCTGGTTTCGTGAATAATTTTCAATTTTATGTTTGGTTTCGGCTCCTGTTCCAGTTGAGTTATCAACATTTTTAAAGCCTGCTTCTTACTGTAAGCGGAGTCAAAGACGGGATGGAAATAGAATCGATACTTATTACAAAATATGGTTCAATATCAAAATCGATTCCGATTCTAGTTCCACTCAAAAATAATCATGATTTCATAAGTGATTTTAACAAGATGATAACACACATCAAGATCTAAGGACTAGGTCATATCAAAATGAAAAGGGCTTTAAAAATAAACTTATATAGGAACATACCCATATGACCAAGAGGAAACCAAATAATTAGGGCATCATATTCAAAACAAAAACACACCAAAACCCTAATTCACAAACCCTCGACTTCAAATAAATTAGGGCACAAATTTAACCCCACTCAAACTAGTTAGATCAATGCATAACAGGATTCCTAAGCAAAATCGTAATTAATCAAGCCCTACCAATGTAAAACAATAACTAATCACACCATTAAAAAACCTAGGGCATCACAGTACGGTCACAATTAAAACGTGAAAACGACCGTGACAAAACAGAACAACGAGAAACCAAAAAACCAAAAAAGCCAAAATGAAAACAAGCAAACAGAACAGAAGAAAAGAAAAAATGGAAAATATGAACTCACGAGAAAACTAAGAGTCGCAATTTCAAAAGAAACCAACGACCGAATAAAAAATGAAAAGTGAAATAAATGAAGAAGAACATAAACCCTACTTCAAATGCAAACAAATAGGTTAGCCCTCTAAAGTGATTCCGCATGCAATTATCTCCCTTTCGATCGAATCATGCGCCCAAAAGCTCCACTACAACTTTAATTTGCTCTTGATCTTTTAAACAATTACGATAACTCTCAGTTAATCCTAAATTAAGGTTAAAATTGCAGCTTTGTGCGTGCATCACACCTATAATTAATTCCATAAATGTGGTAGATCAGAGTAAGAACTACAGAGGGAACTAGCACATTACTTTTGTGCGACTTCAATAAAGTCAAACAACCCAAAAATGGAGGGAGCGGAAACGGAAGGAGAATTGATTTAGAAATTCATCCACGTCTCACATTTGGTTCCCGTTCTAGCTCCAGTTCCGCCAATAAAGAAGAAAATGAAACAAAAAGTCAAATAAAAAAATGAAGACCAAAATGAGAGAAAAAAACAAAAAATAAAACCTAAGTCTAAACAAACAAACCAAAAGGTGGAGGTGGAATGAACCTTTATTTCAAAACTATGAATAAATTCAAACTTAACTTCCACTCTGGCTCTGGCTCTGACAAAGACAAAACTAAAAGACCACAAAAAGATCATTGGGATCAGGATCAGAATGAAATCTTCGAAACAAGTTTCAAAACCTGATTTAGCTTTGGTTCCGATTTCGACAGAACAAACCAAAGAAAAACAAAGTACTAGAGAAGAACAACTCCAAAATTTGTTTGGAAAACAAACAAGGACAAAAACAAAAAGGGGGACCCATTTTGACCAAGGAAAAATATGGGGTGGTTATGCAAGGCATAACAAGCCTTCTAAAATTCACCATGCCTAGTTGATAATCACTTAACTGCATTTCTTGTCTATCTTTATCAACTATTGGAATGGCACATTCAGCCACAATCTCCCCAGCATCTGTCAACCTAGTAGACTGGAGGACTCTAGCCCTTTTCTTGGGTCTCTCCTTCTCAATCTCTTTCCTCACATCATCCCAATTAAGGGGTTTGGGTTGTATTATCCGCTTCCTTTCCAGATTAAGATTTAACCATTCTGGGGCAGTAGGAGGAGTTACCACTTGTGTTAAAGAATATGTGGTGGGAGAAAGGGGTTGCCAAAGTGTTGCCTTAGGTTGACAATCAACCTCTTTTTGCTTTTCCTTTTTTTCCACTTCCTTGGCCAGCTTGTCAACTTCAGCTTTCTCTTTTTATTCCTCTCTTCTCCTTTCTTCTAACATTTCATCTCTTTGTTTTTCTAATTCTTTTACTTTTGCCCACATTTTGGTGGCATCTTGCTCTTGTTTAGCTTTCTCTTCTTCTTCAATTATTCTTAATTCGAGTTCTTATTCTTCTTTCCTTCTCTATGCTTCTTCTATGGCTCTGAATTTAGCCATAATGGCTTGTCTTTCTCTCCTTTGTTGAGCCTTTTCTTCTTATCGCTCATGGATTTTGTGCAACAGAGCTAACTTATCTCTTTCTTCTTTAGCTTTCAACTTTGTTTCCCTTTGTTGCTACAGAAGAATTTCCCTCTCTTTTTATTTCTCCAGGAGGTCTTCTTTCTCTTTTTGTTGCCTTGACAGTTCTTATGCCTTTACTACGGCATCTAATTCCAGGTGTTTATCTAATGCATCAGGTTTGGATTTAACCTCTAATTCTTGATGTTTTGCAAGTGCATCATCTTCTCTCTTAGCATCATCAATGATCTTACATTATTCCTCTGGATTCAATACATGCTCCTCTCCAACACCCTCAATGTCCTCAATAGATTTGGTCACAAGAGGCTCATCATCTGATTATGTGGCCTCTGAATCAGTATTAATATCATGAATTTCAATCTCCTTCTCTTTTCCCCTTAGAGTTTCAGCTTGCTCATGTAGGGACCCTGCAAGTACTTCTTTAGAAGACTTTTCTAGGAGAGGAGGTTGAGATGAAGATGCTTCCTAGTTGTAGTAGTTTCCAAACCCAATGATTCATGAATTTCTGGAACGAGTACTTCTAGAATAACATCCCCTCCAGAAATAGAAGCAAATACTCTAATTTTTCTTTAGGAGTTTCCCTCCTTTTGTATCCCTGGGTAGCTCCTACCTTCCTCTTCTTTGAAGCTTGAGCCTGTGGCTCCTTTATTCTCATTAATACCCATTGGATACTTCTATCCAATATTGTTCTAGAAATTTATTTAATATCAATAAATTCCTCCTCACCCTAGTTTATTGGGTTCAAGTTCTTGGTGCCTATCTTTCATGCTTCATATCTAGCATCCAAAATCACACCATCATTAGATAGTGTATCAGGAATTGCTTCCTTCACCCCATACTCAATCATTTATGAGATGGTTATCCTTTCATAGCTCCTCCTCCTAACATCATAATAATCTTGTAAATCAATCCAAAAATCTTCTAACAAATTATAATGTTTATCAAAATGGATGGGATTTAGATCATTCATCTTGTGCTTTTGATCAAAGTGTTTTTGGGCTGTATATAATCCCAACTTCAAATAGCTCAATTCTTCACATACTACCTTTGCAGCTATATTGTCAAGACAACAATATTCTCCCAAATTCATGGGAAACTTGTGACATCCATTCTCCCAAATTCATGGGAAACTTGTGACATCCATTCTTGTGCTTGTTAGAAAATTTTGCATTAACTCCCATAGCTTGATATATGAATTCCATAAGGACAACCCTACCATTGCAACATCTTGGGAGTAAATGAGGGTGTCCATCAAATCCTGCTAACCTAAAGTAAGAGAATCTAGGGTATTGGATATACCAATGTCCCCACTCAGTAATGAAATCCATGGCATCTCCACTTAACCTAAATCTAACATCCCCAATCAATTGATTAATGATGACATAAAGGAATGCATCATTTACCCTTCTATAGTGCAACTCTGATGTCTGAAAGGTCAATTAACCATAATGATCCCATACTTTTTGTTCTCTTGGATCTTCTCCCAATATTCCTACTGCATTCAACCCAAGAAAGATACCCATCCTTGTAGTAGCATATATAACATAGGAGGTTATAAAGAAGCTCTTTATTTCTCTCACTTGCAACATCTAATTGTGCAAATTATCAAATAATATCATGGCCCAATCAAATTGCTTCTTGCCATCAAAAATTACTTAAATAAATGGGAACATCCATTCCCTGAAGCATGCAAAGTCATTCTTTCCAAAAACCCTAGTTAGCATCAGAATTAAGTCATCAACTTCCTTCTTGAAGTCTCCCCTCTTGGGTTGTTTAGGAACCTTAGTTAAGGACTTCTTCTCAATCTTCAACCAGTTCTTGTTCATATGGGACCTATTGACTTCTTTATTGTTATTGAATATTTGCAGAGCTCCTACATTAGTCAACTGCTTGGGATTCTTTGGATTAGGTGCATTCAACATGAACCTTATCATTTATGGGGATAGATCAATTATAACATTCCCTTGTTTGTCCATACACTGCCTTGACACTATATTGTAAGCTTCTATTGCAGTCAAAATGAGCTTTGGGCATTGAACTGACAGAGGGAAAAGTGTGACATGTTCTAGCCCAGATTGGACTATTCTTTTTGTCCTCCCAGTCACCTCTTCTGCAATTTTTTTGTGAATCAGCTCCTCACAGTTGAATTAGTCTAAATTTGTATCTGTGATATCAGCCCATTCTGAGTCTAACTTTCTAGTAGTGGGAGTGGCACTCTGGTGTTTGTATCTCAAAGTATAGGGGAGTTTCTCCACCTTGATCTTCTTCGATTTTACTTGCCTTGAACTCTCTGCAGCTTGGCCTTCCATTTGTGAAACTTTTACAGATGCTCCTGACATTGTTTATTCCTACAAGACAACCCTATATTAGATCAATAGAAAGCATGAAAATCAACATTAGAAGACTTAACCTTCATATCCCCTTTTCCTTCCTTACGTAGCCTTTTATACTTAGTGAAATTTGAAACTCACCAGAGGCAGAACCAAGAAAGGGTTAAATTTGGAAAGCTTCTAACATAGGCAAGATCAAGGTCGGGATCGACATCGGAACCAGAACCAACTTCAGAATGAAATCCACACCTAGAAGTATTACATGGTTCCAAGTCTTTCTCCCATTCCGATTCCACTTCCGCCAGTGGAAAGGATGTGAAATGGAGTTGAAATCTCATCGAGAGCAGGACCAGAATCGAACATGAACCTTTATTCAGACACTTATGAATTGAGTTCACTCTAGGCTCCACTTCTGCCACTTTAGCATTAAGCGTGAAGAAATCTTAACCAAGCACCCATAGTGAATTAAAACAAGGTCATATGAGGGGAGGAGGAGGCTTAAAATAAAGTCGTGAATCTATTATTGATATGACCGAGGTAGGACCAAGCCTGCTAGGGCATGATATTATAAACAAATAGCACACAAACCCTAATTTACACAACCCATCAACTCAAGAAATTAGGGCATCACAAACCTGACATGAAAATCATTGAATCAATATAGGAATAAGATCACTTGGGCTCCTAAATGGATTTTAATCTTTTAAAACACCAAGACCCGCTCAAGAACAAAAACCCTAAACAAAAGTAGGGTATGGTAGTATGAACATTCCCAAAATGGGAAAATGATAGAACACCGACAAAAATAAATAGAAAAAAAATGAAAAGCAAACGGAAAATGGAAAAAAAAGACAAACAACAAAAGCAAAACAAAAAAGAAGCACCAAATCAAGCGAAGTTTCATGAGGAATATCTTTCAAATGCGCCCAAAATATAACGAACACAAAAAATGGGAAACAACACGAGAAACAGAACAAGAGAAAACCACCTACCTCAAAATGCTACCAAATAGGATGAAGCTCAATCAGATTCCACTTGTAGATGCTTACCCTTGACCAAATCGTGCTCCTCTAAGAATTACTTTAGCTCTAGTTCATTAATAACACTTTCCATACTTGTGATGAGACAAATAACCTTGATTAAGGTTTAAAAATTCATTTTGTGCATGTGAGGAGGCAAAAATTAATGTAATTAATGTGGTTGGTCAACCACAAAATCAATGCACGAACGAGCACATAACTATGAGACATCAAAAGTAGACCAAAAAGGAAAAGGGGGCAGGATCGGGACAAAAATTTGACAAGGAACCATTTGCAAAGTTCCATGTTTGGTTTAGATTTTGATTTTTCTCCTACCAAAGAAAAAGAGAAATGCAAAGAACAAAGGAGAGGAGAAAAAAAATAAGGCGAGATCGAGACCAAAAGAGTTGAACCCAAAACAAAACAAAACACAAAAGCAGAGGCAAAGCAGGAACCAAACTTGGAACTATGCAAAAAGTTTTGAGTTCAGGATTTGATCCAGCTCTAATCTCGTCAAAAGAAGAGGTCACCAACACAAGGAAACAATAAAAGACAAAGAAGGCGAGACCAAGACAAAGCCTATCCCAAATGAAAGACCAAAAAATGAAAAAAACATAAGGAAAACAAACAGGAGCGGAATCAGGACAAAATCGAGATGGAAAACCTTTACAAGTTCCAAAGTCATATTCCATTCCAAATCTACTTCCACCAGAGTAGAAGAAAACAAAGACTTAGGAGAAAAAAACAACTCCTAAATCCCAAAAAAAACACCAAGAACAAACAAACCAAAAGACGGACCCATTTTAACCAAAAATAAATAAAATGGGGTGTTTATGCAAGGCATAACAAATGGCGTCTCGGCTGTGAAAATGGTTTACCCATTTTCAAGACCCTGAAGAATTCAGTCACCCAGAACCTCTAGTTGATGAACGTCTTACACTCAAGTATGATCACTCATGGCAAACAAGGTTGAGCTGGAATCTCAAATGTAAATCAGCATTAACTACTTTGAATCTAATTGTGTACATGCATGGTGCATCTATTTTGGTAAAATCTCCTTCTATTCTTAAATAGTTGTATTCAAGATTCAAGCTACGTAAGTTGAACCCTTTTAACCATCGTGCAATTATATATTGGGCATTGCTCCACTTCCAAACAGGCATCCATAGCCTTGACAGAGATACCTCTAGTTCTCTCAAAGCATTTCTCTACTACTAGCCAGGCGTCCATAGCCTCGGTAGAGATACTTGAACTACCCTTCTTGTATTAAGTTTTTCATCATTTAATGATTCTCTTTTCTTCTCATTTCATCATCATTTTTATATAAGCTTTTCTTGAAGGAATTCTTTATTATCTTTTCTCAATACTCAGATATAATACCTGAAATTTGGGGTTGAGAACTACTATGGATTTCATGAGAGTGTCAAGATTCAGATTTTTCACTCAAATCTAAAATAGAGTCATCTAGAGACAAAAGGGCTTCTATTAAGAACATATGTTCTTATCTATTTTTTGATAGATTCAATCGTGGTTCATGAGATCTCTTACAATATGCCTATTTGTGCTTAACCTTTCAGACCATTATATAAAAATAACACAAAACACAGGTCATGAAACAAAAAAGTTCAACAAACATACCTGAAAATAACTCAACCAACTTCTTTCCTAATACCCTTATCATACTTTGAATAACAACCCCCGGAAACAATAAGAATAAAACACAACAACAAAAACCAAAAACCAACACATAGATAAAACCAAAAATGACCAAAAGAAGCAAATGAACTAAATACGTACATACATCCAATAGAACACTAGGCCTTCATGGGCCAAAGTAATGTTTGAGAAACTGCCCATTGACTAGAAATGGAACATGCTCTTTCGTTAAAGTGCTCAACTAAAAGGCATTCTCCCCAAGGATCTCGGTGATCTGATATGGACCCAACCAAAGTCGATCAAACTTTTGATGGTCCTCTTTATTTTCCTTTTCTTTATCCCATAATAGTACCAAGTCCGATATTCTAAAGGCTTTAAATTTTTCCCTTTTTTCAAACCAACATTTGACAACGGCTTGATGTTTGGAAAACTATTGTAAAGCAACATCTCTTTGTTAGCCTGACCTCTATCCTATCATCATTTGAGTAGAATTCTTGAATAAACCTAACAACAAGTATTTGTAGATGAATAGGAAAGATCGAGCCCTGTCCATAGAACAACTTGAATGGAGAGTTTCCTAAAGCGGCCTTGATTCACGTTCTATTTTCCCATAAGGAAAATATGAGTTGAGTATGCCAATCTCTAGGATTAATCTCTAACAAATTATTAATTACTTCCAACAATTTTTTGTTTGTAGACTCAGCTACTCCATTCCCCTATGGGTAATAATTAGAAGAATATTTTAACACAATTTTATGCTCATATGGCCATTGAATAAATTCAACAGAAGAAAAAGTAGGGCCATTATCACATACTAGGGAAAATGGTACTCCAAACCTAGTAACAATGCATTCATTAAGGAATTTGATGACCACATTAGTGGTGTTCTTACAAGGCTAAGCTTCAATCCAGCGTGTACAATAATTGGTTGTCATCATAATTGGTTGTCATCAAAATAAATTAGTGACCTACAAAATAATTGGAGTTAATTACCCCAACAAAATCTAATGCCTATTGGGCAAATGGTCTTACCTCATACACCGGTTGTAGGGGCACTACTAGATTGTGTTCCTTGGAAGCAGAAGTCTAACATGTATGACATGTCCTTGCATGTTGATGAGCATCACATAATACATGGGGCCAGTAGTAACTTGATCTTAAATTTTGGTGTGCCATAGAATCAACAGAACCATGACCAGTACCGTGTCTACTATGAAATTCTATTATGACTTGTTTGGCTTGTTGTTAATCAAGGGAGTGTAGATAGATGCCCTCAAATTTTTTCAATAGAACAATCCCCCTTTGAGAATTTAGTGGGAGCTCTTCAGCCTGAGTGCTCATCCCATCCAGACACTTGCTATTTAGCAACAAAAAGATCAAATCAACATACCACGGATCACTTGTAAATGATTGCACCGTATACTGTTGACAGGTGATCTTGGCATCAATGTCTGACATCGCCTTGGATAGGCCTTTCCCTCAAACTAACTTCATTGGATGGATTTCAAGATCAAATTCTTGTAAGATTTCCATCCATTTTCCTCGTCTCTCCCATAGTTCACTCTGCATAAGAAGGGACTTCACAGCAGAATCAGGAACTATGGCAATAATTTTACTGCGTAGGATATAGTGTTGAAAATTTTTGACAGCTCGCACAAGTGCAAAAGCCTATTTCTCCAAAGGTAGATATCTAATCTTATCATTTTTGAATGGAGAACTCATAAAAGCAATAGGCCTTTAATCTCCTTCACCTTTTCGGTGTGTCAAAATAATGGCACAAGAATGGTTAGATGCAAAAGAATATATATGAAAAGGATTTAGATAATCAAGGCTAGTTAAAACTGGTGGCTCTGAAATAGACTGTTTAATCTGTAAAAATGTAGATTTAGCCTCATTGCTCTAGTCGATCTTAGCATCTTTCTTCATCATTTCATTGAGGGGTTTGACAATCTCTGCAAACCCAATTATGGATTTCCACACAAAGTTTATCTTCCTAAAAAAGGACCTCATCTCCTTTTTGTTGTCGAGCATGGTTAGTTTTAGAATGGATTCCACTCTCTTCGGATCAATTAAAATTCCTTTCTCTAATATTATGTGGCCTAGTAATTTTCCTTCTAAAACTTTGAACACACACTTTTTTGGATTAAGGGAGACTCCATAACTTATGCACTTTTGTAGGACCTTTGATAAGTCTATAGCATGGTTTTCTCTATTCTTTGAAAACACAATCAAATCATCCATATATATAATAATACACTTGCCTACCAAATCCTCAAAAGCCACATCCATTTCTCCCTGAAAGGTGTCTCCAGCATTGATAAGACCAAATGGCATCCTCCAATAAGAAAATTTCCCCCACTTGGTAGTGAAAGCGGTCTTAATCCTATCCTTGTATTTGACCATTACCTAATTATATCCTAAATATCCATCAAGGAATGACCTCATTTTCTAACCATTCACTATTTGCAGTACTTCATCTAGGGAAGGAAGAGGATAATTTTCCTTCTCTAAAGATTTATTAAGATTTCTAAAGTCCACGCATAGCCTGATGTCTCCACTCTTTTTACAAACAAGGACCAATTTAATGACCCAAGTAGAATGTCTCACAGGAAAGATTATCCTCGTTAATAGCAATTTTTGTACCTCCTTCTAAATTAAAGTTTTGATAAGAGCATTGACTGGGTGTTTCTTCTATCAAAATGGCTTCGCTTTTGGTTTTAGTAGGATGGTGTGCGTGATTACTGAAGTGTCGAAGGTTTTCAAGTGTTCATACCCCCAAGGAATCACTACGATATCTTCTTTCAATACTGCCAAACATTTATCCCAAATATATTTGGGGTAGGTTTTTCCAATAAATACATTCCTCTCTATATCTGAATCTGTTAAGTTGACTAGCTCATACTTCCCTCCATCAGTGTCAATAGGCAGCTTTTCACGAGCTTGAGGATTAGAGTCGAAGATCCTCTCTAATGCTACCATTCCCTTAGGAATGTTGTTTGTTTTCAGGTTCATAATCCCTTCTACATCACATGTTTTTGGATCCCACTCTCCTTGATCCCTGTTTCATTCATCAATAATATGTCCCTCAAAGACATCTGAGCTTTCCAAGAAGGCCAATATATGTTAGTCATCATTAAAGACCTAGAAATTCCTAACATTATCTGAAATGGCTGGGATCAAGATTAACTCCACTGAAAACCTTTTTAACTTAGAATCTTACATAGGATCTAAAGTACTCATAGTAATGACACGCACATCTGTAATCTAATTATCTTCTTTGGGAATCATTTTGATCCCAAAGGCATCAAAGTCTTCTATCATATTCCAGATTGTCTTCCTATATGCAACCAACCTCTTGTTATGACATGTATATTGACTACAAACCTACTTAACAATGACCTCATAATCCCCCATGACCATCAGATATGTAACCATTTTATGATGAGAAAACATCAGTCCTCTGGCCAACGCTTTATACTCTGCCACATTATTGGTACAGTCAAACTGCAACCTATAAGAAGCAAAGTATGTTTTCCCTTTCAATTTTATTAGCTAAACTCCATATCCACTCCATGTTTAGGATTTGGAACCATCAAATTTGAAGATCCACAATTGATCCTGGCCTGGTGATTCCTTCTTAGGTTGAGCCGTGGGTAATTGTTTGCAAGAAATTGGTGGTAGCTCAGACTAGTTTAGAGCTTCTAGACATGAAGAGTGGTATGTACAATAATCATCAAAAATTCCATTTAGATTCAAGACCTCTAAAGGTGCTCCTCCCTGAATCTAATCTTGATCAATGGGTTTATGATTAGTTATTGGTTTTAGCAACCCCCTTAGAATTGGAAGATTGGCAGGGATTGGTGTATCAGATAGTTCTTGAGATTCTACTATCTCATTTCCCAAGGAAGAACATGAACCCGAGTCTATCCAATTGAGGAAAGGACTTCTTCTTGGTATTATTGGGCCTTGTCAAAATAGTGGCATCTCTAGCCTCAAAATAAAATTGATTCATGGGTGTTTCAGGTTGGCATTCGCAAGTTTCCACTGACTGACAGACATGGTTCAGAATGTCTAGACAAGGTTGACATGTTAATTTTTAGAATGACTTTGGTAATGAATTATGCACCAATTATGGAGTAACAGAGTCCATAAGTCAACTTCCTCTCCTAGAACCATTCTATCATATTGCAACTTTCTAATTAAAACTTTTTGGTTGATAGTAGTTGTTGGGTCACTGTATTCTGGAGGTTGTAGGGAATCAAGATTGAACATCGAAAAGGTCAAGATTTCCTCTCTTATATACTCTTATCTCAGTTTTAAAATAGGCTACCTCATTAGGATAATTGTATTGAGTGATCATATGTTTGAGACGACGCTCACTTTCAATCCTAATTTGTGTTGCTATCCCTTTCCATGGCAACCACATATGTGAAAGGTCTAAGGATAAGTAACCCCCAATAATTTTCATTAGGTCTCAGCTTAGAAGCATGCCATATGTCTTGGGGATATCAGCTACCTAGATATCCATGTAAGTCTGGATCCATGGATCTGATCCAACCTGTACGTAAATATTTTTTAGTTCCCCTACTACATTAACCTCAGTTTTTTCCAGTTGTATTACCTTCTTATGAGTCTAAACCGGACATAAACCCAACATTTTACAAATGGAAAAGGGCATGATGTTACTTGAGGCTCTAGAATCCAAGAGGCAATTATTTAAATTCTTCCTGAATATTCTCAGGCTCAACAAAAATGGTGGGGTTCCTGCATTTCCTTTGTATAGGATCTCATTCATTTTATTGGCTGGAGTTGCCTTATCTTTAAATTTCGACCGATTTGATTCTTCCAAAGCTCTCAACACAATGTCACATTGGGAAGGGCACCACTTCAAGATGTAAAAGAATGATAGCAATGTCTTTTTCTTTTGCATCTCTGAAATAAAATCAAATTCCATGTCATTTTTCATCTTATACTTAGGAACAAAAGATGAGTTACCTGTATTTTGGAATTCAGGTGGGCCCTTGGGTGGAGGGGGGTTTTTGTTCGCATTTTGGTTGGGTGGAAATATAGTGTTTAGAGGGGTAGATGTGGTGAATGGGCCTTTGTTCTGATTCCTCAAGAAATTACCCCCTTTAGATTGGAAAGCTTGAGCGTCATAGGTGTCTTCCTCAGGTTCATTCTCTCCCTGCATGGGAAACTGGTATCATTCATCAAGGGTCTCAAAGGTCATTTTTGTATCTACTGACTCACTACCTTGGTTGGGATTCCCTTGCAGTGGGTGAGAGTCAACTTGTGATATCTTGATGACCTTTTCCATTTCAGGGCAATTGACTTCAGAATATAAAGTAATATCATGTAACTAGCACCAGTTTTTCATGAGATTCAAATTTATAACATTTGCAGTTTGAGGCTTTTCCTCATTGGATTTTTTGGGAACAGGTGCCTCAACTTATGGCTTGGACCTTTGGAAAGACTTGGAAAAATTATCATCTTTCTAAAGCCTTTACCTCTCTACCATCAAGATCTACCAGTGTGAGTCTTTCATAGAGGCATGGTCTAGCAGTTTACCACTTTACCGTGGGCCTTTATCGGTCTGTCCACGATTGGGCGGTGTCACCGCCATACCGTCAGATCTCCATCTCAAGCTGGTGGTAGCACAGTTGACGGGCAACATTTATGCAATGGCTCACTGCCATACTATGGGTATGGTTCGATGATGGTGTAGCGGTGCAGTGAAGGGTGGCAGTTAGTATGACGATTACGACCTTATCGTAGGTGTCGCTCAGTGGAGCCGTGGTGACTACGGTCAATGGTTGGTGGTCTACGAATAATGCTTACCACCCTATCGCGATGGACTTTTGGCCATGTCACAATGGTGTGGTAAGTCATGGCGATCAAAGCTAACGGTTACCTCCTTGTCGTAGAGGGCTTGCAGTCGAGGCTCGGTAGCACGATGAAGCCCGATGGTCGACACAGGCAATTACCGCCATACCATGGGAGGCTTTTCTTAGCCTCGCAGTTGAGCGGTGGCACCGCCATACCGTGGAAGATCATATTGAGCTCGAGGGTGACATGGTGCTAAGCAGCAAGTTGACAGACAAGCCACTACCTCGATACTGCGATGGTGTTATGAGAGACCTACAATTGGGCGGTGGAACCAACATACCGCAGGAGGTCTCACAAGGCTCAACAATGAGGCGGTAAGAGAAGCTTGAAGCTCAGGTGGCAGTTTTGACTCATGGTCAAATCGATGAGCGGATGGGAAGGCAACGCGTAGCAAGAAATCAATACTCTATTGGTCAATGTCTAGAGTGGTGAAATCATTAAAGTAATGTGTGTTTCAGCTGGTGACATAATCTGATTAAGGAAAGGAAGTTAATTTTTGGGCGACCTGATGTAGAGAAGATCAGTCAGAAGATCAAATTACTTGATTGGGTGATCGATACATCATTAAGACTTGCGACTGGTTGGAATGTTTAATGGGATGTAAGACTTGTATAGTCAATTACATTGATATAGGTCAATTGAAGGGTGACAGTGAAATAGAGACAAGTAAGATAGAAGAGTGTGTTGTTTTTATTGTATACTTGTAGAAGTATTATAATAGTGTGTGCATGGAAATACTCAAGTCTGTTGTTGTGAGATAACTATTAGAGAGTGAGGATTGTCAGCTTTGTATGTAATTTATTTTACTATAATTCAAAGTGTCTTCTCTTGGTGTGGTGGGTTTTTTCCCAAAAGGGTTTTCCCACGTAAATCTGGTGTTATCTATGATTTCTTATTTATGTTATCTCTTTTACTCTATATGTGTTTATCTCAGCTATTTTAAGAAGCTTTAAAACTGGTCTTTTGCACTTCTCCTCTATTGTATTAGCATTAGGAAAGTGATTATGCACCTCTATTTTTCCTTTCAAGTGGTATCAAAGCTTGGTTAGTTGTGTTATCCTTGTTAGTAAGGTTGGTTTTTGGTGCTAATACTATTCCAGTGGCAGTATTGCAAAGTTAAAATTTAGTTATGTTTGAGAAGGCAAGTACATCAGGTAGAGTAGAGATTGAAAAATTCAATGGTGGCAACTTTGAGTTATGGAAACTAAAAATGGAAAACTTACTTGTGGATAGAGACCTCTAGATTGTTGTGTTTGGAACTATGCCATAAATTATGAAGCAAAAAGATTGGGACCTCGCAGATAAAAAAGTGAGAGGTCTGATAAGACTTAGTCTGGATGATTTTGTACTCCTGAACGTCCATGAGGAGAAGTCTGCAACTTCATTATGGAAGAAGTTTGGTGATATTTATCAAGGAAATTCTCTAGTAAATAAGTTATTCCTAAGTAAGAATTTGTACTCCTTGAAGATGGAAGAAGCTGCATCTGTTGCAGACCATCTGAACTCATTTAATATGAGTTTTGCTCAGGTTGCATCTATGGGTGTAAAGATTGAGGAGGAGGATTTTTGCATGCTCCTGTTATGTTCATTACCTAACACTTGGGATCATCTTGTAATGGCTATTAGAAGTACAACCACTACTTTCAAGATGGAAGACATTGTTGCCTCATTCTTGTCTAAAGAGATGCAGAGGAAATCTTCAGAGATGGCCAAAGAGGCCCTTTTTGTTCGAGGTAGATCGAAGGAGAAAGTCAAGAAGAAGGACAAGAAGTCCAAATCTAAATCAATAGGGAGATCAAAGTCTCCTGGTAAAAAATTCAAGGTGAAATACTAGAACTGTGGGTAGTCTGGTCATATCTAAAAGGATTGTAAGGAGAAGAAGAAGAAGAAGAAGAGTAATTCTTCAGAAAATGACTATTCTCAAAGTGATGCAGATGCCTTCATTGCAGCCCTGATGATTCAGGCATCAGATGATGTCTAGTCAGTTGACTCAGG
This sequence comes from Sequoiadendron giganteum, assembly GCA_007115665.2. Taxonomy (NCBI): domain Eukaryota; kingdom Viridiplantae; phylum Streptophyta; class Pinopsida; order Cupressales; family Cupressaceae; genus Sequoiadendron; species Sequoiadendron giganteum. The sequence goes on from CM021108.1 coordinate 201,569,620, forward strand.
TGCATCCTTTCACATGACGTCTCATAGAGAATGGTTCACTAAGTACGATAAGTATGATGGTGGAAAGTTGTACCTAGCGAGTGATTCAAGATTAGATATTGTTGGTCATGGAAGATTCAAAATATAGTTCCTTGATGGTAGAATCAAAGGGATTGGTGGCATACTGCACATACTAGGTTTGGCCTGTAACTTACTTTTTGTCAGTAAGTTGAATGATGTTGGTGTAGAAGTTTCTTTCTCAAGTAAAGGATGTAAGATGGCTAGAGGTGCAATGGTGTTGGCTAAGGGTGTACGTACTATCACTTTGTACAAGATGAATGCACGTCCTATTCAATGCAACAACGCCTCTATAAATTCAACCAAAGTTGTTCCTATAGAGGAAGATGAAAAGGCTTCTCTGGCTGCAAATGCTTTGGAGGTGAAACTCCTAGCAGAGAAGACCATGTTGTGGCATCATAGACTCAGCCACATAGGTGAGAAAGGTTTAAAAACCTTGAAAAATAAAAATCTTGTTGAAGGTCTTGATGATTGTAAGCTTGAATTCGATTTTTGCGAACACTATATTTATGGAAAGAAACACCATGTTTCATTTTATTTGAGTTCTCATAAATCTTCTGGTGTACTGGATTATGTTCATTCTAATGTGTTTGGTCCAATTAATGTTCCTTTGTTATCGAAGTCTAGATATTATGTTTATTTTATTGATGACTATTCGAGAAGGGAATTTATATACTTTCTTAAGAGTAAATCAAAAGTGTTTAGTCGGTTTAAAGAATTTAAATATTTGGTAGAGAATTAGATTGGAAAAAAAATTAAATGCTTGAGGATGGATAATGGTGGTGAGTTTTGTTCTGTAGAATTTGAAAGGTACTACACAGACCATGCAATTAAAAGGCATAAAACTACAACTTGTACTCCATAGTAGAATGGAGTTGCTGAAAGGTTGAACAAAACGTTAATGGACAGAGTGAAAAGTATGTTGAGCAGTGTCAGTCTAGAGCAAAATTTTTGGGCTGAGGTTGTAGCTACAACATGTTACTTGGTAAATCGTTCACCTTGTTCTACTCTTATTGAGAAGACACCTTTGAAAGAGTGGTCTGGTAAGAATCCCTCTCTTAGATATATTCATGTCTTTGGTTGTGAGGCATATGTATATGTGCCCAATGAGAAAAGATCAAAGTTGGAGAACAAGGCTATTAAATGTATCTTCATTGGCTATGGCGTTGCTGTGAAGGGATACAAGCTTTAAAATCTTGATGCTCAGAAGTTTTTGTATAGCAGAAGTGTAATATTTCATGAGTTGAAACCTTCAGTAGCTGATCCATAGCTAGAGACAGATTAAAGAGAAAAGAAGAATGAGGTAGTTCAGATTTCTCAAAATCCACAAAAAGAGGAACTACATGGTGTACCTAAAACTGAGGAGAGTTCAAGCAGCTCTGAGAATTCTAAAGATGAAGAACCACAACCTCAGCCAGTAAGAAGGTTCACACATGAAAAATGACAACCTAATAGGTATGGTTTCTCTATGTTAGATTTGAACTGTGCATATGCTTTGATTACTAGAACTGATGGGGCTAGGACTATAAAATAAGAAATTAGTATGTCTGATTCAAATTCCTGGTTGGAAGCCATGAATGAAAAAATGGAATCATTGAAGAAAAATGAAACTTGGGATTTGGTACCTTTTCTTGAAGGGTGAAATCCTGTTGGTTGTAAATGGGTATTCAAGAAGAAGACTAATCTAGACAGCAGTGTAGAAAAATATAAGGCAAGGTTGGTTGCAAAGGGATTTTCCAAGATAGAGGGAATTGATTATGGAGAAATTTCCTCCCTTGTAGCAAAGCTGACATCTATCAGATTTATGTTTTCATTGGCACCAGCATATGACTTAGAGATTGAGCATATGGATGTGAAGACAGCGTATGGAGAGCTGGAAGAAGAGATTTATATGTCCCAACCTGAGCACTTCGTTAAAAAAGCTAAATAAAGTCTAGTTTGTAAATTAAAGAAATCTCTGTATGGTTTGAAGCAGTCTCCTAGAATGTGGTATCATAAATTTGACACTTTTGTGTTTTCTATGGGATTTGTGAGATCAAAATCCGATCATTTTGTTTATTATAAATCTAAAATGATTGTGTGCTTAATATTACCCTATACGTGGATGATATGTTATTCATAGGAAATAGTAAGTCTATGATTTCTGATCTTAAATCTTAGTTGTCTGCAAAGTTTGAAATGAAAGATCTAGGTGTAGCAAGGTATATTTTAGGGATGGAGATAACCAAGGACAGAACGAGCAGAAAGCTTTGGGTAAGTCAGAGTAAATATGTCAATACAGTTCTAGATAGATTTGGTATGGATGATTGCAAGAAGCTAATTGTTCTAGTTATACAAGGAATGAAACTATTTTTTGAAGATTGTCCAAAGTCTGCTACTAAGATGGAAGACATGACCAGGGTGCCTTATGCAAGTGTTGTTAGCAATTTAATGTATGCAATGGTCTATACAAAACTAGACATTTCCCAAGTAGTGGGAGTTCTCAGCCGGTTTATGGAAAATCCAAGAAGGTCACATTGAGATTCTATAAAGAGAGTGTTCAGATATTTGAAGGGGACTTCAAAATATGCTTTGTGTTACCATGGCAATTTGGTTGCATCACAGAGAACACTCAACATTCGTGGATATTTCAATTTTGATTGGGTAGGGGATGTTGACAGTAAAAGATCCACCAGTGGATACATTTTCATGCTAAATGGTGGCACAGTTAGTTGGATGAGCAAGCGATAAGCTATAGTCGCTTTATCCACTATATAGGTTGAATACATGGTAGCAACACATGTCTACAAAGAAGTAGTTTGGTTGAGTCTATTGTGCTCTGATATTGGTTTCAATGCAAGGTAGATCATAATTTGTTGTGACAGTCAGAGTGCCATTTGTTTGGCAAAGAACCCAACTTTCCATGCTAGGACAAAGCACATTGATGTGCAATATCACTTCATGAGGGACATGGTGGAAGATGCAACAATCTATTTGGAAAAGGTTGACACCTTGAAGAATGTTGCAGATGCGTTAACAAAGCCAGTGAGCACAAACACGTTCATATGGTGCACAAATTCAATGGGCCTTGGGGCCTATGATCGTTAGTAATTTTTTAAGTTTAGAGGAAGCCAGTAAGTCTTCGTCAAGTGGGAACTTGTTGGGAACAGGTGCCACAAATTTTGGCTTGGACCTCTAAAAAGACTTGGCGAAATTATCATCTTTCTAAAGCCTTTACCTCTCTACCGCTAAGAGTCTTTCATAGAGGTACATTTTGGCAATTTACCACTTTACCATGGACCTCTGTCGGTCTGTCCATAGTTGGGTGGTGTCATCACCATACTACATGGTCTCTATCTTAGGCTAGTGGTAGCACGGTTGATGGGCGACAGTTATGCAACGGTTCAGCGGCACGATGGCTATGGTTAATGGTTGGTAGTCTGTGAATAACGCTTACTACCCTACCACAATGGCCTTTTTCCCATGTCATGGTGGTGTGGTAAGTCATGGAGGTCAAAGCTAACGGTTACCTCCTTGCCGCAGAGGTCTTGCAGTCAGGGCCTCGTAGTACAGTGAAGCTTGACGGTCGGCACAGGAGGTTACCACCATACCATGGGAGGCTTTTCTTACCCTTGCAATTGAGTGGGGGCACCGCCATACCATGGAATATGGTGCTAAGCTCAATGATGACACGATGCTAAGTGGTAGACTAAAAAACAAGCCCTTGATACCGCGATGATGTTAGGAGAGACCTGCGATTGGGTGGTGGAATCACCATACTATGGGAGGTCTCACAGGGCTTGACGGTGGCGCAGTAAGAGAAGCTTGAAGCTCAGGTGGCAGTTTTGACTCATGGTCAAAGTGATGAGTGAATGGGAAGGTGACACGTGGCAAGAAATCAATACTTGATTGGTCGATGTCTAGAGCGATGAAAGCAGTAAATGTAAGACATATTTTGGTTGGTGATAGAATTTGATTAAGGAAAGGAAGTTAATGCCTGGGCGGCTTGATGTAGAGAAGATCAATCAGAAGATCAAATTACTTGATTGGGTGATCGATACATCATTAATACTTGCAATTGGTTGGAATGTTTAATGGGATGTAAAACTTGTACAATTGATTACGTTGATATAAGTCAATTGAAGGGTGATGGTGAAATAGAGACAAGTAAGAGAGAAGAGTGTGTTGTTTTTATTGTATACTTGTAGAATTATTGTAACAGTGTGTGCATGAGAATACTCAAATCTACTGTTGTGAGCTAACTATCAGAGAGTGAGGAATGTGAGCTTTGTATGTAATTTATTTTACTGTAATACAAAGTGTCTTCTCTTAGTGTGGTGGGTTTTTTCCCGAAAGGGTTTTCCCACGTAAATTTTGTGTTATCTATGATTGCTTATTTATGTTATCTCTTTTACTATGTATGTGTTTATCTCAGTTGTTTTAAGAAGATTTAAAACTTGTCTTTTGCACTTCTCCTCTATTGTATTAGCATTAGGAAAGCGATTCCGCACCTCTATTTTTCCTTTCAGGCTTGATAATTGTGGGACACTCCCTCATTGTTTGGTCCAGTATTCCACTACCTATTATTGTTCAATCTCTGATTATATCCCCTATTCTGGTTCTGATAGTTTTGATTGGGAAATTTTGACTTTGATAATTCCTCTGGTTCTGATTGGAATTCTTATTAGAATCATTTTTTTTATTAGAAAAACCTCCTTGGTTCTGATAACCTTGATTTTGGTAACCCTGATTCTAATTTCCTTGATTTTGATTTTTTCTCTAGGAGGGGTTTAGTTTAAGTTGAGCCATTTCATTAGTTACTTGAGATAAATTTTTCTTCAAAGTTTCTACCTCTGAAGTCAACTTGGTGGTATGCTCACTCTCAACATGATTTATAGTGGGTGAGTGAGTTACAAAATTAGATCCCCCAGTAAAATTGTGAGGGTTTTGAGCCTGTTGGGGTGAGTCTATAATCCCACCATTGACCCATGGTTGTAGGGAAGGAGTATGTAACTTAGCTAAAGGTCCGTAAGCAAAGTGAGATATCCCTGGAATTGTATTAAATAGTGGGGTTGGATTTTGCACTGGAGGGTATCCTAAGGGAGGAAAAAATCCTCTAAGGCTACCCGATTGCAAGCTTATATGTTGTTGCAATTTGATGGCAAGGTGATACACCTTGGATAGGGAATCAATGTCTACTTCAAGGTAGGTTCTCTAGAGAAACAAGCTAATTAGTGAGTCTATGGCTTTTAGGTAGGATCATATGGCCATATTTTCTGCCACTAGATATGGATCTTGCAACCGTCTATACATCCATTGAAAATGGGTGTTGAAGAGTGGAAAAGGTTCATTTGGTTCCTTCCTAATCATGGAAAACTAGTTATACAAGATGGTGGAATCTACATAGATGTGGAATTGGTTAATAAATGTGTCCTCTAAGTTGGTCCAGCTCTGAATGGATCTAGTGGGCAAGTTCAAATACCAATTATAGGCCATATCCCCCAATGAATAGGGGAATAACCTACATGCAACATCATGGTGGGCTATTTGAGCCCATGTACAAGCATCCTTAAATTCCTATATGTACTCTTCAGCACTTCGTGATTCTCCATGGGAGTACCTAGGACAGAATTTCTTGGGGTTCTTAGGCATCTCATGAATGCCACCAGGAATGGTTCCCAACAGTGAAGGATTATTTGCAAAGAATTCCATCAATGGTGGTGGATTTTGTTATGCCAGTTGTGGTATAGACAAGAATCCAGGTGGAGTGGGTTCGTGGTGTTAAATCCCTACGATTTTTGGGTCTAGTAGGCATTTGAAGTTCAAGAAATGGATCGAGATTCTTAGAAGATCTGAGATTTCCTTCAACCTTTCTGGTTAAAATGACCCTATTCGCTCAAGTTTGTCCCTTCAGGACCTCCTTCAAACACCAATTTTGTTGATGGCCAGATTGACACAACAACGTTAAAAAATAATATTGCTGCTCTATTTCTCTTAAAAAAGATAAATAACCTATATCCACTTATCTTCTAAGGTCTTTGTAGTTGGTTCTCAATTGTGTTGTTTTCTTCACTGGCCTATGCAATTGTAATGTTCAAGGGGTTTGCTGGTAAAGAATACAAACTTAATGGTATGAACTAATCTAACGCTTGGGGGTGTAAATAAACATAAAAAGGATAGAACGGAGCTCAAGACATCAAACATAAATGTAAATTCCTCTTAATTTAGACATATAAATATCATAATGAGCATTTTCTTTCAAATAGCTAAACCATAAAATGATACAATCCATAGAATATTCTACACCATTGCATTCATTCATAGTGAAAATTCAAGACATGGAACCATTCATCATGACTAAATTTCATAACCAAAATAAGAACATATCACCAGCCCATTACTAATATTCATAGATCAACAAACATAAAGAAATTCCATTCATAGATGATTTAATGAAATAATTTCAAATTCAGAATCTTCTATTGATTCTCATCAAATAAGAAACACTTATGCACAAAATCCACTGGCATACGAATGACTATGGTTCATCGACATTATCATTAAAACTAATTCTAAAAAATAACATCAACTATATTGAAAACTTGTAAAACTATCAAAGTATCTTTGCTTAAAAGCTTTAAAAGCTCTTGAAAACTATAAAACTATCCTAGATCTTCTTTAGGTGGCTAATCTTTGCTTCAATGAGCCAACCTTTACAATATGGAGAGAAATGTTGCATATAGGCAATCTTTTGTATTAATTCCTCTCATCAAAAATTTAGATCCACAAATCATGGGGCGATTGTGGCAATGTAGGATGAGTGTCCATTATGATCTTTAGTTATTGATTGAGGACTTCTTGTTAAAATCTGTGTTCAAGAAGGGGAAGATAGACTTGCTGGGATCTTCAATTGGACTCATGTCATGATCCTGCAAAATAGGAAAGGGAGTTGTCCAGTTAGTCATGCCTTTTGATTCCCATCTGGTAAAGGGAACATGCCACTACCACTCTATCCCTATTGTTTTTGATCAATTATGTACTCATCATAATTAGTGAGCACTTGTTGGAGCACATCATCATCTGGACCATCAATCCAACTGTCTTCAAACTTTATTCTTTTCAATTCGGTAGAGGCAAATTCTTGCATATCCCCAAGTTTAATAAGCTCCCTTCTTGTAGCCTTTATCTCTTCCTTAATATCCATAAGCCTATCCATCAAGAGGTCATCACCATCATCCCCTTTCTGCATTACCTCCTCAAATCTACCATTCCATTTCTCCTTAATCTTATCAAGAAGGAGGCCATCTTCCATAGGGATATCTTCATTAACAAGTATAGCAATACTTGCTCCCAGCTCCTCAACTTTCACTCCTATTTTACCTCATTCCTATGCCCAAAAATAAATGAAGACTGAAACCTAATGATGTTGATGGTCTTTTCAATAAATTCTACATTGTCTTCCTCGAGGATGGACTATTCCAACATAATTTTTTTGGGTAGCTTATTGATGTCTTTCAACTTCCTTGCATGCTCTGCATATTCCTCTTCTTGTTTCCCAAGATTTTCAGCATGTATAACCATGTCATTAACCAATTCTAATGCTCCTTCATGAGCTTTGCAACTTTCAACAAGAAAATCTTCTACTTCTTGGTTTAATCTGCCAATCCATCTATCCATCATGCCCACCTTATTTCTCATTTCAACAAGGTTTTCTGCCTCTTTCTTACTTAACAAGACTGGTGTCTCAAGAGCAGCAAATTATGAAGAAATAGGAGAAGACAAATCTTTCAAAAACTTATGCAATTGATCTACCTGATATTTGAGCTCATCCTTTTTTTTCTTGTCTTTGACCATTCTTGACTTGGTGGAAGAGGCTACAATATCAATAAGATCCATTTGTTGGTTCCTTGTAGGCCTTCCCAAATTCACCATGCCTAGTTGATAATCACTTAACTGCATTTCTTGTTTATCTCTATCAACTATTGGAATGGCACATTCAGCCACAATCTCCCCAGCATCTATCAACCTCATAGAATGGAGGACTCTAGCCCTTTTCTTGGGTCTCCTTCTCAATCTCTTTCCTCACACCACCCCAATTAAGGGACTAGAGTTGTACTATCTGCTTCCTTTCCAAATTAAGTTTTAACCATGTTGGGGCAGCAGGAGGAGTTACCACTTGTGTTGAAGAAGATGCAGTAGGAGAAAGGGGTTGCCAAAGTGTTGCCTTACGTTAAGAATCAACCTCTTGTCTCTTTTCCTTTTATGCCACTTCCTTGACCAGCTTGTCAGTGTTAGCTTTCTCTTTTTCTTCCTCTCTTCTCCTTTCTTCTAACATTTCATCTCTTTGTTTTTCTAATTCTTTAACTTTTGCCCACATTTTGGTGGCCTCTTTCTCTTGTTTAGCTTGCTCTTCATCTTCAAGTCTTCTTAATTCAAGTTTTTTCTTTTTCCTTCTTTCTATGTGCTTCTTATATGGCTATTAAATTAGCCTCAATGGATTCTCTTTTTGTCCTTTTTTGAGCCTTTTCTTCTTCTAACTCATGGATTTTTTTCAATAGAGATAACTCATCTCTTTCTTCTTTAGCTTTCAACTTTGTTTTCCTTTGTTGTTGCAGAAGAATTTCCTCCTCTTTTTATTTTTGCAGGAGGTCTTCTTTCTCTTTTTGTTGCCTTGCCTATTCTTCTACCTTTGCTATGGCTTATAATTCATTTTGTTTAGCTAATATATCAACTTTGGCTTTAACCTCTAATTCTTGTTGTTTTGCAAGTGCATCAGCTTCTCTCTTATCATCCTCAAAGAGCTTCCATTGATCCACTGGGGTCAAGACATGCTCCTCTCCAACACCCTCAATGTCCTCAGCAGATTTTGTAACAAGAGGCTCATCATGTGATTGTGTGGCCTCTAAATCAGTATTAGCTTGCTCATGTAGGGTCCCTGCAGGTAATTCTTCAAAAGATGTTTCCAAGAGAGGAGTTTGAGATGAAGATGCTTCCTCAACTATTGTAGTAGTTTCCAAACCCAATGATTCATGAATTTTTGGAACGGGTAATTCTAGAATAACATCCCCTCTAGAAATAGGAGGCAAATACTCCAATTGCTCTTTAGGAGTTGCCCTCCTCTTATTTCTTTTATATCCCTAAGTAGCTCCTTCCTTCCTCTTCTTTGAAGCTTGAGCCAGTGGATCCTTTATTCTCATTACTACCCATTGCATACTTCTATCCAATATTGTTCTAGAAATTTTTTTAATATCAATAAATTCCTCCTCACCCTAGTTTATTGGGTCCAAGTTCTTGGTGCCTATCTTTCCTGCTTCATTCCGGGATCCAAAATCACACCATCATCAAATAGTGTATTAGGAATGTCTTCCTTCACCCCATACTCAATCATTTTTGGGATGGTCATCCTTTCATAGATCCTCCTCCTAACATCATATTCATCTTGTAAATCAATCAAAAAATCTTCTAAAAAATTATAATGTTTATAAAAAATGATGGGATTTAGGCCATTCATCTTGTGGTATGGATCAAAGTGTTTCTGGGTTATATATAATCCCAACTTCAAATAACTCAATTCTTCACATACTGCTTTTGCAGCTATATTGTGAAGACAATAGTATTCTCCCAACTTCATGGGAAACTTGTGGCATCCAGTCTTGTGCTTGTTAGCAAATTTTGCATTAACTCCCATAGCTTGATATATGGATTCCATAAGGACAAACCTATCATTGAAACATCTTGGGAGTAAGTGAGGGTGTCCATCAAATCCTATCAAACTGAAGTAAGAGAATCTAGGGTATTGGATATACCGATTTCCCCACTCAGCAATGAAATCCATGGAATCTCTACTTAACCTAAATCTAGCATCCCCAGTCAATCAATTAATGATGACATAAAGGAATGCATCATTTACCCTTCTATATTGCAACTCTGATCTCTACAAGATCAATTTATCATAATGATCCAATACTTGTTTTTGTCTAAGAGCTTCTCCCAAAATTCCTACTGCATTCAAACAAAGAAAGATGCCCATCCTTGCAGTAGCATATATAACATAGGAGGTCATAAAGAAGCTCCTTGTTTCTATCACCTTCAACATTTTATTGTGCAAATTATCAAATAAGATTGTGGCCCAATCAAATTGTTGCTCGCCATCAAAAATAGCTTGAATGAATGGGAACATCCATTCCCTGAAGCATGTAGAGTCCTTCTTTCCAAACACCTTGGAAAGCATCAGAATTAAGTCATCAACTTCCTTCTTGAAGTCTCCCCTATTGGGCTATTTAGGAACCTTGGTTAAGGACTTATTCTCAGTCCTCAACCAGTTCTTATTCATGTGCGACCTATTCACTTCTTTATTGTTATTGAATATTTGCAGTGCTCCTACTTCAGTCAACTGCTTGGGATTCTTTGGAGTAGGTGCATGGAACATAAACCTTATCATTTGTAGGGATACATCTATTATAACATTCCCTTATTGGTCCATAAATTTCATTGACACTAGATTATAAACTCTCGTTGCAGTTAAAATGAGCTTTGAGCATTGAATTGACAGAGGGAAAAGTGTGACATGTGCTAGCCTAGATTGGACTATTATTTCTATCCTCCTAATCACCTCTTCTGTAAAAGTTTCAAGAATCATCTCCTCACAGATGAATGAGCCTAAATTTATATCTATGACATCAGCCCATTCTGAGTCTAACTTGCTAGCAGTGAGAGTGGCACTCTGGTATTTGTATCTCAAAGTATAGGGGAGATGCTCCACCTTGATCTTCTTTGGTTTTACTTGCCTTGAACTCTCTGCAGCTTGGCCTTCCATTTGTGAAACTTTTGCAAATGCTCTTGACACTATTTATTTCTGCAAGACAACCCTAGATTAGATCAATAAAAAGCATGAAAATCAACATTAGAAGAGTTACCCTTCATATCCCCTTATCCTTTCTTAGGTAGCCTTTTATACTTAGTGAAATTTTAAAATCATCGAAGGTAGAACCAAGAAAGGGTTAAATTTGGAAAGCTTCTAACATAGGAGGAATCGGGGTTGGGATCGACATTGGAACCGGAACCCAGATCGGAATGAAAATCGAACCCAGAAGTATTACATGGTTCCAAGTCTTTCTCCCATTCTGGTTTTGCTTTTGCCAATGGAAAGGATGTGGAATAGAATTAAAAGCTCATCCGGAGTGGGCTCAAAATCAAACATGAACCTTTATTCACACACTTATGAATTAAATTCGCTCCAAGCTCCACTTCCACCACCTTATCATTAAGTGTGAAGCAATCTCAACCAAGCACTCATAGTGACTTAAAACAAGGTCATATAAGGGGATGAGGAGGCTTAAAATAAAGTCGTGAATCTATTATTGATATGATTGAGGTAGGACCAACACAGCTAGGGCACGATATTATAAACAAATAGTGCACAAACCCTAATTTGCAGAACCCATCGACTCAAGAAATTAGGGCATCACAAAATCGACATGAAACTCATTAAATCGACATGAGAATAAGATCAAACGGGCTCCTCAATAGATTTTAATCCTTTAAAATGCCAAGACCCACTCAATAACGAAAACCCTAAACGAAACTAGGGAAAAATAGTATGAACATTCCCAAAACGGGAAAATGACAGCAGACTGACAAAAAAAATTAAAAAAGAAAGAAAAGCAAAAATAAAATGGAAGAAAAAGACAAACAACAGAAGAAAAATGAAAAAGAAGCACCAAAGCAAGCGAAGATTCATGAGGAAGATCTCACGAACACGCCCAAAGTATAATGAACACAAATAATGGGAAACAACACGGGAAAAGGAACAAGATAAAACCACCTACCTCAAAAAACTACCAAATAGGATGAAGCTCGATCAAATTCCAATTGCAGATGCTTGCCCTCAACCAAATCGTGCTCCTCTAAGAATTACTTTAGTTCTAGTTCATTAATGACACTTTGGATACTTGTGATGAGCCAAATAACCTTGATTAAGGTTTAAAACTTCATTTCGCGTGTGTGAGGAGGCAAAAATTAATGTGGTCATGCATAGAATCAATGTGAGAATGAGCACATAAGTATTGGACATCGGAAGTAGACCAAAAAGGAAAAGGGGGCGGGATCTGGATGAAAATCAGACCGGGAACCATTTGTAAAGTTCCAGGTTTGGTTTTGATTTTGCTCCCACCAAAGACAAAGAGAAACACAAAGAACAAAGGAGAAGAGAAAAGAAAATAAGCTAGGATCAGGACCAAAAGAGTCGAACCCAAAACAAAACACAAAGGTGCAAGCGAAGGCGAAGGCAAAGTGGGAACCAAACTTGGAACATTGCAAAAAGTTTTGAGTTCAAGATCTGATCAAACTCTAATCCCATCAAAAGAAGAGGTCACCAACACAACGAAATAACAAAAGAAAAAGAAGGTGAGACCAAGAAAAAGCCTGTCCCAAACGAAAGACTAAAAAATGACAAAAACACAAGGAAAACAAACAGGACCGAAATTAGGACAAAATCAAGATGGGAAACCTTTACAAATTCCAAACTCAGATTTTGTTCCAGTTCCACTTCCACCAGAGCAAAAGAAAACAAAGACTTATGAGAAAAAAAAAAACTCCTAAATCTCGAACAAAACACCAAGAACAAAAAAACCAAAAGGGGGACCCGTTTTATCCAAAAAAAATAAAATGGGGTGGTTATGCAAGGCATAAAAAAACTAGGTTACACATGATAAAGATGATATATAAATGCTAGAATGCTCGATAAAATGGCAGAAATCTATGCTAAATGTAAATAAAATTCAAAGATATAAGCCATAGATGCAAACTATGATAAAATGGATGCAAACTAAGTTATCGTGGAAGCCATTCATGGATGCTTAAGCTAAATAGATGAAGCATTAATCTAAAATGCTATCAAATACAAAATATGGATGCAAATGAGTATGAATTTCAACAACATAACTTTGATATCAAAATATGGATCCATTTCTCTCCAAATGATGAAGTATCTATAGAAGAGCAAATGAAGAATCAAGGGCTCAAATCGATTTGATCTATCAATGGTCAATATTGAATGAAGGGGGAGGCATGAATCAAGGATTCTCATCAATGGATGAGAATCAAAGATCACATGGATCAAGGAAAGATCGAGGGATGAGAATGATTCAAACAAACACACTTTGTAACAACTTTCAAAGTTTGTTACAAATTTTGTTTGAAAACAATCATTCCCTTTTTGTAGCCAAATAGGAGAATATTATTTTGGAATATTCCCTATGCAAGTGGATGGGAGGGGAAATTAGCAATTCAATAATTGAAACTAAATTTGAATGTGTAAGATGAAGAATAATAGGATGTTCATTAAATTATTGATTTATTTAATGAAAAGGGGATGTAATATGATATTTAATTAAATAGTTTAGGGTTATTTAATTAAATAAGAGTACTTAGGGTTTAAATTAAATAATTTGGTTTATTCAATTTAAATGAGGTGAGAGGTGAAGGTGAAAGGGGGTGAATTAACCTAATTAGGTTAATTAGATTAATAGACAAAAATGAAGCATTCGATTAAATAACTAGGTTAATTTAATCAAATAGGCAAAAAGAGGATGAATTCAAGATGAAATGATGTTAGTGATTAAATTCAAGTGTGTATTATCATTCAGGACAATTTTAAGTGTCTATATTGTTCCCCTCTTTGAAGCAAGGTACCTATTACGTTGGTTCAAAGACTGAGTTTTTTCGGATTAAAATTGTTGCTCAAATAAAAATAAATAAAAAATCCTATTTTTTTGGATGCCTCATTGTTGCCCCAGCAGAAGGAATTAAGCTGGCACCCTGCCCCTTCGAGATATTGGGCAAAAAAATTGAATTTCGGGTTGATCTCTCGATAAAGAATGCAAGATCAATTCAGCTCAGAGAGGACTAGAAAGCTCAAATGTCTGATGTAGACAAATTTGATGATGTGTAGACAGTCATTAACCATGGGTAGCCTCATGTATATTTTGATATATCACACATATTTGACACTTGGATAGAAATTTTAGTAAAGATAGAAGAATAAGAAGAATAGATTGACCATTGATTTTGAGATTGATTGAAAAGTCCATGAGTTGTCAAGAATTTATTATATGTGGTGATGAGATTGATGATTTTCTCATTTCTGGGATTAGGACTTTCCGTCATTCCTTATTTTTCATATGACACATAGACATGATGCATAAAGGTATTGATAACCAAGATGGTGTTGTATCTTGTGTGATGGACTTTGAATTTGAAAATAGATAGGATAATCCTTGTTCACACCTTGACATATAGAAACCTCATTGGAATTTAGTTTAGAAGTTTAGAATATTTTTTACCAAACCATATGCAATAGTCAACAATCTACTCCAAACGACCTCCCTACACACAACTAAGCAAGTATGTGCCAATATTATTTTACAAGAATACTCCACAAGCACAACAAATGAAAGATAATGATCGATGCCCTATTCATTTTTCTCTAAATCGTTTAGACATCATCGAGAGGTCCTCAAAATGGGTCAATAAGATAAATTATAAGAAAAGATTAAAAAATAAAATCAGTCAATGTTATCTATATCTCTTGCCAAAGGGTGTGTTGTGTTTTGAGGATAAATATCCAAAATGATTGCCAATGATAATGCCCATTGTAGGAAGGATGCATCCTAGGACGTGTTACCAAATGTTGGCAGGTTGATAAGTTGTTTGAAAGTTTGTTGATATAAGGTTTGATTGACATGTTTGATAATTATCAAGAGTTTGATTTTTTGTGTTTAAAGGTTTTACTTTTGCTAATTGTTGTACTTGTTTTCCATTTGTGCTACCAAAGGGTGAGTGTGGTGATTGATTTATTATGGATGAAGGTTTATTGTAGGTGAAAGCGAAATGGGATGTATGGTTTTGGTATTTTTTAGAGTATTTTAATGTTTTTGGTGTTTTTGCAATGCTTTGAGGTTGTTTTTTATCCTTTTTAATGTTTATGTGAATGTTTTAGTTTTCGATTATTTGAGGTTGTTTAGGGTTTTCCAAATTTTCTAATATTTTGGGTTTTCAATTTTCTAATGTTTTTTGTGTTTTTCTAAGTTTTCAAATGTTTTTTGTGTTTTATGAGTTTTGATCAAGACCTGAAAGGGATTGACCTAGGGCCTTGGGGGCTTATCAAAGATGAGCCTTGCCTACGTTATACACACACAGACCACGTAATTCGACTGACTTTGACCAGTTTATTGATGAGATATGAACACTTGATGGATTGTCAATTTATTATGACAAACACCTCAGGGACTAACCTAGGGTGTCTCAGGGGCACATCGATGATGGCCTTGCTTATGTTCAAGCTCAAAGACTCTTAGTTTGACAAGGTGATGTTTTTTATTTCAATTTTTGATGTTTAACCTTTTTAGGGATTTTGATGTGTTTTGGATTTTTCCTTTACAACTTTTTGAATGTTTTTGGATTTTAGATGTACATGATTTTAATGTTTTTGGATTTGATGAGGTTTTATGAATTTTTTGGGGATTTTCGATGAGATTTTGAGATAAACAATACCTAAATCACAATGTCGATGTCACATTGTGAGATATAAGACATGGATCAAGAGTTATTTGAAAACAGAGTGCAATAACCTGCCCTTAGTATCTAGCAATGCTCCATAGTTTAATGAACAAATAAAGATAGGTAACGTATATACGAAGAGTTCAACAGAGTTTTATCATGCTAGATATGGATTATGGGACTTCATGAGATAAAATAGTAAAGATCCTGTCAAAAAATTTCCATGAGTAGTGTTGAAGTATACATCGAATCTTTGTCAAGATCAAGATAAATATGAATATTTGGATAAATCTAGATTGGATGGATGGAGGTAACATTAGATTTATCATGATAAGGATGATATGATTCTATCTGAGAAAGATCATGTAGATGACCGATTCTACTCATGATGCATGTTTGCTAGGTTTTCATCATAGTATTTTCCCAAAGCGCCACCGAAGTGGTTATCACTATAGGACGATTTTTTTATTTTACTATTTTCTTGATTTTTTTTATTTTTTATTTTTTGAAAATTCTACCCTCATGTTGAACCACCTAGTGGTACTAATGTAGAGGCCACTTTCATAACATTCCAATGGTACCCTACTTGAAGAATTCGCTTTGCTAATATATGAGCACTTGAATGCAACTTTTGAGAACTTTGATCTTCCTTGTCGGTACCGAAATTAACCTTGTCTATGTATTTGCATCATGATATTGTACCTTTGGAATCCTTATGATGAAGAGTAGCTACCAACACATGGTTGATGCGAGAATTAGATATTATGAATGGAGTGGATTGTGACATGCATGAAGGAAAATGAAACATAGATTGGTTGATGGTTTGGAACCTTTGACTCTCCAAAATTGGGAAGACGAGCAATGATGGGTGGGAACAAAGGTTTTCATGGAACTAGGACCAACCATTGGATATACTTTCTTCCTTTTTTGAGAATCTTTCTTTTGTATTTGAGGATTTTTTTAATGGATACATTTCCCTTTTTTATTTTTCCCTATAGTTTTTTTCACTAATGGAGTTTTAGAGGGATGATTTTCTTTATTTTTATTTGGTATCCATTTATATTTGCTTTAAACTTTTTTCTTTACTACTCCATTTTCTTTGATGATCTTCTCATTTCTATGTTGGTCCCAACTTGTGGATGGAATGATGGGTGAATGAAAACTCATAACGACTAGTTGTAGTGTTGACAATATTTTCATTATAAGGATTCTTTGTGTCCCATATGTTGATGTTTGTGGTAGACAAGATTACCCCCGGCGTTGTGAAGGTATTAACAATACCTAATCCTTTGCCCTGATACTATATCCTCTAATCCATAGCTACTAAATATAACTTCTCATGAACACATGATACTGTTATGGGTTCCTATTGTTTTGAAGTATGAACTATTTTCTCTGATTTGATGGCATCATTATCTATTGATATTACTTCAAAGGATCTGGGTGTTAATTCAAAAGATGTTGATGATGTACAATCATTTTATGAATCAATAATATTGACCATTACTTGCTCTTGTATGGGGATATCAAGAGTGGGAGACTCTTGTTTTGGATGAAGAACATCTAGATATGTCCATCAAAAAACATCTTAGGGGTGATATTACGAATATATTTGGAGTTTAAAATGGTTTGGAAGATGTCCCTTAGCTCTTGGTGAAACTTTGGGGATAGGGGTTCTTGATCCTGACTTGATTCAGAGTAACTTTCATTATCCTCAAAATCCTCTTCTTGACATGATCCTTGGGTCAATGATATATCATCGGTAAAAGACTCTTTGCAACAATTTGTGGGTATGGATGCAGTAAGGTATATTTATTTCTCATTTTGAACTTCTTCAACATGCCCAATCATGAAGTCATATGTGGGAGAGATATTGTAATGTGATACATACTTGATGCCATTACGGTATAAAATATTTCTAAACACTGTTGATGGGTTTAGAATTTGTTTTAAAACAATATCTTGATACGTTTCTGATTCCTCATGTGGTGATGAAGGAATAAAATAAATATCTCCCACCATGGTAGCATCGGTATGGTTTACATTGTTTCAAGTTAATACCTTCCCTAAATATTTTGTTTTTTTATGATCAGGCATAGGGTTCATGTAATTTTTTATATTTTCATTCCCATATTTTTTATCAACATAAATGTCTCCTTGGTCAATAAGATCTTCTATTATATGTTTGAGTCTAATTTTTTTTGTGTGTTATGACCTTTGTATCAGTGAAACACAAAAATGATCTTCTCTATAGCTAGGAGGTTTGACTTGTGGCACTTGATAGTTTGAGAAATTTGGGAGTGTGATAAGGTTAGACTATATAAATCCCTTCAACACATCCTCCATAGGTTCCCCTAAGGGAGTGAATTGTCACTTAGGAGCATTGTTTGTTCTTTGTGATCCATGTTGAGTGTTTCCAACATTGATCGTTGGTTGATTTTTTGGCGATGGCATTTGTGTGTTCATGGTTTGGGTGTTTTCCTTCCTAGGAGGGGTTAAGGCTAACTTTTTAATAAACAACACCATCACTAGTAATGTTCTTATTCTTGGCCCAAAAGTGGGCCTTCTCGTTAGAACTAGTGGATGGGCGGTTGTCTATATGCTTGTGTGTTTCCCTATGATATTAGGGCTCTCTTGATGTTGAGGTTCCTAGGGACAAGCTCATCATAGGTGGTGATACATTGCATCTTCAAGTGGAATGATAGATCCTCATCAACATTAGCAATGATAATTCCTACTTGTTGTTCTTCAAGAATGGGCCAGTTGCTCTTACTAGCTCTTTGCCTCCACCTTCGAAGGAAACTAGCGAAGGATTATCCTTTGTTCTACTTTAGAGTGTACAAATATTCTAGGCTTACATCCATGTCTAGGTTAAAGGAGAAATGGTCTATGAATCTATCAATTATTTCTTGGAATGTTTTGATACCTGGAGGCAATTGTGAGAACCAACCGATGGTTGGGGCCGCCAAACTGCATGGGAAGAGGCGCATCAAGTATGAATCATTGTAAGCCACCTCCATACACATGACGCGGATTTATTTGATATGATATGTAGGATTTCCCCTCCCTTTGTATTTATCAAACTTAGGGACCTCAAAACTAGGTGGGAAAGGTACCATTGTGATGTTTCTATCGAACAGGAATGAACACAAGTTTTATTGTGTATGGGGTTTCTTTATTTTTTCCATTTGAATGTCATGCATTTTTTGCGTTAGCGCCTTGATTTGTGATGCCATATCATCTTGTGAGTTTCCTGGAGGAGCATATGTTGTGTATGGTGGGATGGTGGATGAATTATAAGGGATTTTGATATGATGGGGTGTTGTATGGTGTGTAGGGTGGATTATGATATTGTGAAGATGATGGTGGTAGAGGTGGATATGCTCCTAACGTATTTGGATTGACGATGTTTTATTGTAGATTATAGTAAAAATCTTGTTATTGTTGTTGTTTTTGTGCAAGCACTTGTTGTTGTTGGCTATATTGTTGGGCTAACAATGCTTGTTGTTGTTGTGTGACCAAGTCTTGTTATTCGGATTGTTGTTGTGGTTGTTGTTGTGCGACCAATATTTGTTGTTGTGCGAACAAGGCTTGTTGTTGGGTTTGATGCTATTGCAAGGATTATGCTTGGGCTTGTTGTGCTTGAAATGCTTGTTGATAGGTGTCTTGTGCTTGTTTGAAAGCTAGAGCATGAGCTTGTTGTTGTTGCAAAGCTTGTTGATAGGCTTGTTTATATTGCAAGGCTTGATCTTGAGCTTGTTATACTTGTAATGCTTGTTGATAAGCCTATTGTACTTGTTGCAAAGTTAGAGCATGAGCTTGTTGCGCTTGTAACATGGAAGTGTTTTGATGTTGGATATATTTTGGGTGATCATGGGTTTTGGATTGATTTTGTTGGGATATGGTGTTATACACCATTGCATAAAATGATTTATTATAATGTTGTAATTAAATAATTATTTAGTTATGATGCACCTTGGTGGTGTGGATAATCACACTACGTAATTATTTGGGGCCTACTTGATTTTTTATTGCAACATTGTATTATTATTTAATGTGTGGGAGACATGTGATAATAATTTAATATTGGGGAAATATTAAATAATGTGATGTCTTAGTACCCAATATTAAATAAGGGGTTAGTAGTTTTGTATGCACATGGTTTTGTGGTACATGGTTTCACCTTACCACTAGTTGTATTTTGTGTGAGCTTGTGTTTATAAAAGAAAACACATGTGTAGTGGTTTAGGTTGGTTGAGTGAGTTGATTGTCATTATTGAGTCTTCTTGAGGAGTGAATTTGTGAAGCATAGCATGAGATGTGTGGATTCATTCTTGGACACATGGTAATTAAATAAGGGATTAGTGGTTTTGTATTCACATGGTTTTGTGGTACATGGTTTCACCTTACCATTAGTAGTATTTTGTGTGAGCTTGTGTTTATAAAAGAAAACACATGTGTAGTGGTTTAGGTTGGTTGAGTGAGTTGATTGTCATTATTGAGTCTTCTTGAGGAGTGAATTTGTGAAGCATAGCATGGGATGTGTGGATTTATTCTTGGACACATGGGAATGCATTAGAGGGCTTGATGCTTCAGAGGTATTCACTGTAACTCTTGTATTGGTTTATTACTGAATAATATGTTGGAGTATGGATGCTTTTGGAGGTTGGGTTTTTCCTTCTTGAGGGTTTTTAGAGGGTATATCTTGTGTTATCTTGTGGCTTGTCTATTTTATCTATGAATTTTGGCAACTTATATGCATTTTTTTCTCTCATGGGTTATGAAGAAAATGAATAAGATTGTGGGTTGAATGCAATATTTCCTAACAAGTGGTATCAAAGCTTTCATGGTTGAAGAATTTTTGTTATAACCCTAGTTTGAGAGATTTTGCAAAGTTGATGCCATGGACATGAATGTAGGGTTTGAGGAATTACAAGATATGGAACACATGTTGTAGGTGTTTGTATGCAAATTTCGGCTTTTGGGTTGTCAAGATTTGTTGGGTATATTGCAGATATGAAGTTTTCCAATTTTGGGTGAAAAATGGTTTCTTGGTCTGAGTTTTTATATGAGGGTTTTGTAGGGAAAATTCCATAGATGACCTCTTGATACAAAATGGACCTCATGGTTGGATTCAGGTTGGCCAAGAGATGAAGATTGATATAAAATTTGACCTATTTTGGAAAAGTTGAAAAAAATACAAAAAAATATTAGTCACAACCCAATTTGACCATGTGTAGAAAAATATTATTAAAAAATATAATTCGTTCGTCAAAATAATTCTCAAAAAATTTGGTGTCGGGCACTTTCTAAAAAATATTAAAAATCCTGCCAAAGAAAAAACTAAAGTTAGAATTTTATTAAAAAAATCTTTGAAAAATAAAAAATAATAATAAATGGGGGGTCAGGGTCCGGAGACCCCGTACCCTATACCCACTGCATTGACAGTTTATACTTTCAGCCCATAACTACCTATGAATAAAACTTTAGTTTATGAAATAATATGGTTAAATCCCCCCCTCCCTTCCTTTTTTCATTAATATTTTGATGTTTTAATTTTAAAATCTTAAAAAATCTGCCATCCTTAATATTTGAAAAAAAAAAAATTGATTTTTTGGAGTGGGGTCCACCAAGATTTGCCTTATAGTCAGATTCGACAATTTTTGTTCCCGAAGGCATAAATTTTTCCCAAGATGTCCATTTTTTGACTTCTTGTAGTCATTTGAAAGTTAATTCTGAGCTCTACATAGTGGTATAGGTTTGGTCTTTTGATTTTTCCATTTTTACATGTTTTGGAAGCCTGAAACACAGATGTTCTTGTTTGCATGGTTTTGGTCATAACTTTTGCATACAAAGTTGGATTTTTGATTTCGAAGAGGCGTTGGAGAGAATTTACAATTTACTACATAATGGTGTTGATTGTTTATCATTTTGAGGAGTTGGATGAGCTTTGTACTTTTTTGATCACTTGTAAGAGTCCGAGATTCAGGGTGTGATTGTGTGAGCATCTGGATGAGTCAAGAGGTGAAACCTTGAGGGAGTACATGTTTTTATATGTTATTTATGATGCTATATGGTGGAGCTTTTAATCTTTTCCCCTCAGTGGTGTGCCTTTTTGCGTTACTTCTAACTGGTTTGGGTCTTGGGTTTTTCTTTTTAAGCTTTGACTTGTTATCAATGGTGATTGGTCACTTAGGTGGTGTTTTATCCCTCTTGGACCGTGACTTTACCAGCCCCTTTTACCCATTCTTTCGGTTTTTTGCGTCATGATCTTATTATTCCTATGGTGTCGGGTTGACGAATTGCTATAGATTAACCAATAAATAATCTTTTTACCTCAAGGGTCTTTTCCCCATCCACCTAGTCGGTCCCCTCCATTAAAATAACTTTTTTGCATGTGCAGGTTACATAACCGTTGGATTGGTGATTCTAAAATCTTAATCGTTCCTCGCAGACCTCGCAAGGTTCTTGCTTGCATCATGAAAAATGGTGTGAGGCTTGCGAGATGCTACCACCTATTGCATTTGATGGTGGTGACCAGTTTTGATCGTTGACCGACGATATATGCTGACACTGACAACTGTTTACCTACCGATGCATCGTGGTCATTCCTCATTGACCTCGCGCAATTAAAACTAGAGTTTCAATAATGTTGCGAGGTGTGCAATTTGTTGACACGTGGACGTCGATGGTATATGATTAACGAACGTGGTGGGACCTGTTCCGTGTTGATGTGTTGCCCGATAGGTGAGTCTCCTATTCGCCTAATGATTGGAAAGTAGATGTGGCACTTTCAAATTGTTTTTGACCTAATCTGAGCTGTACTCTTGGCCAACATTGCTTTTGATCCATGACTTGTATTTAAATGAACTGGTGTTGTACCATAGTCGTTTTATCTCATGCGAGTGAGTAGTAATGGTCGAGTTTGACTTTGCCTGCATAATTAAATGCCAAAAGGATCAATGAAATACTATTTCAGTGTTGCATTTCTTGATTAAGAAGGAATTTTCTGGTGCTGAAGTGAAGCAAGCCATTATTGCAATTCTCCAGTTGTACTGCATTTGACGCTCTGCAATAAAAACTGTAAGTAGCACGTACGCCATTCCTTGTATTTTCAGAGGATTTATTGGGTTGCTTACTATTGAAAAGAAATTGGTGATTGTTTTCTTTTCTGTTCTTGAGGAATTGTTGAATAGATTCGCTTTAGAAAGCCTATCTAGGTAATTGCTAGAGATTGTTTAAATATTGATGAACTCTTTGTTTAAGCAATAGAAAGAAAAGTGTAATTATTTTCCATTTAGAAAATAAGCAAACCCTAGCTTGAATTATCATCTATTTGATATAAATGGCACCCAAGGCACGAATTTATGGTTCTGAAGCTACATCTAGGGGTTTTTCCCAATATTTTATTGATTTGTTGAAGCCCTCTACAAGCAAGAAGCAGTAGGGAAAAGTATTGTTCTACGGGTCCTTGCTTTTGGAAAGATTAGTGGATAAGCAGTGTGCAATCTGTGATGCCAAATTGCCATATACTTGGTGGCAATTGTTTTCCAACTGGTTTGGGAACAAAAATTTGGCAGTTCCTCTGTGTAATCCATGGAGATTGGACCTGGGTAAGTTGGTGGTACCCAATGTCTATGAGGATGTAGACCTATTAAAGGATATTGTTGCAAGGTATGACTTTGTGGCCCGAATAGTCAGAACACAAACTGGTAAGGAAATGATCAAAGTAACCAGGGAGGAAATCACAGAGATTTTTGGTTTGCATGAATGGAGTCGGGATATGATTCCTATCAACTTGGAGGTTTTCAGGGAGGAGTATAGAAACACCAAGGGCTTGTTCAAAACATCCCTTTTGATACCCCATTTGGCTATGTCAGGAAGATGGAAAAACCAAAGGAAAGTAGTAATTGGTAAGAATGAACCTAAACCTTTCCTAGTGGACTATTTCACCGTCCATTTCAAGAAGACTGTTTGTGCATTGTGTCAGGTCCTTGCGATAAATTTGAGGAAGAATTTTCCTATCGAAGTGATGTATATGGTTGTCAACCTCCAGCACCCCAGCTATAATGTGGTATATGATTTTTCCACTTACCTTGCAGAGAAGATGCACTCAGCCTTGGTAGCTTTGAAGCAAGGGAAGAATTGGGTAGGATTCAAATGGTTTTCTCTGCTAATCCACATGTTTTTATATAGGGGTCAGAGTGTGTTTAAGGGAGATATGGAATTGAAGAGAAGAGAAGGAGACATTGAGATGCTTTCCCAATATTGGACTAGGGTCCTAGACATGCATGATCACAAGTTTCATTATGTAACCTTCCATAATGTTTTTGGGTCCAAGTTGAGAGGGGCCCTGGTTTTTTATCCCCCCAGGATTCCAAAGGAAATTCATGATTTCCTAAGACCTATGGAGAGGAGGCCTGAGTTTAAGTTAACACATAACTGGGGGGATATTATCCCCAATCACAACACAATGGTTTTCAGGGTTTTTGGCACAAATGCCACCCCATTTGTTATACCAAGGGAGGCTCCCCTTAGACTTGGTTTCATAGAGATCATGAGGCAGTTGGGAGCATCGCAAGATTTCCATTTGCCTGTTGAACAGAAGAAGGGATCTTTCTTCCCTGAATATACAACTTTCGTTGATTTTGTCATGACAAAGGGAGGGTGGAAGGATTTGCATTTATTGCTTAAGCCATATAAGCTAAGGACTGTACGCCCTAGGAATTATGATCCTGAGGGTTTTATCTCCCAAATGAAGGCAAAGCATCAGACTGGGACCTTCATCCACAACTTTTACTTTCCTGAAGATATCATTAGGGATATTTTTGATCTGAACTTACAAGATGAGAGAAAGGAAATGTTCATTTCCTATTTAAAAATGGTGAGAAGTAAACAAGAAAAGATGCCTGGTTTTGATCCTATACCTGGTGCCAAGGATGATTTTAGTAGAGAAATGTATGCTCTTGACAACTTTGAGAGTCTTGTAGGGGTCTTAAAGGACGAGAGGATTGTGGAAGAAAGGGTAAAATCATAAATTACTAAGGAGTACCCTGAGGTAAGATTAGAAGAGAGGCCTACTTATTAGCCTCAAAAGAAGATAAAGGTATTTTCTAGGAGAAAGGGAAGCAGAGCTGAGGAGGCTACAAAGAGTGGTGCACCATCTATCCTAGGGCAATCAGTGCCAAATATTGTTGACTTGGATTCTCCCCCAAGGTTTTCAGAATAGGTTCACCCACCATCCCCAAAGAGGCAGAGGACTGAAAGTGTAGGGGATGTGGGTCATGAGGGTAATTATGAGGAGGACATCATTGTAACTCTAGATGAAATGAATTCAGAAATGCCACTAAACCCATTTGATATTGTAATGAGTTCAAGGACAATCACCCTAAGATTGGGAAAGGATGAGATCAAAGGGATTACAAACAATGATGATTTGAGGATGGAGACATGCAAAGAGTCCATGATGGATGACTCTTTTGTTCATACTAACACTTTTAAATATTTTGTATGGAGAGCTCATCTCTCATTATATTTTGAGAAGGTTGCACATGAGAGAAGTCTGCATCCAGATCTCCCGGAGTAGGTAATCTAGTCAAGGGTTAGATTGCAGATGAAGGAAAGGTTTAAAGAAATCACACCAGAACAAGGCAGGGCATTGGTTCAAAAGAGTGGAGTATTGTTGCTCCCTGAGTGGGATATTGTTGATGTTGTAGTGTTTGACACAATAAGAAGGGCCAAAAGGCCACTTCTTGCAATGGAGTAGGAGGTTGCATTGGCATTTAAAGGATCGGCCTTTAGTGAGGAATGGGAAGCTCTATCAATATGGTCATTATCCACTGGGTCTCGAAAACCTGTTGTTACAGAAACATCTGACTTCCATGGTCACCTGGTTATAAAGAGAGTTGTTGATACCCCTGCATTGGAGTTTGTTGACATGGTTGTGAATGTTGCCAAATTCACCAGGGCAACTGTGGAGGACTTAACTAAAAACTGAGATACTCTGAGGAGCCAACATAATGACATTATTATTGAGTATAATAAGAGTCAGCAAAGGGTAGAAAAATTGGAAACTGAGATAACAGATGGAAACCATGAGGTCTCAAAGGTAAGCTAGCTCTAGTCGTATTATCTTTGACCCATCAGTACAACAGCCTCAACCTCCTGTATAGGAGAAATCTTTGGCTATTGTCCCATATAATATGGGACAAGTGCCCATTGCAATTGAAAAATCCAGTGGCTTGGGGGGAGATCTTTCTAAGGAAAGGTTAATTCAGCAAGTTGAGGAGTATAAGGAAATGGTAAACCAAATTTGGGATGTAGCAAGGAGTAACTCGGAAATTGTTGACACTGTGCTAAGGCATTTAAATAGATAGGTCCAGAGTAAGATGAATAGTATTCATGCAAATTATGCCTTGATGTTGCAAGCACTCAAATTTTTTCCAAGGGATAGAGAGTTGGCTATCTCCTTGCTAAATAGATGGGGCCCTAGAATGGAGAAGTTAAAATTTATGGCAGTTGGGGCAAAACAACATGGGGACAAATACCTTACAGTCATAACAATATATCAATTTTTAAGGAGTATTGTTGAGCAAAAGTTTTAGGGGACTCCTGCTCCTATGGAGTCAAAAATCAAAGTGTTAAAGGATATTTATGATGGAAAGGACTTGACTCCACTACCTCATATTTTGCATAGTCAAGATAAAGTCAAGCCCTTGCAGGCATAGAAGGAGCAAATGAATAATATAATAATTGCTCAAACACATGAGATATGCAAAAGTGTTGATATCCGCATATTGGAGAACACATTGGAAAAGTTGCCATTTGTCATTAGTTTCCTGGAATGCTTTGATAAAATGGCCATGTCATTGATGGTGAAGTATGCACCTTACCGAAACATTGCGGATCAGGTGGTGGCTTTCAATTGGCCTTCTGAAGAGGATTTTGAGTCATGGAAAAAGGTGTTCACCAATGAACTTGAATTGTGAATGTCATGGTTGAGAATTGCAATTTGGTCATGTATACTATGGGTCTGGCCTTAGATATTATATTTTAAAATGCATTCTCCTTTCGAATTCAAGAACAGGATGTTGATACGAAGCAAGTACAAAATGGTTAAAGATGCTCTTGGTGTAAAGTGTGTGCCTCCTGGAGTAACGATTTCTTCCTCTACAACAAACTAATGATCATTCTTGTTTTGGCTTTCCTTCTCTTACCATCAAATGATGTAAAGGTAATTGATTATGGGTTAGCGGTCCAATGAAAAATGGACATGTGTACTCTTCGGTGTGAGGCTTGTTGCATCCCTTGTTTTATAAAAGGGAATTCTGGGCGGAGGGAGAGGTTTGTTGAAATTACTCAAGATACGTGAGATAGGAGTCAACTAGTACAGAGAGAAAAAATTATGTCCAGGTCTTGGAAGTTCTGAGTCAGATTTGGGAACTTAGTAAATCATGGGGTTCTTGAGCATGCTTGTGCTAAGCTTGTGATTGTTTTGATTTTATTTTCTCTCCTATTGTAATAGTTTGCATGAATTATTAATGAAATTTCAATCCAAGATGATTTTCTTTAATCTTCATTTGTTATTTACTGTGGATTACATTTAACTATAGCTCTGGTTCAAAGGATCAGTTAAATGCTTCAGTTATACAGTAAGTTCATGCAGATTAACACATAGGATTTATCAAGGAGTAATAAATTCAAGTATTGATATATGGATTGTAATGCTATTCATACATATCATAAATGCTTTAGATAAAATTTACCCTACTGTTCAGTTTCCCTTTTGACTTCGTGCTTTAGTATATGGCACTGGAACTCTGATTAATTTTCATCCTTCGTATTTTGTGTTATGGCTTCAACAAATTGCATTCAAGTAATTCATATCGGTACACTTAGGTGTAATTTTGATTCTCTGTTAAGTAGATCCGAACTCTTCTCAGAAGCAACCAATTTCTTTAAGGTTTATATCTTTTAACATTAGCGAGAATCTATCTATTGTTTGTCCATATACGAGCAAATAATTTTAAGCATAAGTGATAGCATATTTTAGGAACACCCTTCTGGATCTTACAGAGTCCGAAGTGTAGGAGAAATAATAGTATTCATTGTTCTTTTCTCATTGAGTTGGCACAGTGCTTTCAATACTTTAATAATTGAGCATGGCAAGTTCATAGAAGCTCTTGTGAGTTTTGCTTGGGTTGTTATAAAAATGCCAACATAATGGTGACTCTGTTGGGGAACTAACAAATGAAAAGTCTCTAAGTGTAGATCTGGTTTAAGTCAGATTCAGTTTTCATAGTATAATTGTTTTGTCCTGTCACTACATTTATCATGTTCAACACATGCGTCTAGTCTTCCTATCTTCCTTGTCAGTGTGTCGGGTGATGTTTGAAATCTTGTCCAAAGTCACAAGTGCAAAAGTGATGGGCAGTCACTTCATCATTCCCAATATTTTGGGTGGCGACTCTAATATCTCGAACAACAAATTTCACACAAAGTGTTACAAGCAACGTGGAACGGAAAGTTCTCAAACACCAGATGTCATGAAGAAGACTAGAAATTATACAAAAAAGAACCCTGAGCCAATGATAGAGCTCGAGCCAGGACAGGACAAGAAATGGGTAAAAGTAAATGATACCCCAAGTAATTCTATTTCATCTCTTATTGCTTCTTCTCCCACTTTAAATACTGAGATGAATAGTGCTTTTATTAGTGAAAATTCCTTAGATACTATTGTGTCTAAATTGGATCATGGTAGTTTTCCTTTTGAAATGACTTGAGAAATTGAAGTTGATATGTCTAAACAGGAAGAGCGATGGGGTTTCTGGGAACAAGATAAAATGTTCTCAGAAGCCACAACACCTGGTACCATATCCGCTTTCACTGGGAAAAAAATTAAACCCAGAGGAACACCTCTAAATGAGGGGATGCCTTTCATTCAAGAGGAAGAAGAGGTAGAACAACCTTATTGCACTTTGTCTCCTAGTGAGGTAGGGGATATTCTTGAAAATGAGATAGATATAGACAGGGATATGCAAATCCTAAATGAGGAAGAAAGGAGGTTGCAAGAAGAAGAAGATAATAGAGATAAAATAAGAAGAGAGAATTTGGAGAGATGTTGGGCTAAGCAGTTTGAAAGAAATGCTCAAAAGAAGAAGTTTAAGAAGATGAGGGAAGAGGCATCTAAGAGAAAATCCTTTGAGGAGAGGGTGGTTTCGTCGCTGTCTCGGGCGCGAACTCGGAGTGGTCGCTTGTATAGGGGCCGTGTGTTTTTTTAAATGGTTGTTGGTGATGGGTCTATTGGATGTTTCTTTTTCCTGTTGTTTCATCATGTGGATGTGGACGTGTGCATGCTTTGCACATATTTTTGTTCTCTAACTAGTTACTATGTAACCGTTTTGATTCCTCTGATCATACACGATGTCATGGAATGATGAGGAATGTGAATTTGAATTTCACTTTGGTTGAAATTCAATTTTGGTGCTAACAATGTAGCATAATGCTTGTTGCTCTCCTGCTCTATAAAGGAGATTTCACGACTCATTGTAGGGGTCAGCAAATTTTTGGGTCTAGAATCTTGGAGTCTGTACAGTTGGTTTTACTATTGGAATTTTGAAAATATTGTTTAGGAAATCATCCTGAGTAGGGGTTGGTATAAAATTAGTATGCTATGATTTTTTAATGACTGATATCGAAACAAATCTATAAAAATTAAGATGGTTTTCTCTCATGTGTGTGTGCCATGGCTTATGAATGGATTTATCAAGGGTTTGTCCCTTCAATTTCAATGATCAATTGAAAGTGTGACTTGTTCTCTTGATTTAACTTGATAAGTTGATCAAATGCTTGAAAGCCAAATTACATGTTCATGATTTTATATACTCAAGATTCGCTAAGGAGTACTATTTTAATATGCTGACATATCTCATGATAGTAAGGTTGTATGAAGATAGGTTCAAAGTATCAGAATTACATTTTATATGACTCCTACCCAATGGATGAGGCACTAAATAATGTTTGCAATCTTTCTATTTGGTGTAGGACTATAGTTCTAAGCATGGTGACTCAAGAGTTGAACATAACAAAATATTAAACCCTGTCTTCCTACGAGAAGTAAATCTTGCATTAAATCATTCAATTTTGTTTCTCTATGGTGCCTATAATTATTCTTCGGTATGCCAATACCAAGAATGATGACTATCCCCTTGAGCGTGTAAAGATTGTAATCTATATAAGGAAGTGTTCTCACCAGTTGTAAGGAATTTTTATGAACACATTTAGGTTTACCCACCTTGGTCCTGCAAAGCCAAAAGTGTAGGAGAGGTTAGTCTTTAACTGACTCTCATTAGTTGGCCACTAGCCTTTGTTGTTATTTAATATAGAGGTTGGATACCTCTTAGAGAGTTTCAAAGTCTAGTTGGGTTGTTATTTTAAACACCAACACTATAGATGATTATTAGATCGGTGCTTCTAGGTATAGGTTTACAGGTGTTTTTCAGAGTTGGGACTTTGATGGTGATAGGTACATAGGTTGTCTTCAGTTTTGAGGACATGGTTGGACATGGTTTGAGACTTGGAGTATTGTATGGGTGATAGTTGAGTGCAGGTACAATTATGGCTATGGTTATGGTGTCATGGATATGTAGGTACATTTGATGCATTGGCATGACATGATCATTTATGTGGTTTTTTGGTGGTGATATGGTTTGATGTTAGGAGATTGCTCTTATCTTCTTGTTGCTTATTTGGTTCCTTGAATATGATTACTCATCTATGGACATGGTTGGAAAATCAAATATGTGGTTGATTTGGTGTTTGATTCTTGATGTATATAGGATTATCTTCTTTGATATCCTGGTTTGTAGGTTACTAATGTGATGATGAGTTTGCATGTTTTAGTGGTTGGATCTACGAGTTATGCAGTTGTATAGATTGATTACCCATTCAATTGTAGTGGGATGACTCGGATGTGGATTATCTATATCCACCAAGTTAGATTCATTTTTGTTATAGATTTCGTTAGTTTGCCTTGTCTATGGTCATTTCTGCATTGGTATGTTGTTTCGGGATTGAGAGGATGGATGGTTAGAGTATTTGATTAGTCGCGTGATGGGACTTTTAGCATGTGGTTTGATCATGATGTCATGATAGCTTGGTACATTCATTGGTTATGCACTTTCAATGGGAGCTTTTGACAGTGATGATTTGGTGATGTTGGCTTGGTTAGTGATGTTTTGATGGTGGTTGTATGTATCTTCTTGGCTTGGATATCTTGGTTTACTTGTATGTTATTGGTATTGTGGTTAAGTGTGTGCAAACTTGGATGATCTTCATGGAGGAGATGGTATTCATCATGTCATGTGTAGCTCATATCATGGTTCATTGGGAGTTATTGGCAGTGACGTGGATGCATCATTGGGTATGATTATCTTCATGTGATTGGGGATATGTATTCTTGGTTTAGAGTGTTTGTTATTATATCATGGTTTACTCTTGATGTTAGCTTAGATTTTTGGCATGATATGGGTTCTCTTGAGGCTAGGATGTATGTTATGGTGCATATGATCTCCTAGGAGGAGATGGTTAGATCATGTTGTCATGGTAGGTTTCTGATTTTGCAGTTGGACCTTTGACATTGATCATTTGTGATTCTCTTTGTATTGAGTACATTGATCATTTGATTGATTACTTCATGATGGTGCTATGTTGTATTTCGAGTTTGGCATGGATTGATTGGTTATAGGTACTCATGGATACTTGGAGACTTAGGTGATGGTTGGAGTTCTCTTGTGATTAGAGACATTTTCTCGAGACGGTTACTTTTTGGAGGTTTCGGCATGAAGACCGAGGAGATTTCACCTAGATATGGATGTGAGTTCATGATGGAACAATAGAGGATATTTTTCTTGGAGTGAGTCATGATGGCTTGATTATCCTGGAGGAGAATTCTCATTCCCCACTCTTTGTCTACTCGACATCTTATTATTTGAGAGTTATTTTCCCATTATATCTTTCAAATGTGTTGTATTTTTGTGCTTTGATTTCTCATGGGATTGAGTTGGTTCATGGTGATTGATTATGGATACTCATTTGAGGATGGTTTAGCATGAATTGATATGTTTTATCTTTCATAGATATGGACCTTGAGCTATGGATAGTTAGTTCTGGCTGATTCATTTTGAGGGATGTTATCACATGGTTATCTTCTTGTGCATTTGAGTTTATGATATAATTCTTTGATGAGGATTTTTAGGAGATGGTTTATGGGATGATTTCCAATATTGGGGATGGATACTTTGAGTTTGATTTTCTTGGTTAGAGAGGCTTACATACATGTTGGCATTGTTATATGATTCATATGTTGTACTTGATCTATGAGGTTGAGTGTATGGATGTTGTTGAGGATTTTCATTTGGGGTTGTTAGGAGATCATACTTGACAAAACATTACACTTTTGAGGTGTTGGTAGAAGGACATTGTGGTTTATAGGTTTCTCTCTTCATGGTTTCTCCTAGATGTTCATGCACATGTGCTTTTGGGAGGATGGTGGCATCATCTTGTGAGAGATTATGCAGCTATTTGGGTTTTATATGTGGACCATTATTATTGTTCTTGATACTTCATGCTTTGATTTACTTATCACACCTTGATGTATAGTGTTGATTGGTAGACTTGATATACTTTGACATTACCTACGCAATGGGAGTTCCTAGATATGTATGTTCTTCATTGACAGGTTTGATACAGGGAGCTTGATTACAGTTTATGGGTTGCATATGTTCTTGGCATGAGTTTACTGATGTATTGATACCTTAGAGGTATGGATGGTCGTATGTATTAGCATGTTTTGTGGATGCTATTTTTTGATCATGTGGGTTTTTCAATTGACAACAACTTGGCTAGAGCCTTTGTTATCACTTGGATTTGATTCTTGTGCTCGTGGATTGGTGCATCTTCACCTTGGCATGTTCTTTTTCTTCCATAGGTGGCATGTTGGAGGATGAGAGGATTTATTGCTTGAGATGGTGGTCACCTTGTTCTAATTGTAGGTATCTTGATGGAGCACGAGAGCATGTTGGAGATTCATGTGATTTCATGTATGGCTATGATGATGTATTTGATGTATTGATCCCTTATGCAATGTATACATAAAGTGGGAGAATGTTGGTATATGGTGTTGTACACCATTGCAGAAAATGATTTATTATAATTTTGTAATTAAATAATTATTTAGTTGTGATGCACCTTGGTGGTGTGGATAATCACACTAGCTAATTATTTGGGGAGCCACTTGATGTTGTATTGTAACATTATATTATTATTTAATGTGTGGGAGACATGTGATAATAATTTAATATTGGGGAAATATTAAATAATGTGATGCCTTAGTACCCAATATTAAATAAGGGTTTAGTGGTTTTTTATTCACATGGTTTTGCGGTACATGGTTTCACCATACCACTAGTTATATTTCGTGTGAGCTTGTGTCTATAAAATAAAACACATGTGTAGTGGTTTAGGTTGGCTAAGTGAGTTGATTGTCATTATTGAGTCTTCTTGAGGAGTGCATTTTTGAAGCATGGCATGGGATGTGTGGATTCATGCTTGGACACATCAGAATGCATTGGAGGGCTTGATGCTTTAGAAGTATCCATTGCAACTCTTGTATTAATTTATTGCTAAATAATATGATGGAGTATGGATACTTTTGGAGGCTAGGTCTTTCCCTCTTGAGGATTTTATGAGGGTATATATTGTGTTATCTTGTGGCTTATCTATTTGATCTATTCATTTTGGTAACTTGTATGCATGTTTATCTCTCATGGGTTATGTAGGAAATGAATAAAATTGTGGGTTGAATGCAGTATTTCCTAACAAATTTGTGGGTTGTTTTTGCTATCATTCCTTGTAAGATTGTCGATTGGGATGGAGGAATATAGGTTTGGGGACCTATTTGATTTTGCATGTTTTTGGGGACCAATGGTAAGGATGATGATGGTGCCATTTGGTATTGTGATATCAATGGCATATTAGGACCTTGATTCTATTGATTGTAAGGGTTCCCTTGACCGATGTGTTGAGGGTTCCCTTGTTGTGTTTGATGTGGGACCACAACATTACCTTGGTTGATGTGGTTTGTGATCAACATGTTGCTTTGATTTGGATTGATGATGGATGGGCTTGATGTGTTTTGTGGATTGAATTGAGTAGATTGGGTGACCACTTGTTTCGATGTGTCAACGGGATTATTGGAGCCACTTTTCAAGGGTTGACCTTGCATGAGAGTGTTAACTTTCCCTTGTTTTCCTAATTGAGGTACTTGGTTCACATTACCTTATGTAACGTTGAGTACACTTTGGGTACTTGTGGTAATGGATGAAGATGGTTGCACTTGAAATACTGAGGTTGTCATGGTATCATGGAATGTAAAGGGTTTGTGTGGATGTAGAGGGTGTTTCAGAATGGTGGTGGAAGATTGAGGTGGGGCACAAAATGTTGGTGTCCAAGTGGTGTTTTGGGGAAGGTTGGTGTTTTGAGTACCCAAAAGTGTGTTGCCTTCCAAAGGGAGAGTGTGACCAAAATCGGTGGCAAGCCTAGTTGCAAGACTAGGAGTTAATGTTTGACTTGGCACAAAGGATGGAGTTGGTTGATTCATAGATTGGGTTACCCCTTGTATCAAATTTTGTGCGAGAAAAGTTGGAGCCACCTTTTATAAGGGTTGATGAGTTTGTTTATACTCAATGAGTTCTTCCTTAGTAATCCCAAGTGGTTTGTTTGTGACATCTTCTACCTCATACGGTCCCAATAGATTTGGTGGTTGTTGTAAGGGGGTAGAATGACTCCTTGGATTAAATTCTTGTGGGTTTGGATCACTTGTGGTGGGTGTAGTTTTGGTTTGTTCCATGATTCTCTTGTGTTGTGATCTTGTTGTAACCATAAATTGTGGGTCACCTATGGGAGAGGTATGTATAGATCTATAATGTTGAAACTCTCTAGTTGACTCAAATTTTGGTAAAAGAGACCTTCTAAGTTTTTTCGGACCAATGGTGTGAGTGGATGATGAAAAGGGTGAATGATATGGGGGATGAACTTCTTAAAATTTTGGACAACACTTTTAGACAAAGAGATTTGATGTTTTGATGTTATGGATAAAGGTATTAATGAACTTTTAAATCTTTAAGGTAGACTTGTGACCTTTTGAGATAAACTAATCCAAAAATGTGATGACTAATTTAGATAAGTGTGTAGAAAAGAATCTATTTCACACAAAACATAGCTAAGTTGGGGGATAATTTTGACAAATTTCTAAGTCTAAAAAGTATTGGTGTGTCCAAATTTTTTCTAAAGTTGTTTGGTGAAATGGGATATAAGATGTGTGAAGGTGGATGAAATGTTTGACCAAAAATTTTAACCTGAAATGAACATTTGTTGTACAAGACCAACGTAGTGAGAAACATGTTATACCTCTAAAGTGATAAAACCCTAAGGACTCAATAATTTTCATAAAATAGAACTCAATGATTTTGGAAATAGAACCCAATTATTTGGATAATAGAACTCAATGATTTTGGCTTCAATGTTATGTAATACTTTTCTTGTCTCAATTTTCTTGTTCTGGAGAGTCAACGTTCGAACATACATCAATGTGGGGTGTTCATTTGATTTAATTTTTCTTAAGTGAGATTGTTTCATTACCACATCAAGAAAGTCTTAGTTAATGTTCAAAATAAAATTTCCATGTCAAAGCAACCTTCATTTCATAAAGTCCATTATGTGAAAATCAAGAAGCTAAGGCCACGGTTCCCTATGTTAACTTTGGAAAGTGTGGATTTAGATATAAGCCAAAATATTTAGAAACCTTTAAGGATAAAATCCTTATGGGCAAGTAGCAATATTAGGACTTTTAAAGAGGTATCCATACTTGATCCAAAGGGTTTGAAATTTGACAAACTTGTTGATGTGTGTTTAAGTTGTTTTGGAACCAAATAATGTGTTATATTGACTCACAAGAAATAACATCCTAGCTCAAGTGGGTATATATTTCTTGGTAGGCTTACCATCATCCCCCTAAGAGATGATTAATCCACGAATATGGAATGGACAAATAGGCTATGTTAAGGAAATGTACCATCTTGACATGCCAAGCAAAAGAGTACCTTCCCTATTTGCTTTATTGCCTCAACCAAAAATCGAACATGGTAAGTAACTTCTTGGAATGGTGTTATTCCAATACACTAATTTAAAATATGCTTTTATAAATGAACTTGGTTGGCCACTACTAAACAAGGGTTCTTAATCATTGTTTCGGGATAATCTGGTGTCTATACATGTGACAATTCACTCATTTAAGAGGTCTCCCAACCCTTAGAAAGGGTTTTTACACATCTCATGGATACTAAGGGAGACTTCCATTGGTATAGAACATCTGCACCAAGTGGTTGATGACTTTCATCACACCCACAATTATTTGTATAACAAACCAAAATGAAAGTACAACTTAGATCCTTCCCTCTCACAAATTAGGAGTCAGACCCTCTAAAGGAAATGCTTTGAAATGAAAACAATGTGTGAAACTCAAGATGCTTTTCATCACCCAAGATCGCCAAAAGGTGCGAGGGGAGAGGATACACACTACAAGTATACACAAGCAACGAAAGTATACTTGAGTGTTTCTCTTCACCCAAGATCTCACAAAGTACAAGGGGAGTGGATACGCACTACAATTATACACAAACAAAGAAAGCACTCATTCATTTTAATCCCATAAAGAAAAATGACTTCATTTTAAGCACCAATGGAAGTGTTTGATTGTTTTGTTCATTTTTAAACCGATATTGCAAAATGAGGATATGTGGGTCTAATTTCAACAAAATTTGAAAGTTAATTCTAAACCCAATAGAAGTTTATTTGGTCCTAAAACATTAAGAAAAGCAACATATAATGGGGAGTGATCCCACAATACTGGTTTACAATTTTTGGCCAAACTCGACACTGAACTGATTTTTTCTAACTAAGTCTTCACTTTTGGGCACCTATAGCGGCTAAACCGTGAGGAATTTGAAGATGATGCAAACTAGTGATTTGTGAAATTTTGTCTGTAGATTGTAAATATATTTTTTTCATTTTTTTTGGAATCAAATTGCACTTCTTTTTCCATCTCCTTCAAAAACTAGTTTTTTCAATAAACACCATTTTTAAGGAGTGATGCTCACCGTATACAACATAACTTTTTTTCCATGAAGGATAAAATTCTATTTTTTTTAGAATTTATATTTGTAACTACAATATCTAGCGCTTTCATTTGGTTTCATAATGTTTTATTGAATATTTTTTCCTTAATCAAGTTTCAAAGTCAAACCAATTGCAATTCAGACATAGGTAAACTGTATACAACATAATTGTTTTTGTATGTATCGAAATTCAAATTTTTTTTGTTGGATCAAGGATTTCAATATCTAGTGCATTGATATTTTTCAAAAAAAAATTTGATAATATGTTATTTTTCCACATGTGCAAAACAAAGAACTTGATTTTTGGTGAAAAACCTACATTCATAAGAAATAAAAAATAAATATAATAATTAAATTAAATTTATTTAAAATTATATTTTTTGGGAAGCTTATAATAAGGACTACATACTTATAAAAAATAAATTTTAAATGAATTCATTTGATCCCCCAAAAGGTAAATCAAAAGTGATTTTTATCAACATTTTGATAGATCTAAAGGAGACCCCGTTATAGGTATGGTTTCAAACTAGCGGGGTTCTATACAAGGGGGTTTGATCTAAGGTGGTTTAATCAAACCCTCTTCAATTGGAATACTTAAAATGGAATTTTTTAAGGCTTAAATCATTATATTTTCTAAAAATATGCGATTTCAGCAAAAAATAGAATCTCCCAAAAATTGTAAACCAACATTGTGGGATCACCCTGGGTTATAATTTTCCCATAAGTGTAGAAACACTTGTTTACAATGTATGGAAAAATTATAGTATGCTCCATCAATTCAATTTTTTTCAAATCTGCAAAACCAATTATCCTCAAAAACAAAACTAGATGTTTGTGACATGTTAGAGAGTACATGAAATCAAAAATTTAAAGCACATGTCAAGATTAGCTCTCTATTTTATTTACCAGTAAAAAGTGTTGCTATTCACAAAGGCATTGTTATAATTACCAAAAGCATCGCTCTAGTGAGAAAAGGTGTCGCCCTGTAGCAAAACAAAGATGACAAAGGCATCGCTATATTAGAGGCATCACTATTTTCAAATCTATGATAGTTTCAAAAAGTATTAGCATCACTATTTTTAATAGGCGTCACTAGATTAAAATAGGTGTCGCGATAATTCTTGCAAAGGCATTGCTATATGGCAACATCTAACAAAGACGTTGATGTAGCCTCCAAAAGCATCATTGTACAAATGCAAGATCAAGAACACAAGAATCTAAAAAGAAATTCATTAGATTTGATCAGTAAAGCCCTCCTTCTAGTGCCAAAAAGTGACCAAAGTCATAGTGTGAACTAAATATAATAGATCCAAATGAATTTAAACCCTATTTAATTCCCTAAGTAATGATCCCAATAAGATATTCAAAATTTAAAATAATAAGAGCCCATTGAACTAACGTGAAATCAACATGAAAACGTAAGGAAAATCTATTCTAAGACCTTGAATCTTATCCTATTGGGGGAGTGGTGTCACATTGATGTGGAATGACGACGCTTTCCCAATCCCTTGGATAATATGAGCTTGTTTCAATCAGTTTTATTGAAGAGAATCAACAAAACCGATGAGATATGAATGAAACATGATATGAAACTAGGTTAACATGATAAATATGAGATCTAAATGCTAGAATGCTTGATAAAATGGCTGCAATCTATGCTAAATGTAAACAAAATTCAAAGATATAAGCCATTGATGCAAACTATGATAAAATGGACGCAAACTAAGTTACCATGGAAGCCATTAATGGATGCTTTAGCTAAATGGATGAAGCTTTAATCTAAAATGCTATCAAGTATGAAATATGGATGAAAATGAGTATGAATTTCAATAGAATAATTTTTATATCAAAATATGGATCCATTTCTCTCCAAATGATGAAGTATTTATAGGAGAGAAAATGAAGAATCAATGGCTTGTATCGATTTGATCTATCAATGATCAATATTGAATGAGGGGGGGAGGCATGGATCAAGGATTCTTATCAATGGATGAGAATAAAATATCGCATGGATCAAGGATTCTCATCAATGGATGAGAATCAAAGATCGCATGGATCAAGGAGAGATCAAGAGATGAGAATGATTCAAATAAACACACTTTGTAACAACTTTTAAAGTTTGTTACAAAGTTTGTTTGAAAACAATCATTCCCTTTTTGGAGCCAAATAGAAGAATAGTCCTTTGGAATATTCCCTATGAAAGTGGATGGGAGGAGAAATTATAAATTTAGTAATTAAAACTAAATTTGAATGTGCAAGATGAAGATAATAGGATGTTCATTAAATTATTGATTCATTTAATGAAAAGGGGATGTAATATTATATTTAATTAAATAGTTTAGGGTTATTTAATTAAACAAGAGGACTTAGGGTTTAAATTCAATAATTTGGTTTATTCAATTTAAATGAGATGGGAGGTGAGGGTGAAAGGGGGTAAATTAACCTAATTAGGTTAATTAGATTAATAGACGAAAATGAAGCATTCGCTTAAATAACTAGGTTAATTTAATCAAATAGGAGAAAAGAGGATGAATTCAAGATGAAATGATGTTAGTAATTGAATTCAAGTGTGTAGTATCATTCAGGACAATTTTAAGTGTCTAAAAATATTTTATATGAAACCATTCTCCTTCTAAAAACCACAAAAAAAAAATCATTATCATCATAATTGCAAGCATAGTTTAGTTTTATATAGTCGTAGTTTTATCATCCAATACTCATTATGAAAATGGTTTAGGGGTGTTAAATTTTACACTAACATTGATGACGGAGTGTAAAATAAATAATAATAACTTTGAAATTTTCCCCTTACACGTGGATCCATATACTTATTTTCCCCTTATACATGGAAGTTGTCCTATCGATAGTGCATAAATGCTTAAAATTTCTATTTGGAAATGAAATTTTCATTGCATATCATAGAGGTTTTAATCCTTTATCTTCCCGTGGGAGTTTCTCATTGGAATTATTTTGGCCAAAACCTATTGAAGCTATTAAGCCTCGTGAGGACTTTTTTTTCAAATCTTACCAAAAGTTCAAGGCAAAGTGCATAACATAATGATCTCTTAGAAACATTCTTGAATCCATGATTGAACCTCCTATTACTAATGAAACTATGATTGAACCAAAAGCTCTTCCAAGTAACCAAGATAAATCAACCATGATTCCTCCACCTATTTCCTATAAGAGATGAAGAGATAACCATACAATGCCCATTGTGCCTCCTATGATCAAACAAGTTTATAAATCTAAAGAGAAAGTGGTTGACCAACCCTCGATGGTTCCTTTTGTTCCTCCCTTGTGGGAAGAAAAGAAACCAATGGTTGATAAACCTAATCCTACACAATCGCAACTTGAAAATTATGCAAAAAGAAACAAAAATGCTAAAGAGCATAGGCATAGACGTTGTGCTATTGCTTGTTAGTTAAAAGAAAAGAACAAAATGAAAAAACAAGATTAAAATCTAACTCAAACAAAGCATGATGATTCTCCACCTTCGCCACAACAAAAACATGAACCTACAATGGAAATTGTCATTAAACCTTCTATTGTGATTGATTTGGATGATGATGATGAGATTTTTAAGATTGATGAGGAAGTGCACAATGAGCTAAATTTGTTATTTTCCTCTTCCATGAGCTTAGATGACAACTATGATGATCCTCCTAAAAAGAGTGACTCACCACGTGTTGAACTTGGTGATTTTCCTAGTATGACACTCATTATTGCCCCTTTGGCTAGTTATTTTCCTTCCATATATGATGAACAAGATTGGGATGCATATGACTTTCTTTAGGTTGACTCACATGTGTCATACTCACTTTATGTCTATTTATGTTCTTTGTGTGATTGCATGTGCGTAATGTGATCCCCCATATTGTGTTGCTTGGCGTGTCTTTATTTTTGTGAGCCTACTATGGATGACCCTTATCACTTTGTTAGTGCAATGATACAAATGAGGCGAATCTATCATGACATTATTCTATTTGTACATAAATTCTTTTATCTGTCATGAATATTGTCTTTTCTCTTGTCTTATGTTTTCCTTTTGGGGACAATGCAAAGCGTTGAGACATTTAGGTCTCTTTCATATTGACCCAAAAGACTTCTTCTTTGTTTTCACTCTCTATGTGTCATTCCTCCTTTATGTTCATTTTTCTATGAGTATTTGGAGAATGATGATGGTTCCAAGCTCTATTATATCACTATAACAAAGACATGCACTGACCCCAAATCTATAGATCCCTTATGTGTTATCTTAGGATTCCATATGGGGGGAAACCTCCTTTCCATGATGCAGCTTTATTTGGAAACATATCATTGGCATAGGGCTTTCCAAATAAGCTCTCATATATTGGCATTTATCATCTTCTACTTTAAAGTAATTTCTCACAACATGGTATTTAGCAATTTCTTTAAAGTGGTGGGCATTAAGTCTCCTTCTCATTGCTTGCATAATGACATGACCTTATTAAAAGTAGTGTCTTCTTATTTCATGTGATGTGTCTTCTTGGTGGTGACATTGGGTTTGATGTCCTTAAAGAGTGTGACCTTTCTTGGCATATGACATTCCTTTTGGTGGTAATGTTATGGCTTGCATTCCCTAAGATGTGAATCTTTTATCCCTCAGCTAGTCCTCTCTTGGTGGTGATATCAAGTGTGATGTTCTCTAAGGTGAGACCTTTCATGAACTAAGAAAAACCCCTTTGACTATCCTAAACTAATTCTTTGGCCACCAAGTATAACACAACTTGCTTGGTAGTGGTGCCTTGTGAAACCTATGACCATCTTGTGTGGCACCTTATCAAATTTATCAGGGAGTATAAATTTTGGTATGGTTGATGTATGGGAGCTTGTAGACCTGACATGACTCACCCATCTGCTACCTTTCTGTGAGTTCACACCTTGTAGACCTAGTGTGTTTTTCTCACCCTATTTCCTTGGGGCTCACCTAGTGTATATCAGATTTCACTAGCCCTTGCGAGTGTATTTTTGAAAAAATAGCTTAGGCTTTATCCATACCTTTTGGACAAACAACTAAGGCTTGATCCATCCCTTCTCTATCCCTTCTTTCTCTTTGTAATAATTTTGACATTGCATGATTATGTATCTTGTGTTGCTGCTACATGCATATGTCTCTTTGTGCCTTTGTTGGTTTTGACATGATATCTTAGATCTTGGGGGCTTGATCATCCTCCTTGATCCTTGTCATCTTATATTTCCAACAAATGTACAATTAGACTTCTCTTTACTTATTTGTCTACTTTAGTGTGAGTTTGAGCGCAAACTCATACTCTCACTAAAGTGGGGGCTAAATGTAGTGTAGAAAATTGTACACCTTTACAATTTCACCCTATGTTTGCATCCCCTTAATT
Source organism: Sequoiadendron giganteum (assembly GCA_007115665.2). Classification (NCBI taxonomy): domain Eukaryota; kingdom Viridiplantae; phylum Streptophyta; class Pinopsida; order Cupressales; family Cupressaceae; genus Sequoiadendron; species Sequoiadendron giganteum. The sequence goes on from CM021108.1 coordinate 201,611,822, forward strand.
AATTGGACTTATTTAAGCTTCTAATTGACCAAATTTTGTATTCCAAAGCTTTATTATTCCTGTTTTCTGAAAGAGAAGTCCGCTTTAATAAATTTCCATTAATTTAAACTTGGAAATTGTGTCCTAGATTTAGGTCCTAGGACCCATTCACCCCTTTAAGTGCCAAGATCCAATTTTTAATATATTTTTTGGCAGCATTTTAATGATTCAAATTCAAGTTTCAAATGTTGGCTTGTGGAATCTATTTTTTGAAAAATTAGATAAACACCTATAAATACATAGTTATTTTATCAATTCACACTCATAATTCAAAATTCACAATAGAAAATATTATTGTCAAGAGAATTGAAGAGTAGATTTATCAGTCATCTATAACAACAATCAAGATCATATTATCATGTGTGTTCATGTCATGTTTTGGAGCTAACATTGTGATGTAGGTTTTAAGCATTCAAGCAAGCAATCAAGCCAATTCATGCAAGATCCGGACCTTAGAGAGATGTGCTAGAATTTAGTCCTCTAAGGGAAGCCATTAAGGGTTTGGTTAGTTGTGACATAACTTTGTTCATTCATCAATTCCTTCTATTTATCATCATTTCATCATCAAGGTTTAATTACCAAATGGGGTTTTACTAAGGTAAACCCCCATTCACCCAAAAAAAAACATTTTTTCTTTTCTCTTTGTATGTGCATATTTGTAGGTGAAGAAGGACTGGAAGTTGATCGAAGGAGCAATTTTGTAAATTTGTCATCATTGTTGTCAAGCTACAAAAACTCACCTATAGATTTTATTTCTATCTTTTCAATAGTCAAACATGGATAAATTAGAAGCTTAGATCTGGATATGAGGACTGCAAAATATTTTTTGGACCCTTGCACTATGACCCATTCACCCTAGGGAAAACTAGTCCTGATACAAAGCTCAAAACCTAATTTTTAGGCTAGGTGTACACCATTTTTCCCTTCTTGGATCTGCCTGCAAATTACTATTTCCATTTTTGTTATCATAATATTTTGTATTTCAAGTGTTAGTTCATGCAATTTAGTTAGTCAATGCATTTGAAATTATCTCCCAAAAGTGTCAATCAATCATTTTTATCATAATAAAATAGAAAACCTTCTTACTACGGTTGACTCACCTCAAGGTTGAAAGTTAATCCTATCCTTGGGAGATATTTTTTTCTAATGAAATTAGGGAAAGTGTAAGTGTGTGTTCAAACCTTTAGGTCATTCCATCATTGAAATCCTCATACACATACATTGCACCACACATACCTAATCCTACCTTTTTCTTTGTTTCATTCCCCATCAAGGAAATAGTTTATAGTAGGTCAATCAAGGGAACCAACTCTCTTAGGAGGTTCATCTTCACCATAGACAACCCAAAACTTGATTATGATCCCATGTTTCACAAGATAGCTAATTTTTACACTCGATTAGGGTGCAATCCTCATGACAATAGTTTTTGACATGCCTAGTGGGACTATTTGAACTATTATATTTCAAATATCATCCTTTTAGTGTTGGTATTTGGTGTGTACATCAGCAATTTCTACCTTTGGAGGCAATATCTTCACACACTTGACGACTTGAATATTTAATCTGTTAGTTTCAAGTAGACTAAGTGCTGGTATATTTAGTTTATGAAGAAAAGAAGCTAATTTTCTTTTATTTTAAAGCGATTTCCAAATTTTGAATGCTTTAACATGTCAATATTTCATGGGAAAAATATATTTCCGACTCTATTTCATGAAATTATTGCTCATATACCTCCTTATCAACCATATCAAACTAAGAATGTAGTTGATTTTAGCCCAAATTTTTTTGATACACAAAAAAACCAACATTTTCAATATGCTTATCACTCACCCATCCCTACTCAATCTTCTTGGAAGCCTACATATGATCAAATTCAACCCCAAGAAGATAATTTTGTTTCAAACCAACATAGCTACTCACATAGCCAACCCCAAAATGTTGACAGTATAGGGATTAGTGAAATCAAAATCATATTTCTAGACTTCAATAAGCAATTAGATGAGATTAAAGCAGATCAAGAGTATAACTTGTAGTAGAAAGAGTTGGCTTACTAAGCTTACCAATACCAACAAGAGGAGGAGATATAGAGAAAGCAATATGAGGAGTCTCTTCTAAGAGATATTGCTACTAAAGAAGAGCAAATAAGGTTATTGCTTGATTGAGTACAAAGGTTGGAGGCTCAATTAGTTTCTTACATTCCAAATCAACCTACAAAAGAAGAGCTTCTTAGGTATGAAATTCCAAGTTTTAGGTAAGGTAAACCTTTTAAGTCTTTAAATCAATCTCTTGAGCTTGAGATTCCAAGTTTTAGGATCCTTCATCTTTTGTAAGATCTAGAATCTAATCAAGAGCAACCATCTCCAAATTTTATACATCCTCAAGAGAATAAAAAAAACTTCTATGATCAATCTTCTTGTCTTGATACCATTTGCTTCTACAAGGGTGGAACCATTATTTATCAAAGAAGTTGGTTTAGTGAGCAAAAAAAGAGGAATTTGTGGAGAAAAAGGTAAAAAATCTATTGTTGATATGCTTTCATATGAGGTGGAAGAGAAAAAATTAGACTTGCAACAAGAGGTTGAAGAGAATGATCAACAAGGACAATAGGTTTAAAAACTTGAAAAAGGTAATGAAAGCCATGATTTTATAGTCTTATTTGATGAACTCTCTTCTTTCATTGAGTAGTATGCATAAAGTATATCAACTTCAGTATCATCACAAGTTTTGGAGCAACTAAAATAAGAGGAAAATCATGAGGAAAGGTTGGTTGATGAAGTCCAAATCAATCCTCTCATATAGAAAAGCAAAGAAGAGGTTGAAGAAGACCTATTTTGGGATGATCTAGAGGTATTTGTTTCATGCTTAGATGATAAGCCATCACCTTTGGAGAGGGAAATCATGAGAAGTAAGAGAAAAGTGGAAGTGATCATGTTTTCAAATGATTCAATGGAAATGAAGCAACCCAGTTGGCAAGATGATGAGACAACAATGGATGAGGCATCAGGAAATTAATGCAGGTTAGTCATTGCTCCATTAAAAATAGTGTGGATTCCTTGAAGGTGTTGTTTGATAAGATCTGTAAACTAAGGGAAGATCAGATATATTTTATGGATATGCTTGAGAATGACCAAACCTCTAAATGAAATGGGAAGAAGGCTATGAAAGATGATGCTAGAGGACTATGCACTCATACAAGGGGGAATCTTAGGAAGTCCTTTGAAGATGAAAATAAAGAGCTCTTGGACATGGTTAATCTACATTACAACCATGAGATCAAGGTGGCTAACACCTTGAACACTTGAAATAACTGTTGTGTTTTTGTTGTTTTTTCAATTTCTATTTTTTTGCTGCTAGGTCATTGTTTTTTGGCTTTTGGTGTTTTGTTGGTTGCTGCTTAGGATTTAAGGTTTTTATCTATTTTAGCAAAATTTTGATAATGTGATGTAAAGGGTTTCAGGTCCCTTCAAAACCTGATTTTCCAATGTAATAAAAACAATTCTTTTAAGTGTTACAAATGACATTGATATAAGAATTCAAATGACATATAAGACAATCATCGCATTGATGAGATAGGGACAGTTTCAAATAAGGGTAGAGCACATCCTTTAAGAGGAAAAAGGGGCAAACTGAAGTTTGCAAATGAAATCATAGGAAGGACAATATTAGTATGACACTTAAGGATGCATGATGAAACCAAGCACAGTCAAATCAAGAACAAGGGCATGCATATTAAGGTAGATCTCACAATCCCCATGATAGTCACCATTTACAATGACTCTACATAAAAGGCAAGACAATAATAAAAGCGTACATGATAAGGGTATGAAGTTCCAAGTTCCAGTCTCCTTGACATGATTTTTAGGCAGTCACCTTGACTCAAAGAAGGCAGTTCACAATGGAAAAGATAGTTTCTAAACTATGAAAGTGCATCAAAAATAGATCAAAGTACATCAAGTGTCAAGTACACTCACAAAGTCATTTTAATTGTAATAAATTCAAAAAACAAGTAACAATCAAGAGAGGTACTACCATCTGATGTAAGAAAATTCTTGAGGAGTTAACTATGACCAAAGATTATGCAGATTCAAAGCCCATAGGGATTCAACTCAATGTAGAGGAGTTTAAACTTAGGGATAACAATGAAGGTGTGAAGAAGGTGGAGATTAATTTAAATCTTATGTGATGTAAACCCAAGGTAGTCTACTATCATAAAGGGCAGTATAGGAGGATAGAAAAGGATAGTGATCAATTGAGATTTATGACAGTTACAATGAAGCTTTGTAATGAGACAAAGGAACAATATAGTGATTTGAGCCTTAATGACTGTAATAATGACCTTTTTCACTATACCTTGAAGTGATATTAGGAAATAATGCAAAGGAAAACAAAAATAGGACAACCACTACTTGAATATAGTCAACTCAATCAAAATAAAAGCCTAATGAAAACTCCTACACGCCCTTAAAGGCCTAGTTATTTGCAAGTAACTCACATACCTATCATCATGAAAAAATATTTCATAAGTTAAGTGGCCTAAACATTCAATTTTCAAGAACTTACAACCATTTTAGGCCTCTTTAACAAGTCTACATGGTTAAAAATGGAGTTGAGAGGAGTTTGAGGCTAAAATTATGCATTTTGAGACAATTTGGAGTCCTAAAATAGAGGCTTTTTTGCCTTGTACACCTCAAGTTGAAGACTTCATGCAAAGTGTTTAAGGAAAAAAATTTAATCAACCTTCATGTTTTTTTGAGAAGATCAATTCAAGTTCAATTGGGAGCACATTTCAAGGGGCATGCAAGGAGTGTAGAGTCAAATAGTTCAAGTCAACTCTCATCACCAAAGTTTGCATGATTTTTCTTCCAGTTCACATCTAGTTCCATATGCATGTAAACTCAACATATTTTATGAGGATTATTGGTGTTACAATTCGCACCTCTAGAGTGCGTATTGGCAACAAACAACTATGCACAGTGCGTAATGACTGCTCTTCAAATTAGGAGAAGAAGCTCCCTCTTTTGCTAATATGCATGCAAAAATTAAATGTTCTAAATCCTATCTTTTTGACTTAGGCGGAAGAGGCACAAGGTTAAGAAAACCAATACATTGCAACTATGTTTTTTCTCTGGTTTTACAAATATTAACTACAACTAACTTAATACTTTAATCTATCCTATTTCCTCAAGAGAAATAAAGCATGAGGACTTAGGAGCAGGGAATGTTTAGACAATAAAATTTATAACAAGATTTCCAAGGAGGAGGAACCCTTATCTGAGGCGTAGGTTGCTATGAAGGTTATTGGTAACAACATCAAACAATAAAATTTATTACTAAATTTCCAAGGAGGAGGAACCCCTATCCGAGGTGTAGATATGCAATAAGCTTATTGGAAACAACATTTAAATGATAATTCCTCTTTCTAAATTCTCGAGGAGGAACCCCTATCTGAGGTGTAGATATGAAAGAAAAACTAGTAATCACAACATCAAATGATAAACTCTACTTCTAAATTCCTCGGAGGAGGAACCCCTATCCGAGGTGTAGATATGAAACAAAGATTATTAATCATGACAAGAAATAATAACTGGGACAAAACATTCAAAACGAGACACATATACAATGAACGATCAAACCAATAATTATATTTAACTAAGTGAATAGATACTAAATAGCGATACTACAGGCAAGGTGGGCACTGTTAGAGTAATAAGTTATTACACTTAATTAATTATATCATACTGGTTAATTAATTAAGTCACGTATTCCTCTAGTTGCTTAAGCTAAACTTAGGCACATTAATAATTGATTAATTATTAAGTGTGCACACTAGGGTTTCATTTAGGGTTTCCCTTTTAGGGTTTCTTGATCTCCTTCATAAGGATTGATCTCTTTGTAATATTTGAGATTCTAATAATGCATTTTACACTTTGAGGTTTACAGAACATCTTGTTGGTTTTGCATGTCTTTTGCATGTGACAGGTGATTGCATGCAGGTGATCTTGGATTCTAACAGGCACAACATGTTTGCTATCACGAGAAAAAGTTAAAGTATAAATGAGAAAGGGTGCTCTTATTCAGAGAAGCTCAAAGGAGTAAGGAGTGCTAAAATCTCCTCAAGTTAACATGAGTCTTGCAAGCATGCAAGATTTATTCTTAAGTCTACATGTATGCAACTTGACAGTTACCTGGAAAAACTACCTCAGTTAACTGATTCTAAACTAGACTAATTGGACTATGCAACACACAAGTCCTTATTGATATGAGAGATAACTGACAAGTAATATCAGTTAATTGAAATTGAAAACTAAATGAGAGCTCCAATTGTACGTAGATGATTCCAGAATAGACATGCTCAATAGATGGGACAACGAGTTAACTTGGAAAGAGGCGTCAAGTGGACTACTGTGTTTGATGTCTATCCTAGAAAGGTGGGTCATCCTGAATTTGTAGTTCATTGGTTGTGATCACAAGTAATCAACTCCTCCAAGAAGTTGTTAATTGCCTCATTGTCTTGAGATCATCACATGTTCTAATTGTTAATTCATTGTTGGCTGACAACTTGAGCAATCCTAGAAATATCCACACACTTCAACTAGAAATTCAATGATTGGTAACTTTGGCGGCTTTACAACTGGAGTAATGATCTCTATTTCTTTCATAGCTTTACGCTTCTGACGCTTTCCTTGATTCTTATCAATGGAAGAGTGTTGCATGATGAAATCGCAAAGTTTGACCATGAACACTCTGGTTATGAGAAATGCACATGAACTCGTCGCACACGTAGAATTCCAATGGTATCAACCCTCTAAACTGGCCTTGGAAGGAAATCAACTATATGAGGTATGAAACCATGTGGAATTTGAGTGTCTACGCCTGTCAATTTATCAACCCTCCGGATGCACTTGATACAAGTCTGTGTCAAGTATTCTGGCGAAATCGTGGATCAAGACTGATTTGGTCTTGAATTTAGTCTAGGTGAACTGCATTTTGAAAAACTCGCCTATTGACTGTGCACACGACTATGTTCTAACAACTTTTATGGTGAGGCTAAAAATGGCTTATGGCGAGGCTAAAGTTTGAGCTAATCCTTGTGCATGCATTGCGAACTAAAGTTCTCCATTAATTTTGGATGTTAGATGCAAGAGATTGCACACAAAAATTACAACTAAGAGTTAAAATGGTCAAACTTTGACTTTTGGTGCCCAAGCTTAAAAGAGTTAGAAAAATTTCAAAGATTTTCAAACTCTGCTATGACGAAGTGCCTATGTTTGATCCTGAATTATGGATGCTCGGTTGATCCTGAAACTATGCTGACGGATTCATCATGTAGCTAGAACAAGTTTGACAAACATGTTGCTAGGAGTTGTAAGTGTTAAAAATTGAGTTTGATGCCTCAAAAACTAGGGCACCTTTCCCTAAAAGGGTGCATACGACACCAAACTTGGCCATTTTCTTGATTTCGATTCTCCACGCTTCAATTTGCTGATACCAGTGACTGATGAATCCTGTCAACTGAATGTTGGATCCATCACGTAGCTGGAAGAATTCCGCAAAGATTGACTATATGTGCAACACCTAAAAGCTGGATTAAGACCCTCAAATGCCAAGGTGTGCATGGCTTGTAGGGGCTATTTTAGCTTCTGAGAATGATTTTACAATTTGTAAATTTCAACAAAAAGCTCCTCTTTGACCCTCGTTGCCGGGAGTTGGATTGCTTCGATGCTCGTGCTGATAATTTCATCACAGAGATAGAACAAATTGGAAGAGATGTTCTTGGGAGTGACAAAGCCAAAAAATTGCTTCTAAGACCTTCAGTAAAAGGGTGCCTTTCTCAAGAAAGGTGCAATTTTCCATACTTATCCATTTTTTAGCTTGTTTTTATCCTTCAGTATTTTCCACTAATTCTTCATCTATGGGAATTTGACAGATCATGAGGGCTGACGGTTGGGTTCACTATGTAGCTAGAAGGATTTTGCACAAATCTCATGAAGACGACAGGTGCCGAAAACCTCAACTAGCTGGCCAAAAGGCTAGGCGCCCCTGGCTTGTAGAGGTACATTTTGATATTTTGACTTATTTTCCCTCTATTTTATGTGCTCGTAGGATCATCTACCACATTTGCTCAATATGTCTTATGGAATTTTGAACGAATGCATCACAAAGCTGGAATGAATCTGAAGAGATCCCTCTTAAACAATTTTTACAAATTCTATCATCTAACAGGCCTAATTCAAGGGCGCCCCTGAGCTACAGGGGCACAAATTCTGAAATTTGACTATCATCTCTGATATGTAAAACCTCTATAACTTCTTCTTCTGCCTTTAATTGCCAAAGTTTCACAAACCTGATTGATTTGCTTGATGGCTTGTTGGAAATCTAACAAAATCCTGAAGAGAATGAATATATTTGCAACCACTGATAAATGCATTTGGTCCTTCAAATTGAAGGGTACCCTTGGCCTACAGGGGGGCAAATGTCACTAGACTTGGTAGTTTTAAGATGATTTTCACCATTTTCGTGCCTTGCGATCACTATGTTATTTGCTAAGTTGACTGCATTGAAGTATTATTACCGTCGACGTGAGTGCATGACTGTATTTCACCATTTTTATATGCACGAAAACTACAAAGCTAACTTGCACATTGATTGCACAAGTATCTCCCATGTTGCAAAGTGAAGTGTTTCCAAACTTAGAATATTTTTTATAATTTTCACCATTTGAAAATCCCCTCTGTTGTGAAACATCTTTTTCAACATCTTTCACCACAAAATCTTCTACGATGAATTTCAGGCTTAGATTTTGACACCTGGTATTGGCCAACTACCATTGACGACCTCAAAGGTCCTAACTTTTCTCCTGAAAAAGTGAAAACTACCCACCAGGCTTAACCTGAATTTTAACTGAAACTGACTTCATCATTGTGATCGTGATGTGAAATAAGCCAATCAAAATAAATTTTCAGTCAATTATGACAAGATTTAATTTTGTAAGATTTTTTGCCTAAAAATAGGGGTCCAAAAACCCTAATTTTTAAAATTTTAAAATTTTGCCAGTATCTTACAGACATTAAACCCACAAAAAGCCCATACTTGGATTGCCCAAAAATTGAGTTTTGACGACACTTTTATGAGAAGGATCAACTTCAGTTAGATGAAGAGGTCTTCTATAAAGAAAAATCATTCAACTCTTTTAGAGTTAGTTGTTTCATTCCTCTTTTCTACCTCATGCGAAAGAGAAGGATTGCAACTCATTTTGAGATTTATAGAACAACAACATTATATAGTTTCAAGTAGTTTTTCAAATTTGTATCAACAAAAACTTCTATTATTTTAATAAAAGCAACATATTTGCCTTCTCTAAATTCGTGTATTGAATGTCTTTGTAGATGATTTGATCTAGGTTTTTATGATTATCAATGCAAAATCCTTAAATTATGTCTCATTTCAAAGAATTCTATGCTAGAATAAGCAAAACTTATATAGGTTATGGATTGTGTTATTTATTTTAGTAGTTGTAGTTGTGAAAACTTTCAATTTTCCTTCAAGAACCTGAAATATAACCCTTTTATGAAACATTGTTGTGTAAGCTTGTGAAAATTGAGTTGTGTATAGGGTAAAGCTGCTTTTTTGAGAGAAGTTGTGAGTTGAAACAATAGGTATAAGTCTAATTTTTTTGGTGCATCACCTCCTAGGATCAATACTATTTTTAGTTTAAGCTTTTCTATCCCTTTTCTTGATCAAGGCAGTAGTTTATAGGAGGTCCATAAAGGGAACCAACCCTCTTTGGAGGTTCATCTTCACCACAGACAACCCACAACTTGAAGATGGTCCCTTATTTCACAAGATAGCTAAGTTTTACACTATTCCCATTTCTATACATATTTAGGGCCATATTTTAATTTAATGACTAGATCTCTAGATCCTTCTGGTTTAGTCATCAAGGGGGTTATTCAAATATTATTTTAATATTATAATAAATGTATGTGTAAATTGGTTTTTAATAAGTAGTTGTAGTTAGATTGTTATAACTTTCATCTATTTTTAGTATGTAACTACTTTCTATTTTTAACTTTTGAACAATAATATAATGTAATTCTCTCAACCTAAGAAAGTATGACATTTGTTCTTGATCTCATTCTTTATTTTTTATTGTAATATAGACACATTCACCAAGTCTTATCTTTCTTATGCACCATAAGTACTCTATTGATAGTTGATAATACCTACCTCTAGTATCTCTTGTATCATCTTCTCAATCTCACTTTTTTGTGCATATGGGTACCTATAGGTTCTAATATTGGGTGGTCTCCTTGGTACTATTTGAATGACATAGTCATGATCTCTCTTGGGAGGCAATCCTCTTAGCATATCCCCAAAACTATGAGTGTTTGTTTATAATTTATTATATATTTAGTACTGTAGAAATCTTTCATGATTGCACTTCTAATGAAAAATTGGGCCATAAATCCATCTATATTCTTTTTCAACACCTTTTACATTTGTTGAGAGCTAATTATTTATGGTTCGAGATGAGAATTATAATTCAAATTTTGAATCATACTATTTTTAGATTGACTCATGGTCATTGTGGGGGTCAACTAAGGACTTCTTAAAGGAAAATGAGGAGGACAATGAGATCTTGGTACACAAAAAAACACAAGCCCTAAAAATTTATAAAGATCAAATGAAGTTTATATTTGAATTAGAAATCAATAAATTATAAAACATTCAAATTTGAATAAAAAACTAAAAAAAACTTTGAAGGCCAAATCCTAGGGGGTGTAGGTTTAGATAGGTTCACCCAAATGAAAAGAAATAAATAAAGAAGTTATTTTCTAATTTAAGTTAGGATAATAATAACAATAAGCAAATATAATCAGATTATCCTAACTTAAGAAATTGAGATACCAACACTAAACAAACATGCTTCTTGAAATTAACAATAGAGGGCACTAGTATTTGGCTTTATTTGTTACTTGGATGTATTATGTTATATACTACTCGACATTCCAACTTGATGCTCTATGATCATATCCAAGCTTTTGACACTTTAATCCCCATGCATTATTTGATCTAGTTTAATTATGCCCTCGTGAAACTAATACTTTTATATGCATATTTGAGCCTTTTTTGTAGATTCAACCTTTTATTGAAATTTAAATTTGTGCACTTGATCTTCATAAACCTATTCGACTTTGATAAATGGACTTGGTGGGATCCAAGTATATCTTTGCAATTTTACATGTTAGGAGTTTTTCCTTTGTCAAACCTTATAATTGATTCAAGGATTTGAATAAGTGTAAGGACAAGTTGAGATGTCTAATATTTCACTATGATGTGGATGTTATGCTAGTGGATGTTCTAATGTTTTGAAGATGACATAAATGTATGGACATATGATTAGCTATCAAATAAATGGATGTCTAATATGGATTAGGGGTTTTCCTTTTATACAACACTATTGCTTGCATTTTGAACATTTCACACTCAAGTTAACAAGCAATGGCTAGTTAAAAGGAGTTTCACTTGGGTCCATAATTAAATTTGAATTTGAAAGTTTGGAGGTCAAAACTATAGTTGTAAATATGGACTAGGTTCAAGTCCCTACCTATATATTTAACCCAAGTAAAAAAATGAGTAATTTGCATATCAAATCTAAATCCTTCATTTGAGTCACATTCAATTAAAGCTTTAATTTTTTGTCATTTTTTATTTAGAAACATACTATTTATGCACTAGTCATTACATAAAAAACATTGTATTAAAGTCAGTACAAAATGAAAAGAAAAATACAAAGTATACATTTTTCACACCTAAATTCTCCACAACACAAAACAAAATAATATTCTTAATTTTTTTAATATATTACTCATATTTTATACTCTTTAAATTTTGAATTTTATATCTTAATAAAAAATTAAATCAAGCTGAAACAATCTATCTAATAAGAATCCAAAATAAAAATATATATTTTTAATTGATATTTACTTGAAGTATACTACTATACTACAATAACCTCATGTCCCCATGCGGCTGCTTAGCTTATTTTGGCTAGCAACCACTGTTCAACTTATTTATGAGTTATTTGTGGAGCTGATGGTCCCATGAATGCTTAATTTTTTTGCTTATTTTTAAGCAACCAACTTAAATTTGTATTAATAGTATTAATAATAATTTGTACAATAAAAAATTAGAAAAAGAAAAACAAAATCAAATATTAAAAAAGAGTGAAAGAAATTTGTGGAGCCACACGTAGATTTTTAGAAATATGTTGTTATTTCCAACCCCCCTCTTTTTTCACAGCTTATTTTCAATTCCTCAAGAGTAGCTGCTCCATTAAAATAGGAAAAGATTCCAAATTATCCTTTCCCAAAAATAAAATTTATGCATGGGAACACCCTGCTGCTTAAATTTAAGCAGAAAATAAAATTAAAGAATGGCATGAAGACATAAGATAAATGAAAACAAGTCAAATATGACAATTAAAATTAGAAAATAAATAAATAAATAAAATCTATCTTACAAATATAGCCCTTTAGGATGAAGAAAAGCATTGAGGCGTAACCCCGAATGTAATTAATGGTGATTAAAATTAGACAAAGAAAGTCGTAATTACAAATATAGCCCTTTACGATGAAGAAAAGCATTAGCATTGAGGCTTAAACCCCGAATGTAATCACTCGAATATGATTACTAATCAGTCGGACCTGGGAGAAACAAAAACAATCTCTAGCAAAAATCTTTCAGAACACAAGTGGTTTTTTTTTCACACGCTAGCCGTGTAAGGGATAAGATTGCTACAATGTTCAGAAATATGGCTCACACTGGAGGCAAAACGAAGGTATTACATCCATTTTAAAGTCCATATTAAAATCAATTTACAGCATTGCTTTCCTCGAATTCCTTCCATTTCACGGAAACACTAAAAAATTTCAAGCATGAATTTGCTGAAGTGGGAGGGTGCGCCTCATCTTAAGAAAGATTGTGGGTGGCCATGCACTCTTCTTCACAACAGACTTTCAAGCATTCACTTCACAAACATAAGAAAGACAAATTCTTGCAGAGTTTCCCTAGCAGGTGAGTGATTATCAAAATTTATTAAAGATTTATTTAGTTTGCAAATCAATGCCACGAGCATAGGAATGGGACTTATTTGCTTTAGTTTGAATTACTTAATGAAATGTTTTGAGTCTATACGATGAATGCTTTAAATTTGTCTCTGCGTGGAAAAGCCCACCCGAGGAAGGGCTGGTAGCATGCATTTGGATGAGCTTTGCATATTTTGCAGTATGTGCATGAAAACAGAATGGAGTTAACAAACACTGGAGATAATCACAATACGTAGTTTTAGAATGTCGATAAAATTAGAAAATGATATTTATCTGTCTTATGTATTCTTGTAATGGTTAGTATTTGTAATAATATCATGTTGTATGATTTGGCGAATTCTCCTTTTTGGGGCAGCTAGATGCCACAACGCAGGAGTATGCCACACCCAGCGTGTTGGATATTGTATTTTATCCTATTTTAATACTTTAGCTTGCCTGCTTGGACCTGAATGTGGCAATCCCCAGTGGGGTTGAGGGGCAGCACGCCTCATGGAGACCTTCATGGTGTATGCTATTTTTCATAATTTTACTGCTTTTAACCTAGCTTAATATTGTTGAAAAGTATTTATAGGGTTGGTTAGTTTTTTCATGGTTTGTTTATAATAAAAATCTGTTTAAAATAAAAATACAACAGATCCTCTCTGGGTTCACCCATGGTGCAGTTCTGGGCCTAGCCATTTGACCTAGTTACATCTCAGACCTCACCTTGGACTGATCTGGGTTTGGTAGGTGTTCTAGCAGAATCTGGTATCATAGCTTTGTGTAATGTCCCCGTTTTGGGTTTCCCCAAATCTTGTCCTAGAAACACAAGCGTAATGTAGTTAGGGCTTTAACTTACAACTCAAATGCTTTAAACAAGGTAATCCCACTTTCTCAATATGGAAAAAGTAACGTTACAAAGAGAATTAAATAATTTATTTCCTTAAGTTAAAGATAACAATCCAATATGTAAACTAATATTCTAATTTATGAATGAGGGAATTATGAGAAGGATGTCCTGCTCGATGGCTGATTATTCCTGAGGATATCTTCTGAATATTGGTGCATATCGGATATGTCTTCTAATCTACACTTTCTCCATATTCCATAACTTTATATCTATTCATATCATTCCACACTTCATTATCATTAATGTGACTTCCTATATTTCTACGCCCCTTATTGGTCTTCATATATATCTTTTACTATGATCTTCTTCCCCTATTTGCATATGAGGATCTGCAGCTGTTTGTCCTTCATCTTTCCTTCACACTGGATCTGCTCTTATTGTATATATCTCTACCCATTCTCCTTCAAATCTATGCACTGCTATCCCTGATTTATACTTGGATAATTCATGCTCCCATGTTGCCTTCTACCCATATAGAGTGGATGTTGGAAATGTTGTCATTGATGTCAAAGGAATAAAGACAATGTTATAGACAAAGTCAAGTCATTGATGCCATGAAAGAATGTTGTCACAAAGAAGTTTGTCATTGATGTCACAGCAAAGAACACTCAGAATACTGCCAGTGATGATATTCAGAATTGTTGACAAAGCAATATAATCAGAGATGTTAATGTTCAGGTTTATAAGAATTGAACTTCAGATTTATTAATCAGATTGATTAATAAGAGTCGAACAACAGATTTATTAATCAGATTGGTTAATAAGGATCGAACTATAATCAGATTCTGGGAAAGATTGATATTCAGATTTGTTTTTTCCGCTTAAACTCAACTTCATAATAATCCACTTATTGAGAAAACGAGGTAGACAAATTCAGTAAAGAGTACTAAGATAACCGATTGTTAAGACAACAAACAAGACACCCGATCAATGAAAAGATATGACTGACTCCCAAAACGTTTTGTTGAAGAGTCATGAGAATCATGTTACCTAAGACATCGTTTCTAAAAAGAGTTATGAAGATCGGTTTACTTTCTGAAAGGACAGGTCTTCTCCAAAAGATGTGTTCATATAATAAGATCTGAAAAGATGTGTTCTCTCTAAAAGACGTGTTTCATATGATACAATCTGAAAAGATTAAACTGAAAAGACGTGTTTCATATGAAAAGATTAAAAGACGTGTTTCATATAGTGCAATCTGAAAAGATGCAATCTACATGTGAAGTGCTACGATCTGTTTACGAGGTGGAGCAATTTGTTTGCAAGGTGATACGATTTGTTTGAGGAAGTGACGCTACCTTTGGCAAGCGATCCATGTTTAAAGTAATACATTTTTATTTGGCAGCAATTTATGCTGAGAGGTGTAATTTAATGAAGAGTGATCTCCTTTCCAAAAGGATATATCAATTCAAAAGGGTCTCCTCTCTTGAAGGAAATACAAAAGCTTAGTGAATGGCTGTGTAGAAAAAGTGTGTGTATCGAATGAAATATCTTTCTGAGTATAAGGAAAGGAAGAGGAAGAGGCAACACAATGACATATATTTCTGAGTTTTGAGATGTCAGAAAATGGTTGTGAATATGTGAGAGTGTGTGAGAATAAAAGAGAGTGAGTATGGCTGTGTAAAATCAGAACAGCAGGGTGTGTGTAGAGAAGAGTGTGGAATATAAAGATATGAATAAAGTATGAGAAGATGACTCATGGAATAGTGGAGCAGCAATTCAATGAGTACGAGTGGAAATAAACAAGTTCATATACACAGCAGATTAAGAGATTGAGTTAATGCAGATTTGTTAGTGAAATATATGACTATTCAAATGGTTGTGTCCATTCCAAAGAGTTACATCCTTTCGTAGAAACATTGCAGATATAAAGGAAGATCATTCAAGTGGTGAAGTGTGTTACTGTGTAAGAAGTGTGGTATCATAAATTCACCAGCAGATTTTCTTAAAACACACTCAGATTTTTAGATGGATTTCTGAAAAGTGAAAAGGCAGGTTTATATGAAGAATCTATGGTATAATGATGAGAAGACTTATGAGAGCTTATGTGCAGATCTATTATGAACAGATATAATGCAAATTTGTGAAGTATTTATGGCAGATTTAATGAAGAGGAGTTTATGCAAATGTGTGAAGCATTAATGAAGAGGAGTTTATGCAGATTTGTGAAGCATTATGAAGAGGAGTTTTCACAATGTCCATCATCCGTTGAAGAAGCAACATTGAAGGTGGAACACTATTTTTGAAATTATTATCTTTTGCTAAGTTGGTGCTTGGCAAGTGGGGGTTGGTGCCTCCAGTAGGTTGGTGCCTACGAACTTTAGGAGTTGATGCTCCTTGTAGGTTGGTGCCTACTATATTAGAATTAGGGGTTAGTGCTCCTTGTAGGTTGGAGCCTACTAAAACAGTTTAAGGGGTTGGTGCTCCTTGTAGGTTGATGCCTACTAAACTATAAAATTGATGATTCAAGTAGGTTGGTGCCTACAATCTTTATAATCTCATATAAAACATAAAATACAATTGTTGGTGTCAACTTGATCATATTGTTTCATATTGCATGGCTGATATTGTGCTAGAAGTTAAAGTTGATAAAAGCTAAGAGGGTAAAAGTTTGTTGATATACTGATTCACCCCCCCCCTCTCAATATATCTTTGTGCTCTTCAGTGGGTTCCGAACAGGAAATTCAATAATAAAGATAAATCTCCAAGAAACTGATTGATGGTTCCATAAAGCACTCTAGATTCCCTTTTTAAGATCTGTATATATCCACTACGATTCCTTGATATATTCTCTCTACTTAAGCGATGCTTTGACCTCCCATTTATACTCCCATTTTATACTTGTGATATGGTCAAAGAACATGACCTTTCATTGTATTTATTTGACAAGGGTGCATCTCTTTGCATTAGCTAATCGATATCTCTGTTTGTGCTTGTAAGCAATGATTAATTTCATCATTAAATTATCGCCCTATTAGCTTTGTACCATGTTGATAATATCCTGACCGATGCAACATGTACTTAGGTGTTATTATATGTTCTTGATCGACCATCACCTACTTGCCTTTGCTCGGGTGTACTGATAGAGAGGCAATATTCATAATCGATGCTATTATGTTCAGCCACACTAGCATTAGTTATTACTTCCTTGTGCTCGACGTGGGTGAATAAGGTGCTGTTCCCTCATATTATCGGGCCTAATATTTTATCGTTACCCTATATTTATTATTCACCGCCACCTTATTGCTGATGCTTGAAGGGAGTTCGAATATTTCAATATATATATATTTATCGAGCCACCCGTTTGGAGTTTGTCGCCACACCCATAACCCATATCACCGAGTGATTTGTTGGCTGAGGATTTTTGACGTGGAGTGTATTATACTTAAACTCATTCAAGGGGATCATTCCCCTTTCCCTAATTGTTTGCTACCTTAGTCCAAAATGCCAAATGTGCTAATATTGCCGAGACTCCTCTGAAGTTACGATTGGGAGGTCATTGGCGTTGAAGCCATTGTTTGAACGTTCTATTCTTTATATCATCAACAAGCCCTGTTGCTAAAGACGTGTCTACTGTGGTCCAACATAGTCATTGAATTATGGAGTTGAGAATCCTATCTTAGTGAGTATCATTCGCACGGGAGCATTAACCATTTTGCTTTGTGTCTCCGTTGAAGCATTATGTATGTTTCTTATATTATATCGTATATTAAAGTATTATGTGCCTCTTTATCCATTATAATCATAATTGCCATTATTTTGATAATTATAGTATCATTTTATGTTTCAATTTTATATTAATTATATATATTTTAATATCTATCATAGTGATAATATTTAAACTGCTTACTATCTATATTTTAATATTAATACTTATAGTATAATAATTATAATTATAATATTGTCTTTGACAATTATAATTATATCGAATGGTTGACATTTTTAATATATATTTTGTTATCTTTAATATCACGGTTTCGGGGACATGACAGTCCTCCCCTCCCAAATTTGCTTGTCCTCAAGCAACTTAAAATTTGGGTGATCAATCATCTTAGCCCCCTCAATTGGGAATGCCCTAAATTTATATCCTTAAACAAAGGGCTAGAAAATACCTCCCACTTGATTGAGGTTTGCACACAATTTAGAGCCATTTGCCATAATCATATTGGATAGCCGATCATAATCATTCATCCCAATAATAGTAAGTAGTAGATTATCAAATGTTAATAAACTCATGGTCAATCATTAGGTCGATTAAAGTACTCTTAACATCTTTGGAGGGTTCAACCATAAGAGAGTATAGGAAGCATGACTTGATGGGGAGCCTAGGATCCATCATGCCAACGTTTTCCCTTCCTCTTATGATTTAGCCTCTTGGGTTTGCTTAGTTCCCTCCCTTATAGAAAAATTTCTCTATTATAGGACACAATGTCCTCCATTATAGGTCACAATGACCTCTGTTATTAGTCGCAATGACTGCCATTATCGATCACAATGAATGCCATTATCGGACGCAATGTCCGCCATTGGTCGCAATGACTGCCATTATCGGACGCAATGCTCGCCATTGGTTGCAATGACCGCCATTATCGAACACTTGGTGTCTCAACTCCTTTAGACCCAAATGCAGTACCCTCGAATACCCTAGAGGCAAGTACCCCCTTGGCCCAAGTGGGCTCATCTTGTCCCCTCCTGGGTGGCATACCTAGAAGAGGTCTTCATTATCTTGTTGGCTCAACTCCTCTCAGTCGTGGTGTGGTTCCTTGCATTCTTCCTCCCATGAAAGTGCTCCTTTCCTTTTTGCTTGGGCGCTGTCCCATTATTGATAGCCTTTGAAATTTAGATATATAATCTTCAATGGATCCTTCTTGTTTAACTTTCTTCCACAGGATGGCAGGATTATGCTCTGATACCACTTTTAATGTCCCCATTTTGGGTTTCCCCAAATCTTGTCCTAGAAACACAAGTGTAATGTAGTTAGGGCTATAACTTACAACTCAAATGCTTTAAACAAGGTAATCCCGCTTTCTCAATATGGAAAAAGTAACGTTAAAAAGAGAATTAAATCATTTATTTCCTTTAGTTAAAGATAACAATCCAATAAGTAAACTAATATTCTAATTTATGAGTGAGGAAATTATGAGAAGGATGTCCTGCTCGATGGCTGATTATTCTTGAGGATATCTTCTGAATATTGGTGCATATCGGATATGTCTTCTAATCTACACTTTCTCCATATTTCATAACTTTATATCTATTCATATCGTTCCATACTTCATCATCATTAATGTGACTTCCTATATTTCTACGCCCCTTATTGGTCTTCATATATATCTTTTACTATGATCTTCTTCCAGCTGTTTGTCCTTCATCTTTCCTTCAAATTGGATTTTCTCTTATTGTATATATCTCCACCCATTCTCCTTCAAATCTATGCACTGCTATCGTTGATTTATACTTGGATAATTCATGCTCCCATGTTGCCTTCTACCCATATAGAGTGGGTTCCGAACAGGAAATTCAATAATAAAGATAAATCTCCAAGAAACTGATTGATGGTTCCATAAAGCACTCTAGATTCCTTTTTTAAGATCTGTATATATCCGCTACATTTCCTTGATATATTCTCTCTACTTAATCGTTGCTTTTACCTCCCAAATATACTCCCTTTTTATACTCGTGATATGGTCAAAGAACATGACCTTTCATTGTATTTATTTGACAAGGGTGCGTCTCTTTGCACTAACTAATCGATATCTCTGTTTGTGCTTATAAGCAATGATTAATTTCATCATTAAATTATCGCCCTATTAGCTTTGTGCCATGTTGATAATATCTTGACCGATGCAACATGTACTTAGGCATTATTATATGTTCTTGATCGACCATCACCTACTTGCCTTTGCTCGGGTGATTCATATTATACTGGCAGAGAGGCAATATTCATAATCGATGCTATTATGTTTAGCCGCACCAGCATCAGTTATTACTTCCTTGTGCCCGATGTGGGTGAATAAGATGCCGTTCCCTCATATTATGAGGCCTAGTATTTTATTGGCACCCTATATTTATTATTCACTGCCACCTTATTGCCGATGCTTGAAGGGAGTTCAAATATTTCAATATATATATATATATATTTATCGGGCCATTCGTTTGGAGTTTGTTGCCACACTCATAACCCATATCACCGAATGATTTGTTGGTTGAGGATTTCTGACGTGGAGTGTATTATACTTAAACTCATTCAAGGGGATCGTTCCCCTTTTCCTAACTGTTCGCTGCCTTAGTCCAAAATGCCAAATGTGCTGATATTGTCGGGACTCCTCTGAAGTTGCGATTGGGAGGTCATTGGCGTTGAAGCCATTGTTTGAATGTTCCATTCTTTATATCATCAACATGCCCTGTTGCTGAAGACGTGTCTACTGTTGTCCAACATAGTCATTGAATTATGGAGTTGAGAATCCTATCTCAGTGAGTATCATTCGCATGGGAGCATTAATCATTTTGCCTTGTGTCTTTTCTGGAGCATTATGTATGTTTCTTATACTATATCGTATATTATAAGTATTATGTGCCTCTTTATCCATTATAATCATAATTGCCATTATTTTGATAATTATAGTATCATTTTATGTTCTAATTTTATATTAATTATATATATTTTAATATCTATCATAGTGATAATATTTAAACTGTTTAATATCTATATTTTAATATTAATATTTATAGTATAATAATTATAATTATAATATTGTCTTTGACAATTATAATTATATCGAATGGTTGACGTTTTTAATATATATTTTGTTATCTTTAATATCACGGTTCCGGGGACATGACAGTTTGTCTTTCCACTGTTGATTGGTAAAAGAACCTTGTGTTTTGTTTCCCTTAAATTTTGTTTCAAGAATATTTCTTATTTTTGATACACTTTTAGTTTAGCTAGCAATTCAGTTTCTTTTTGGACATTTCCTTTTTTATAAGCCAAATTTGGTTTTCTTTGTTAAATTCTGCAAGATCTGCTTTGCGAGATCTCTTTTCCTTGAAGATGGACTCAAAGGTTTTTTTTGTTTCGATCCTTAAGGCAGCTTTTGATGAATTTCGGTCTTTGTGCAAAATGAAACATCTTTGATCTGGGCAGTCTTCCTTCCAACATTTCTCCATTCATTTCCAAAGAGCAAGGTCCTTGAGTCCTGCTAGTTTGAACTTGGAGGGGCTTTTCTCAAGGGCAAAGTTTGTTCAAACATCCAATGAGATTGAATAATGGATTGGCAATGAGACATTGAGGATTAATGCTCCAAAAATCCAATTTTTCCCTTGCATGCTCAGGGAAACCAAGAATTTCTCTTACCATTTTGTAATGTTGCAGAAACTCTTTCCATGGTTTTTAAAAAATTTAATATAGATATTGGGGCTCTATATATGGACCATCATCCCAACAACATTAAGAGAAACAACTTAAGAAAGTGCGAATTGCATGAACTATCATTACAAAGATGTAGTGTCAAATAGCTACCCAAAAGCCTATAGCAATATTATAAATTTTCAGTCCAAAAGTTGTAAGATTGCCATGACAGCATCATAGTCTTTCCGACCACCCTGCATAGAACCACTATAAGAGAACCAAATTGCTTGCGTTCACATGTCCTATTGTACACTCCTGAGCCTGAAACTGGGGCGAATTCAAATTTTGCATCCATAGCCTTCTCTGCAGCTTTACTAGCCCATGAAATTTGATCCCATGCATCACCACATCCTGTCATATAGCTCAATTTGATAAACCATGTTCAAAGAAAGGCATTGAATATGCATAGTTTATTTCTAGAGTGCCTTTATGAACTGAAACCACAATATTTCTCATTACAGTAGACATATCTTGCATGAAATTCTCTAAAATCTCTGCATTGATTCTCAAATCTTTGATATCTGCGCTCATCTGTTTTAGGATGTAATCTATCTCCTCCTCCTCCACAGGTCGTTTACCTTTACACTTATTTTGTTCCTCCGAGCTCCAGCCATCCTCCAATGCCTCAATCTCCTTGGACAAGGGCTCTAGAACCAACAATGCCAAAGAACTATCCCTCAGCTCTACATTACCAATTAGCAGCTTCAAATTCTCCTTGAATTTTTCCAAAATGGCTGCATGAGACCATAATAACCCATTATCCTCCAAACCCTCTTTGCCTAGAACTACTTTAACAATCTCAAGGTTGGTTGCTGAGTTGTAGTTGAAGATAAGCTTCAATCTGTGATCTATGACTGGCCCTCGCCTCAAGGGGCCTTGAGAAGAGGAGCCACTTGTCATGATCACAAAATCACTTACTAAAGAAACACAAGCCAAAGAAACCCTAAAGCACCCTTTGCCTACTAAAAAGGACCACCTACACTTATGCATTTATACACTATTGAAAATATCGACATAGCTGGTGGAGATTTCCTTTGCATCCTTCTAATTGATGATGCAATATCTAGTGTGCACGAAATATAGTACTCTACCTACCGTATTGCTGTCATCATACTGCAAACAACATTTTCACTACAATTCGATTTAAATGCATACTAAGGGTATTTCTCTTTTTTTATTACATGCAGATTATCCCAATTGTGAACCTCAATGCAATCAACCACTGAGAAGTAATTTTACAAAGCACCCTATTTTGCTAAGAGATCAACAACCTAATTTTGTTCCTTGTAACAATTGGAAATTTTAAAAGAAAAAAATTATGTTTTCAAATCAATATTTCTTCTCAAATCACCTTTAGATGTCTATTAGGACAGTTTTTTTATTAACAACATAAAAATCAATAGTTGAGTTGCCTTATATTTCAATCTCTCTATATAACCAGCTCTATATGAAGCTTGAATGCTTGCAAGTAGGGCCTCCCACTCTGCATTGTTATTAGTTTTGTGCCCAAGAAATTGTGATCCTCCTAGTATAAAGCTACCTTTCTCATCTCTCAGAATAAAACCTGCCCCCTAACTAAACCAAGGTTGTCTTTACAAGCCCCATCAAAATTTTGCATGACACCTCTATTGGGCACTTGCTGTAGTTGGCCAAAAGTTAATTGGAAATGTTTTAGTAGGCCTGATAGTAAATAAATAAATGATTATGTTTTGGTTTTACGTGTTAAGTCCTCGACGGATGTTATAGTCGGTTGATAGTTACCGAGAGTTGTTAGTCTTAACCAACATTGGCAGACTATTTATACGTCCTTATTGTCATAGTCAGGGACCGTTGCTATGCTTTTGATGTACTCGTTGCAAATCTGTGAATGAACGAGAATCAAGTTTTACCCTTCATGAACTGAGCAAGTTCTTTATATCATGTTCTATGTTCTGTTACTTTTGTTTACTCTGTAACTTGTCAAGTAGAATAAGCGAGTAAACATTTGGTGCCCTTACTGATAAGAACTTTCGTACCCAACACATAGATGTGAATAATGGCGTCGTATTGGGTCAGCCAACCGAAGAGCCGGTACAAGCTAACGAGGAAAGAGAAGACATGTTGACAGAAGATCTCATAAACCACATGAGCATGGAAAGTCTTTTGCCTTCTCAAACCTACCAGTTTTCTTGAACCTTGTTACATTTTGATAATGGTGATCTGCTATGACTTAACAGTTTTGCACTGGACAGGTTGCTCAATAAGCACGATCTTCTGTAAGACTGTGTTTTGTAGGATACTGACTGGACACTGAATTGTTTATCTCCTCCTCTGGTAGCACAAATGTTTATTAACTTCCTAATGCATGCAACCTATATTTCAACTTATTTATTTAACATATATCATTGACCTTAATTAATATAGGGATTATTTGTGCCTGAATCGGCTACTACAGATGAAAAAGATCTATGGAGCTTTGAGAGCTGGAAATGCTCTAAGAGCATTGCCTCTAATGTTTGTCTGGTTCAAATGCCCATGACTTAAAATTTAATTTTTAACAACTGTAGGCAGAAAATTCTGAAATTAAAATTTAATAAGCAGCTTTATGCTTTCTGAATTGTATTGAATCTATTTGTGAATAAGATCAAGAATACCAGGACAAAATGCAAATTTAGGCTGCACAATCCTAAAACCAAAGGCAAGCAATATCTTTCACAAAGCAATGTATTACTATGCTCAATAGAACAAAAAAAATTGATTCAAAAACTCAAATCACCTCTATGCAGCTTCATATTCTTCTAAAGTTCTATGTGTATCTTTGTATTAAAAATTTCTTGACAAATCCTGACATCATCATACATAGCTCCCAATGTTTTTGCTTCTTGACGATATTAGTTCTCACTTTCCATAGAGTTTTTGGATCAGCCAAACAGCATAGTATCCAGTTCTGAACAATATATGTTACAGACTCTTTATTAACTATTATCACTATATTTTTTAACCAATCATGCATATCTTGTGTTTGCTAGGTTGTGTTCTTGCTTCTTATAACCTAACTGCTTTTTACCGGACTTGTTCTTTTTTTCTTTCTCCATTTTGATTTTAAAAGATTACATGTCTATGTCAGGTTATCTAAATGTTCTACTGAAATTTCGCTTTTGATTTTTAAATAGCATGTTGGATAGTTGCTATTTTGATAGGTATCTTTTCCTCACATCTCTTTTTCTAATTAATTTTTTCTCTGAATCTTAGATTCTCAATGCCTTAGTAGATCGCAAAAAGGATTTCGGAGCCTTGAAGGGCCTGGACGAAGCATTGAAGATGGTGTGCGTCGTAAATTGGAGCAATTCCATGAAGGACTTGAAGGTCCACCCTTGCGTATTCTACCATTAGGAGGTGTGGGGGAAATAGGAATGAACTGTATGCTTGTAGGTCATTATGATCGCTATATTCTAGTGGATGCTGGGCTTATGTTTCCAGAGTAAGTTTTCTAACTGTTTTTCATATTAATGTTTTCTAACTTTTTTTCATATTTATAAACAATGGCTTTACCTGTACCTTACAAATGTCTTCTGACTACACAGCACTTCCAGTTATTTAAGCTGATAAGAAGGGTTTATAGGGAACATGAGATTTCCATGGTTCATGGGATATAAGAGCTAGTACAGAAAACTGTGTATATTTAACTTTTATCAATGTTTTGGATCACACCCAATATCATCAGGATAGTGAGACAAATTACATTTGAACTGCCTCTAAAACTACATTTTGAAAGTCTTGCAATAACTCTTTTCTTTCTGCTCTTCATGCACCAGTAAATCTGCTCTAAATCAGAAAATATTGCAATTGAATTGATGGATAACGAGCTTCCAAAAAATCCTTATACACCTTTAAATGCCTCTTCAATCAAGAGCTGCATCCCCTCAAACAGGTCAGCCCATACAACGAATAATTTTTATTTATTTTAATTTCTTTGCCCAAAGTTAGGTGCACCTCTCTAGGGGGTCGGCCCAATTTGGCAACCCCAAATTAATTTAATTTAAATTTTATTCCCCAATATGGGGCGGCCCCAAGGGGGGTCATCCCAATTCTTCTAATTTTATTTTGCATTTTTAAACTCGTCCAAAAGGGGCTAGACATGGGGCGGCCCATGTAGAAAATAAACCATCATTTTGCCAATTAATTATCTCCTGCTTGCTCACGATATCTTGATAATGGTGCCATAAATTTTTCCTCCTTTTTCTTGATATCTTGATAATGGTGCCATAAATTTTTCCTCCTTTTTCTTGATATCTTGATAATGGTACCATAAATTTGGCACAAGACTTGCACAATAATTTAGCCATATCCTGATTTTAGGCCTTGTCCTTTGATCAATGACAACATCTATTTTCTATATACCCTTTGACATCAATGACAGTATTTCCAACATGTTCATATTAATCCCTTCTAAAGTGGCCTCCTGTTTCTCATTTCTACCATCTTTCTCTTTGACTATGGCCCCATGAATGGGAACATATCTTGTTTATCGAGTATCATAATGGCTTAGAGAAAAATCCTCCGCATTTCAAAAAGTTTAATAAGTACGGGTTTGTGTTTGGTCATTTAGTGGAATGCTATTGATGCATTTATTCTTATTCACTGGAAACATGTGACTACAGTGCCTTGTATTCTTAGCCTTCAATTTTCACATATCTTGTTAATTAAGTTTTATATAAGTTTACAGAAAAAATTATATGCAGTTTGAAAAATTTATGAATTGTGTTTGTTTGTACGTCTATTCATTTACTGGAATGTTTTTTCTATTGATTTTAAATTTTGATAAATGTTTTCTACTTCTAATTTACTACATGTTCACTTGGCTAACCATTATTCTTGCAAACAGTTATGATGAGCTTGGTGTGCAGAAAGTATTGCCTGATACAACTTTTATTCGACGTTGGAGTTATAAGATAGAAGCTGTTGTTATAACACATGGCCATGAGGATCATATAGGAGCCCTGCCTTGGGTAACATGCCTCATAATGTGTATTTTTAAATTCCCTTGTAAAATTTAAGATTCATAACATTGCAGTGATTTCATAATTCTATTATTGTATTTACCTATTCTTGTTTTGTGTGTTGTTCAAGTTAAAAAAATCCAGTTTTTATTTTCATTCTAGAAGTTAGCAGCCTTATTTGTTCATCATTCTACTATACTATCTACGATTGGCTCTGGAAATCTAATGCCTTTTTGTTATGCTCAGAAGCCAAAGACTGTCTATATTTTTTTTATCATGTTTTAGTGGTTAACTTGAAATAGAGAGGAGTAAAAATAAGTTTCTCTCTCAAAAACGAATAATTTACAGAATTGACTTTCCATTCCTGGACAAAGATACCAGTAAAAGTAGTTCTGCAATTAGTTGTACTCCTAATGACAGTCTTCTGGGCAGTTGTAGGCATGTGTCTGTCCCCTTCAATTAAAGGGCACTTCTCTTTTTGTACTAGAAGCATCATCACTAAGGGGTGCCTATGAAAGAGAAGGATAATAAAAAGACTTGTTCTTAATTGAAAACAATATGGGATACAATGAAATCTTAATTAGACCTATGGTTTTGTGTCATGCCCCCGAAATTGCAACACTAAAGTATAAAGCGTTGAAATGCAAATAAATAAATAAAATAAATAACAATATAAATAAAAATAAAAATAAAAATATTAACAATTTAATATTGTTATAATTATAATTATATAATATAATACTATAAATATTAAAAAAATTATAAAATCCTCGATAGAGCAAAAATGAACTGGCTTACCCAGGGTGATAGATGCTCAAAGTTCTTCTTTGGATGCCTCAAAACAAAAGAGGCCAAAGAGACCATCGGGTGTATATGGGAGGATGGGGTATTAGCCAAGGACCTGGATGCTATCAAGAAAAGTTCCACCAGTTTTATAAAAAGCTCTTCACTGCAGAAAGCCTAGGGCCACAAGGGGAAAAAGCAAGGGAAATGCGTAAGAAATTGATCCCAAAGAAGATCTCCAGAGAAGAACACAGCAGGCTAAATCAACAGATTACAAAAGAAGAGAGAAAGAGTGCAATCCTTTCAATGAACAATGACAAGTCACCTGGTGCTGATGGCTTGAGCGTAAAGTTCTACAAGAAGAACATAGAGTGGATAAATGAAGACCTCCTCCAAGTTTACACGGATGCCATTGAAAAAGGATCACTTGGTAAAGACATTAACCATGGCATAATAAAGCTGATTCCTAAAGAGGGGGATAGATCTCTGCTAAAAAATTGGAGGCCCATAACCCTCCTCAATGTATCCTATAAGGTGTTAGCCAAGGCAATTGCAAGGAGACTTACAAATATCCTCCCAAGGATCATCAACAACACCCAAACCAGCTTTATCCAGGGCAGGTATATTTTAGAAAATCTGATAACGAGCGGGGAGGCCATGGAAAGGGGCAGAAGCACCAACCAGAATGTGGGTATGTTACTCCTGGACTTCGAAAAAGCCTACGATAGGATTGAATGGCCCTTAATAATAATGGTGTTGGAGGCCTTTGGGTTCCCTAATCTTTTCTGTCAGATGATTAAAACACTCCTGAAGGAAGCCTCAGCCCAGGTTGAAGTGAATGGGGAACTAACAGAGGAGTTCCAGCTGCAGACATCCATAAGACAAGGCTGCCTGCTGGCCCCATCTCTATTTGTGATTGCAGCCGATGCCCTTCATTACATCCTAAGAGACCAATCTATAAGCCCAAGAGTGCAGGGGCTCATCCTCCCGAACGAAGAAGAGCTCCTAAACATTCAATATGCTGATGATATATCCCTGTTTGTTAAACTGGAAGAAGAGAACTTCATGAACTTGCCGACTAAAATGGAACTCTTCAATCAAGCCTTGGGGGCAAAAATAGCAAAGAGCAAGTCCGTCTTGCAATCATGGAAGGACAAACCGCCCGATTGGTTCAAGGACCAGGAATTTCAGTGGGGAGGACCTAACAAAATTGTGAGATACCTTGGTATCCCATTTGCAATTGATCCTAATCTAAAGGAGATGTGGGAATGGATGAAAGACAAAATATTCAAAAACCTGGGTACCTGAAACAAGCAATACCTATCTATAGTTGGAAGAGCTCAGATCTGCCAAAAAGTTCTAGCTTCTTACAATATTTATTATGCCTTGGTATGGATGTTTAGCAGCTATCAAATCGACGAGATTCAAAAGAGAATAAGGCAGTTCCTCTGGTCTGATGGCAGAGGGAGTAAAAGGAGGCATGCTGTCAAATGTGAAATCTGTTGCACAAAGAGACAATTGGGAGGCCTTGGTCTCAAGGACTTGAAGAAGCAAGAGATAGCTCTTGCAGTAAAATGGATCTGTAGAAGCCTAAAAGGAAATGAGCCTTGGAAAATTCTGGTTAGGAGCAATATTAAAAATGCGGTTCCCAAAAGAGCCAAATCTTGGAAGAACCTACCAATGTGTGACCTTTTGTTTGGCCTCTTCCCTGTATCCCCTGCAGGGTCTAATGTCTTTAAAAGTCTGTGGAAAGCATGGGAAATGAGCAAGGAAGCTATTCTGAGTTAGTTCCCTGTAGATAAGGACCTAGATAATATCCTCTCCTTGAGATCCATCTGATGGAACTCTTTCCACATCAGCAAACCCCTTGCTCTCCTTTAGGGATGCTTTGCTAAGAAGTGGCATAAAAAAGGTATTTCCAGCTACAAAGATCTTATGTGTAACAATCAGTTTTTGAGTTGGGAAGAGATCTCTGCCAAGTTTGATGTTCCTGTCACACAAAAAGGAACATTTGATAGATTAAAGCAAGCACAAGATAAAATTCTGAACCATAACAAAAATATCCAAATTAGCACCCAGGATTTGGATTGGCTAAGTAATGAAAAACTATATTAAAAATTAAAGCTAAAGACATCTATAAGATTGTGCGCCCCCCCTCTCCCCCAAATCTTGAAGGTTCTCTTAACAACTGTTGGAACTTTAATCTTAGCAGAAATGACTGGAACAGGACGTTCTCGGAGATCTGGTATTATCCTCCAAAGGCTGCCTAATTTTGACCCTAAAGGCAACACCAATATATGTGAAATCTGTAAGCAAACTGAAAGTCTCTGTCACCTGTTCTTTGATTGCTTCTATGCTAAAGAGATTTGGTATCTATTTAGGATTGATATTGCAGGTTGTGGTACAACAAAAGAAAAGAGGAAAAAAGAAATAATCCTCAGTAAAATTGATGAGTTAGGCAAAGGAAAAAATATGTATGGGCTTTTGCTAACAACTGAAATTCTGTGGTTTATATGGAATGCTAGGAATTATGAAAAGTACCAGGGCATCAGGAGGGCGCTTACTGAGTCTAATAGAAGACTCATGGTATTCAATGTCTTCTTGCAGGTTTCTTTGATAATGGAGGTCACCAAAACCAAATACCAGAGGCTGATGGAGAAAGGGAAAGCAGAAATCACTAAGGAGGAATTGATAAGTGCAAACCAATGGTTGTTTTTGAACCCAGATCTGAAGAAGTTCCCTGGCAAAGACACCTCAGGAAGCAATGCAAGAAGGACAGGAGCCAAAGAGAAAATGGATTGAAAGCTAGAATCTTAAACTACAGTTTTGGCAATGTAACTGATCTCTAATATAAAATACTCGTGCAACAGGATCATATACCTACAGTATAGTTTATAAGAACATGGCCCTGCGAGGTCACTTCTGAACAGGGGTCCTACGATCCAGTTTTTGATTCTGGATATGATGTAATTCTCTATTTACGATAATGAATACAAAAAAATAAATATAAAATATATATATTAATAATAAATTCAGAAACATATAATATATTAATATAAACTAAGTAAACATAAAATAATATATATATTATATATATATAGAAGATGTGATTAAGGGCAGCAATAAGGAAGTGCAGTATTATTAATATATATTGAAGGCAACAATTGTTAAGAAGGAAACAAAGACTAAAGGTAGCGATCCTAATTATACAAAGAGCAGCAATTATCCCATTTAACCAGCGATTAATAATAGGCAAAGAAAATCATAGGCAGCGATTCCATAAAGAGCAAGGGATTAAGGCGGCGCTTGAGAAATAATATAATTAAGGGAAGTCAATGCTGGGTTGGAAGGGAAGTGTCCTTTACAAATGTAAGGATGTGAGTGAAAGGAGGTGACCCTCCCCCCAATAGGATATAAAGGGAGAACACTTCATTTAAAAGGATCATCAATAAGGAATGGAATGAGAAAATATGGGAAGGGATATGCAACAGATTTTATCAGGAAGAATGTATGAGCAGATGGAGATAAAGAATGCAGGTTTCTGGAATGGAATATCAGAAGGGGAAATAAGCAGATATAGTGCAGAAATAAAGACATATCAATAAAAAAGAATAAATATCATTTGAGCATAAATATATAGAATGAAATATAATCAGATTTTAAGGCAGATATATGAACAGAAAATAAGGACAGAAATAGGAGTATTTCCTGAGCATAGCAGCAGATACATTAATATGATATACTCAAATTTGGAAGAAGAAATTGTGGGAAGAAGAAGTTGGCTCAAGGAGAGACAAATGAAGATAAATGATAAATCAATAAGGGGAGTAAGTTGAATATCTATATCTATATCTATATATATATATATTATATGATTATGCAATAATGATGCTTGCAGCAGTTATTAATCCTTATTAGTAATTATTCATCCAACTTAATCTATTTGTTTCTCTTTAAGCAATATCTTCTGAATATTAAAGCAGATTGAATAGGGGAATAAAAGTTCTATTGACATCTATTAGAAGGGAGCAATCTGCAACTCTGATATATCAATCAGATTAGAAATATCAGTAAATTACAGAAGCATTATTCAATTGTGGTATCCAAGATAATAAGAAGATTGAGTATATATATATTATATATATATGCATAGTCTGTCTATATTTTATAATTGAATGTATAGTCTATCGATTCTCTATGATGATAGTATTTAATCTTTGTAATCATTTATTTATTTGAATCTTGTATAAGCGATCATGAAAGGGTTAAGGAGGAACCTCAATAAGGCCAGTAGGTGCGTCTTCCCCTTCTAAGAAAACCACCTCATGTTGGGGCAACAAGAGTTCCTGCCTCTTGGGGCCAAGAGGTCGAGTATGGTTACTCCGTGCTCTTGGGCTTAGATGTGGTGAAGTTAGGGTATCTTATTGAGGAGTAATGATTAGGGATGTAGGTGCGTCTTCCCCTTCCAAGTAGACCATGTCATGCGGGATGGACAAGAGTTACTGCTCCTTGGGGCCAAGGGGCCGAGTATGGTTACTCCACGCTCTTGGGCTTAGATGTGGTGAAATTAGGGCTCCCTAACATGCTTCCTCTCCAACCCCCTCATGATGGACTATGGGAATAACACTATTGATTCTTGATTTCTTAAATGATTTATTCAAATGAATTGAAATAATTGATAATATCAATGCATTATATGTATGTACTCTAACTCTTATTGAATCATTGGTAGAATTATATGTTATCTAACATGATTGCAAGACTTATTCCAAGGTTTTAGCTAAGGACATCTTTATTGGTAAAGTTTAAAATCTAACTATATTACACCTCTAGTTTCAATTGAACTTTTCAATTGATTCTAGGGCAAGAATTAGGGAAATCCCAAAAGGAGACATTACATTTTGTAGAAACTAAGGGTTTTTGTCCTCAGATCCAAAAGGTGAACACAAGTGTTTGACTCTGCAATTTTGGGCTTGTTGAGACCATGTCCAAAAATGATGCAAACTGATGAAGTTGTTGACCTTATATAAAGGTTAAAGACCTAGTATGAACCAAATGTTTCCAATCATTTTATTACATTCAAATTTGAGCCCATCAATGGTGTTCTTGGTTGGCGATGGGTGGTGGGTGAAGTAACTTTGTTTGAACGGTTAAGCTATGTCAAAGTGCATGCTAGAAGGTGGGGTTCAAGGGAAATGCTTGCTAGAAGGATCCAATGGTTGGAAAGAGTGGGGATCAGGGGTTGGCAATAGTGAGTGCATGGGGAAATAGAAAGGGAATAGAAGGTTGAGATTGGGATTTTTGGATATTTGATACCATTGGAGAACAAAAGAAAGATATACTAGTATGCAAAAGTTTGAAACCCTACCCAAGCCCGAAGAGTGACTCAAACATCCTTATACCTAGGATAAGGGACAATACACAATTTCTAGAAGAGAAAGAGACTAGTGCTTGAGTGGGCTGAAATTCTTTTGATTTTCCATAATGCCTATCGAGATATTTGTGCCTAAGCACTTTGCACCATAATGACTTTGGGTTTGTACACATGTGCGATACTAATTTGGCACCTAGTGCCCTATTCTACACATCAATGTCTTTTATTGCTGCCCCACTAGATTGTTTTTCTTTCCTCACAATATCCTAGTTGATGAGGAGGAGTCACCTGGTCTCATTCGAGCCTTCCTACATAAATTTTTTCATTGTGCCATTTGGACTTTGGTTAGCCTTTTTTGTTAAACGCATGCATGCCATCATATACTGGTATTGCAACAAGCATGGATTTTATCATTTTTATTCTTCTTGGAAGGGTGAACCATTTCCCTTTCCAACTTTGTGTCTTATTCTGACATACTTCCATCGTGTGTTGCTAATATATCGTTTTTGTTGCACCTTTAAAAATTGGAACCTTGAGATATTTTCTCGGTACCTCACCAATGTTGAAGTTGAAATGATGAGCTATTCTTCTTTTTGTTTTCCTATTTGTGTTAAAGAAAAGGATTGTAGATTTGTCTTGATTGATCCTTTGTTTGGAAATTGTTGCATATAGATGCAATATCTTCTTGATTTCTTTTGCTTCATTTATTTTGGCTTCGCAATATAGCATTGTGTCATCTATAAATTGCTGATGTGTGAGGTTATCCAAGTTATTTGCAACTTTCACACCCCACCAAGAACCAATTTATGTTTTCCTTTTCACCATCCTACTTAATGCTTCCGCCATTATTACAAATAGAAAGGGGTAGAGGGGGTCACCTTGTCGCAATCCTCGTGCTCCATCGAGGAAACCACATGGTGTGCTATTGATCAACATCGAGTATCTTATTGTTGATAAGCATCCATAAATCCATTCTAGCCGGTCCATGTTGAAGCCAAATGATTCTAGAATTTTCATTAAAAAGCACCAGTTGACCCTGTCATAGGCCTTACTTATGTCTAATTTGAGTATCATTGATTTCTACCTTGTTGATTCAATTGAGTGGATTACTTCATTTGCTATTATTATACCTTCATTATTTCTCCGAGGGTGAAACCACTCAGCTCAGAGGATATTATGCTAGGCATAATCTACTTCAATATGTTTGCCATTGATTTTGATACTATCTTGTATATTGTGTTGCATAAGGATATCGGCCTAAAGTTTGTAAAAGAAGTGGCTTCCTCCTTCTTTGGTATTAAAGCTATTAGCGTGTTGTTCATTTTCTTCACAATTCTTTGGTTCTTCCTATAGTCCTCGACGATTTCCCATACATCATTACCTATGAAATCCCAATACTGCTGATAGAATAGAGTTGGGAAACCATCCGGTCCGGGCGATTTATCCGGATGTAGTTCCAATGTTGCCTTTCTTACCTCCTCTTTTTGAAGGGCAATATCAACACTTGATTTTCCTCTAGTGTGATTATCTTCAGAATTACCCTTAGTATTTCAGCCATGTTTATTAGAATTGCCTCATCCTCAGGTGCCAAAAGCTATTTAATGAATTGTATTCCTTCATCCTGTATGTCCTTCTCAACTTCCAATATAATATGATTGCTATTTCATATTCCTTCAATTCGGTTCCTAATTCGTTTTGCTTTGGCCGTTTTATGAAAATAACTTGCGTTCATGCCCCCCTCCAACAACCATAGATCTCTCGATTTGCTTTTCTAGAATATCTCTTCCCTGGCGAGGATTTCAGCATGCTTAACCAACAATCTTTTTTCTTTTAGATATTCCACATTCATCATTCCTTGTATGATTATGTTCTGGTTTAGGTTTTCCAACTCATTCTCTAGTCTTATTTTTTTTTCAAAGATGTTCTTGAAGACAATTCTATTTCAAAATTTTAGCTTTTCCTTGATCATGCTTAGTTTTTCCATGAATTGGTAACTTTTCGTGCCATGTCTTGGCACAACCAATCACCACCATTCTGCTATTGATGGTATTAACCCCTCATTTCGCAATATCTTTTTAAATTCAAAACAACACCGAGCATGAGGTTTGTCAATTTGGATGTCTAGCGCAATTAGATAGTGATTTGAGCTAGAGTGTGGAAGAACATACACCTCCCATAACTTAGAGGAATTTAACCAATTGGCGGATAATAAAAATCTGTCCAGGCGTTTAGAAATGTTTGCAAATCCGAAATGTCTATTAATCCAAGTGTGCTAGCCATGCTCAGTAACCACATCAATTAGATCATTGCTTGCTGCAAAATTTCTGAAATCCCTCATTGTTGTTGTTTCAATGGTCGATTGACTAGTTTTCTCCCTTGAATCTAATATGGCACTATAATCTCCCCTAGTCGTATTTTTTGGTTCATGTCTTGTTGCATGTTAGTTGCAATTGTCTCCCAGAGGATTGCTTTGTCCTTTGTTTTGGTTGGGCCATAAATATTGAATAACACAATGTAATTTCAAAGAACAGTCCCATACCTTACATGTGATCCAATTAGGCATTATAACACAATCTTTGATCACCACCTTCCTTGGATTCCATAGAATGATTAGTCCTCCCAAGCATTTGATGGCATCCGGCCACATTCCCTGCCAGTTTCTGCAATGAGATATGAAGAAATTGACATCTTTTCCATTCAATTTTGTTTCTTGCATCAAAAGAATGTCATCCTTCACAATTTCAATATGGTGCTTGAAGAAGCGCCGTCTGTTAGGGGCATTTAAACCCCTAACTTTCCAAGTGGTTATCTTCATGGCTCTCTAAGCGAGGGGGCTCCTCCCTTAGATCTTAGCAAATACTCCTTAATATTTGATAGTCCTTGTTCTTGTGCCTCTTCCTCTCTTTTTTGTTTATTTGTCTTCTTGCTAGAATTTTTTGCTTCCTCCTTGATTGAGAATCTTATGCACTGATTGGCTTATGTTCCTGAGATCCACAATGTCAAGTTCATCCTCTGTTTTTTCATCTTTCAAAGACATTCTAGTTTTCATATCCCCATTTGCCACAAGTACCATTTGGTTATGTGGTGATTCCATTTCACTCAAGATATATTCCTCACCCTTATTAGACTTACCAATCAGAGCGGTGTTGATTGGCAGAGTGTTATTTATGTTTTGATCTTTTTTCTCCTTTTTTCCTTCACTTCCTTTGTTCATTTCTTTTATATTAGTTGCTTTCGTGCACCACTCTTTATCTGGTTCCATTGATTTTTGAATTTGGTGGAATTCACTTTCCATGTGGTTTCTTCTTTTGCACTTGAGACAATATAATTTTCTTTCTTCTTTTTTCAATTGTTGATGCCATTCCCCTGCACCTACTTGTAATTTGACAATCTTTAGAATTTTGTATATTGTCATGACCTTTATTTTGGCATATATCAGCTATTCACCATTTCACATATCTACTGGTAGGGTTTTTCAATTGAATCCCTGATTGCACTCAAGCTCTCCCTAGTCTAGTATTTGAAGAGTAAGTTGTACATCCATATCCAAACAGGTCCTTTCGGGCTAGTGTTTGTGGGGTCGAAATTAGGTATCCATTTTTGCAGATATATGCTCTGTTACTTGGTTCTTCTATTTTGCCCCTGTACCCGTATGGATACGGTTTTGGCCCTGGTTCTTTGCTGGTTCTTCTTTGGGTTCTTCCAGGGTCTTTCCTAGGTACCTTGGGTTTCCTGTGGGTCCTTCATAGAACTCGGGTGCTTGGGAAGGACCCTGGGCGACCCTGGGCTGAACCTAGCCGAACCTCGGGTACCCAAGGGTTCCCCCCCCAAAAAAAGTAATTTTTGAAAACATTTTTTTATGTAAGTTAACAAGAAACAAGTAGGTAATTGTTGTAGTAACAGGAAATGCCAACTTTTTGGAGACATTGGGTATGGTTTGCTATTAAGTGTATATGCATATCTATGTATTTATGTATGTATATGTGTATGTTATGTGTATGTATATATGTTTATGTATGTATTTATGTATGTATATATGTTTTATGTGTATGTATATATACATACATGATACATAAACAGGTAGGTAATTCGTGTAGTAATAGGAAATGGCAGTTTTTTGGAGACATTGGGGATGTGTTGTGACCTTTTTCACACATCACCCCATCAAGATGGGGACCCCCTAAATTTTGCTCCATTCTGGTCTTTTGGCTTTGGTTCGCTCTCTCTCTGGTCTCTGGTCCTTTCGGGGATGTCTTGTCGTTTGACCCAGGTTAAAGTATTGGTTAAGTCTGTGTAATTGGGGTTTTCATCCTTCAGGCTTATTAAAGGTCAAACTGAGTTATAAAATTGAAATCTAAGCTTAGTGCAGCAGTCAGAGGACTTCTAGTAGAGTCCCCCTAAATTTTCACTGTATTCCGGTAACTTACTATTTTTAGTAAGTATTCAATTTGGGACTATTTTATTGAGATTTTGGAATTCTGTCAGTTCCACTGCATCCGGGTAACATCAAGCTGCCTACACGTAAATTTTGAGCCAGATCAGACGACTTGCTATTTTTGGCAGTTCAGGCTTCAAGAGCCATTCTCAGGGTTTCCACATGAACTTTTCAGATGCATGTCTGGAGAATCCTTCTGGGTTTTCCAAAACCTTCGCAGTGATGTAACATGCAAACCGAGACAACCACTTTCAGAAGTCAGCCTTCAGAGGCTATTTTTAGGGTTCGCATGCAGTGTTTTTCAACGCATGTCGGGTTTTTCTTTATGGGTTTTTCGAGAGCTTCGCAACAAGGTGACATGCAAGCGGAGAAGATCAAAGTTTAAGGACTTACTATTTTTAGCCAATGCATGCATGCAGACCAGTTTTTTGGGTTTTTTCTGGGTTTTTTGAGATCCCACGGGCAATATGACATGCGAAACCATCCGGCAGTGGATGAGTCACTTTTTCAGGCAGTTTCTATTTTTAGCAGATACACTCTGGCAGCCGCCCCCAACACTCCAGTTCAGCAAGCAGAACGACCTGCAGAAGGAATGAAGTCGAACGGAGACCGTTCGGGATACATGCAAGTCAAATTAGGGTTTCCACTTTTATAGGGGGTAAAATCCAAAAATAGCCGAAACAAAGTACCCCACCCATGTCAGCACACTTCAAGGTACCTGCTGGCAAAATTTGAGCAAAGTCGGAGAACTTACTATTTTTAGTAAGTCAGGGCACGGCTATAAATAGCAGGTCTGCACCCGAGGTTGGCATCAGAGTAACACTCAAGCTATCAAGATCAAGCGTTGCAACTTTCAGGCAAAACGGAGCTACTGAAGTCAGAAAGTCAGAACTTACTATAAATAGCAGGTGGCTATAAATAGCAGGTCAGGGCAGAGGACTGGCAAAACAAGTTCACAAGGTGAAGAATATCATATGATGAAATTTTCAGGCAAAATGGAGCCTAGAGGTTGAAAATCAAGGGATTTGCTAAAAATAGCACAACTTGCTAAAAATAGAATGCAAGAGCAGGGGCAGGCAGAGGCTTGAAAATTGTCTAAGGCAGAAATGAAAGTAGACCCATGTAAATGCGCCCACCTTGATGACTCTCTCAAAACGTCTAAGGCATGAAAACAAAAGCACACCCATGAAAATGCGCCCTCACCTTGGAGAAAATGATGCTTGGTAAAAACGCCTAAGGCATCAAAATTAAAAGCTCACCTAGTGATTTGCGCCCTCACCTCAAGGATTGAAGACTAAAAAGTTTCTAAGTCATAAAATCAAAGTAGCCCCTTCCAAATGCGCCCTTGGTGAAAATGAAAGCTCACATGTGTAAATGCGCCCACCTAGCAAAACAGAAGCATGGGGTCTCATTTGCGCCCAAGGAAGAAGAGGATAGGTGAAAAGCGGCTAAGTATGAAATTGAAAGTGCAACACCTCATTTGCGCCCACCTTGGAAGTGCCTTCAAATTGTTCTAAGGCATTGGAAATCAAAGCATGGCACTTGAAATGCGCCCATGGTGTAAAGTGAAGGCATGGCACTTGAAATGCGCCCATGGCAAAAAAAACGAAAGTAGACCCATGTAAATGCGCCCTCACCAAGGTGTAAAGTGAGCTTGATGAAATATTCTAAAGCACAAAAATGAAAGTAGAGAGGGTGAAATGCGCCCTCAAGAGAAAATGGAAGCTTGGCCTAGCATTTGCGCCCATGATGAAGAGGAGATGGCCGAAATTCTTCTAAGGCATAAAATGAAAGTAGAGAGGTCAAAATGCGCCCTCAAGAAGATACATGGCTTGAAGAAATTTCTAAGTCAAGAAAATGAAAGCTCAAGACCCCATATGCGCCCAAGGTTGCTGGAGAAAATTTCCTAAGGCAACGAAATAAAAGTGGAACCTAGCAAATGCGCCCTCACCTTGAAAGGATATTCTAAGTGTTTGAGAATTTTCTAAGTGAGAAATCAAAGCTTGCATGAGTAAAATACGCCCAGGAGGCAATAAGATGCTAAGGCACGAGGAGTAGAAGTAGACACATGAATATGCGCCCAAGTTGAAGTGGAGATTTTTTTAAAATTTTTCTAAGTGTGGAAAATGAAAGTGGCTCATGCTAAATGCGCCCTTGATTGAAAATGTTTCTAAGGCGTGGCAAGGGTAAAAGCTAGCAAAATAAAACATCACTGAGTGAAATACGCCCAAGATGTGAGATGACTGGAGAAAATTTCTAAGTCGCAAAAAAATAAATGCCAAGGGGTCAAGTGCGCCAGAGGTGTAAAGTGAGGAATTTTTTTAAATGAAATAAATATTTCATCAAAAATATACGCCTATGGTAGAGAAAATGTTAGAAATATTTTCTAAATGGAATAACATTTCACTGGGGAAAAACACGCCCTTGGCATGAAAAGATAGCTTGATGAATTTTAAAATTTTCCAGAGACATTTAAATGAAGTGGACACAGTGACGAAGTTTTATTTCCAAGGCGGAAGCAACTAAATATTTTCCATGGCTCAAGTGAAAAATCAAATGAACCCGTTCAAAAGGCACCCATGGGTTGGGAAATTTTAAAATTAATTTCCTAAGGGAAATTTTAATATTTTCAGAGGAAATTCGTTTTGCCTAGATTATTTTCCTAACGGAAGTTAAATCTCAAAGGACGAATTATTTCGAGCACGCAGATAATTTTTAATCACTCGGAGTTGAACATTTTAATGAGAGAATTTAAAATGTCTAAGGCAAATTTTATGAAATCGAGGATTTAAATGACAGACATTTTAAAAGTTGGAAATATATTTACAACTCCCACGAATTTTTTCGAGTTGAATTTATTTAAACACTGCGAGATTTTAAAATGGAATTTTAAATCAAGTCAAGTGATTGTTTTTCTCGCGAGTTGTTTAAATCGCCAAGAGTTAACTGGCAGACTAAGAGGAAAATTCGAAATTTGAAGAAGAAGGAATCATTATTAATAGCAACTGCCATAATGACCGGCTGACGACTAGCCCACTACTGCGCTTGAATTAGAAGATTCCGAACGAAGAGAGTGGAAAATTGATGAAGGTGCTAAAAATAGCCCCAGCACTACTTAGCAGGATTCTCCGAGAAAAGTTATTTAAACAATCTCTTCTCTCATTTCTCCTCACATTGTTTCGAAGTTGAAGTTGCTGAAGAAGTTCTTGAGAGATTGAAATATTTTCCAAGTGGTTGAGGAGAGAAATTCTGTGAGAGTTTATTTTATTTCGGAGTGTTGAGTTGCTGAAAGTACGAAGTGCTGGAGAAATTTTCATTTGCCGAGACTCTTTCTTTCGAAAAGCTGAAAGTGTGTTGCTGCAACTTCGAAGTTGAAGGTTGAAGTTATTTTCCGGAGTTGCTGGAGAATTTAATTCTCAAAGAGCTGAAAGTGGAGTTGCTGCGAAGTTCGAAGTTGTATACTGGAGAGCTAAGATTTTATTTCCAGATTGTTGAAGTCGCTGCAGATTTGCAAAGTTGTAGAAGATTTCTTTTCTCTGGAGATCTTTATTTTCAAGCTACTGAAAGTCGAAGTGTTGAAGAAGTTTAAACGTTGAGAAGTTGAGGAAGTTGAAATTTCATATTGCTGGCAACTCTTTATTCCTCTAACTGCTGAAGTTGACAAAGTGAAGTCAAGGTTCGAACTATTTGTGCTGGAGAAATTAGCTACATTGCTGAAAGTTATTAGCTTGCTGCGTTTTTTCTTCACCAGTCAGAAGTGCAGTTGCTGAGAGTTGTCTCCAAACTCGGAGATTTTTATATAGTTTGAGGTTTGGAGTTAGAAATTTATGCTGAGGAATTTTATTTTCAAAGCTAACTCCGTATTCGCAGCCATCTCGGGAATTGTTTTATTTTATTAATCTGCAGCCTAGCTTATTCTTCTATTTTATTTTTACAGATGGCTGGCGCAAAGGATGTTGCAGGAACAAGCAGAGCCGCAGGCAGAGCTGCAAACACTGAAGCAGGCAAGGCTGGCTCATCCCGGCAGGCAATGATTAAAAGGCTCGCTAAGCCATTTCTCCCAAAGTCAGCAATAGTTTCAAAGTTGGCAGGATTAAATGACACCAACCTTGGTTCATTTAATCTAAATGCACTCAAATCGAGGATGTTCGGGCTAGGGGGCCATCAACCATCAGTCACGGCACATAATATAATGAAGAGTGGAATCTACGCAGCTGCTAGTTTTCCGCCAGCAATTCAGTGTCCGGAGCTAATTATGGAGTGCGCCAATCACTACAAGCCAGAACGTAGGACGATTGTCTCTCCGGATGGTAAACTGCTCGCCAACTTCACACCGGATGCCATCGGAGAGGCATTTGGGATTCCAACTGCTGAGGAGATGTTATACAGAACAAACAAAAGGGCAGACAAGATGTACTCTTCCTCTTTCGAAAGAGTCACTGCAGTCATCAACAGAGTTTGGATGCAGAAGCCGAGGCCACCCCGCACTAAGCTCCCAAAGCAGATAATTGCCGAGGACGTGAAACAAGAATACTGTGATTTGATAATGATGCTGAGCCGGGTGAATGGGAGTGCACAGGCTTACATTTTCGAGCCTTGGATGTTCTACTTCATCGAGATCATCTTGGAAGGAAAAGAGTGTGTCGATTGGGCTAGGATGATTAGCAACCACATCGATGAGCAATTCAGGAGCTTGAAGGTGACGAAGACTTTCTACATGAGCTCATATGTAATTTACATGTTGGCCAGAATGACTAAGTACAGAGGGATTTCGTACAAGGAGCCAATCGGCTGTGCCCCTGGTCAATTCAAAATCCATGAAGCCTGCACACAGCTACATTTAGCTAACATTGCCAACTATAAACGGGCAAATGATGCATTCACAATGCACATTGCGAGGACACTTCAGCAGAGGACGCAGCAGAGAATATCTAAAGAAGCACAGACATTGATTGAGGAATATGGGTATTGGCTCATCCAATTCCCGAAATTCACATAT
Organism: Sequoiadendron giganteum; assembly: GCA_007115665.2. Classification (NCBI taxonomy): domain Eukaryota; kingdom Viridiplantae; phylum Streptophyta; class Pinopsida; order Cupressales; family Cupressaceae; genus Sequoiadendron; species Sequoiadendron giganteum. The sequence continues at coordinate 201,653,837 of CM021108.1, forward strand.
ATTAGGCTGCAAGGGTTCACTTCGTATCCGTATCGGTTACCACGATACCCCACTGATCACATAGTAATGCTTGAGATATCTAGGCAATTGATTGCCTACGATAAGATTCAGAAAAGGAAAAAGAAGGGTGGGCTTGATTTCCCTATCACCATGGGAAATTCCATTGAGGTGTGTCCCTCTTTGCAGGCAGCCCGAGAGGCAGAGGACGAGCTGCAATCTTATCATTTGTCATATCACACAGGCAGGCAGGATTTCGATCCTTACGGGAACATCCGGATGGTACAGAACGTTGAATACCGGCACAGAGCTCATCTGGAGGACTTCTGGGCAAATGCAGTGGATGAGGCTGAGATAAGAAGAAGGATGTTTTCCAGACTTCCTCTCAAGTTGATTAGAGAATGTGAGATTATTCCAGTTCCCGACCAGGTGGAGGAGGATGTCAACGTCATGCAACCCGACTATGGGTCAGTTAGGGATACTCCTGTCCCACCACCTGATTGGTCCGAGCCAGAGATCATGGACTTGGACACTCTTTCTATCCCGGTGATGACTTTTACCAGGACTTGGGTCGACAGACATGTATGCAGACTCAAGAGCAAGTCGATCGCCCTTACTTATAGCTTGATGGGTGACCCAAGGCCGTTATCGGTAAAAAGAGGGAAACAAATTGCTCAGACATCGAGGGCACAAGTGGAAGTGCCAACCCAACCGATACCGTTGAGGATAGAACAAGCATCACCCGTGCACTCACAAACTCAATCTTCGAGTTTAAGAGTGGTTTCATTATTTGCCGATCAGAGGGCAGGATTAGAGGAAGAGCGGGGACTTGAGGAGGTAGATCAGCCCAACGCCCGGGAATCAGCTAGTGTCAGTCTATCCAGGGGCGGCCAACAGGAGGAGGAAGAGGAAACAATGGCCGACACCCATTTTCAGCAGATGTTGGACACGGCTTTGGAAGAAGAAGAAAACACAGAACAGGGGACCCAAGGGTCGGGAGATACCCAGCTTATAGAGGAGGATGAGCCTGAGCAAACCAGTGCAAGAAGAGAGGAAGTGCACGAGATGGAGGCAACAGAAGAGCAGCCCCTTGTCATTTGTAATCCACAGCAGACAGTGCCTGATTGGCTTTCCGACAGAATGAGGAGAGAACCCGAGGATGATACGGATCCGGCCATTGAGATGGAAGAGTTCCTTAGGAGGATCAGTGCGCCACCAGAGAAGAAAAGGGCCCGAAAGTTTTCAAAGATCTCGACCGACGAGTCAGGCTCTCGCACGCTTCAGGTGGCTATTCCGAGGGAAGATTGTGATCGAACCGAGGAGAGGCCTGAAAATTATGTGATCACCACAGTAGAGTTGGGTCGTCCTACGGGAGCCCAAGTTATCGAGGAGTTCGATAACTCCTATCAGGCATTGAAGGATCAGTTGCTCCGCACGGAGGGGAAGTATAAGAAATTGAAGAAGGAGCACAAAACCTTGATAGGATATATGCAAAATCTAGCACGTCCAGGTGAACCAGCAGACCCAGCAGTGGAACGTCCATCAGAGCTTCCGAAGGAGTCAGTTGTTGCCTTAGAGGATTTGAAGAAAATGGAAACGGAGGCAGACAAGTGGGTTAGCCGTGTTCATACTGAGACAGGGAAATTCATGGAGGACCTCGCCGATGCTTATCGACAGGCCTCAAATATTTTGGCACGGATGGATATAGTAGATCAGGCCTGGGGTGATACTCGCATCTATCAAACGAAGACTGTACTTCGTTTGGGGGCTTTGATGCATATACCTCTAGAAACCTTGGTGGATGGAGGTGTAATTCAGAGAGGTGATAGGTATGATTTCACCAGTTGGTACTCCTCGGTGGTCACAGGCCGTGGATTTCACGACGCAGCAAGGGCAGATTCAGCTAAAGTGAGGAAAGCAATGGGCAACATCTTGGGGGGAGTCCTCAATACATTAGAAGCCATATTTGCTAGAAAGTTGGTCCCAGAGGAGATAACTGCTGATGGCTTGAAAAGTAGACTGCCTCCATTCTTCTCAGCTGCGAGGTCACTTGTCCTGGATGACTTTGAGAATGTCTCCACGTTCTCTAGTATAATTCAGCATACCCAGGACGCCTTGGTGACATGGAGAAAATCTTACATCAGATACGGACAGACGGTAGCAGTCTTGGAGTTCCAGCTCAACCATATTCCACCGATCTCTACACAGGAGGTTGAAGCAGTATTGGCCCGGTTGATCGAGTTTGCTATCCGGGAGAAGGCCAGTGGGAACGCGCTGCTTGATGAGGATCTTCTTGATGATGGTAGTGGGCATTAATTGCTCATTATGATTCCTGCAGGGGAGTGGAGAATATTCTGTGCATTCATTGCCCACTCCTCTCTGTGGCGGTTTTTAGGGCAGAAACCCTAATCAGGGCATAGGTGGCTCGATCTGAGCCCTTCATTGTAATTTGATCTGAACCGTCCACTGAATTGGACTTATTATAAAAGGGGCATCCCCCCTCATTTGTAATCTATTAGAATTAGAGATAGAGATTAGAATTGGAGTTGAATCAGAGCTAGAGAGTAGAAGTCATATAGCTTTTAGCTTAGAAGTTAGCTTTAGATTGAGGAGGGAAGAAAACTTTCCTTTGAAAGTTTTGTAAAAGGTTGTTGTGAACACTTTTCATAATACAAAGAGTTTCATTGCTTGGTGATTTCTTCTTTGTTATGAGTAGCTAGCAAGGCCATTTCGTCTTTCCAATTCAAGGTAGATAGAGTAAAATAGATTTTACTTCATGCAAGTAGTTGTTAATTGTGGAGTGTGGCGTTGTGATTTAAGCATATCTTCTTCATCCATACCACTAGCGGGCTTACTGATGGTAAGTTCGCCTTGCGTGGTCAACTGGAGTATCAGCACTTAACTTCGATTATGGTTCATATGTTTGTATGCGTCGTGTTGACGGTATGAACGTGTTGCGTCATAGTTTGAACATTTTCTCATCCTTTGAAGATTGCACCAACTTTGTCGGAGTTGTTCGAAAGAAGACAAAGCAAAGTTTGGTTTGAAGATTGTTTAAGTCGATCTCGTCCTCCACCCTTTAGAAGTAGATTTGTAGAATCCCTATCCCTATCCCCTTTAAATTCTGCATTTTCCGAGTCAGTCTAGATACCAGAACAATATTGCCAAATCATTCATGTCCTAATTGCTTCACAGAGTCGAACAACTACGTAAGTCCCCTTGAAATAACCAGCAAAACACATCAACCAACTGAGTCTATTCGCGATAAAAGGAACCTTGGAGTCGAACACATGAACTTTCAAGCAATCTTAGCATGTGGGACACTTTGATCAAGAGAGAATAGAGTGACCGTTGGGCAACTTTATTCTGTGCTGGCGCTGTCATAAAAAGCACGTCAACAGGATGGTTTGTTATTAAATGTATAAGCATATGTATGTATTTATGTATGTATATGTGTATGTATAAATGTATATGTATGCATTTATGTATGTATATATGTTATATGTGTATGTATATATACATACATGATATATATATATATATATATATATTCCCATACCCGTACCTAATGAAAAAAACTTGTCGTATCACCGTACCCATACTCGAACCGGTAACTTAGGATATATGTGATGTTCCTCAAATTTCCGATCTGTACCAATTATCTTCCCTCTGTCATCTTCATTGGACAAAACCTTGATGAAGAAGCCTTTAGGTAGAATGTTTATTATAGGTTCTCCACTCCATTTCGCTACAACCCACTATAGAAACTCCACCCTTGGTACTCTTTTGCCCATAATTCGCCCAATTAATGCAGTCTTTTTGAATTCCATAATGTCTTTGCAGACAATTGTGGTTAAATCAATAACACTTTCCTTTGCTTTTTCCTTTATATCCCTCTGTGGTTTTGTTTTCTGCTTTGCTCATTCTTGCAACCTCTTATTATTAGTTAAAACATGTGTTTATCTAGGAGATTTTGAAAATTGAGGGTAAGCAATCTCAATTGTTGACATGGTAGAGTGTGATTGTGTGAGGTTTGAACCTTGGTTGTTGGCACTATAGGCAAGAAGCCCCACCATTTCACTATAGGGTCTCCCCTAAAATTGAGGGTAAGCAATCTCAATTGTTGACAAAGTAGAGAGTGATCCCGTGAGGTTTGAACCTTGGTTGTTGGCACTACAAGAAAGAAGCTCCACCATTTCATCACAGGGTCTTCTTTTATTTTTCTTTTTATTAGATTAACTTTCATTAATTAATAATAGGCTTTTGTGAGGAAGGCCAATTATTTATTTATTCATTAATTTAGGAAAGGCTTTTTAAATTTAAAAGATATAATAGGAATTTAGATTGAATAAAGGCCATTTAGTATGGATGAATAGAGTCCTCAATTTCTTTTCTCTTTTTCTTCCCAAGTTCATATATTGAACCCACAAGCCGAAACCTGCTTAGCCACACATCTGTTCCATTTTTTCTTGCATTGAAAGGTGTGAATTAAAATGTTGGCATGCATGAATCATATTTTAACCACCGTAAAATCATGTATGGGCCATATTTGGTGTCACAAACCCATTTTTGAATGTCACTGAGCTTTTGGTTTTCAAAAAAGTAGACCCCATGTTTAAAATTATATGTGATTGTCCTCATTGAAAAGGTCATTGATAGATGGGGACACCAATTTGTCACAAATTTTGGGATTCCTTGGGCACACATCTGGGAGTATTCTCCTTAATTGGCAGCACATCCATCACTGTTCATGTATAAATTGAACCTTGAAGAACCGTGAACCTTGGGAGTGCTCTTTCTTTTGGATTGAAGGGTGTACACAAAGGTATTAAACTTTGTTTCCTTCAATGGCCCTTTAGACTCTTATTAGGGTCCTTAAAGATGTTTTTACTAGACTAAGTTGGGAAGTCTTTTGTTATTGTTATTTGTTTTTCTGAAATGAATGCGTTATGTAATACAATCAAACAAGTGAGTTACAATTTACTACAATTAGGCCACTCGCAACATCTTGACCTATGACTTTCATTTATTGTGATTTGACCCCATCTTTCCTTGATTAGACTTCAAGTTATCGAGTTTAAATAAAGACATATTAAATAAGGGTTTATGGGATTGATATTACACTTAGGCTGAAAACTAGGGCTGTTAAAGATATTCTAGTGTTCATTTTTTCCAAACTATATCATTGCAACCATCTAAAGAGGAGATTATCATATTATTTTTCTGAAAATTGAAGGACATATGCATAACTGATCCATAAAAGAATAGTTCTTCATTTGATATTTTTGTTTCAAACTTTAATAGTTTTGTAAGTAAAATGGAAATAACTGTGCATATAGTTTCTGCTATTGTCTACCTCTCAGTGGAGCTAAATTTCTTGTTGTACTAAAATGTAGTTCCCTGTTTTTTTGTGTAGATCAGATTGGTCATTGATCAATAATTTTATCTAAAGAGAAATTCTTGGCTAAGGTTAGCATAATAGGGAGACTGTGTGCGCTTGTGCCCTCTTTGTCATTGAATGTTTGCTTGCAAGACAGAAGAAATTCACAGAAACTATGTCACTATTATTTGGAACAGGTTATTCCAGCTTTGGATCCACATACACCGATTTTCTCATCATCATTCACAATGGAGGTATGCATTTAGATGTAAATAAATGGGCCTGTCAATAGATATTATTTGAATTCTGTTCTACTAGTATTTGAAGAATGGAATTCATTAATAGAATGTCAAAGCTGCTCTTTTGTTTGGGTGTGGCGAGGATGAGGGTACAGCTTTAAGTGTTTTTAACATTGAAATGTATGGACAATTTGTTTCCATTGATGGCTACCAAATTTCTCAAGGCTTCAGATTAACCGTTTCAGGATAATGCAGCCATGGAATGATAATTTTGGGATTGAGATATGAGAAAAATGTCATTGCTTTTATGATACAATTTTTCATCTTATCGTTCAATATGACAAATAGTGAACAGTTATAGAGATTAATAAAATAGATGTGTGGGATGTCACTTATGGGCAGCTTATAAAGAGACGATTAAAAGAGTTCAATATTCCAATTAGTGGAAGATTTAAACTCTTTAAAATGAGAGAGAGGTTCCATGCTGGGCCATTTCAAATTGAACCTATACGGGTTACACATTCCATTCCAGATTGTTGTGGATTGGTGCTTCGATGCAAAGATGGGACAATTTTCCATACTGGAGACTGGAAGGTACTTAAACCCTTTTATTAGCAAATTATGCAAGACAGAAATATCCAAACTTAATATGCTTCTGATATAAATACATTAATTTCTTCATTTGTTAAAGATTGATGAGTCACCGGTGGATGGAAATACTTTTGATCGGATGGCTCTAGAAGAACTGGCAAAGGAAGGTGTTACTTTGGTAAGTCAACGTTAATCTGTTAGCAGTGGAATTCTATCTAGTTTATATTTTTATATTTTTTCAGTTTGAAGTTCTAATTTTTACATACATTATTTTTGAGAAGATATGCGAGTCTTGGAAGCAATATTTTGTTTGTCATATTTGAATCAATTTTATCCTTGTCGTACACTAAAAGCTCAAAAAGAAAATAAAAGGGTTTGCATTGGAAGTTTATAAATATGTCAAATGTTAAATTTTATATTTATATGAAAATTAAAATGTACAAAATGCAAAATATCTGTGAATTCTTCTGTGAATCAGAATAATTGTGATTCATTGTTTTGAAAACTCTCAGACCTTAAGATCATCTGATTACAGTCAGTTCTGCACAGCTCTTTTTGGTGTTCATCCATTTGTTATATTGATCATGTAGAAAAGCATACTGTATTTCAAGGTATGTGATCATGGTAATTAATTTGAAGTAGATAGTATTTGATCTTCTATATGCGCAAGAATTTTACTATACTAGCATAAAATTTAGGTACATAGGATCTTTCCATTATTGATTTTTCTGGACCAGCCAAGAGACAGCTTCTGGATTCTGTTACCAGCCTTGCAGTGGATGCTTTGCCTAGCTTTTGTCATGCAAAGCTTCTCATCTTGCAGGGAAAGAATGAATCTTAGAGAGTTCCATGCAGGGGACTACAGCTGGTATCAAATTGGATATAAAGAGTTTGGCAGCGAGAATATTAGTGGACCTCCTAAATCACTTCACTGCAGATGGCTCCAGCATCACTTTCTTCAGTGTTTTCTGTGAAGGATAGAAATTGCTGGAGCGAGACGTTCTTGAAGCTTGGAGAAGCAGGATTTCATGAGACTTGTTGGGCTAAGAGAGGGGTCGAGCTCATGGACCTCCTCCATCTTGATGCTCTTTGTTTGATTTTCCTTTTTTTTTTTTTTCTGATTGATCACTATCCCCTTGTGGACTGTCCTTAGGTTTAGATGCCATGATCAAGGGGTGTTTCTTCCATCAAATTCACCCAAGACTTTCACCTGGCTTAATCCATTAGAATTAGATTTGGTAGTTTACCCAATTCAACTTTCAATATTTTTATATTTTAAGCATGTAACATGTCTCTCGGGGGTTTGAACCTAGTTCTTCATTATGAAAGCCCCACTGATTTACCTCTTGAGGTCATCCCATTGAGCCTTTTTGTTTTGACTTGATGAAGACACACTAATTTCTAGCTTCATACAAAATGTCCATACACTTTGTACAAACTCATCCAATCGGATGAGAATCTACATATTGAGTGTCTATTTAGCCAAGCTATGCCAAGTAAGGCATCTTTAGGCCTTGGCAGGGATTTCTTGTGCTTCCATCAATTATAATCTCATCCTTATTATTTTAATGAATTTCTAGAAGTTTTGAATTGCTTGCACCACAAATTCAGCCAATAGAACTTCCTCTAAAAAACACCTTGAATATTAGCACTCAATTGCAGGATATACAAAAGCAACAACTTATTGCCATGTTACAATGACATAATGACATAAGGATGCTTTTGCCTGGGATTACCAAGTTATAAGAGGAATCCCTTTGAAAATGTGCACCCATCACATCTATATTAAAGATCATTGCTGACCTATTAGACAACCATAGAGAAGGATAAACCCAGGCTTGCACAAAATTGTGAAAGAAGAGCTGTAGAAGCTCATCAATGTTGGTTTTAGTTATCCTATTTCTAATAGTCAGTGGGTTTCTCTATTGGTGATTGTACCGAAGGTGGAGGGAAATGTTGCATAATTGTTGACTACAAAGAACTTAATTCAACTACTAGGAATAATCATTTCCCTTTTGTCATTTATCAATCGCGTATCAGATACCTTGGTAGGGAAGACATATTTCTCTTTTCTTGATGGGTTTAGAAATATGATCAGATCCTCATAGCTCTAGAGGACTAGGATAAAACCATCTTCACTTGTCCATGGGGGACATACACTCATTTAATGTTACAAGAATCACTGGTTAGTCAACAGTTGCTGAGTCCTGAGGTGTGCTTGGTCTCTTGAGGCTAGGAGACCTAGGGGTGAGTCTGAGGCTGGACTTGCTAGATTCATCAAGTCTCAAGCTGCAGGCTTGGCCAGTAAGGATCACTTGAAAAACAAAAATACAAGGGGATCACTTGAAAAAAAAACTACTGGTTTCCATTAATCTATACTGCAAATGAATTTCTTGGGGACAAGTTGGAATTTGACAATTCAATGTATTTTTCTGCAAGGTTTGGATTATCTCATATGTATTATTTGATAGGGAACATTTCTAAACAGAAAATAAATATCATGTCACCTGTGGGGCCAGATAAGTCTCTTTGCAGTAAATGCATATTAATTGCTCATTTTTGTAAATGATTTCAACTGCCATATATGTTTTTCATTAATGATTTCTTCCACACCTATTTCTCTATCATATTATTTAACAATTATTGAAAAACAAATTGATGTTTTTGCATTTAACTTTTAAGAGAGTTTACCTCATATAGCTGACTAATCAATAAATTGTGAAGGCACTAAAAAATATATTCAGGCAATGCTATCATCTGTAATGTCCCCTCTCTAGTCAATGGATTGGGAGTTAAGGTTAGCCTATGATGTTGGTCCCCGTAGGCTAATGAGATGTTTAGGGGACCCTTTGGAGGGTATTCAGGTTTGTCAGCAGGCTTGGGGTATCCAATCTAGCATATACAACTCAGTGATCCAGTATATTGGTTTGTAGGCCTTACAAAGGCATTTCAGGAGCATATCATTCATACTTACTATTTATAGTAAGTTATACCAACTTTAGTGGTCATCACGCTTGCAGTTGGAAATTGTGTTGGGAACACTCTCAGGGGTTATTGCTAGATTATTATTGAGAGTTTGTGGTTTAATTAAATTATTAAAGTCAAATTACTTTAATAATAATAATTATTAAAGTGACTTATAATAAAGTACTTTATAATTTGGCTTTATAAGGGGGATAAAGTAACTTGTTATTAAAGTAATATATTCAAAGTTACTTTATGAATATTTTATTCAAAAGGGCTCATGTTTCAAAAAGTAAATATTATTGTAAATGGCCAATTGCAAAAGTGGTGTTGGATTTTGCGAAGAGAAATATTATATTAGTTTAAAAGTGAATTGCCAAAAGATGGGTGGTAGGGATTGAGGAGGTTAAAAGGCAAAAATAAATGTTTATTGATTGATTCATTAATATTTTATATTTGCAAAATGGAGAGAGCTGAGCAACAGGGATTGCTGGTTTGGAGTTTCAAGCTCTTCTGAGGATGAAAATCCTCGAGTAGGACATAGTTTACAAGTGTGAGAGATCACCCAAGGACTCTTGTTTGGATGGTTTCACACAAAGATCATCATCTGAGCTTCCATAGGATTTAGGAGAAGAATAAATCAGATATTTCCAGTATTCGTTAGCAGATCAGAATAAGGTTTTCTTTTCAGTTAATAATTGTAGATTGCATCTTCTCAAAATGGCATGTGGGAATATGTAGTTCATCGTTCACCTTGCCAGGCACGTGTGAAAGGTTTTATGCTTGGTATCTTGAGAAGATTGATCAGAAATTGTAGGCCGTACAGCTTGTACCTAGTGCAGGGGTCACAATCAGCAATGACAGTCATTTTGAGTGGCAGGTGTGAGGCTATAGTGAGCAGGCTGTACCAACATAGGGAGGCATGAGGGTTTATAATACAGATCGAACCAATTTGGGAGTTTTTATCAACTCAATTGACTTGTCCAGGTTACACAATCAGATCTGCAATAGTTTCATGGTGCAATCAACTAACTTGGAGGGTGGTGCCTAGGATTTGTGCAAATCAGGTTGTTGGTTCAAAAATCAGACCTGTGACTTTTATTTCCAACAAATGGTTATGTTTGAAAAATGTTTTTGAAGCAAGAAAATCAACTGGGTTCTCTTTGGTTTATGGATTTCCTTATTACTTTTGCTTTTTTCGTATTTATTTTAGTTTCCCTCCGGCATCATAAATGGCAAAAGGCACAAAAAAATCAGAATACAATCAAAACACAAAAAATTCAAACTCAAACCCCAGGGGGACATCATAGTGGTATCAGAGCACAAAATCTCCTACCAGCCTGTGCATTTAATTCATGAGTGAACAAGAATAGGTGTATAATAGGGGTCAGTGGAAACCTTCGCAGCTGTCGGAGGGACAAACTATTACAGGTGCATTGGGTATTGACCGTTCTCAAGAGTTACCTAGGCATTTATCTAGTGTCAGTGAGAGCATTGTAGGTGCAATGGCAGATAGAGAAAAGAGACATGCCGGATCCCTTAGCCCCAATTCTAGAACATAGCGGAAGTTCGACACTATGTTGGACATGATGGCAAACCTCTTGCATTAAATGAATCAGAACACTACCCTTGGCCATATAGTGCGTCCTAAGGAGATTGGTTGCTCCCATGCACAACCTGAGGATAGGCAGAGGACTCCACTCTTCCCCACATCTAGGCCCCTACAACCTACTTTCACACGTAGGACTGAGGCACATGTCTGCCTAGAGTAGCCTCTGAAACAGTCGATGTCCATGGTTGATGAGGTTAGAGCTAGCCATGCGGAGTACATTTCACTTCCTCCTAATATCAGGTTTTTATTGACTTTGGATCAATTCCTCAACCAAAAGAGACAAAGAGCAATAGAAGTTGGTAGGTTGGAGACTAGACCACCACAGTGTACCAGAGATTTTTAGTAGGCAGCGGGCAAGATTTCTTTGGAGCATTTCGATGGTGGAAATAAATGCACAACACGTGCCTGGGTTTAAAAGTTAGGCAATTACCTCTCCTTGAGGCCCATCCCTGAGGAGGAGGCAATTAGGTTTTCCACATTGCATTTAGATGGACTAGCTCACGAGTGGTGGTACCATGGGTTGGTAACATTGGAACACAGGTCAATCACCACTTACGATGAATTCACTAATAAATTCATCAAACAATTTGATTGGAGAGACCCAAAGGTTTTCTTTCGTGAGCTTTCTCAGCTCAAACAAGTTGGGTCATTGGAATCTTACATCTTAGAGTTTCAGCGGTTATCAATGATGGTTATAGGCATCTCTGAGAGGAGATTAGTGGTACTATGTAGTGAAGGTCTTTTGGAACCTTTACGTGGATGGATCAAAGCTTTTAATCCACCCTCACTACAGGATGCTATGAAGAGGCACAGGATATGGAGCTTGCTGCCCCCAAAAGCAAGTTTCCATCAAAACCTTTCCCTTTCTCAAAAGATAAACCACAGAATGAATTTTCAGACCAGCAAAGAAAACCGTTTCCAAAACTCAATGATGACACCATTAGGGACTTGAGAAGACAAAAATTATGCGTCAAATGCAGAGGACCTTGGGAACAGGGTCATGTGTGTCCTTCCAAGGGTAAAGTAAATCAAATGGAATACTTTTATGTTGATAAATCAGATTATGAAAATTTAGAACAGCAAACTGATTGGGAAGAAAATGAAGATAGTGCATCTGAAGAGTCTGAAAAAGAAAGGGAAGAAGCACCATCTACAACACAACTCTTGAGCATTTAGAAAGAGGGATCATTTAGGATTAGAGGAGTCTTGAGTGGGCAACGGGTGATTAGCTTGCTTGATACAAGAGCCACTCATAACTTCATAGATGAGGGGCTGGTTGCTAGACATGGCCTCAAGATTGAGGAGTTCGAGGGATTCAAGGTGAGAGTAGCTGATGGGTTCACACTCAAATGTAATTGGAGGATTCCAAATCTCACATTGCAGTTGAATGTCTATGAGGTCCAGGCAGATTTCTATGTCGTTGTCATGGGAGAGATGGATGTTGTACTTGGCATGAAATGGCTTCATGCTATTGTTGAGTTTACCCTCAACTTGCGAGCTATGAAAATGAAATTTGAGGTTAATGGCAAAAAACATGTGTTGAGGGGTATGTCAGATGGGATTCTTTGGGTTATTTCACTCAGGAGAATGGAGAGATTGATCAGGCATGATCAAGTTGAGTGGGCTGCAGAGTGTTACACTTTGCCATCATATGGAGAGCAGCAGAAAAATGAGTATCCACTAGACATACAGGCATTGAGAGACAAACACAGTAAGGTGTTTGAGAAATTACCACATGGGAGACCTCCCAACAGGGGAATTGAGCACATTATAGAGCTTGAGGACAGTGCTAAGTCGGTCTATCATTCCCTATAGGCATCCCAAGTGGATGAAGGATGAGATCGAGAAGATGATTAAGGAACTTCTGGAGATGGATCACATCAACCCAAGTAAAAGTCCCTTTGTGTCTTCCGTTGTTCTGGTGAAGAAAAAAGATGGCACTTTTTCGGATGTGTATCGATTACAGAGCATTGAATAAGAGAACTATAAAAAATAGGTACCCAATTATGCGGATCGATGAGTTGCACAGAGCATGCTTTTTTCCAAGATTGATCTTCGATCTGGATATCACCAGATTCAGGTTAGAGAGTAGGACGTGGAGAAAATAGCGTTTCATTGCCATTATGCACACTTCGAGTTCCTAGTCATGCCCTTCGGCTTGACCAATGCTCCTGCCACTTTTCAGTCCTGTATGAACAAGGTCTTCAGGGATCAGTTGAGGAAGTCAGTCCTCATCTTCTTTGATGATATATTAGGTTTTAGCAGGACTTGGGATGATCATTTAGTACATTTGGATTCAATGTTAGGCACTTTGGAGAGAGAGTCTCTATACGCCAAGGAATCAAAATGTGACTTTGGCATGAGAGAGTTGTTGTATTTGGGGCATATCATCAGTGATGAGGGAGTCAAGATGGATCCAAAGAAGGCGAAGGCCATAGTTGATTGCTCTCCTCCCACAAATCTCACACAACTTAAGGGATTCTTTGGGCTATGTGGTTTCTACCATCATTTCGTCAAGGGCTTTTCACAGTTGGTAGCACCACTTACGAACTTGACGAAGAAGGGGGCATTTGTTTGGACTCCAGGGGTACATCAGTGCTTTGATAAGTTCAAACAGTTGATGAGCTCATGTCCGATACTTGGTATTCCGGATTTCACACATCCTTTTGAGCTACAGTGTGATGCCTCAGGAGAAGGCATTGGTGTAGTCTTGATGCAGGATAATCATCCTATTGCATTTGAGAGCATGAAACTTTAGGGTCCTAAGAGGAGTTACATTATTTATGATAAGGAAATGTTAGCCATAATGCATGCCTTGGCTAAATTCAGACAGTATCTGGTGGGCAACAAGTTTTTGGTGAAGACAAATCATAACAGTTTGAAGCATTTCCTAAGTCAGCGTGACCTTAATGACTGACAACAAAAATGGCTTAGCAAGTTGCAAGCATATGATTTTGACATAGCTTATGTCAAGGGCAAGAAAAATGTAGTTGCTAATGCTCTTTTGAGGAGACCTTACTTGTGCTCTCTAGGTGAGGTTGCAAATGATGAGAGAGATTCAATTGCAACTGAGTATGCTAAGGATAAATGGGCTTTTGATCTCATTGTTGGTACAATTGCAAATGACAAGTACACCCTTGTAAATGGCCTCATCATTTACAAAGGGAGGATTTTTCTTGTGCTCGGATCCTCTATGAAGAAGAGGATAATGAGAGCCTTTCATGACGTGCCTATGGTGGGTCACCCAAGTTATTTTAAAACCTACAGGTAGATTAGGGAACGGTTCACTTGGAAAGGGCTCAAATGAGAGGTACTCAAGTATGTGAGGGAGTGTCCTACTTGCCAGCAGAACAAATAGGAGCACTCTTTCCCTGTAGGTTTATGACAGCCCCTACCCATTCCTAATCGGAAGTGGGAATGCATATCCATGGATTTCATCACGGGTTTGTCCAAAGCCCAGAGTAGGGACAATATATATGTTGTGGTTGACAGACTCACGGAGTTTGCACACTTCTTTCCAGTCTCAGCTACTTACAAGTAGCGCAAGTTGCTGATTTGTTTTTTAGAGAGGTATTTAGATTACATGGGCTGCCTCAAAGTATAGTGAGTGATCAGGACAACAAATTCATGAGTCATTTCTGGTAGGAGCTATTCAGACTCAATGGCATATAACTCACCCCGAGCACGAGCTACCATCTGTAGACGGATGGACAAACATAAATAGTTAATAAGTGGATGGAGGGATACCTTAGGAACTACATTGTGGGGCAGCAAAAGGCATGGGTCAAGTGGTTGCATTTATGTGAGTATTGTTACAATACAACATACCACATGTCTATACAGATGTCACCATTCAAGGCACTCTATGGCTATGACGCTCCTAACTTCTTGGACCTGTTATTTGGAGATAGTAGGGTGCCTAGCGCTAAGGATTTATTATAGGACAGCTAGGACATCATGAGATTCTTGAAGGAAAATATACAAAAGGCACAAAATCAACAAGAATAGTATGCAAATCAACGCAGAGTTGAGCGTTCCTTCGAGGTGGATGACATGGCATATCTTATGTTGCAGCCTTACAAGCAATCCACTCTTAGGAAGAGTGGCGTTGAGAAGCTCAAGCCATGTTACTATGGTCCATTTTGAGTATCTAAGCGGATTGGAGAGGTGGCTTATGAGCTGGAGTTGTCGGCAGAAAGCAGGGTATACAATGTGTTTCATGTGTCTCGCCTCAAGAAGGCATTGGGGCACATCGTAACACCTTCTACAACATTACCACCCCTAGATGAGGAGGGGAAATTGACTCTTATTCCCGAGGCTATCATTGACACTAGAGAGTGTAGTTTAAGGAGAGTTATCAGGGAATACTTGGTAAAGTGGAAGGACCTGTCAGTAAAGGATGCAACGTGGGAGAATGAGGAGACATTGCAGCATCCTGAGTTGAGATTGCTTGAGGACAAGCAATTTCAGGGAGGGCGGATTGTAATGTCCCCTATCTAGTCAGTGGATTGGGAGTTAGGGTTAGCCTATGACGTTAGTCCCTGTAGGCTAATGAGATGTTTAGGGGACCCTTTGGAGGGTATTCAGGTTTGTTAGCAGGCTTGGGATATCCAATCGAGCATATACAACTCATTGATCTAGTATATTGGCTGGTAGGCCTTACGAAGGCAGTTCAAGAGCATATCATTCATACTTACTATTTATAGTAAGTTATACCAAGTTCGGTGGTCATCACGCCTTCAGTTGGAAATTGTTTTGGGAACACTCTCAGGGGTTATTGCTAGATTATTATTGAGAGTTGGCGGTTTATTAAATGATTAAAATCAAATACTCTAACAATATTAATTATTAAAGTGACTTTATAATTTCATGTTATAAAGTGACTTTTAATAAAGTACTTTATAATTTGGTGTTATAAGGGGGATGAAGTAGCTTGTTATTAAAGTAATATATTTTAAAGTTACTTTATGAATATTTTATTAAAAGGGGCTCATGTTTCAAAAAGTAAATATTATTGTAAATGGCCAATTGCAAAAGTGGCCTTGGATTTTGAGAAGAGAAATATTATATTATTTTAAAAGTGAATTGCCAAAAGATGGGTGTTAGGGTTTGAGGAGGTTAAAAGGAAAAATCAAATGTTTATTGATTGATTCATTGATATTTAATATTTGAAAAATGGAGAGAGCTGAGCAACAAGGTTTGCTGGTTTGGAGTTTCAAGCTATT
Source organism: Sequoiadendron giganteum (assembly GCA_007115665.2). NCBI lineage: Eukaryota > Viridiplantae > Streptophyta > Pinopsida > Cupressales > Cupressaceae > Sequoiadendron > Sequoiadendron giganteum. The sequence continues at coordinate 201,669,845 of CM021108.1, forward strand.
CTGAGGACGAAAACCTTCAAACAGGACAAAGTTTATAGGTGTGAGAGATCACCCAAGGACTCTTGTTTGGATGGTTTCACATAGAGATCATCATCTGAGCTTCCACAGGATCTAGGAGAAGAATAAATCAGATATTTCCAGTATTTGTTAGCAGATCAGAATAAGGGTTTCTTTTTTGTTAATAATTGCAGATTGTATCTTCTCAAAATGGCACACGGGAATCTGTGGTTCATCATTCACCTTGCCAAGCACATGTGAAGGGTTTTACGCTTGGTATATTTAGCAGATTGACCAGAAATTGCAGGCTGTACAACTTGTACCTAGTGCAGGGGTCACAATTATCAATGACAGTCATTCTGAGTGGCACGTGTCAGGCTGTATTGAGGAAGCCGTACCAACATAGGGAGGCGTGAGGGTTTATAGTACAGATCAGACCAGTTTGGGAGCTTTTATCATCCTCAATTGATGCATCCAGTTTACACAATCAGATCTGCAATAGTTTCATGCTGTAAATCAGCTAACTTGGAGGGTGGTGGCTATGATTTGTGCAAATCAGGTTGCTGGTTCAAAAATCAGACTTGTGACTTTAATTTCCAGGAAATGGGTATGTTTTAAAAATGTTTTTGAATCAATAAAAACAGCTGGGTTCTCTTTGGTTTATGCATTTCCTTATTACTTTTGCATTTTTGTATTTATTTCAATTTCCGAAAAAACACAAAAAAGTCAGAATACAATCAAAACACAAAAATTTCAAACTCAAACCCCAGGGGGACATCATATCATTTGTGAGATAAATGCCTACACCATGTGGATTCATAGTGTATTCATTATTTGGTGATGTGCATTAGTAGCATCCTCCAAGTATGCCTTCATGAGATGCAAAGCTATTAGTATCTATTGAAACCTGAGCTTGGATGTGATGCTTTGGCAGTGTAGATTTTAATCATTCATGGTAGAACTTTACATATTTACAAGCTCCTCGATGGACCTGCAATAATAATTTAGAGTGCCATTACTCAGGTGCATGTTCTTGGGATCAACATACCCTTGTAGTTGGCAAATATATAAATAAATAAATAATATTGTAATCAGCAAAAGTAATTAATATATGTTGTAATCGGGACTTAGTCCCTGACCATTGGTTAGTTGTACTGGGTAGTTGCTGATGGTTGGTGTCCTCAACCAACATCAATCGACTATATATTTCATGTTTCATTTGTAGTTAGGGACCGTACACATTCTGTATTATGTACTTATTGCCTATTCGATGAATGAGAATACGAAAATATTCTGTGCATGTGCATTGTTGAGCAATTGACATGTTTATTATTGGTGTTATACATTTTTCGTTTACTCTGTGTTAATTGGTCAAGTAGCATTTGCAAGTAAACATTTGGCGTTGTTACTGATACGAACTTTCGTACACAACACATAGACGGGAATAATGGCGTTATAATGGGTTAGCCGTTGGAAGAGCTGGTACAAGCAAACAAGGAAATAGAAGACACATTGATAGAAGACCTCATCAACCTGTGGGATATCTCATTGAAGGAACACCTATGGAGGGAAGCTCTCAGGCGAGAGGTCCCTCAGGCGGCCATTTGGGACAACCTGGCTATCAATCCAGAGGTCGACCGTCTTCTTGACAGACTGTTGAGATTGATAACACAACACTATATCATATTGCTAGATCTTTGGGTTGAGAAAGGCAGAGAACAAAGAAGACAACAAATATTGCAACGATATGAGGAAGGAAACAAATGGGAGGAGGAAGAATGCAACACTAGTCGTCGACGAATCTTGGAAATTAATGCCCGTATGACCAAATAAAGACAAGAACCAAATTCCAAGCAATTAGGAATCATCAGAAGAATGGGTATGAAGATCCCTGAGAGTAAAGGAACAAGAGGAACAACAAAGACGATTAAGAAGAATCGCTGAAGAAACAAACCAACACCTTGCCAAAGAAACAAACTAAAACCTTGCTGACAATAGTCTGTAGAGACAGTATCAGACGACGAAGAAGAAAGACTCTGAGAATGAGTTAAATAAAGAAATTGAAAATAACATACGCCACATTTGAGAATTATCCATACCAGGAGAAGAACCGAGAATTGGAGGATCTGAACGAAAGACACTCGAACAGAGGGAGTGTAAGAACGACCCCCAGGATACCCAAAGTGTAGAGGATGCTGAGGTGGATGAGTGGAGGACTCATATGTGGCCGTGAGTGCAGGACATGCACTAGAACGTATCAAGCGAAACAGTCCAAATAGGTCCAACACATAGGGAGAACATCGAGGAAGGAAAATGGCGACTCTGCCAGCCGGTCCGAGTGTGGAAAGGTAGAAATTGCCAAAATTCACCAAGACTGGGTTAGAGGATCCGGTGAGACATTGCAAAATTTATGAGACCATATGAATAGCGAGCGACCAAGAAGACAAAGATTATTGGTTGAGAGCGCTCCTAGCAACGTTACGAGGCATAGCAATCGATTGGTTCACCGAACTAGCAGCAGAAGATACAGACTCATAGGATGCATTGAGAAAAGCATTCGAGGTATAGTTTAGACTATTACAGGATGACAATGAAATTGTCGCTAAAATCTATAACACCAAACAAGGGAAACATGAAAACATATGAGCTTAAAATCGAAGGCTCAAAGAATTATTGGTAAAGTTATAGAACCAACCGACCAACAAACTGTAGAAGCGGTGGTTCATTGAAGGACTAATTCCCTTGTTGCGCAAGAAAATGAAGGTAGTACTATTGATGGGTGTTTTATGACCGCACCAACACAGAATAAATTTATCCAACGGATGCTCTATCCTCTCTTGATCAAAGTATTCTGCATGCTAAGATTGCGTGAAAGATCATGCGTTCAACTCCAAGGTTCCTTATGTCGCGAATAGGCTCAATTGGTTGATGTGAATATGTTGGGTATTCCAAGGGGACTTACGTGAGTTGCTCATTCAGAAGAAAGGATTCTCAAATTTCGAGAGATTTGTCAATGACGCTCGGGTTCTTAAACTAAGCGGATGATGCTGAATGTAAAAGGATGCAAGGATTAGAGATGCTACTATCTACTCTAAAGGTGGGACATGATGATCAACTTCAGCAAGCTTTGAACCAGATTTTGCTTTGCCTCCCTGCGGACAGCTTCTACAAAACTGGTGCAATTTTCAAAGGATGGAAAGGATATTCAAACTATGATACGACATGCACATACCATCACAACGGTGCATATGGGCATGCGATCACAATCGAAGTTAAGTGCAAAATAATCCAGTTGACCACACAGGGCGAACTCACCGTCAACAAGCCCGCTAGTGGTATGGATGAATGAAACTTGCTCAAACTAAACAACGCATTCCGCAGCTAACAACTACTTGCATGAAATAAAATCTACTTTACTCTATCTACTTGAATTGGAAAGACGAACAAGCCTTGCTAGCTACTCACAATAAAAGATAGAACCACCAAGCAATGATAAACCTTTGTATTATGAGAGTTTTCCACAACAACTTCTTACAAAAATTTAAAAGGGAAAGCTTTCTTTCCTTTTCAAACTAAGCTAACCTCTAAGCTATGCTACTTCTAAGCTCTATCTCTTAGCTATCTGTTTGATTTCTTAATTTGATCTAATAGAATACAAATGAGGGGGGATGCCCCTTTTATAGTTGGCCCAGTCCAACGAACGACTTAGATTCAATTACAATGAAGTGCTTAGATCGAGCCACATATGCCCTAATTAGGGTTTTTTTGCCCTAAAAACCGCCACAGAGAGGAGTGGGGCAATGAATGCACAAAAGATTCTCCACTCTTCTATAAGAACCACTACAAGCAATTAATGCCCATCACCATCTTCCAGAAGATCCTCGTCCAAAAACGCGTTCCCACTGTTCTGCCTGCGAATTCTGTTGACGGTAGGAGGAGGCAAGTACACAACAACACTCAGTTCGAACCCTCCTTGCAAAAATTTTTTTCTTCATTAAGTCCTCTTGTTGCTTTAATTCCTAGACGTACTTCTTCCTCGTAACTTTCATATTTCTCTAGCAGACTGCTTTGGGCGCATTTGGCCTCTTTTGCATCACGTTCTTAATGCCTTAGACAAATCTTCACCATCGTTTCCCTTTCTTAAAGTTGTAACGTTGTCTAGCTTCATCACCTCAAGCCCTCACGCTCTGGCTTCGGTGTTCATCCTGCAAAACAAAAAGAAGAGCATCAAAACGCTTATGATATAAATTCACTCTACTTACCTAATTTCCACGTTCTGATTCATTGATCTGCGGATGTGATAGAGTTCATCATTTTCTAGCAAACTTTCATCATGGGCGCACTGTGCTCATTTGATGATGTCTTCTTCAAGGGCGCATCCACCACCATGTGCTTGGAGTTTGTGCCTTAGAAATTATTTCATCTTGAGGACACATTTGAACGCTTGATGTTCGAGCTTCATTTTATCTTCCAATTCCTCCATGCCTTGGACAAATTTCATCTCTATCCTATGAGTGTGTTTGACCCCTTGTTGCTTTATTTTCCCTTTCCTTAGACAATTTTATCCACCTGTCTTATAAATTTTATCCACTGTAATCTAGGCGCTCATTTTGACACTGCCAGCCGAGGCATTTTTTGACACTGCCAGCTGAGGAAATTCATCAACAGGTGCCAGGCTAAAATCTTTGTCGAAACAACACGAGCAAGGTGTGGAAAAACTTTGAATCATCTCCCAATGGAAAATGTTCAATACCCAGAAGAAATTTCCCCTCAAAAATCATCATTTTCATGTATATCTAGACGAAGGGGTAAGTTTAATTTTTATTATTTTGAGAAAAATAATAAAATTTGCTAAGGTTGATTCCATTTTATTCTAGACGTATTCCACACCTGCAGCCTTCATTTTCCTATCTTGGCATTTTTCCCTAACTCCTTGAAGAATTTCCCCTCCTGTTCATGGGCATATTTCATCTTGCCTCTAGAAATTTTAACATCACCCCCTAGGCGTATTTTTCATTCTCTCCTTAGAAAAATTTAAATTTAATTATCTTACCCATGAAGGGCGCATTTGAGCATGTAGACTTCCACTCAAGCCTCACGCCTTGGCAACCTCTACCTCACACTTAGCGAATTTTCATGTGTTAATTTCCACCTTAGGGCGCATATGAGGTGGTGTTTAGGAAATCCGCCAACACTTAGAAACTTTCAATATCTTCCTTGGGCGCATTTTACCTAGGGGGAAGAAACTTGAGGGCGCATTTAGGGGGGTGGGAAGGAATTCCCATGCCTTAGTATTTTCTTGAAACCACGCCCTCCTCTTGCCTTGGGCGCATTTCACATGTGCTAGAGGAACTTTCGGGCGCATCTAGCATGTGGTGAGGAAATCCACGCCTTAGAGTATTTTATCATGCCCTCTCTTCTTGTGGGCGCAAATAGCATGTGGACAAGGAATTTGTTTGTGCCTTGGGCGTATTTCTTATGTGATGGAGGAAGTCTTCCATGCCTTGGGCGCATATAAGGTGGGCAAAAGGAATTTTTATACTTAGAATATTTTTAACTTCCTCCCCTCTTTGCTTTAAGGGTGCATTTTACCTTGGGAGGAGGAATATTTATACTTAAGAATATTCTCCTCATCGCCACGTTTTCCTCTTGCAAGCTGGGTGCATTTGAAGGGTGCTACTTCCATTTTCTGACTTGGAACTAGTGTTCCACGAGGTTTTGGGGACGGGGACGAGGGGACGACAGGGGATGCATTTCTGAGATGTGGGGACGAGGGGCCTAAGTTTGGGGACAGCAGGGGGATGGCGGGGGGATGGCAGCGAGGGGGCGGTAGGGTGCTGAAATACATATAGTATTGAAAAAAAAGCTATAAAAAGATGTATAAGTATAAGAATTATACATCTTGGAGACAACTAGGAGTCCCCTAGACGTCTTGAGGACACCCCAACGTCCTCAAAGTCCTAGCAGCATCTTGGAGACAGCGACACTGGTGGTGGGATGGTGGCGCTAGTGGTGGCCTAGTGGGGGGATGTCTCCCCCAAGTCCCCAAGTCTCCGAGACGTCCCCCTCTAGGAAACGCGGGTTTTTTTGGGGGGACGCGTCCCCGTGGAACACTGCTTGGAACCCCTCTCAAACCTTTTCCTTATGATGGGCGCATTTAGGGGTGTGAGGAGGAATTTCCCATGCCTTAGCGACTTTTCATCTCCCTTGGGCGCATTTTGCATGTGAAGAGGGAACCCATGGGCACATTTTACCTAGTGAGAAGGAACTTTCTTGCCTTAGCGCATTTCCTTCCTTCCCTCTCCACGTTTCTACCTTGTGGCCACCTTGGGTGCATTTGCTATGGGGAGGAGGAACTTGTAGGCGCATTTCACCAACTTTGTGGAGGTTGTCCGAAGGGAGGCAAAGCAGAGTCTGATTCGAAGATTGTTTAGGTTGATCCCCACATTCCACCTTTTAGAAGTAGATTGTAGAGTTCCTACCCCTACTCCTTTTTTTAATTCAGCATTCCCCGGTCAGTTCAGATATTAGAGCATCATAGTCAAAATCTTTCATCTGATTCACTTAATTGAACAATTACGTAAGTCCCCTTGGAATACCCAGCATATTCACATCAGCCAACTGAGTCTATTCGCAATTAAAGGAACCTTGGAGTTGAATGCATGAACTTTCATGCAATCTTAGCATGCGGGATACTTTGATCAAGAGAGAATAGAGTGACCGTTGGACATTTTATTCTGTGTTGGTGTTGTCATAAAACACACGTCAACAGATCTCCCAAGCCAGCTTGCAAACAACTTCATTCAGAGGTTTTGCTTGTGCTTCACCAATTTATAGGAGAGATTTAATATTCAGGGTTCAAAAGAATCAACAGGAAATTGGAAGATATATTGATTGAATTGGAAGGATGTACTTGCTGATTTATAAGTCAATCCTTGCTGATTTGGACATGGGATTTGGAGATTTTTAACATTGCAAATATTGGGATTGTAGGGTTTCCTATAGCTGGCCGCCATCTTACTGCATATTCAAGGGTTTGCATTGCTGATTGATACAACATATATATATATATTTTGTCCAACTATCACTGCTATATATATATTGTTGAGTATCGTGGGTGTTTTCAGAGGTCTGGCGTGAAGTTTGAAAGGCATATATTGATAGGCGTGAGAGGACTGTGTTGGCATTATTTCCTCAATTGGGGGCGTTGAAGAGCACACATGAAATATTGAGAGGGGGGGGGGTAGGGGTGTATCAGTATTTCAAACTTTAAAACTTAAAACCATATGAATTAGAAATAAATAAAACAGTAAGAGCAACCATCAAATATGAAGAACACCAAATTTCACGAGGTAACTCTTATTAACAATAATGGGCACCATCCAAATTACAAGTGAGCACCAACTCATTGAGAGCTCCAACTCTCCTGAAGTACCAACTTTGTAAGATTGAAGCACCAACCGACAAAAAATATACTCAACGCTGAAACTCAGATTCTCAAAATTGAAAATTGTTCCTTCACATCAACTGATACCATCATGCATGCAAATCCACTATCCAAACTCAGATTTTTTTATTATTTAAAAATCACTTCATATTTGATGTCATTGCTCAGGTTTATAAATGACATATATAAAGTTATAGAGCCCTCAATCAGTAAAAGAATTAACTCAAAATTAAAGAAACAACATATTAAGAGTACCCACAAACATACTCTTCATTTCGTACATACACTCTTGCACACCTGTATATGAGAAGTCTCACCTCACAAGTTAACAAATACTCAGCATCAGAAATACACCTCACCCTCAACAAATACACGAACACCTCTTATTCTCCTCTCACGATTGGAGCTAGTCAACATTAAATTGCTCTAGAATTAACGACCTTTCCTATTTACGATTGCTCAGGAGTCTCCACATATATGCATTAAACCATACATTGCTATCTTAGAAAAATAGATTTCAAACATTTTCAATGGTATTATATACGGCTTAGCTGCAAGTTTCATCCGTCCCTTAACTCTGTCTCATACCATAGTGACTTTTGCGATGGCATATTTCACAACATCCACACACACTCAACACAAAGAAAGGTAGTAACGGAAGTTCGATTATGATCTCTGCAATTCTGGTTCACATCTCCTTCAAAAAAATATACCACTCATTCTATCTTTCACAATAATATCGCTCGACCTGCCTTTTTGATAATGCAATTAAAAACAATATAAGTCTTCAAAGATATGCGAATAATGCATTACGTTCTACAGGTCGCCCTTCATCTGCTGTTGCAAAACAATATCCACATGACTTCACATAATAAAAGCTTTGCCAAATTAAATCAACACAAGATAAATGATAGCAACCTTTTTAAAGTTCACGTCGGAGCATGCTATCAAACTATTACTCCACTTTACACAAGAATAAGGGGTGATTTTAGTAAAGGAGAGATTCACAAAAAACAAACAACTCCATCAAACCAAGAGTATCCAAAGTCTATCTTGAATGAACATGACCTTTCTTGAAACTGTCGACACACCTTAATAGCTTGAGCCACAAAGTGGGTGGCTGTATCGTAATTTTCATAAATTGAATGCAAGAAATGCCGACACCAGATTTTTTAACAAATGACAGAGATTCACAAAAAACAAAAAACTCCATCAAACCAAGAGTATCCAAAGTCTATCTTGAATGAACATGACCTTTCTTGAAACCGTTGACACACCTTAATAGCTCGAGCCACAAAGTGGGTGGCTGCATTGTGATTTTCATAAATTGAATGCAAAAAATGCCGACACCAGATTTTTTAACAAATGACTATCATAAGCAGTCTCCGCACTCAGAATAGAAGATGTTGGACAAAATTTTAATAACATAGCTGCCATACACCAAAAATAAAATCTGCCCACACTAAATAGAAAAAGGCGTTACAAGGAAAAGTTGTGCCGCCCAGACATTAAAGAGGTATATACAGAAACCGTCCTCAAATAAGGAAATCTGAAACCATAGAATAAGCTGCCCTCAAGTAAAGAAATCATGCCACTTATAAAACTGATCATAGAATTTTCAACTGGTGACATGGCAAGGATGATTTGGCAAGATATGCTGATGAAGTAAGTAGGCAAGAAGCTCAAGCAAACAACCGAGTAGCTCAAGCAAATAACTAGGTAGCTCAAGCAAGCAACCAAGTAGTTCAAACAAACAACTAGGTAGCTCAAACAAACAATCAGGTAGCTTAAACACCTTGACATCAATGACAAAATACTCAACAAGTGTTGCTTCTAGTTGGCATCCATTTTTAGAGGGTTCAAGACATATCTTACTTGTGAGTTCATGATTTGTAACTCCTAGATTTTCTCGGTATTGTTGTTTTAGATAATAGGGGATATTTTATGAATTGGGTTGTCGATATTTTGTGAAAATATTGAGTATCTAAGCTGATATAAAAATTTGGAATTTTCAGCTGTGTATTCCCTATGTAATGTTCAGTTTTTGAATTGAAAATATTATTGCAATATTTTCTATTTTGCTGCATTATATTGTTGTATCAAACATTGCAATTACATTATATTGTTGTATCAAACATTGCAAATATATCACAAAACATTCATCAAAACAAAAAAAAAGACAATTAGGGCTGCATATTACAGACACAAAGATATATCATTCAAGAACAAGAAGATTTAAGAAGAAGAATATATGCAGATTTGTGTATAATATTTAAGAAAGAGAATATATGCAGATTTGTGTATGAATATTTAAGAAAGAGAATATATGTAGATGTGTGTGAAAAGTTTGAGGAGAATATCAAAGGAGATCATCAAAGGCTTATTTGTAAAGAAGATGTATTCTCAAGAAGACAAGATTCTATTGAAGAAGTTGGTGCCTCATATTGTAGAGGTTGGTGCCCCATATTGACGAGGTTAGTGCCTCATATAAAAGAGATTAGTGTCTCTTGCTGAGTTGGCGCTCAATTGTGGAGATTGGTATCTCTAGTATGTTGTTGCCTACAAATTCTCCAAGTGGGGATTGGTCTCTCCAATGGGTTGGTGCTCACAAATTGTATAAGAGGGGATCAATATCTCCTGTAGGTTGGTGCCTACAAAGATTGTAAGAGATTTTAATATCAAGCAATATTTTGGCGTGGTTTTCTCTCGTAAGTGTTTCTATGTAAATTGTGTGTTCTTCTTGTGTTGCATAGTTGTTAGATATTATGTGAATGATATTTTGCAAATGATATTATTGTGGTTGTTAGTTTGAAAAAGGAAAAAGACTGTATTATACTGATTCACCTCCCCTCCCTACCCTCTTAGTATAATAAATAAACTTTAAAGATACAATAAATTTATTTTTAGTTGAAGGAAACAACTTTGTTGGATGTATAAATTTAAAATTATTATTGTCAAATGTATACAAATATCATGGATTATGAAATCCATGGCATCAAAACAAATGTCAACTAAAAATATGTCTATGGTGAAGAGGAGCCTACATCACTCTTCTCAATGTCACGACAATTCCTGTGCGAGCATCTAAGATAGGTCCTAGAGTATGATGTGCCCATGATATCTGCTTGTGTCTCAGTGACACCAACATCCAATGGGTCTCCTCGTGCTCTATCCTCCTCCTTTGCCATGGCTATTGCCTTTTCCTCTTGATGCACCTGATCAATCCATGCAAGGTTTTCATTGTTGAAGACATGATTGTCAACCTTGGCGATCCAATGTGACTATGGTTCAAATTCCTCTAGATTGATGGGAGATAAGTCAACACCCAATATTTGTTTGTGATGGAGGCAAAGGTTGTAATGAACATACACAAGATCATTCAACCTTTGCATTGACAACCTATTGCGCTTCTTCGAGTGTATGTGCTCAAACATACTCCAATTGCTCTTACATCTTGAAGCACTGGATGATTGGCTCAAGACAAGAACTGCAATCCTCTAAAGATTTGGCACCTTAGAACCAAACCTTTCCCACCATGCATCTGAAATGAGAAGAAATAAAAATCAATCTCATTATCTAACTTTGAGTTTCACTTTCAATATTAATGTAAAAGAGGGAAAAGTTTTAATTTCAAACTTAAATAATGCCTTTAGTGCATTTTTATCTTGCTGCAATGTCGTTCGAGTTGCCTTGCATATGTCTTGTGCAAAGAGGTCTTTTTGTGCAAGCCTGAAGATCTGTATCTCAATGATTATCTTCGCTCCAACCAAAGAATCAGGTGCCATTTGCTTTACGACTGTGTAGAGCCCACTCAAGATCTCCTCAATGGTCTTGAAATTTCAGTGGAATTGGAATGTCAGATTGAAAACAAAATGAATGTGTTTTTAAGATGTAAGAGATGATTTTTAGTGTGTTTTAACATTTTATGTTTTTTTTTATTTTATTTTTTCTCAACTTTTTCTTTCCCCAGCTGTGATTGAGTCTAGCCCACGAGACTCGCCAGGTACCCAATTCTCAAGTCCCCAAGATTCGATCAGGGTCACTTACCTTGGGATTCGTCGAGTCTTGGGAGTCCAGGCAAGTCTTCTAACACTGATTAGTATATTTTTATGTTAGTATATATAATGTAATATAAGTGTGCTTAGGTGTTGGTCCTTTAATAAGGTTGTTGTAGTAGTTGTAGTTGTTGCAACTCTTAATTAGCTTATTGTACTATCTCTTAGTATAGTAGTTATAATAGTACTTATCTAATTCTATATATTGCCACTCCCACTCTTTGTGGAGTAAGCTGTTGTAGCCAATTTCACCCATCTCATTATTTCGCATTTACTAAACATTCTACAAAGTCTCTAAAAGAAAGCAAGTTAATCATGAACATGGTGAGCACATCAGCACAAAAGGAAACATGAGTTAACTTTCTTTTTCTGCCTTATCTTTCATTGGAATTAAATTGTTCCTCTGTTTTTAGATGTGTTACGGTTTTACTGTGATGAGGAAGAACGATCAATCGACAATGTTCAGAGCAAAATTTGCAAATAATCTCTTACTGATTGTTCCTCTACATATTCTGTATTTTCTTTAAGTATGGGTATCCAGATAACACTATTCACTTTGCATTACTAATCTTGAATTATTGCAATCCCTTTTTTTTAACTAATTTTGCAAAATGACCATGCTGGCAGATGATGAGTGACTCTACCAATGTACTTTCTCCTGGAAGAACTATCAGTGAAATGGATGTAGCTGAGGGTTTGCTAAGGCATATTGTATCTGCAAAGGGAAGAGTCATAACAACACAGTTTGCCTCCAATATTCATCGCCTTGGTAGTGTGCAAGCAGCAGCTGAATGTACTGGCCGTAAGCTGGTATGATGTCATAGCTTTTGATTAAGTCATCATGATTTGTTTAAATGGAGACAATTTTGGGAATGCTAGTAAAATAAATATGACTGGTACTGTGAAATATCATATGCTTCAAAATACTTATAAATTCAAAAAACTAGCATACATTATTTATGTGACTCCATTTCAATTTCATTTGACATTGAATAATTGTTTTACAACTGTGCAGGTCTTTGTTGGCATGTCATTGAGGACATACATGGATGCTGCTTGGAAGGATGGGAAAGCACCATTTGATCCATCTACCTTGGTATGCAATGGTATCCACCTTTCCAAGTCCATGTGATAAATGTGTCTCAACTTTGCTTGTTCTGTCTCAGCCTTCATCTAGTTTGGAAAACCGTAGAAGTCTACTTAGGACTTCTTATCCCTTCTTAAGGTTGTTTCCTGAACCTGAGCTATAACAAGAATTCATGCTTGGTAAAGACATTTCCAGAAACATGGGTACCGAATAAACATGTAAAGCTAGATAGATGCACATGTGAAATGATGAAGAAAAATGATTAGGACTCATGAGTTGTGACTTATGGTTTTGTAATCACACTTCTGAAATGCTCAAGATAATAGATTCAGAATGTGCAATATTCTTAAGGACAGACCAGTTGCTGCACAGTACATGGTTTCCAATGGTCTTAGAGTACTCTTCTATCGGTGTAAAACTAAACTCAGAAAAACTTATCAGGAGTTTGCAGTCATGCAGGTTGTAGAGAACCCCTCTATCTATTTAAAACTTGAAAACAGAACTTAAAAGAGTTTCAGTCTTCTGGTTCATTTCTCCAAGTTTTATTCCCTACAAATAGCTAGATTGAACGAGTGCCTTCCTTGTGTTCAAATTCATAATCCAGAAAATTCTATAATTTGCACAGTTCTGTCAATTTTCTATCGAGCATTTTAATGGAAATGATCAAAGTTTGTGATTAATCTTGGCTAACACTAGTTCCCTGTTGAAAGCTAAAGAGATTAGGAGTTTGTGACCATAGTACAAAAGCTGCCCAAATATAGAAAAGTAGGAGTAACTTGGACAGTTCATGTTATGACATAAAATAGTAAGAATGCAAAGTTTGATATATGTGTCATCTATTTGTTCACTTGGATTTTTAAATTCCCTGAAAACATCCCTCTGATTGAGGTCTTTGGAAAAGATAATGTTCTCTGGTTGTTGGAAGTATAACCACTATATATCCTCACTTTTGGAGCTGCAATGATGGCAAGCAACTTGACAATTCCATTGATACAACAAATCCAACCAAGGATTCTCTGAAGTGTCCAGACATTTTGCTTGGGGACATGAGGGAATTTCTCCACTCGTGATGCTTTCGAAGAATAAATATAAATTACTCAGACCAACTATGCCAAAGCTACAATAAATTATTAGCATCAGTTTTGAATAATATCTTTCACCTGAGAATCTGATCATGTTCAGCTTTGCAATTTTCCATGTTGCTGTTGTTTAAAACTGCAATATGTACATAATGTATGTAAAACGTGAACATGCAAATCACTTAGAATGTTCCATACAAATATGAAATATCAAAACAATAGCTATAAGTCTATGACTCTATGGCATAGTGGAGCTAGCATCCTTCCTACGAAGGCGTCTAAGGATCCTGGATGATGAAAAGTTACTTACATAATAAGTACTGTAAAATGAAAAGTTTTAAGTTATTAACTTTAAGTTTGAATTTGATAATGAGATACATCTAGATTCTAAAATAATAAAATTTAAATATAAATTTTAGAACAATTAAACGAAAAAGACTTACATGGCTACATGGAAGGGAATGGTGCAGTAGTACCAAAAGTCTACAATTGTCTTTTTTGCTGCATCAGGTGCGTCCTTGTTCCAACCCATGCTCTCAAGCGACGGTTGGGAACCAAGAGTAGTGTGTGGTACAAAATATTAGTCCATGACATCAAATGTTCCAAACAAATATGGAATATCAAAACAATAACTACAAGTCTATGGCTATGGCTCAAAGGAGTTTGCATCCTGTTGATGCGTGTTTTGTGACACACACGAACATACTAGAATAAAGTGTCTGGAGATGCTCTATCCTCTCTTGATAAAAATCACCTTTCGTGCTAAGATTGCAAGATAGATCACAAGGTAATTCCAATGTTTTTAAGTTGGGGTGCGGATGGGCTCTGTGGTAGTTGTGGTTTGCTGGTAACCCAAGGGGGCATTTTACTTCGGTAATTCACTTTAAAAGTAAGGGATTGAATGCAGTGTTATATTTTTGGGATTTTCTGATTCTAGATAAAAAATGAAAAAAGGAAAGGGGTGAGAAATCTTATGCTAATCCTAAGGAACTAGGAGACGGTAAAGATCAAATGCAACTTAAAGGAAACCATGCTTTGCTTCGTCTCGAAAAACGACAACTACACGAAAGCAGGTGCAATCTTTTGGGATTTATGCTTGAGATTTTTCACTATAAATAACACCATCAATTCAAACAATATTATTTAAAGTAAACGTTTTAAAAGCATTTATATCAAGAGCTCAGTCTAACTTTGCACATCAAATGAAAAGCATCCATTTAAAAAAAGTATGAGCTAAAGTTACTTTCAATCCTCACCATCAATCTTTCGCTCCACTAACAAATAAATTTTAATCTACAACAATCCTACGAGAAAGAGCAAATATGCAACCATGCACCCATTTGACAATAAAGGTTTCAAAGCAACTCATGCAATTATGAATTTTATTATCACAATGGTTTTCACAACAATTTCATACAACTCTTCTCTTACTTCTAAAAAAAAACTAGTTCTAACTCAAAAAATCTAATCTTTAATCCTCTGATAATTTTTCTGATTTCTTCCGATCGTTTCAAATGAAAAAGAAAAGGTACTTATAGAATTCCCTGATACAATGAATGGCCGAGATTGAAACAAAATCAAGGGCCCAGATTCAAACAAGAAAACCCTAATTAGGGTTGCCAAAACATCGACCAGTTAACTGACAGATGAGTCACCCACTGGCGGTTGTATCCCTATCCACTCATGCAATGCTTCGTTCGACGAACTTGGACACAATGGCGCCAATCTCCTCAATGGTAATGTCTGGCAAGGTGTTGACATTGTACTCCAGCAAGTCCAAACTGTCCGCGCAATTGGCAAAGACAACTGCCCATTCTGATTCATGCTGCAAAAAAGTACTACGGATGGTCAAGAGGTCAAATGCCTTAGTCAGATTTTCGCCCAAGATTGGCATGATGGAGAAAATATTTTGCACTTCCCTTTGCATATTATCCAGCCACAAGTCATTTTCTCGAACAATATCTTTGTTCAATATATCTGCAGCCATATGAAAGATGCCATTTTGAATGCTCTTTACTTGCTCATCGACCTTGATACTTTCTGCCTTAACCTTTTCAAGCACTTCCCTACGGGAGACCAATGCGCAATACCAGTTGCTGAAGTCGTAAGCCACCCTAGCTGCAACAATCCTCTCATCAACCAGCCTTTGCTTAGGAATTTTCCTTATATCACGGAGGCAAGGAATGATTCTGTCTTGCAAGTCCTACAATCCGTCCCATGCCTCAGTCAAATTTGCAATCCTTGTGAGCAGGGAAGAAGTTTGCCCATGAGCATGCACTAACTTCTCCACAAATGCCATTACTTCTCCTTCTTTTCTTGCCATCCATTCTTGTGTTTCCCTGGTAGTAGTTAGTTCTTTCTCAAGACTTTCTGCCGGTTCTTGTGATGCATTTGGGAGCAGAGGGTTTGATTGGTTGCCTTGGTTGAGTGGCCTTGTCAAATGCCGGATATACTCCTTCAGGCGCCCAACCTCCATCTTATATTCCCTTTTCTTCTTAGTCTCCTTTTCTAATCTGGACTTAATGGTGGAGACGGAATTGCCCAGATCTTCTACTTTGTGCCCTTTGGTAGATGGACCAATATCAATTACAGTAATGGCATAATCGGCAGGAGTAATTTCATCCCGCGGCTTCTCAACTGTCGGGACTGCAATTTGCACTGTGCGGTTACCAGTCTCATCTCTTTGAATAGTAGAGAATTTCTTGGCAGGTTTTTTCGTATTCACTTGCTCCAACCTTGCCAAGAAATCGTCAATATCATCTGCCTCTGGTGCTGCAACTGGTACCTTAACCTTAATTCTTTCCTTAAGCCAGTCTGGTATTGTAGGCTGCTCGACTCCATCGTCTTCGCAGTCTGGAATATCCTGAATCTCTTGGATTTCTTGTGGCGGCAGGTCCTCATGAATTACCCTTAGGGCTGAAATCACCCCTTCTTGGAAGTTGCCTTCCCTGACATTCAAGTCCTCATCTGACACACAAATCTCTGTGCCAGTTGGAGAATGATGAAAATCATCTTCAAGCTGCATAGGCTCCATGTCTCTTTCAAGTTCCGACGAAGGAATTCTGATAGGTCCCCATGATTCCTCCTCCATGAGCAATAATTGCTTGATATTCCGAGGTGCAGCTGAGTGAAGGGGCTTAGGCTTCTTCAGGATTGGCTTCTCGTTTGTCGCCACTTCTTTACCCTTTCTTTTCTTCGGGTTGATAGGCTCAATCAGTTCATCTCCCTGAGAAGCGCCAACATTTGAAGAACAAGATTCAGCTTCGCCCATTAAATCGTAGGTAAATGGCACACCTTGTTGCTTCAATGTCTGTACCCGCTGATCTACCCACCACTGTGAGTACTTGACCACTGGTCTCATAAGAATTGTCAAATCACTTAACTCAGGCTCTGACCATTTGACAGGAGGAAGCGGCAATCCTTCATCATATCCTGGCTGCATGTACATTTCATCGTCATCTAGCTGGTCAGGCACACAGAAGAGTTCCGTTGTTCTGATCATGCCCAAAGGTAACCTCGACCAAAGTCTTCTCCTAATTTCATACTCGTCAGCAGCATTTGCCCAGAAGCCTTCAAGGTCAACTCTGTGCCTGTACTTCCTTCCGTTCACCGTTCCCATATGATTAAGTGGATCAAAATAACCTCTGGACTTGTATGAGGTGAATGGATATAACTGTATCTCCACCTTGGCACTTTCTGCTGCCTGTGATGATGGACAAGATTCTACCATGTCTCCGATGAACAAAGGGAATGTGACAGTTGCTTTCTGCTTCGGTCTCTGGATACTTTGGAATGTTTCCAGCTGCCTAAGTACTTCCAGTAAAATCATCTTGTCCGTGGGATAGATCGGCAACCTGTAAGGAGATGTCGTGAATCTTGTATTCGGATTTACGTAAATCTTGGAAACTGGATGAACTAGGATCCGTATCTACTAATTAAGCTTTTTGCTTCGTGGGAGAGCCTTTGATGGGTTCCGCCTTGAAGTATCCGGGTAATGTACATAAGAAAAGCGTTATGTGCCCGACGCCAATGTGACTTCTCGCTTAACTACAATTGAGGGTAGCAGTTATATACTTTGAGCTCCCTTTCGCCGTTGCTGACTACACCTTTGTAGATCAGACCGGTATACCGATAGGTACGAGCGAGTGAATACACAATGTAGGAACCCATATGAAAAGATTCAGTCTTCTCCAAGTTGACCAATTGTTCATGAATACTATCATTGATCATCCTTGACCAGTTGATCATTTTTGTCCCAGAAGATACTTCGTCAATGAAGTAATACATCCAACTTTCAAAAGGCGCTCCTTGAGGATTGCCTACCAGTCTGTTCAACAACAAGACTATGTCTCCATATTCTTCCTTGAAAAAAGGCCTGAGCAATTTTTTGGGCAATCTCTTGGATGAGGATCTAGGTTTTTCAAGCCAGTTCTTGTTCATGTTGGCCATGCAAAGAGTTTGTTTATCTTCGTACAATTTCTGTGCATGCTCTTTCGACCGGTAGTACGTTCTGTGGTAAGCTGGAATGCTAAAAGTCTCCTGTATAGCCAGTTCGCCTAAGTACGCCAATACTCTGCCATCGGGCGCCTCAATTTGTCTTTCTTCAGCATTGTAATGCAAGGTGCATTCTACCATTAATTCTGGACACTCGACGGCTGGCGGAAATCCTGTAGCATGAACTATGCCATTTCTCATCATTTTTTGCACAATTGGAGTTGGCATGTGTGCATCACTTCCATACATCCTTTTCCGGAATTCTTCTAAGTCAATGTGGCCAAGATCAGTGTTAGCAACATTCTTCCATTTGGAGACAATTTTAGATTCTGTCTGCGAACCTTTGTTGGCAAACTTCATTTTTGTCGATGATTCTCCGTTATCCAGCACAAATCTACAAAAAGAAACATTTTAATTCAGAAATTATTTATACATAAATATATTTCAGTAGATTCGATAAGTTAATTCGTAAAAATAACCATTGCTGGAAATGAATTGTTCGCAAAGAGAAAACTTCGTTGAAAATAGAGGAAGTAAAGTCTGCCTGTCAATGAAAGTTGTGTTGCTGCTGAAGTAAATTCCCACTTTCAACCTTTTACTTTGCAAGAAAAATATAAAACCTCACAAACTTCTTTGCCTTAGCAAATTTCTTCAACTTCGTTTTCGAAAGAATGAATGAAAATGAAGTGCAAGGCCAATTTAAGGTTGAAAGAATCGACCCAATTAGCAAAAATTAATTGTTTCCAATTAATTTAGTTTGAACTCGGCTGGCACTTGTCTTTCAAACGACAATTTCCATCTTCAGCATAAGTCATTAAAGAAAGTTTCTAATTTTGTCACCAGTCGAGTGAAGTTTCTTTTCTCAGTAATTTGCCTAGAGAAATTTGAATTTTCTCATTAAATAGGTTTTGGAAAATAAAATATTAAAATAATATTTTATGTGTTGTTTCCAACCCGTTTGTTAAAATAATTAAATAATAATATTTAATTATTTTCAAATCCAAAGGCAATTTCGAATTTTAAATTTCTCTGTGCCTCTGCCTAAGGCGAATTTTAATTTTGCCATGATTTTTTACTTAGGCGAATTCAACTTTGCCAAACATGCCATTTGATTTTTTTTAATTAAATTTTCAATTGTCTGGACTTAGGCAAATTTTTAAATCCTTTGATTTTTCTAGGCAAACAATTAAATCTTTGCTCCTCCAAGTATTTTTCATGACATACAAGGCCTAGGCGTACTTACATTGTGCAATTTTTTATTTTATCAAGCTTGAGCGGACTTGCACTAGCAATTGCCATTTAATTTCACCGAATGGCGAATTTTCCTTGTATTTCTACTACCTCCAATCATCTTGGAGCGAACCTCTTTGCATTTCACCCCTTTCCAACCTTCTTGGAGCGGACTTCATGTGTCTTTTGCCATTTTCACTTTGGGCAGACTTTGACTTGTCTTTGCAATCTTTCCTCTAGGCATGGCGGACTTCAAGTGCTCTTTGCACCTTGCACATGGTGGACTTTGTCTTGCATTTGCCATCCTTTTACCTTGCTGGGTAGACTTTGTCAATGCTTTGCCATCTCCCAACTCTTTGGAGCGGACTTCCTCTTGTATTTGCACCTCTCAACACCTTGGAGCGGACTTGCCAGCTCTTTTGCATGTTTACCTTGGGGCGGACTTCATCTTCTTCTTGCAAATTTTCTTTGCATATGCTGGGCGGACTTCACTCATTCCTTGCAAGTGTTTGGGTGGACTTTGTCATTTCCTTGCAAGTGTTGGGCGGACTTCATTTGCACTTCGCCATTTTCTCTTCTTCATGCATGTCCATGCCTTAGGCGAATTTTTCAGATTTTCAAATTTTTTTTTTTAATTTATTTTTCAACCTTCTGAAGTTGATGTTTACGAAGCCATGACCTGCATACTTTCTCGAAATAGAAACTTTCTAAAAATAGAAATTTTTCAAAAATAGAAACTTTCTAAAAATAATCCCTAAAAAATAAGGATCCCAGAATGTGCTAAAAATGCCAAAAAACAGTCCCTAAAAAATAGGGGCCCGGGATGGAAACCCTAAAATTTAGGAAGTGTCAGAATTGACTGAACGAACAGTCGATCTTCATCCACAAGGCCTTCTAAGCGCTTTGGCAACGTTCTATCATTGATTTGGGTTCACAATAATTTTTTGACTCAGATGACCTTCAAAATTTCAAATTCTAAGTACCCCACCAAAAAGACCGAAACTCAGAAGCAAAACTACTAGAGGAAAAACCACTAGGGTCCCCATTTGCAATGGGGCGATGTGTGAAAAGGTCACAACACATCCTTCCTACAAAGGCATCTAAGGTGGGTCCTAGATGATGTAGCAATTGCAGCCGTAGTCTCTTCTTGTGACTCCATGCCACCCTCACCAACATTAGTTTTGGATGTGTTTGCTCATGCTTTAGCCTCCTCCTCTGCCATGGCTATAGCCTCAACCTCTCTATCTACCCAGTCAACCCAATCGAGGTCCTCATCACTAGCACAAGTATACATCGATCATATAAGTATAACTATAAACACAAATTGTAGCTGAGTTGCTCAAGCAAATAACACACTTAGATATATAGTCAAAGACTCAAATGTATACAAAACTCATGGAATATGAAATCCATGACATCAAATGTTCCAAACAAATATGACAATAGCACACTTAGATATATAGTGAAAGATTCAAATGTATACAAAACTCATGGAATATGAAATCTGACATATCAAAAGATTCAAAACAATAACTAGAAGACTATGGCTCAAAAGAGCCTGCATCTTTCCTATGAATGTGTCTAAGATAGGTCCTGGATGATCTAGTAGCCATAATCTCAAGTATCAGGGAAATTGCCCTAATGGGGTTGAGAGGTAGTGCCCTTTGTGGGGGTTTAGGCGCAGTGCCTCTAGTGGGGTCAAGGGTCAATGCCCCTTGTGGGGGTTTGGGGGCAGTTCCCCCAATGGGGTCAAAGGGCAGCGCCCCTTGCGGGGGTTTGGGCACAACGCCCCTTGCGGGGGTCTGGGGTCAATGCCCCAGTGGGGTCAAGGGGCAACGCCCCTTGCGGGGGTCTTGGGGTAGTGCCCCTAGTGGGGTCAAGGGGCAGCGTCGACGTACATCATTTTGTATTCACAATAAGTAAATAAATTAAAAAAAATAAATTCAAATTTCATGTATTTTTTTGCAATTTCAAACCTTGCCTATTGTCGAGTCCTGCTGACGGGACTCGCTTGAACTCGGCGAGTCCAGCTAGGACTCGATAGGACTCAACCATGGCCGAGTCCGGGCTCCCAAGACCCGTCCAGGAGTGCTCGGCTTGGGACTCGCTGAGTTCTGGCAAGTCCGGGCGAGTCTCGTTACTATGGTACAAACAGCTATGCACAATGCATAATGACTGCTCTTCAAATTAGGAGGGGAAGCTCCCTCTTTTGTTGATATGCATTCTAAAAGTAAAGTATCTAAATCCTATCTTTTTTGACTCAGTTAGAAGAGGCACAAGGTTTAGGAAACCAAGAATGTTGTAGCTAAGGGTTTTCTCTGGTTTTGCAGATCTTAACTACAACTAAACTAAAAGCTTTAAACTATCCAATCTCTTTAAGAAAACAGAGCATGAGGAAAAAGGAGCAGGAATGTGTTTACACGACAAACTTCACAACAGGATTTCCAAGGAGGAGGGACCCTTATCCGAGGCATAGGCTGAAATGAAATTTATTAAGCACGACATCAAATGATAAACTCAATTACTAAATTTCCAAGGTGGAGGAACCCCTGTAACAAGCTTATTGAAAACAATACTTAGACGATAATTCTTCTTTCTAAATTTCCAAGGAGGAGGAACCCCTATCCGAGGCGTAGATTGAAAGAACAACTATTAACACAACACAAGGTAAGCAAACTAGGACAACAAATTGCATTGGCGAGACACGCATACAATAAATGATCAAACTAGCAACCCCATTTAACTAAGTTTGAACAAACACCATAATAATAACATTCAGGCAAGGTGGCTCAACTATTTATTATAATAGTAAAAGCTCGTGAACAGATACAAGAACAACAATATTTCAGGCAAGGTGGCTCAACATATATTACTATCGCGTGCAAAAGTTATTTACAAATGAGCAAGGATGCTCTTATTTATAGACATCAAAGGTGTAGGGAACCCTAAACTCACCTTGAGTCAACTACAGTCTTGCAAGCATGCAAGATTTTATTCTCTAAGTCTAAATAAATGAAACTATACAGATAACTGGAAAGCTACCATCAGTTAACCGATACAAACAAGACTAAATGGACATGTGCAACATGCACATCCTTATTGAAAGGAAGGTTAACTGATAACTAACATCAGTCAACTGGTTCTAATTGAAAGTCCATCCTCTTGTGAAGATATCTCCAAGAATGAGATAGGCGTGTACGAGATCAGCAATGAGAACTCAAGAAACGACGTTGAGTTAATTGCTGCTTCTGACTCATCCTCGTAAATAATTGCAAGATCTAACTAGCTGTCTACTACAAGCGTTTTTTGCTTATCACCTCGTCCAGGAATTTGTCGATCGTATCATCATCTGGCACTTTGACACTATCCACGATGATGAATTGCCTGTTCAACTCCTCTACATCTTGGATCGCCCTCTAACTTCTACAGTTGCCTTCTTGAAACTGGTAGTCATTACTGAGAAGTTATCCAATTTGGATGCCTCAGGATCTCCACCTAGATTATCACGAACTAGTTCCTCGAACTCAACTTGAACTGCCTCTAATTCAGCGCATGTACCATCTTCATGTCGATAATGGCATGGGATCTGGGTGATGAACTCGCTGATAAGTCTGAGAGCTGAAACAACTTTCTCCTGAAGTGTGGCCATCTTACCAAAGATTCAGTCATATGTTTCGACTTTGCAAAGATGCAGTTCTCTCCAAGCAAAAACCTTCTTTTTATCTTCTTCTGCTTCAATGGCGTCATAGGCAATTGCCAGTTGAGATATGAGTATCAAGTCCTTCGGCTTCTGTTCTGCTATAAATATCTCAAGCTCCTGAATCCTCTGACGAAGATCATGTGGCTCAACCCTCAACTGATATAACTTTGTGAGGAGGTGTCTGCCGACAACGATGAAATCTTCAATCGAACTGTCTAAGAGCTTCCGTCGACTGACCGAATGACCAAGTCTTTGCTGATCTACGACTATCTCTCGAAGTTGTGGGAGTAGAGGTGCCTGTCCTGTGTTTCCACGAAATAGATCCGAGATATATTGTCGGAGCTGCCTGACTTCAGCCTCGAGGGCTGCCTTATCTTCTCTGTCCTTCATAACACGCTCCTCCAGAGTACTTGCGACGACCTTGAACAAGCTCACGTCCACGTTTCGAGTGCTCCTGCCTAGATTCGCTTTGACGAAGGTGAAATCACCAACTTCAACCTGAACCAAGTTCTTGCCTTTTGGTGGTGTAGAAACTTCAATGATGATCTCTGCTTCAAGAGTCTTCTCGATGTTCACCTGCTTCTTAACCCTCTTGTTCAACCTATCCTGATAAGGATCGCCAAACTCAGAGAAGTCAAGTTGATATGAAGGTCTACGCCTTTCTCTTCCCAATGACCTCTCGAGCCAAGACGAATGATCAACGTTGTTCTCTCGAGGAGAGATTGCTCCTGTTATGTCAACCACTGGCGGATCAATTGGGATGAAGGTCTTGTGAACTGGAGACTCGGGCTCTGAATCAATGTTGATAGGAGATAATCGTGGAGAAATAGGTGGACTTGGAGATGATGAATCAGCCTCAGTTTGTATCACTGGCTCCACTAGAATTTCTGACGCTCTCTCAACCTGTTTCCGCTTAGTGATGCTTTTCCCCTTCGAGTTCCGACTAACTTTGACACCTTCAGGCGGCTTCAAGATAACTCTAACTCGAGGCCTCGACCTAGAAGTGGAAGGTAGTGAAGAAAACCTTGCTGGCGGCTCTGTAGCTGGAACTACCCTTCGTTTCCGTTTGCTCTCCAGGAAGTACATGCTCGTCTTAATAACTGATTTGGGTAGGTCCTGGATTGAAGTATTCTCTTTGACATACCAATCAGGTTCACGAAGTGGCTGGCGAGCGATTGGTCTTTAACGAATGAATTGAGTAGCACCTCTCCGTCATCATCGGACAAACTCTCCACATCTTCTGATAGGAAATCAGCAAGTTGAGGGAGAGTAAGCCTGCAGTAATGACGTTGGCTCACCTCAAACTCATCCTCACAGTTGACCCAAAAGTCCTCAAGCATTGCCCTGTGTGAATTCCTTTGCTCCAACCGTGCAAAATAATGACCCAATGGATCAAAGTACACCTTTGAGGAAAACACTTGAGCCAGAGTTTCTCTAACTCGTTCGTCATTAACTTGCAATCAGCAGCTGCCTTACACTTCTAAATACCTAATCCGAACGGAAAGGTGAAAGCTGACTTGTGTCGATTGTGAAGGAAAGAGTGAACCTCTTGTGTTTGTCTCGTAAACTCCATGAAAAGGACTCTGTTTGACGGGTACCTTGGTAGCATCAGAGGCTCTCCGGTGTAACCATACACCTAGATATATGTGAAAGTAGGGAATTGGATAAACCAATCCGCCCAACTCTCCATCACCGATTTCGCCTCTAGAGAAAACCCTGATATGCATCTCGTTATCTAGATCCCTGACTGTCTTCATAAGAAAATGATCATTCACCGCCTTAAAGTCCTGCTTAGCTTTTGAAAACTCCAATTGAGAGTAGTGTTCGTGAACTCGTTGAACGCCAAGAGCTCCATTGGTCTGCAATGGTCTAAAGTTGCCTTGAAACACAACCAAGTAAACCAAAAAGTCACCATTTGAAATTTGTGAATCTTGAGGAACTTTGTAATCTGTTGGTGAAGACATTCGCTTATAAACATTGCCCAGTCAAAATTCTCCTTCTTGTCAATAACCCAAGAGATGATATAGAACATCCATGGTCGGAATTTTTTTGCTTCTTCCTGACCCGATACCCGATTGAGCAAAGTTATTAAGATGACAATCTCGTCCTTGAAGCTACCACGCTCAACCTTCTTCGGCATGTTGGTTTTCTGAATTTTCAACCATCGCTGAGCAACTTTCTTCTGTGACTTGTCTTTGTCCTCTTCCCATATCCTGTCGCAATCTGGAATGGATACGACAAAATTATCTGAGCGTGGAGGAATAGAAAAGCATTTCTCAACGTCCCTCGGTTTGAGGCTACAAACGACTCTCCCATCGGCTGACCCGATTTGTCTGGTAGACGAGTCATAATGCTTAATGCAAGCGATTACAAACTCGAAATTGAAGACCGTGATGGGAATGGATGCCGCTATAAGCAACCCAGAACGCTCAAGGCTTCTGATTGTGGTGCTACTGGTACCCTCTAATGTGCTCAGAATGATGACAGGATAAATATGACCCAAGTCTGTATCATTATTTTTCAAAAGATTGTGCACAAAGACCGATTTGGCCTTGTAATCTATGGGGTTGAACTGCATTATGAAAAACTAGATTATTGATTGTAAAGTTTGGTATGTTTGGATAACTTTCAGAAAAAGCTGAAAAATAGCCGGTTGAGGTGAAATTTTTTGGAAAAATTCTGAGATATGGGTTTTGTGCATAATTGAATTCTAAGACAACGCAGATTGATAGATTTGCGAAAAAAGTGAGTTTTAGCAAGGCAAGCAAAAGGTTTTTAGTCAAGAACTGTAGGGGTTGTAGGGGTAGTGGGGGTAATTTTTACCGAGAAAATCTGAAACATGCGTTTTGTCGGCAATGGGTTTCTAAGCCAACCCAAATGATCCGATTTCGGAAAAAATGAGTTTTAGGGCCACATGCAAAGAGATTTCTCTAAAAAAAACATAGCGCTCCAAAATGGAGGCAGCGGGCCAATTTTCTCAAAAAAATCTAAGACATGGGTTATGCTACTATTGCTGAAATAGATGAACCCAGATGCTCTATTTCTGAAAATTTCGCCATTTTCTTTGACATGCGAAGAATACCTAAGATGAGAATAGAAGAAATTAAGACAAAAGATAGAAGTTTTTGTGTTTTTGCTTTTGTGAAAATCGCCTATGCTTGAAATAGATTCGATGTAACTTGCATGTAAATGGAAAATGAAGTTTGTAATATCCTTCCTCTGAACATTCTGAATATGCCACTATGAAGAACACTGAATTCTAACACCTGTAGCACCTTCAGATAATTATTTGCTCAAGAAAGGTGTATTTTATCCCTCACACAATGAAGAATAATGGACACCATAGCCTTAATAAATAAAAATAAACCCTCAAGGCATCATAAATGCATGCAAAGTCTTGGAAATGGCACCTATCCTCTGATTGGAGCTTCAAAACACACCCCTAGCTTGTAACTTGCTCTCAAAACAGTTAACTAAGTGAAAAATATGCCCTAATTAGGGTGCCACTTTCAACACCTCTGTCAACTGATACATGCAAGTTGAACTCGCCCAGTTACAAGTAGAAAACAAGTCAAGAATAAGGCGATTTGAAAAGAGTTTAACTGAAGAGCTAATTTCAGTTAACTGTCTCCACCTTTAAAGGGCACCACTTCTCTTGACTTCAAAAAGTCAACCTTTGACTTTAGGCGCCTCTTTCCAAACTTAGCCAATTTCTTGAAAATTTGGATTTGAAAACATCATCGGGGCCCACGTTCGATCACTGATTCTAATTGATTGACATGTCGGATTGACTAGCTAACAGTTTCATTGAAGAGCAGGATCAAATCTGACAAGAGTCTCCTTGAGGTGGCAAACCCTAATTCCATCATCTGAGGCCTCAAAATGCAGGGCGTGCCTGGCCATCATGGGCGCTTTTGACCTTAGACTTGGAAAATTTTCAATGCATTTTCATCATTATCAAAGTGATTTTGACCGTACTTCACCTTACGTTTCCCGGTGTTCGGCAAAACTTCAGAACTAGCTGACAGGCTCACTACGGAGCTGGTTGGATTCTAAACAAGAGCTCTTGGAGAGCACTTCTCATAAAATCGTCATCTGACAGCTGAAAACAATGGGCGCCCTTGGCCTCTAGGGGCGCTTTTCTTCCCAAACTTGGCCATTTTTCAAATTGGCTAAAAACCAGTTAACTTCCAACTGTAGGCTACTGACAAGTCTTCTGACCCGGCTGAGGTTCGCAACAAAAAGCTGGAACTAACACAGACAGGATGAGCATCTGAGATGATAAAAAGACTAAGTGTAAGGCTCCATCACCTTGGGCTCCCTTGGCCTCCAAGGGCGCTTTTGCTTTTTCTTGACAATTTTGATCATGACGAAAAGCCTATGTTTGACTCCTGATACCGACAACTCAGCAACTCAGATTCACCCGTCGACGGATGCGTTGCGAAGCCAGATCAAGTCTGAGACAAACATCCTAGGTGTCAGTTGATCATAAACCTTCATCTGGAGCTTCAAAAGGATGGGCGCCCCTCGCTAAGAGGCGCACTTTTCAACCCAGTGGTCGTCAGTTTCTATCTCCCTCGTTTCGTGTTCAATCTCCCGTTTCAGGTGCTAGACATATTTGTTGGACTGGTTGGCAGGCTCGTTGTGAAGCTAACAGGATTCTAGAGAAGTCTTCTTGGAAGTGACAAGTCTCAGAAAGTTGATCTAGGCCTCCAAAATCAAGGGCACCCTTGGCTCATAGGGGCACTTTTGATCTAGAGTTAGAATTTTTTTCACCATTTTCACCTCGTCGAAAATCCCCTTCGAGACGAACCATCATTCCAGACATATCTCGCCATAAAACCTTCATCGGAGCATTTTAAGCTTAGCTTTCGGCACCTAGCACTTGGCCATCTACCATTGTTGAGCTCATAAATCCTAACTTTTCACTTGAAATAACGAAAACTACCCACCAAGCTTAAATTGAGTTTTAACCGAATCTGACTTCACCATTGTGATCGTGAAGCAAAATAAGCCAATCAAAACAAATTTCAGTCAATTCTGACAAGTTTCAATTTTTAGGGTTTTTGACCTAAAAACAAGGGTCCAGAAACCCTAATTTTCAATTGTTTCAAATTTTGCCAGTATCTTCCTGACATCACACTGACTCAAAGCCCATACTTGATTTGCCCAAAAACTATGTTTTGACATCATTTTAACAAGGTTTAGACCATTTTAAGCAAAATGCCTTAATGAAGCAAAAAAATTGGTTTGTGTACAACATTAGGCTCTGTCTGGTGACCATGTTGGATACCTACGACATAGGAGAGTCTGGGAATCTCTGAGTTTTGTAGACTAGTGACTTAACTATTGGGCATTGGAGTCAGGACTTTCTTCTCTAATCACCTTAAACAAGACTACTTAAATCACCTAAAACATGACAAAACATCACAAAACGGGGAAACAAATTACGACATAACGAAAAAGTATAAACAAATTATTCACAAAAAGGATGAAATGCTTGAGATATTGCCCACTGTATGGCAGTGGGAGAAGCCTTCCATCTGGATGCGAGAGAATGTATGTGTTCTCTCCTCTTCATTCATGGATCTGGAAGGGCCCTAACCATAAGGAATCAAACTTGCCATGCATTCCTTTAGGTTCGTGTCTTTTGTCCCATAACAGGACTTGATCTCTGATTTTGAAGTCTCTTCGACGAGCCTTCTTATCAAAAATCTTCCTCACTCGCTCTTGATGCTAAGTGATTCTGTTGACGACCTCCACCCTCTCGTCTTCCAGCTTCATCAAGTACAAAATCCTCTTCTTGATTGGATCTTCAAACTCTCCATCCTCCACTGTGGATGCTAGCGGCAAGGCAGACAACTCCAGCGTAGTGGGTAACATTGCTTCTGTACCATACAAAAGTGTAAAAGGCGAAGTGCCAATGGCTCTTTTGGGAGTGATTCTATTCGCCCAAAGAGGATCATATATCTTTCTGTGCCAAGCTTTCTAATTGGAGTCAATCAGCTTACGCACGATTGTGACTATGTTCTTGTTTGAAGATTCGGCCTATCCATTACGTTGTGGGTAATAATCTGATGAATGTGACAGCGTGATGCTATGATCAAAAAAAAATTTAGTAGTTCCTTTGATGAGAAACACGTTGCATTATCAGCCACAATTTTGCGAGGCACCCCGAAGCGCGAAATGATATTCTCCTTCAAAAAGTCACAAACAACTTCTGAGTTAGGTCACTTGGTAGGAACTGCTTCAACCCATTTTGTTAAATAATCAGTTGCCGTAAGGACATAAACATGCCCCTTACTGGAATGTGGGTTGATGGGACCTATGAAATCAATACCCCATTGCTGAAATGGAGCATCAATAATAACTGGCCTAAGTGGAGTAGTAGCCAATCTGACTTTACCAACAAACTGCTGACATGTCTGACACCTATACACCCATTCATATGCATTGCTAAACATGGTAGGCCAATAGAACCGTGCTCGCAGGATCTTGAATGCAGCGACTCTTGATGAGAAGTGACCACCACATGCTTGACTGTGAAAAGCATCCAACAATCTTTGTTGCTGGTCTCTGCCGATGCATAATAGGAAAGTTTCGTCAAGGCCACGCTTGTACAAACGTTTTTGACAAGCACAAAGTTTTGTGCTTTCAGCTTCAAAGTTCTCTTTTGCTGTTTGTCCATGTGATGTGGACACTCTCCGTAAGTCGAATAATACCACAAGGGTGTGTACCATTCCTCCGTAGAATCAACTAATATGACCAAAGGAAGGTCCTCTTCAGGTTCAGTTTCAAGTCCACCATTGCTTTGATACTTTTGATCTCTATCTTCCACCAAATATTGACAAAGACCTTGCCTGCGGACGAGCTTGGTCGGCTTGATCTCCAGATCATACTCTTGAACTTTTGCGATCCAGTTTCCTCTTTTCGTGCCCATCTTTTGTTGAGTTAGCACACTTTTCATTGCTAGATTGGTGACAAACATTGTTGTATGAGAATTCAAGATATAGAACCTGAAAGCTTTAACAGTTGTGACGGCAGCATACGAATTCTTCTCAATTTGAGAATAGCGCAATTCACTATCTTTAAAACTGGTGCTCACGAAAGCAATTGGAGATTCTCCTTCTTCATTGAGCTTCTGAGTCAATATAGCAGACGTGTGTTCTGATGCATAACAATACAGGATAAAATCTTTCTCAAAGTTAGGACGAAAAAATGTTGGTGCGTTAGCAATAGCTTCTTTGATTTTGGTAAAGGCTTGCTTGCCTTCTTCTGTCCATATGAAAGTGGACGTCTTTTTCATCATAGCTAAGATCTCCTTCGTTAGCTCCGAAAAATCTGGTACAAACCTCCGGATAAAGTTGACTTTATCGAAAAAGGAGTGCACTTGCGTCTTGTTGGTTGGAAGAGACAGGTTCTTTATTGAATCCACCCAGTTTGGGTCAATTTTAGTTCCCTCTTTGGAAACGATATGGCCAAGTAGCTTGCCCTCTATCACCACAAAGATAGTCTTCTTAGGATTCAATGAGATCTTGTAGTACTTGCATCTTTTGAAAACCTTTGCGAGATGTGAAAAGTGATCGCCCCGTTTATTTGAGAAAACGGTCAAGTCATCTAAATTGACAACTATTATTTTATTCTTGAGATCCCCAAAAGCCAAATCCATGGCCCTTTGAATAGTAGCACTAGCATTGATGAGGCCGAAAGGTATCCTCTCATAAGCAAACGTTCCCCATGGCGTGGTGAAAGCTGTTTTGATCTGATCCTCCTCTGCCACTGCAATTTGCTTGTAACTGGAAAAACCATCAAGAAGTGATAGCATCTCCAATCCGGTGATTGTTTGCAAGGTATGCTCCATGATTGGTAAGGGGTAATTGTCCTTCAAGGACGATTGATTCAAGTTCGTGAAATCCACGCAAATTCTGATTTCATCGTTCTTTTTGCGCACAGGAACAATGTTTGACACCCAGGTGGAGTGATGAATTGGAAAAATAATCTTCGAGTCCACCATCTTCTTAATTTCCGCATAGATAGTATCTTGAATCTGCAGATTACAATATCTCTGCTTTTGCTTGAAAGGCTTGACATCAGACTTCAGAGGAATTGTATGTGACAATTCTACGGGTGTGAAGACCTTCAAGTCTTCGTAATGTTGTGCACTTTTCACACGCACGCCCCACCGGAGGCGGGGACCCTCTTTTTGTTCTACATCTTTGTACCTTGGCTTTGTCAATTTTCTGGTTTTTCTCTTCTTGGGAGGTTATTTTGGGATGAAGTCCAGATTTGATTTGATAAGGGTGGTATTTTGAAGCGTTTTGGGGCTTTGGATTTTAAAAATGAGGATTTTTGAAGTAAATTTTCAATGTGATGTGTAAATATTTTTGCACCAATGGGTAGAGGACGAAAAATTAGGCCAAGTTTCTTTTTGAACTTTTCAAAAATTCCTTCTAGAAAAAAAGTTAGGGGATTTTGACCTTGCTTGGAATTTCGGGATTATCCTCCTTGGGGGGATTTTTCCGAAAATTCTTTCATGCCCTCAAAATCCCTAAATTTCCTATTTTGGAAAATCCTTAAAGCCCTCAAAATCCCCATTTTTTCCAAAATGCAACTATTTTTAAGAAGAATAAATTTTTTCGAAAATTAAAAAATTCTGAAAATGGAAAGCTTCCATAAAAATGTGTAAGGTTTTTTTTAAA
The DNA here is from genome assembly GCA_007115665.2 of Sequoiadendron giganteum. Taxonomy (NCBI): domain Eukaryota; kingdom Viridiplantae; phylum Streptophyta; class Pinopsida; order Cupressales; family Cupressaceae; genus Sequoiadendron; species Sequoiadendron giganteum. Next base: position 201,701,633 of record CM021108.1, read on the forward strand.
GGGCCAAAATTGTATTTGAACTTAATTTGGATCGGATTTTGACGTGTGAGCTACTAATGATGATATCTTTTTTTCAGGATTAAATAAATAAAAAAAGGGGGACTTGCATATGGATTCGTGCCAAGAGGAAAATCTATAAAAGTTCAACTCAAATATTAAAGTGGGGCCTACATAAGAATCCGTGCCACTAGCTGTATACCAATTGGAGATGTGCATTTAACAAGGAAAGACATGTGAAGCTGTATTTATTCTCCAATGAGGATTTTCTCAAAATTAATGTCATTGGGCCATAATGCAACTGGATGCAATTGATTGGATGATGATGTACCATGAGCTCCCAAATTAAATGTAACAGCTAGATGCTTCTAGAAGTGTAATTTATGCCATTGGATGAATTAAATCCTGGCCATTGATTCAAAATGCAATTTTCTATAAAAAGCCAGTGCCTTCTCATTTGTAGAGAGTTAGAGAAAGGTTAGAGAATAGTTAATCAGAGGTTGTAAAGTTAGAATTGGCTAAGTTAGAAGTTAGATTCTACAAGTTAGTAGTTGTAGGAGAGGAGAGAGACTGGAAATTGTTATGTAATGCTGAGGAAGATAATGCAAACGGGTTGTTGATTTGGCAAACTTTGTGTTATGTTTCAAAAGTTTTATGGTTTTTTGTTCTTGATTCTCATTTCTTTCATGCTAATGGTGAAATGTTAATGATGTTGATCGATCTCCGGTCCATACTTCTAGCAATTTTCTGATTGTAAGTTGCTGTGTAAAGTTAGTCTGGGCCTTATTTTGTGCTAAGTTCAACTATGGATGCTTGTTTACATGGTGCCATTTACTGGGTATGTGGATGAATGTTCATAGTCTGAAAATCTTCAGTTTCCTCGGAAGATTGCACCATTTTTGCAGAGTTGTGGGCTTGTCTTTGATTAAGCAGAAATTGGTTTTATTGGAGATTTGTCCATTTGCAGCATTCATCATTGTTGTGATTGATTTTAGGAGTAATTTAATCTTAGGATCTCTCTTAAACTCTTATCTTTTGCTATTTATTTTATTATTTAGGTTACATTTAAGAATCTGAGTATCAATATATTGCAAAATCTAATAAGTTTGAAGTCCAGTATTTGCTTGTAGTAAGGTCCCTTTGTGATTACCAACATTTTCACATTTATCTTTGAGTTGTTTTGTTGCATTGTCAAAACCTGACATTAGAGACCTGTTGACGTGTTTTTATGACAACACCAACACAGAATAAAATGTCCAACAGTCACTCTATTCTCTCTTGATCAAAGTATTCCGCATGCTAAGATTGCGTGAAAATTCATGCGTTCAACTCCAAGGTTCCTTTTATCGCGAATAGACTCAGTTGGTTGATGTGAATATGCTGGGTATTCCAAGGGGACTTAGGTGATTGTTCAACTTCGTGAAGCAGATGAAAGATTTGACTGTGATTCTCTGATTTCTAAACTAACCCGAAAATACTGAATTGAAAAGGAATAGGGGTAGGGATTCTACAATCTACTTCTAAAGGGTGGAATGTGGGGATCAACCTAAACAATCTTCAAACCAGACTCTGCTTTGCCTCTCTTCAGGCAACTTTGACAAAGTTGGTGCAATCTTCAAAGGATGAGAAAAGTGTTCAAATCATGACACAACATGTTCATACCATCACAACGATGCATATGGACATATGAGCCACGATGGAAGTTAAGTGCTATTACTCCAGTTGACCACGCAAGGCAAACTTACCGTCAGCGAGCCTGCTAGTGGTATGGACGAGAGAAGACTTGCTCAAATTAAATGCCACATTCCATAGCTAACAACTACTTGCATGAAATAAAAGTCTATTTTACTCTATTTACTTTGAATTGGAAAGATGAAATGGCCTTGCTAGCTACTCATAACAAAGGAAGAAATCACCAAGCAATGAAACTCTTTGTATTATGAAAAGTGTTCATAACAACCATTTGCAAAACTTTCAAAGGAAAACTTTCTTCCCTCCTCAATCTACGCTAACTTCTAAGCTAATCACTATATGCCTTCTACTTTCTAGCTCTGATTCAACTCTTGATCTAATGTCTAATTCTAATAGATTACAAATGAGGGGGATGCCCCTTTTATAGCTAGCCCATTTCAGTGGACGACTCAGATTCAATTACAATAAAGGGCTCAGATTGAGCCACCTATGCCATAATTAGGGTTTCTGCCCTAAAAACCGCCACTGAGGGGAGTGGGTAATAAATGCACAAAAGCTTCTCCACTCCCCTGCAGGAACCATAATGAGCAATTAATGCCCATCACCATCCTCCAGGAGATCCTCATCCAGCAGAGTGTTCCCACTGTCCTGTTCCCTGACTGCGAACTCGATCAACCGGGCCAATACCGCCTCAACCTCCTGAACTGAAATTGGTGGAATATGGTTGAGATGAAATTCCAAGATTGCTACTGTCTGTCCGTGCTGAGTGTAAGACTTTCTCCATGCCACCAAGGCGTCCTGGGTATTTTGAATTATACTGGAGAAAGTGGAGACATTCTCAAAGTCATCCTGGACAAGTGACCTCGCAACTGAGAAGAATGGAGCCAGTTTGTCTCTTAAGCCATCAACAGTTATTTCCTCTTGAGCTAGCCTTCTAGCAAATATGGCCTCCAATGTATTAAGGACTCCCTCCAAAATGTTGCCCATTGCCTTCCTAACTCTGGCCGAATCTGCTGTTGCTGCATCGTGAAACCCACGGCCTGTGACCACCGAGGAGTACCAATTGGTGAAATCATACCTGTCACCCTCCTGAATTACACCTCCATCCACCAGGGTCTGCAGAGGTATATGCATCAAAGCCTCCAGACGAAGAACAGTCTTAGTCTGATAGATGCGGTATCGCTCCATGCTTAATCCACCATATCTATGCGTGCCAAAATATCTGAGGCCTGCCGATAAGCATTGGTGAGGTCCTCCATGAATTTCTCCGTCTCAGCCCAAACATGGCTAACCCACTTGTTCGCTTCCGTTTCCATCTTCTTTAAATCTTCTAAGCCAATAACTGACTCCCTTGGAAGCTCTGGTGGGTATTCTACTACTGGGTTTGCCTGTTCACCTGGACGCGCCAGACTCTGCATATATCCTATCAAGGTCTTGTGCTCCCTTTTTAACTTCTTATACCTCCCCTCTGTGCAGAGCAACTGGTCTCTCAGCGCCTGATAGGAGTTATCGAACTCCTCAACAATTTGGGCTCCCGTAGGATGACCCAACTCTACAGTGGTGATCACATAATTCTCGGGCCTCTCCTCGGCTCAATCACATTCCTCTCTTGGGACAACAACCTGAAGCGTGCGAGAGCCCGATTCATCAATTGAAATCTTTGAAAACTTCTTGTCTCTCTTCTTCTCCGGTGGTGCACTAATCCTTGTAAGGAACTCCTCCATCTCAACGGCTGGATCCGTATCATCCTTAGGGTCTCTTCTCATTCTATCCGTAAGCCAATCCGGCACCGTCTGCTGTGCAGTGCAATTGACGAGGGGCTGCTCTTCTGTTGCCTCCACCTCGTATATTTCCTCTCTTCTAACACTATTATGCTCGGGCTCATCAGTCTCCACGAGCTGAGTATCTGCAGACCTTTGGGTCCCTTGCTCTGTGTTTTCTTCCTCTTCCAATGCCATGTCCAGCATCTGCTGGAAACGGGTATCGGCCACTGTTTCCTCCTCTTCCTGTTGGCCACCCCTGGATGCACTGACACTTAAGCTATTTGACTCTCGGACGTTGGGCTGATCAACTTCCTCAAGCTCTTGCTCTTCATTCAATTTTGCCCTTTGATTGGCAAATAGCGAAATTTCCCTCAAACTCGAAGACTGAGTTTGCGACCGCATGGGTGATGCTTGCTCCATCCTAAAAGGTATTGGTTTTAAAGGTCCAATTAGAAGGCTAGTGCCATTTTAAAGCAAATACATGCATTTATGATGCCTTTCTTGATGAATTTTTATTTATTAAGGCATAGGCGTCCATTATTTTTCATTACAGGTGAGAGCAAACACGTCTTTCTTGAGCAAATAAAGATTTGAAGGCACTACAGGTGTCAGATTTCAGTGTTCTTCGCGGTGCCAGGTCTAGATTGTTCAGAGGAAGCATTTTACAGAGTTCATTTTTCGATTGCATGCAGACTTCATCAAATCGAAATCAAGCGTAGTTGACTTTTTAGAGACAGAATAATAAACTTCTATTTCTATCTCTAAAATTCTTCTATTCTCATCTTAGGTTTTCCCTCGCATGTCAAAGTAAACGGTGGAATTTTCAGAAATAGATCATCTCTGGGTTCACATATGTCAGAGTCAACAACAAAACTCATGTCTTAGATTTTTTCGAGCAAATTGCCTTGTTGCTTCGATTTTTGATGTGCGTTTTTTCGAGGATTCCTTTGCATGTGGGCCAAGAACTCAATTTTTCCAGAATCGAATCATTTGAGTTGGCTTAGAATTCCATTGCCTACAAAACCCATGTTTCAGATTTTCTCAAAAAAAATTGGCCCCAGAGCCCCTACAACCACTGCAGTTCTCGACTGAAAACCTTTAGTATGCCTTGCTAAAACTCATCTTTTCGAATTTCTGACGGCTTGAGTTTGCTTAGAATTCAATTCTCTACAAAACCCACATTTCATAAAATTTCCGGTTTTTTTTATCTCAATTGGCTATTTTTAGCCTATCTTGAGTTTTTTTTAGGTTTTTCTGAAAGTTGTCCAAACATACTCGACTTTAGTGTCAGACATGTAGATTTTCAAAATGCAATTTAACCCCATAGATTACAAGGCCAAATTGGTCTTGGTACACGACTTTTTGAAAACTACTGATACAAACTTGGGTCATGTATATCTAGTGGTCAATCTGAGTACGTTGGAAGGCACTAGCAGCACGACAATCAAAAATCTTGAGCGTTCCGAGTTGCTGGCAACAACATCTATTATTATCACGGTTTTTGATCTCGAGTTTGTGATTGCTTGCATTAAGCAACCCGACTCATCCACAAGACAAAATTAGATCAGCCGATGGGAGAGTCATTTGCAGCTTCAAGCCGAGGGACGTTGAAAAGTGCTTTGCTATTCCTCCTCGCTCAGATAATTATACCATAGCCATTGCAGATTGCAACAAGATATGGGAAGAGGACAAAGAAATATCATAGAGAAAGGTTGCTCAGAGGTGATTGAAAGTACAAAAGACCAACATGCCGAAGAAGGTTGGGTGTGGTGAGTTTAAGGATGAGATTGCTATCTTAATAAATTTTCTCAACCGGGTTACGGGTTAGGAGGAAGCACATATTTTCCGACTGTGGATGTTTTATGTGATCTCCCGGATTATCGACAACAAGGAAAACTTTGACTAGGCAATGTTGATCAGCGAGTGTCTTCACCAACATATCATAGAATTCCTCAAAGTCCATGAGTTTCACATGGTGTCTTTTTTGGTCTACTTAATTGCGTTTCAAGGTAATTTTAGAACTTTGAAGACCAATGGGACTCTTGGCATTCAACATGTTGATGAATATTATGCACAATTGGAGTTCTCAAAGGTTGAACAAGATTTCAAAATGGTAAATGATCACTTGCTCATGAAGACAGTCAGAGACCTCGATAATGAGATGCACATCAGGATTTCACTAGAGGCAAAATCAACAATGGAGAGCTGGGCGGATTGGTTCATCCAGTTTCCCACTTTCACATATATTCGGGTGTATGGTTACACTGAAGAACCTCTGATGCTATCGAGGTACCCGTTAGACAAGGTCCTATTCATGGAGTTTTTGAGACAAGTTGAAGAAGTTCACTCGTTTCTTCGAAATCGACACAAGCCGACATTCACTTTTTCATTTGGATTGTGTATATACAAGTGCAAGACTACTATTGATTGCAAGTTAATGACGAACGAGTTAGAAAAACTCCGTCTGAAGTATCTCACTTAGAGGCGTACTTATGATCCTTTGGGTCATTACTCAACACGGTTGGAGCGAAGTAATTCACACATGGCAGCGCTTGAGGACTTTTGGGTCAACTGCGAAGATGAATTTGAAGTGTGCGGACGTCATTATTGTAGACTTACTCTTCCACAACTTACTGATTTCCTATCAGAAGATGTTGAGGGTTTGTCGGATGATGATGGAGAGGTGTTACTTAGCTCATTCGTTAAAGACCAAGTTGCTCGCTAGCCACTTCGCCAACCAGATTGGTATGCTAGGGAGAATACTTCAATTGAGGACCTGTCGAGATCGGTTATTAAGACAAGCATGTACTTCTTGGACAGCAAGAGAAGCCGAAGGAGAGTTCCAGTTTCAGAGCTGCTCATAGGGTTTTCTTCACCACATTCTACTTCTAGGTTGAGGCCTCGAATTAAAGCTATCTTTAAGTTGCCTGAAGGTGTCAAAGTTATGGGAACTCGAAGGGGAAAATCCGAAAAGCATCACTTAAGCGGAAGCAGGTTGAGAAAGTGCTAGAAGTTCCAGTAGAGTCAGTGGTACAAGCTGAGGCCGATTCATCATCTCCTGGTCCACCATTTTCTCCATGGTCGTCTCCTATTGATATTGACTCGGAGCTAGAATCGCCAATTCATGAGACTTTCATACCAGTTGATCCACTAGTGGTTGACACAGCAAGAGCAGTTTCTCCCTGAGAGGATAAGATTGATCATTCGTGTTGGCTCGAGAGGTCTTTGGGGAGACAGAGGCGAAGGCCTTCATATTAGCTTGATTTATCTGAGTTTGGTGATTCTTATCAGGATAGGTCGAACAAGAGGGTCAAGAAGCAAGTGCATATTGAGAAGACTCTTGAAGCAAAGATTGTCGTTGAAGTTGCTACACCACCAAAAGGCAAGAGCCTGGATGAAGTTGAAGTTGGCGATTTCACCTTCGTCAAAGCAAATCTTGGTAGGAGCACTCGACATGTGGACGTGAGCTTTTTGAAGGTCGTCGCCAGTAATCTTGAAGAGCGTGTTATGAAGGACGGAGAAGATAAGGCAGCCCTCAAGGATGAGATCAAGTAGCTCCGACAGTACATCTCGGATCTTCTTCATGGATTTGTAGGACAAGCACCTATGCTCCCATAGCTTCGAGAGACACTTGCAGATCAACAGAGACTTGATCGGTTAGTCAATCGTGGGAAGCTCTTGGAAATTGGATGAAAGATTTCATTGTTGCAGGCCAATACCTCCTCACATAGTTATATCAGTTGAGGTACGAGGCACATAATCTTCGTCAGAGGATCCAACAACTCGAGATATCTATAGAAAAAGGCAAGTTGAAGGACTTGATACTCATATCTCAGTTGGTAGTTGCATATGATGCCATTGTAGCAGAGGGGGATAAAAGGAAGGTTTTCGCTTGGAGAGAACATCTTTTCAAAGTGGAAACATATGAGAGAATCTCTACAAAGATGGGCGCGCACAAAGAGGACGTTGTTGGAGCTCTCAGACTTATCAGCAAGTTTATCACTCAGATCCCATGCTACTATCGTCGTGAGAATGGTACATACACTAAGCTTGATGCAGTGCAAACCGAGTTTGAGAAGCTAGTTCGTGATAGCCTTGATGGAGATCTTGAGGCGTCCAAGTTGGATTATTTCTCAGTGAACACAACTAGTTTCAACAAGGCGACTGCAGATGTTAGAGAATGTCAGAGGGCAATCAAAGATGGAGAGAAGGAGGTGAACAAGCAGTTTATAATCGTGGATAGTGTCAAAGTGCCAGAGGATGAGACAATCGACAAGTTCCTGGATGAGGTGATAGACAAAGAGGGCTTATAGAAGACAGCTAGTTAGATCTTGCAATTATTTCCGAGGATAGAGTCAGAAGCAACAGTTATCTCGACATCAGTCTCGAGTTCTGATTGCTGATCTCATACATGCCTATCTCATATTCGTGGATATCTTCGCAGGAGGATGGACTTTCAATTAGGATCCAGTTGACTGATGTTAGTTATTACTTAGCTTTCATTTCAATAAGGACGTGCATGTTGCACATGTCCATTTAGTTTAGTGTTGTTTCAGTTAACTGATGGTAGCTTTCTAGTTATCTGTATAGTTTCATTTAGTTAGACTTAGAGAATAAATTCTTGCATGCTTGCAAGACTGATTGTAAAGCTAAGGTGATTTTAGGGTTCCCTACACCTTTGAGTTCTATAAATAAGAGCACCCTTGCTCATTTGTAATTAACTTTTGCTTGATAGCATACATGTTGAGCCAACTCTTGCCTATAGTATTGCTATTTATGTATCTTTTCATGAAATTTTCATTGAGATAGAGAGTTGCTGCATTGCTGACAATATTCCTATGTTCAGTATTGGTTCGCCTTGAGCTTTTATTAGTAATAAACAAATTGCTGAGCCGCCTTGCTGTGCAATGTTACTTGTAATGGTTCATCTTTGTTCAGTATAATGTTGGTTGATCGTTTATCTGTGTGATAGGTCCTTCATACAATTTTCTATCCTGGGTTATATTTGTGATTAATAAGCCTGTTTCATATCTACACCTCGGATAGGAGTCGTCTCCTCCTTGGGAATTTAGAAGTAGGTTTATCGTGTTTTGTAGTGATTAATAATCTTTGTTTCATAGCTACACCTCGGATAGGAGTCATCTCCTCCTTGGGAATTTAGAAGTGAAGATTGTCGTTTGATGTTGTTGCCAATAACCTTTCTTTCAGCCTACACCTCAGATAGGAGCCGTCTCCTCCTTGGGAATCCTGACTTAAAGATTATTGTCCAAATATTCCCTGCTCCTAAGTCCTCATGCTCTGTTTGAACTATTTGCACAAACCTCAACAATTATTTTTGAGTAGCTTATCGTTGGTTTTATGTGGCAGGTCAAACCTGAAGACATGGATGCTTATGCACCTCAAGATCTTTTGATTGTGACAACAGGTTCACAGGTAGTGTTCTCAAGGAGTTTGGAGTTTGTAAGGAATATTTCATCAGATTCTAGAGTCTTAAACAGCCCTTCTCATGAAGCTTACTCAGTCTGTGTTGACGCAGGCAGAACCCCGTGCAGCTTTAAATCTTGCATCATTTGGAAGCAGTCACTCTCTCAAGCTCAACAAAGATGATTTGATATTGTATTCAGCTCGGGTAGATAACTAGATTTCTTTCTTCATACTCTTGATAATTGATTTTGATTAAAACTTTAGCTACTTTGTAAAAACTAGATTAGAAGAACAAGACCGTTGCACATTTCGAAAGCCATACAAATCAAATAATGAGTATGTGTATATGGAATAGCTTTTCTAATTTTCGTCCTCTCAGTTCAAGCTCAGATACTTTTTCGTAGATCATTTGGTCTCTTTTACTAGGAAATATCTCTTCAGATTTATCAACAGCCTTATGCTACAAGTACAAAATATTATAGAAATGCTATGAAAACTGCTTCTTGTTATTTGGGGCTAAATTGTTTTAGATTAATTTTCTGATACGCAAGAAGTGAACTGATTACAAGTAGACGTACACTTCACAAAAAATATTATTGTACTAGGTTTATACTTATTGTCTGAAGTCAGAGTGAAGGAACAAAGGTTCTAAGTGATGAACATGAGCTATACAGTTTCAATAGAGTCAACATAGTATACAGATGGGATGAATAGACAGTGGGAAAATAAATTCTGCAGTATAGACCATACTCATGCATGTTGGTGCTCTGTGGAATGATGTGTTAGTGTTTTGAAGATCAGATAGAACAACTGAAAGCACTCATAAAATTGCAACACATAAGATAATAAACACAGCAAGATACCCTGGGAAAATCATCCTCCTGAGGGAGAAAAACCCAGCAAATATTTCTCTTATATAATTGAGGAATAAGAGCAGAAATCTGCTTACAACACAGGCCCAGCACAAGGGCGAATTTGATACAATGTTTCTCCTTGAATTTGGTCTGCTGCTGCAGTATGATCTGCTGCAATGCTACACAATGATGATCTGCTGCAACTGTAAGATCTGCTGCTACAAAATAAAGATTCGCTGCTGCTGCTGAAGATGATTCACTGCTCAAGTATGAACTTCTTCTAAGAATGCGAATTATGATGAATGAACTTCGATTATCCAAATGAACAAGTTCGACCTTGCATATATACAAAATGAGGTCACATCTCAAACAGGTCGGCCACTTGAGAACTATAAATAATTACAATAAATGCCAGGGTCGGCCCAATGCAAGAGGTAAAAAGATCATAAGAATATAAGGAGGGTCGGCCCTCAAGAATTAAATCATGCACATATAAATTAAATAGCCGAAAGGCTATCATTTAATTTAGTCTTCTCGAAGTGTGAGCTGGGAAAAGCAGCCCGATGCTGCTAATAACATCAACACTCCCTCTTAGCTAGGGATGATACTTCTAGCTCCACAAAAGAAACATATCACCTCATCGTGATAAAGGAGCTTATCGCCTCATCGTGAAAGCAAATAAGATATCACCTCATCGTGATATCAACCATCATGGCTACCTCCATAGATGGTATGTACAAGTGCTCATCACTCAATGTGATGTCACCTCACCATGACTTTCACCATGGCTCTCCCAGAGGGTGGAAACAAGGGCTTTCACCTCAAACTTCTCCTAAGAGAAGAATGCATTAACAAGGGATTTCACCTCAAACTTCTCTCAAAGAAGAACTCATTAAAAAAAGAAACACTGATACTGAGACTCCCTCTCAGCTAGGGCTTCATTCTCCACCATATCAAGCTTCTCTCGAAGGTACACAAACATTATCCTGAAGAGACGCTTGATGAGAATGACTGCCATCTGCTCATTAGTGCTGATATACCTCAACCGAATATCTTTCCTCAATACCATATCTCTGATATAGTGGTATGCTTAGTTTTGTCATGAAATATTTGGAAAGACAGAAAGCTTCTCAAAGCTTTGATTAACACAATGGATGACAGTTGGTTTCAATGATTTTCCAACCAATCTTGCACGGAGCTTTCGAAGCCACACTGCTTCTTGAGCTGCCACATAAGCTGTAATGTACTCGGCTTCTGCTGTACTCAGTACCACAAATGACTGCTTCCTGGTATACCAGGATATCATTGCAGACCTCAACTAAAACAAAATCCAAAGCAAGACAACCATCTTCTTTAGGTTCAACAGGCTCCCACTGAATCTTCAATCACTTGCATCAACCACCTGACCTCATTGTCAAAGATTGCCTGCAACGCTTGCCTTAGAGAAATGGTTTCCAACGCACACCTCTGTAGAGATTCAAGGTTGTCCTCTTCGACCGCATCCCAGATCACTCTATTCTAAAGAGGTTTGTGGAGCTACCAATGTTGACCTGACTATTCTCAGCAAGTCATAGAACTCCCTCTTAAGGTTAATTCTTCCTCTTCGAAAGGATGTCTTTAGCCATTCACTTAGTCTCATAGCTACAAGTAGAGTCTCCATTCTTCAACCTATAGGATGCATCAAGCTCTTCTTGAAAGAAATCTCTTACACTTCTTGATTTATCCTGAAAGCATTAAGAAGAGATTACTAATAGGTCATGGGACACAGCTATCTCAAATAGACGTACCATAACTAGGAGCATACATGATTGACTATCTCAATGCTATAGCATGAATTAATAACTACGAAACAATTCATGAGCATTAATCAACCATGCAATACTTATCTCATAGAATTCAAAATCTCTTGAGTAATAGATAATTAATTCATCAATCATGACATGTCGTTCTTTCAATTTATCGGAAGAGCTAATCTCAGCAAAACAAAAGACAAACTTCACAAATTAGCATGATACAACTTGCAATGAATAATTCTAAAGAATCTTATCACAGTGATCACTATGAACTAGTCACACATAATCCTAAGTAAATAATGTCAGATTTGCACAACTCAACAAACTGAATTTTAACCTAGAAGGGTAATTACAATCAAAACAAGGAATACTTATCTCTTAAATATTATGAAGGGTGGACACAGTATGATATGATGCTCTTGTGCTTTGATCAGTACACAACCTTCACGGCTTGAACATATGCCCATGACTGGAGTAGAAATTCACTAGAATCATTTTGGGGAGAAATCTCAATCACATTCGCAAATGAAGCATGCTGATTAGGCTTGGTAGGACAATCCTTCGCATAGTGACCAAATTTGTCACATCTAAAGCATTGAACACGAGAGAGATCCCACTTCTTCTTGAATGCAAGAGTACCATCTGTCCCTTTATCTCTATTCCTCTTGAAGAATCCTTTCTTCCAAACTTTTCCTTTCTTCAACGAATGAGAGGCGAGAACATGTGTATCTTCATTCTTTGAACTTTGACCAATGCCTCCAGCTGCCAACCTCGACTCTTCTTGAATACAGTCGGCCCTCAATCGATCAAACTTGGGAAGTTTTGATCTCGCACTGATTCCTTGAATGTAAGACTCCCAAGATGAAGGAAGACCATTAAGAGCCAACATGGTCAAATCCTTGTCATCAACAATATGACCAATGGTAGAGAGCTGATCTCTCAATTCGGAAATCTTCATGAAGTAGGTGATGACAAACTCTTCTTCCGCCATCTTAAGGTTATGAAGTTGTTGCTTCAGTGCAAGTGCCCGATTGGTGTTGTTGATTTCGTACATCTTGTTGATGGGTGTTTTATGACCGCACCAACACAGAATAAAATGTCCAACGGTCACCCTATTCTCTCTTGATCAAAGTGTTCCACATGCTAAAATTGCGTGAAAGATCATGCGTTCAACTCCAAGGTTCCTTATGTAGTGAATAGGCTCAGTTGGTTGATGTGAATATGCTGGGTATTCCAAGGGGACTTACACAATTTGTTCAACTTTGCGAAGCAATTAAGACACAAATGATTTGACGATAATGCTCTGATTCCTAAGTTAATCGGGAAAATGCTGAATTTAAAAGGGAGAAAGGGGTAAGGATTCTACAATCTACTTCTAAAGGGTGGAATGCGAGGATCAACTTCAACAATCTTCAAACCAGACTTTGCTTTGCCTCCCTTCGGACAACTCTCGCAAAATCGGTGCAATCTTCAAAGGATGAGAAAGATGTTCAAATTGTGACACAACATGCACATACCATCACAACGATGCATATGAACACGTGAATCACAACCGAAGTTAAGTACTAATACTCCAGTCGACCACGTAGGGTGAACTCATCGTCAACGAGCCCGCTAGTGGTATGGATGAAAGAAGACTTGCTTAAATCAAACGCCACATTCCACAACTAACAACTACTTGCATAGAATGGAATCTACTTTACTTTATCTACTTGAATCGGAAAGCCGAAAAATCCTTGTCAACCACTCACAATGAAAGAGAGAATCACCAATCAATGAAGTTCTTTATATTATGAGAGTTGTCCACAACACCCTTTTACAAAAACTTTCAAAGGGAAAGCTTTTCTTTCCTTTTCAAACTAAGCTAACTTCTAGCTCTACTCTCTATTCTAACTTCTATCTTTGATTCAGTCCAAGTTTGATCTAATATCTAATTCCTGATAGATTATAAATGAGGGGGGATACCCCTTTTATATCAAGCCCAGTCCAATGGACGACTTAGATCCAAATACAATGGAAGGCTCAGATTGAGCCACATAAACCTTGATTAGGGTTTCAGCCCTAAAAACCGCCACTGAGAGGAGTGGGGCAATGAATGCACTGATGATTCTCCACTCCTCCGCAGGAACCACTATGCGTAATCAATGCACATCATCCCCTTCCAGAAGATCATTGTCCAGAAGAGCGTTTCCTTTCTCCTTTTCCCTAGCTGCAAACTCGATGAACCTGGTCAATACAGCCTCAACTTCTTGATCCGAAATAGGAGGAATATGATCCAATTGATACTCCAACACTGTAACCGTTTGCCCATGCCGGGCACAAGATTTCTTCCAGGCGACTAGAGCATCCTAGGCATACTAACAGAAATCTGCAAAAAAACCTGATTAATCCCGATTTTTAAATAATCTGTAGGTTGGACGATTTTTTCCCCGATTTTTTGAAAAAATCTTTGACTTTTTGGTCAACAATTTTTTCCCATTTAAAATTGCAAAATCAGCAAAAACTACGTTTAAAACTTGCAAAAAATCGCGAATAAAATCATGCTGATTTTCATGCGAAAAAAAATAAATGAGACCATAGCTTGTTGCTTACTATTATGCTTTGATAGATTTTTTCCAAGCATCCACAGCTTGTTCAAAAGCACCTGTTTTAGGCTTTTAGCCATAGCAGCAAGGCAGTGAACTGTATGATAAAATGCTTTGGTAGACATGTATGAAAAATGTCGTAGCATAGAGCAGTGAACTATTTGAAAAAATGCCTCAAAGAAATGTGGTTTCATGGTGATGGAATGCCATGACAATCCATAGCCATAGGCATTCGTCATGGCATTCCATCGCCATGAGACCACATTTCTTCGAGGCATTTTTTCAAGCAGTTCACTGCCTTGTCTATGCTATTGCTTACTATTATGCTTTGATAGATTTTTTCCAAGCATCCATAGCTTGTTTGAAAGCACTTGTTTTAGGCTTTTAGCCATAGCAGCAAGGCAGTGAACTGTTTGACAAAATGCTTTGGTAGACATGTATGAAAAATGTGGTAGCATAGACAAGGTAGTGAATTGTTTAAAAAAATGCCTCAAAGAAATGCGGTCTCATGGTGATGATTGTCATGGCATTCCATAACCATGAGATCACATTTCTTTGAGGCATTTTTTGAAATAGTTCAATGGCTTGTCACGGCCTTCCATAACCATGAAACCACATTTCTTTGAGGCATTTTTTCAAACAATTCTCTGCCTTGTCTATGCTACTACTTACTATTATGCTTTGACAAAAAAGTTCCAAGCATCCATAGCTTGTTCGAAAGCACCTGTTTTAGGCTTCTAGCCATAGCAACAAGGCAGTGAACTGTTTGATAAAATGCTCTGGTAGATATGTATGAAAAGTGTCACACCATAGACAAGGCAGTGAACTATTTGAAAAGATGCCTCAAAGAAATATGTTCTCATGGTGATGGAATGCCTTGACAATCCATCACCATAGGCTTTCATCATGGCATTCCATCACCATGCGACCACATTTCTTTGAGGCATCTTTTCAAACAGTTCATTGCCTTGTATATGGCTTGTCATGACATTCCATCACCATGAGACCACATTTCTTTGAGGCATCTTTTCAAACAGTTCACTGCCTTGTATATGGCTTGTCATGGCATTCCAAAGCAGTGAACTATTTGAAAAAATGCCTCAAAGAAATGTGGTCTCATGGTGATGGAATGCCATGACAATCCATAGCCATAGGCATTCGTCATGGCATTCCATCACCATGAGACTACATTTCTGCGAGGCATTTTTTCAAGCAGTTCACTACCTTGTCTATGCTATTGCTTACTATTATGCTTTGATAGATTTTTTCCAAGCATCCATAGCTTGTTTGAAAGCACTTGTTTTAGGCATCTAGCCATAGCAGCAAGGCAGTGAACTGTTTGATAAAATGCTTTGGTAGATATGTATGAAAAATGTCGTACCACAGACAAGGCAGTGAACTATTTGAATAGATGCCTCAAAGAAATATGTTCTCATGGTGATGGAATGCCTTGACAATCCATCACCATAGGCATTCATCATGGCATTCCATCACCATGAGACCACATTTCTTTGAGGCATCTTTTCAAACAGTTCACTGCCTTGTATATGGCTTGTCATGGCATTCCAAAGCAGTGAACTATTTGAAAAAATGCCTCAAAGAAATGTGGTCTCATGGTGATGGAATGCCATGACAATCCATAGCCATAGGCATTCGTCATGGCATTCCATCACCATGAGACCACATTTCTTTGAGGCATTTTTTCAAGCAGTTCACTGCCTTGTCTATGCTATTGCTTACTATTATGCTTTGATAGATTTTTTCCAAGCATCCATAGCTTGTTTGAAAGCACTTGTTTTAGGCATCTAGCCATAGCAGCAAGGCAGTGAACTGTTTGATAAAATGCTCTAGTAGATATGTATGAAAAATGTCGTACCATAGACAAGGCAGTGAACTATTTGAAAAGATGCCTCAAAGAAATATGTTCTCATGGTGATGGAATGCCTTGACAATCCATCACCATAGGCATTCATCATGGCATTCCATCACCATGAGACCGAATTTCTTTGAGGCATCTTTTCAAACAGTTCACTGCCTTGGATATGGCTTGTCATGGCATTCCATCACCATGAGACCACATTTCTTTGAGGCATTTTTTCAAAAAGTTCACTGCCTTGTCTATGCTATTGCTTACTATTATGCTTTATAGATTTTTTCCAAGCATCCATAGCTTGTTCAAAAGCACCTATTTTAGGCTTTTAGCCATAGCAGGAAGGTAGTGAACTGTTTGATAAAATGCTTTGGTAGACATGTATGAAAAATGTCATAGCATAGACAAGGCAGTGAACTGTTTGAAAAAATGCCTCAAAGAAATGTGGTCTCATGGAATGCCATGACAAGCTAAAGCAAATGGCATCTGTTCCTAGTTATTAGTTATGCAATGTGAAGTAATTGCATAACTGCTTAGGTTGACTTTGTAAAAAGCTATATTGTAATTGAAATTTTGTCATCTATCAACATCTAGTTATTCGTTATGCAATGTGAAGTAATGCTTTGAGTTTGAAAGATGTGCAATGCAATGAATGTAATCAACGATATGAATATAAACTAAAAAAATCTATTTTCTACATTTCATTAGTTAAACTCTTTATTTTATTTGCTCTCTATATCTCTGTGCTATGGAAATGCCTTTCGATTTAAAAGAAAAATAGTTTTTATCTCTTGTTCTATAAATTTTTACGTTTTTTTAAATCCGATTTTTTCCCGATTTTTTCAAAAAATCTTATACTTTTGGTTTGCCGATTTATTTCCCAAAAGATTTTTGTTGCTATGATCCTAGGTATTCTGAATGATGCTGGAGAACGTAGAGGTGTTCTCGAAGTCATCCTGGACAAAGGTCTTCACCTCAGAAAAGAATGGTGTCAATCTATTCTTCAAACTATCTGCAGTTACCTCCTTAGAATTCAGCCTCCTGACAAAGATAGCCTCCAATGTATTGGGGACTCCATCAAAGATGTTTGTCATGGCTTTCCTGACCTTGACTGAATCTACCTGCGATGCATCATAGAATCTGCCTGCGATGCATCATAGAATCCTTGGCCCGTGACCACTGAAGAGTACCAGCTGACAAAGTCATATCTATCTCCTTCCTGAATCACACCTCCCTCAACCAAAACCTGTAGAGGTGTGTGCATCAAAGCTCCCAAGCGAAGAATAACTCTCGTTTGATAGATACGAGCCTCACCCCAAGCATGGTTAACTGCATCCATTCTTGCCATAATGTCAGAGGCTTGCCGATAGGCATGTGCAAGATCCTCCATGAACTTTTTTGTTTCAACACGAACATTGGCAACCCATTTGTCTGCCTGCTGTGCCATTCTTTTCAAATTTTTTAAGCCACTGATTGACTCTCTAGGAAATTCGGCTAGGAGCTCAATTGTCGGATTTTCTTGCCCACAAGGGCGGGACAAGTGTTGCACGTAGCCAATCAGTGTTTTATGCTCTACCTTCAATCTCTTATATTTGCCCTCAATATGGAGCAATCTATCCTTGAGTGCCTGATATGAATTGTCACACTCCTCAACCACTTGTTCTCCAGTAGGGCGGCCAAGTTCCATAGTTGTAATCACATAATTTTCCGGAACGTCCTCATCCCGATCACACTCCACTCTAGGCACTGCCACATGCAACGTCCGAGAGTCATCCTCATCTGTTGAGATTTTGGAGAATTTTCTGGCCTTCTTCTTTGTTGGAGGTGCACTGATCCTACTCAACAATTCTTCCATCTCCGCTGCAGGATTAGTCTCATCAATAGGATCATGTCTCATCCTGTCCGTTAGCCATTTTGGCACCTCTTGCCGTAAGTTTGAAATAACGAAAGACTACCCAACTTCGGCCTCCACCTCATGAACTTCCTCCATGCCACCGTTCTGACGAGGTTCATCATCGTCTATAGGCTCAATATCTCCTGAGCTCTGTGCATCTTGATCGGAAGTAGCATCATCCTCAAGAGCTGCCTCAATCTCATGTTGAAATTGAGTGTCAGTGGCCGTCCCTTCATTTGTCTCTTGCTGATTTTCCTCCCTAGGCATGTTGATGCTTTGGCCCACTGACTCTCTGCGAGGTTGCTGACTTGCCACTTGCACTGTCTGTTCTGCATTCAACCTTTCCCTTTGATCATCAAACAGTGATAGTTCCAACATACCTGGGGAATGTGCCTATGATGGTGTATGCGTGGATTCTTCAATTCTTAGAGGTTCAGGCCGGACTAGTTCTTTTCCTCGTGGCTCTGGAGCTTGATGAATCTGCCTTCCCTGCCTAGCTGCCGGTGATCTGTGATCTCCCATCAAATTGTAAGTAAGGGGAATTGATCTACCTTTAAGTCGGCTCACATGCCTCTCTACCCAACTCCGTGTGAATGTTAAGACTGGGATGCAAAGTGTATCCAAGTCGGTAATCTTCGGCTCTGACCAATCCGGGAGTGGTAGAGGCGTTTCCCTCACCGTCTCATAATCAGCTTGTACAACATTTATGTCCTCTTCAATTTGATCTGGCACTGGGACAATCTTGCATTCCCTAATCATCCCCAACGGTATCCGTGAAAACATCCTCCTCCTAACCTTGATCTCATCCATTGCACTTGCCCAAAAGTCTTCAATCTGTGCCTTATGCCTGAACTCTTCGGACAATATCCATTTGATATTCTTGTGGGGATCATAGTGCTGCCTGCTGGTATGGTAGGAAAGGTGGAAGAACTGGAGTTCATTTTCTGCCTCCCTAGTTGCCTGTAGTGATGGATAGACTTCGTCAAAATTCCCCATGGTAATTGAGAATCCAAGTCCACCTTTCTTCTTCTTCTTTCGAATCTTGTCATAGGCAATAAGTTGCCTAGATATCTCTAGCATCACGATTCTGTTTGTGGGGTATCGGGGCAATTTGTACGGATAAGAGGAGAATCCCTGCAGCCTGATGTAGGTGAACTTCGGAAACTGGATAAACCAACATCCGAACTTTTCAATCAGCTCTTGTGCCTCTCTAGATATTCTATGATGTGTCCTCCGCTGCAAGGTTCTTGTTATGTGCATGGTGAAGGCGTCATTGACCCTTTTGTAGTTGGAGGTACTTGTCAAATGTAACTGCGGACAAGCCTCATGTATTTTAAATTGATGGGAGCCACACCCGATTGGTTCTTTATACGAAATCCCTCTCTACTTTGTCATTCGGGCCAGTATGTAGACAATGTAAGAGCTTATGTAGAATGTTTTTGTCCTCAAACTCCGGAGTTGCTCATGTAAGTTGTCATTGATCATCAGTGCCCAGTCTACGTAATCCTTGCCTTCCAGCACCAAGTTGGTATAATAGAATATCCAAGGTTCAAAGATGAACGCTTGGGGGAACCCTCCAACTCTGCTCAGCATCATTATCAGGTCACAAAACTCTTGCCTCAAATCTTCTAAAATTATCTGCTTAGGCAGCTTCGTGCGAGTTGGCTTGGGCTTGTTCATCCACCTGGAATTTATCAAGTCAACACATCGGTCCAATGTGGATGAGTACATCTTTTCAGCCCTCTCCCTCGTTTTGTAGATCATATTTTCATGGACTGGGATTCCAAATGCCTCCCCAATTGCCTTCGGCGTAAGGTTGGCCAATATCTTGCCATCTGGCGAAATAATAGTCCTTTGCTCAGTGTTGTAATAGTTGGCACATTTCATGATCAGCTCTGGACACCGGATTGGCGGAGGAAAACTAGCAGCTGCATAAAGCCCACTCCTTACAATATTATGTGAAGTAACTGACGGATGATGACCCCCAGTTCCCATTATTCTCCTCCTAAAAATCTCCAAGTTGAATGAGCCAATGTTTGTGTCACTCAGTTTGCCCAATTTTGAAGAAAACTTTGATTCCGACAGGAAGGATTTGCTTAACTTCTTTGTTACTGCATGTCTTGATGTGCTTTCTCTTGTGGACTTAGCGTGATTTCCTCTTCCTGCAACCCTTCTGCTTGATTTAGCCATTCTGCAAAAACACAAGAGAGTCATTAGAAAATAAGATTTTATAAAACAATACATTTCGAGGGTGCCAACAGATTTTTGAAAAATAAAAAGGCTGCAACACTTTGTCATTTTCAGCTACAAACCTCAACTGTGTCTGTTCACTCCAACACTTAGAAGTTTTTCTACTTGTAGCAACACAATGTCCACTACGTGGAAGTATTTGTTTGCAGCAAATTCAGAAGTCTCAACAACTTGAAACTCTTCTCTTCAAGTTCGTACTTCAGCCACTTAAATCTTCTCTTTGCAAAGTCACGCCTTCAACAACTTCAACCCTGGCAAATCAAAATCGTACCTTTCAACAACTCAAGAGGTTTCTTGTTTCAAATCGCACTTCTCAGCATTCAACAACTTGGGACTTAGAAGTTCGCACTTTTAGCAACTTCACTTTACTTCAGCAATTCAAGACCTCTGGCTGCAAACTCGTACTTCAACAATCTCAAACTTTTCAACTCAAACTTGCACCTCTCAGCAATTTAAAAATTCTCCTTGCAAACTCACGCCTTCAACAACTTCAACCTCTCTTCACAAATTCGTACTTCTCAACCTTAGAGAATACTTTGCACCCAACAACCTGTGAGAAATATGAAAAGGACCTGAAATCTTATAGCCAGGTCGAATTCCAGAAGAAACTAAACTTAGAAAACTTTTTGAATTCCTTTTCCCCTCCTCTGCTAGTTGCAACACTTGTCATACTTTGCACCCAACAACCTGTGAGAAATATGAAAAGGACCTGAAATCTTATAGCCAGGTCGAATTCCAGAAGAAACTAAACTTAGAAAACTTTTTGAATTCCTTTTTCCCTCCTCTGCCAGTTGCAACACTTGTCACTCGGAGCATCGAAATCTTTAACTTCTAGAATTTTGAAATTTCATCACTCCTGCATAGGCCTGCCTCATCAATTTTGCATCTTAAAATATTAAATCAATATCCTCCGTGAACAATTTCATTTCATCTGGCTAAGTCATTTTATTTCATTGGGAAAATTATTCGAGTTGTCCAGTTCACTTTTCAAGCTAAAACATTTTGTGAAAACATTCATCTCATTTGCCTTAGATAAATTTTAAATTTGCCTTAGGGAATTCATCAAAACAGGCACCGGGTGAAATTTTCTGTCAAAACGACATGAGCGAGGTGTGGAATAAGTTCAATTCATCTCCCAGTTGGAAATGTCCAATACCCAGAAGAGAATTCCCTTCAAAACTCATCGTTTTCATGTGTATCTGGACGAAGGGGTACATTTAATTTTTATTATTTTTGAAAAAATAATAAAATTGCTAAGGTTAACCCATTTTTGTTTTGGATGCGTTCCACATCTGCAATCCTCATTTTCCTTGCCTTGGCATTTTCCTTGATTTTCCTGAAAAATTTCCTTCTTGAAGAATTTCTCGTCTCTGGGTGCATTTCACCTTGCCTTAGGAAAATTCTATCATCACCCTTGGGCGTATTTCTCATCTTTGAAAATGCCTTGGAATTTTTTTTTAATTTTAAATCATTCATGAAGGGCGCATTTCACCTCATGCATCAACTTTCATTTTCATCCCTTAGGCACTTTTCACGCCTTGAAGCTCATATCATTTACCTTACAAACAAGGGCGCATATCACCTAGTAAGGAGGAATCTCATTACACCTTTGAGCGCATTTCACTAGGCCTCTTGTCTTGAGCGCATATGGGGGTATGAGGAGGAAATCTCCCATACTTAGAATTTTTTTAAAATACCACGCCTTCCTTGCTTTTATCTTAGGCGCATATAGCACATGGAGGAGGAATTTCAACTTTGAGGGCGCATTTCACCCTATGAGAGGGAATTTCTCAGACTTGAGGGCGCATTTCCCCTAGTCAACTTCCATTTTCAACCTTGTGGGCGCATTTCACCCATGCCACTTCCATATGAGGGCGCCTTTGAGGGTGTGTGAGGGAAAACTCACGCCTTAGAATATTTTCTCTTGACTTGGCACTTATGGGCGCATTTCACATATGCTCAAGGATTTTGCATCTAGCTAGGGTGCATATGACACATGCTACTTCCACATGGGGGCGCATTTGAGCATGTGGACTTCCATTCTTGGGTGCATTTGAGGGGTGGTGAAGGAATTTTCCATGCCTTAGCATTTTTTTTATTAACTTTCTCATACCTTCCCTCTTGGGTGCATTTAGCCTAGCATGAAGGAACCTGAGGGCGCATTTAGGGGGGTGGGAAGGAATTTTCCACAATTCATTTCTTAGCAGCACCTTCACCTTCCCTGGGTGCATTTCACCTGTCTTCATGCCAGTTTTCATCCATAAATTTCCAATGCCCTAGCCATGCCTTGCCCTTCTATTTTTATTAAATTTGGAGAAGAGAGGATCCTCATGCGTTTTTCATCTGTTTTGAGCTGGAGCAGGTGTGGCTATGCCTCTTACAGACTTTGCGACCTTGTTTATACCCTATGTCCACATTGGTATGTTATTTTTAGCCATTTGCTATTTTTAGCAAACCCTAAAATTGATTGATCTTTGTAGCTCCGTTTAACTTGGAATTCGCTCCACTGGATCTTGATGACCTAAGTGTCCTGTTCACACCTACCTCTGGCACAAACGTGCTATTTATAGCCATGAAGTGACTTACTAAAAATAGTAAGTGCTCAGATTTCGTTCAAATTTTGCTAGTAGGCAGCCTGAAAGATGCTGATCATGGTGGTGTACCTCGTTTCGACAACTCTGTATTTCATTCCCCCTATTTTTAGGCATACAGTGGAAACCCTAATTTGACTTGCATGTACCCTGAACTGTTTTCTGTTTGACTTGATTTCTGTTGCCTGTCATTCTGCTTACCAGACTGAAGTGATCCATTCTGCTTGCCAGTCACATCACTGCGAAGCTCTCGCAAAACCCATAAGGAATATCCAGACATGCGTTGAAAAACTCTGCATGCAAACCCTAAAAATAGCCTTCGAAGGCTGTACCACTGAAAGTCATCACCTTGACTTGCATGTCACATCACTGCGAAGGTCTTGAAAAACCCAGATACATTCTCCAATCATGCATTGGACAATCGTATGTTCAAACCCTAAAAATGGCTCTTGAAGCCTGAACTGCTAAAAATAGCAAGTTGTTCGAATATGTCCAAATTTTATGTGCAGGCACCTTGAAGTTACCCGGATGTGCTGAAGCAGTCAGAGTCCCAAAATTCTGAGGAAGATAAATCTAAATTAGGTACTTACTAAAAATAGTAAGTTGTCAGATTTTAGTAAAAATTTAGTGGGATCCTGCCTTGAGCCTTCTGATTGTATTGCTGCGCTCAGATTTTACTTTGATAACCTTATTTGACCTCAAACGGGCCTGAAGGATAGAAAACCCTAATTTCACAGACCTAGCTAACATTTCAACTTGGGTCAAACGATGGGACATCCCTAGAAGGACAAAAGATCAGAGAGAGAGAGAACCACAGCCAAAAGACCAGAATGGAGCAAAAATTAGGGGGCCCCCATTTTGGATGGGGTGATGTGTGAAAAAGGTTACAACACATCTCTTCCAATGTTTTGAACATCTCCCTTGCTGTATTCAACTTGGAGACAATCGAAACAATATGATCTTTAACATAATCAACCAACACTTTCTTTGCCCTAGTATCTTTCTTCCTCCACTACAACTTCTCTTCTTCCTCAGGTTCGGGGACTTTTGTTTTCACAAACTCAGCCAAATCATTTTCTTCCAAGGTGAGCATGATCCAGAACCTCCATGATGTGTAGTTAGAAGCTCCTTTGAGTCTATCCTCGATTTTCAGACCATTCACCATCTTGAAACAAATTAGAGATAGACGGAAAAAGATTAAGGAGAGTGCTGCAAAACAAATCTGATCACGATTTTTTTCAAACCCGCTCTAATACCATGTTAGTGTTTTGAGGATCAGATAGAACAACTGAAAGCACTCATAAAATTGCAACACATAAGACAATAAACACAACAAGATACCCTGGGAAAACCCTCCTCCTGAGGGAGAAAAACCCAGCAAATATTTCTCTTATATAATGTAGGAATAAGAGCAAAAATCTACTTACAACACAGGCCCAACACAAGGGCAAATTTGATACAATGTTTCTCCTTGAATTCGGTCTGCTGCTGCAGTATGATCTGTTGCTACACAATGATGATCTGCTGCAACTGTAAGATCTGCTGCTACAAAATAAAGATTCGCTGCTGCTGCTAAAGATGATTCGCTGCTCAAGTATGAACTTCTTCTAAGAATGCGAATTATGATGAATGAACTTCAATTATCCAAATGAACAAGTTTGACCTTGCATATATACAAAATGAGTTCGCATCTCGAACAGGTCGGCCACTTGAGAAATACAAATAATTATAGTAAATGCCACAATGCAAGAGGTAAAATAATATCATAAGAATATAAGGAGGGTCGACTCTCAAGAATTAAATCATGGACATATAAATTAAATACCCGAAAGGCTATCATTTAATTTAGTCTTCTTGAATTGTGAGCTGGGAGAAGCAGCCCTATGCTGCTAATAACATCAACATGATGGCCATACAGATAGAGGATAAAATCCCCTAAACTATTGTACTGGGTCATACAATTATTGACAAGAGTCACCGTGATGGACCAAAGGTCCTTGGTGATGATTATGAGCTCCAAATTGTCTAGTTCGAATCAACAGAGTGCAAAGTAGATGCATTCACACCAGGAATTGAAAATATGCAATGCAGACCATAGTCATGTAGTTGGGAGCTGTGAGGGGTTCTGGACAGAGTCATGAAGACAGAGGATATAAAGCCAAGTTTCAGTATGTACAATTTAAATATAGTTATAGAAGGTTATAGTGAGGCTTAGAGAGTTTTACACTTTTGGATGATAAACACAGAATAAAGGTTCACAATGCAGATAGAGATGTTGAATGGGGAGAAGCAAGGTCAATTGAATGAACAATCCAATGGGTTAATTATTTGAGTAAATTTTTTTTACTTAACTAATAATAATGGCGATTTATGTTGATTAAACTAAGTTACTGATTGGAATCAGGTACAAGGCTGGGTATGTTCTAGGTATGTCTGTCTCTGTGTGTGTATGTGTGTGCATGTGCATGCATGCATGTATATATACATATATTTGCAAGTCTAAAACTATAATATATTAATCTAAATCTAGTACTGTATTAATTTAATTTTCTTAACTATATTCCATAAAACTATATTAATATGATACAATTCATACCATATTAATATGGTTTATGTTTTTTCAACTATATTCGAAAATTTTATTAAATAGTATATATATGTTAATATTAAAGTTATTAAGTACAATATATATAAAATAAATAAATATTATCAATTGTTATTAAATTATTTATAGATATGGAATGTAATATTGATATAATTAAAAAATTAACATTGATAGTTTTCTATGAACAGATTTGGATGCAGACCATGTCATAAGGTCAAGGTTCATGTTTGAGTTTGGCAAAAGGATAAATTGGAATGTGTTCGTCAACTCATGAAATTTGGAAAAAAAATGTAATTAAATTTAAATAATATAAATATAAATTTTTATTTTATTTAATATATTAATTTAAAATTGAAAATGTTATTATTTAAATCTAACATAAATATATTAAGTATTAATAATAGTTTATAAAATTATAAATATTAGTAAATGTGTTTAATCTAAAAAAGTAAAACTGTAAATGTAATGTCCCTGATTTTCGACTAGCCACCATGAACTTTAATTTAATTAATTAAATATTAATTTGTCCTGAATTAATAATTTGGACATTTATATTTAATTAATTAACTTATTATTAAAGCAGCTTTATTAAATGGATGGAGAAAATATTAAATAAGTTACTTTAATGGAGCAAAATATTTTAGTATTAAAAATTAAAGGTGGTGCAGTATAAAAGGGAGTGAAAAGGGATTCATTGTTATCAATTTGAATTATTGTCTTTTGGAAAATTATCTTTGGAGAAATTGGAATTTTTGATACCTTGGCTTTTTGGGAACTAGAGGATGAAAACTCTCAAGTTTTAGGGTGGATTTGGATGAAAACCCATCTCTATCAGAGGTGGAATAGCTTGGGATTCACAATTGCACTTCAATGACTGATTGAATGATTTGGGAGATTTGTGAAGTCTCTTTTAGATAAAAAATTCAGATGGGAAAATTTCAGTAATATTATTTTTCTATTGCCCATCCATACAATTTCCAGTGAACAATTTATATTGGAGGGGAATTGATTATAGTGGACCGGCCACTAATTTTCCTGGAGCATTGCACTCCCTATGAGAATTGTAGCACCTTAATAGATTATTTCTGTTGATTGTTGCATTTATTTTTAGTGCTGTACTCTCTAAAGGAATCACAAGCATAATTTAAGGCTGCCATACCTATATTAGAGTCTTGTGTGTGACGTGGGAAAAATTACTGGTCAAAGGAAGAGTTGGAGTCACCTTTTTGAGACCCTATGTAGCTCTTAGCCTGTCGTCCCATGCCTATAAGGAGACCGTACACCTCGCTGCAGCTGTACCCTTCTAAGGAGTTATGTGTATTGAGTAGACTGTGAGACAAGGATCTTTCTGATATCAATTTCCAAGTTAGCCTGCAATATTATATTTGTTATCTGTTGATAAATATTGAATATTATAAATCATTAAATTTTTATCTGTTGTATGCCAAGTGTTGGAGTAAATTCATATGCTACAATATTAGAAACTCCATTATTCTATAATTTGGATTTGTGGAAGATATATCTGTAATTGCATTGCAAAAAAAGAAAAATATCATATTATGAGAACTGCAAACAAGTTCTGAGCAGCCACATGACAACTGTTTGACGAAACGTCTATTCGTATAGTGGATTTAAATGTTTGACAAAATGCTTGCATTGTCAAACTTGGAGAAATCGTAAAACAATTTTGATTCATCCTAGTTGGTTATCTTACAATGGTATTGTTGTGACCTTTTCACACATCACCCCATTCACAAATGGGGACCCCCTAATTTTTTGCTCCATTCTGGGCTTTTGGTTTTGTTTTTGGGTTGTTTTGCATCTCTCTCTCTCTGTTCCTCGCAGTCTTTCTGGGGATGTCCCTATCTTCGTGCCTAAGTTGAAATATTGGCTAAGTCTGTGAATTAGGGTTTTCATTCTTTAGGTTTGTTCAAGGTGGTAGAGGAGTTGGCAATTTGAAATCTGAGCTTGGCATTATGATCAGGGGACTTCAAGCAGGTTCCCATTAAATTCTCATCGAAATCTGACAACTTACTATTTTTAGTAAGTACTTAATCTGAGGTCTTTCCTTCATGATTCTAGAATTCTGACCAGTGTTACAAGACTCGGACTCGCCTCGGACTCGGCAAGCCGATTTTTGACTCGGACTCGGACTCGGAGCCTAGATTCGCCCAAGACTCGGCAAATAGAAAAACCCTTGAAATTTAGAGATTTTTAAGGATTTAAAGCTTGTTTCATGCACCCTTTAGTGAATAAACCTCAAATACACAATAACATCATGAAATAGAAACTACTATGATCCTATACACAAACATATATCGATCACATAAGTATAAACGCAAATTTTAGCTGAAGCAAATAAGTAATTACTTAATAGTTAATACAAATAACAGTAGTAAGAGTCAAAGTAGTTAGATATATAGATGTTTTGAAATGTATACAATGTAACAATACTCATGGAATATGAAATCCATGGCATCAAAGATTCAAAAGTAAAACAAAAGCTATAAGTCTATGGCTCAGAGGAGCCTGCATAACTAAGCATTAGTCCTCCTGCGTAGACGTCTAAGATAGGTCCTGGATGATGTTGTAGCCATCATCTCTGCCTGTGTCTCAGTGTCAGACTCAGTGGCACCCAAACCAGCATCCAAGGTGTCTCCTCGTGCTCTATCCTCCTCCTCTGCCATGGCTACTGCCTCTGCCTCTCGATCCGCCTGGTTGACCCAATCAAGGTCCTCATCGGTAAAAACAGGATCCTCGGCCTCAGTGATCCAATCTGACAGTGGATCAACCTCCTCCAACGTGATGGGTGACAAGTCAATGCCCAATATCTGTCTATGGCGAAGGCGCAGGTTGTAATGAACATAAACAAGATCATTCAACCTCTGCACTGACAACCTGTTGCGCTTCTTGGAGTGTATGTGCTCAAACATACTCCAATTGCGCTCACAACCCGAGGCACTGCATGGTTGGCTCAACACTCGAATTGCAATCCTTCGAAGATTTGGTACTTTAACACCAAATCTCTCCCACCATGCATCTGAAATGAGAAAAAGAAAAAAGATAAATCTCATTGTGAAATGTGAATATTATGAACATTGAATATAAAAGATCGAAAAGTGGTAATTTTTAAACTACTATTATGCCCTTAATAAATTTTTACCTGGCTGCAATGTCGATCAAGTATTTTTGCATATATCTCTTGCAAAGAGATCTCCTTATGCAAGTCTGAAAATCTCTATCTCGGTGACAATTTGGGCATTAACATGAGAATCAGACATCCGCTCAATGACTGTGTAGAGCCCACTCAAAACCTCCTCATCCGCCTTGAATTCTTTGCGGAATTGGAATGCCGGATTGAGAAAATATGTTGCTGCATGTAGGGGCTTGTGAAGCTGGAGGTGCCATCGTCTATCAATGATCTCCCAAATGGGGCGATACTTACCATCAATTCCCCCATAAATGGATCTAATGGCCTCTTTGGTCCTATCCATGCCCTCGTATATGTAGCCCATTGTGGGCTTCTCCCCATCGGCAACTCGTAATAGAACCATTAAAGGCTCTGTGACCTACAATTATTATGAAACATTGACATAATAAGAGTCAACAAAAATAAGCAAATAAAATAAAAATAAGAATGAAAATATAATGTTACTAAACTAATTACTTATTAGTATTATTGTTTACATTTACCTTGACAATCTCGGTAGTAGGCACCCAAAAGCCATGCTCATCAAAAATCCAATTTGACACATCCACCCCTACATTTGTCTTAGAATATGTTGAGGAAGACCACTCCTCACTAACAAACATCCGTCTCAAAGCTCCTTTTGACTGCAGTAAGGATTGTAGAGTGATGAAGTTGGTAGCAAAGCATGTTATCCCAGGGCGAGCCAACTCTTTTTGTCCCGTGTATTGCCTCATAAGGTTGAGGACCCATGTGTGATTATATATGAACTTACAAATATTCCTTGCGGTCTCCACACATGCTTTGATCCAATCAAGCTTGCCAAGATCCTCCAATATGAGGTCAAGGCAATGAGCGGCACAAGGTGTCCAAAACAATGATGGGTGCCTATCCATCAATAGTCTACCTGCAGCAACATAATTTGCTGCATTATCCGTGACTATTTGCACCACATTCTCCTCTCCTACCTCAGCCAAGACACCCTCCAAAGCCTCACAAAGGAATTCAACATTTTTGGTGTGGCCAGATGCATCAATAGATTTAATGAACACGGTACCACCTGGAAAAAAAACAAAATAAATGATTCAATAAAATATAAATTTAAAATTTTGATTGTTAATCACTAAAGCAATGCATTTTAGGAAGTAAAATATTTACCTGAGGAAGAAACAAGAAAGTTGAGCAATGTCCTATTTCTTCTATCGGTCCAACCATCGGTCATGATGGTGCAACCCTTCATCCTCCAAACTTCTCGCTGCTCCTCTATTCTGGCTTTCACATCAACCACTTTTTGGGTCAAAATGGGGCCTTTTATCTCTTCATCATTAGGGGCTTTGAACCC
This sequence comes from Sequoiadendron giganteum, assembly GCA_007115665.2. Lineage (NCBI taxonomy): Eukaryota > Viridiplantae > Streptophyta > Pinopsida > Cupressales > Cupressaceae > Sequoiadendron > Sequoiadendron giganteum. Next base: position 201,731,480 of record CM021108.1, read on the forward strand.
CGCCCCACAAACAGTAACTGCATCAATCATATTTTGCCAATATGGAGACCTAACACAAAAAAATTAAATTAAGTTAGTAATTACTAATTAGTATTGAAAAATGCATAATTTCAATTTGAATTCAACATAGCTCTAAAAAATTAAAAATAAACTTCAAGAGATAAAGAATCAACTATCAAGCAACAAGTTATATATTTTAAAACAAAACAAAAGAAGAATTACCTGGCTGCATGAAATGGAATGTCGCAATAAAACCAGAAGTCTCCAATTGCAGCTTTGGCTGCATCATGTTTATCCTTGTTCCAACCCATGCTCTCAAGAGACGGTTGGGAACCCGGAGTAGTCCGTGGCAAAATATATGAATCTAGCCTAGATCCACGAACTCTAGGCCCAATACTAATGCTACCACTGCCACTGCCACCACTACCAACAACTGAAGGTGAAGACTGTGGAGGAATTGGAGGCATGGAAGAACTCGAATCTCCAACTCCACACACGGCTGCCATCTCCTCTCTTTGCTTCTTTTTTAACTCTTTTTGTTGCTCAAAGGTTTCCAATTGCACTTGCACTTCACGCACTACTTCAGCAGGGACTTTTGTGCAAGGATTAGCATCTCGGCCCGGTATACATGCAAGGTGGTATTTCAATCTATTAATGCCACCCCCAAGAAAAATTGTTTTGCAATGAAAACATTGTACTTCTCCTTTTTTTCGCTGAGGGGAAATAATGGCATGTTTCCAACAAGGATCTCTTTTACTTTGAGACATGGTGAATATGATGGAGAAAATTTATAGATATAAAAAAAGCTGCAATAACACATAAATTTCAAATAAATTAGCATTCAAAGTATAATTTTTAATTAAACTAAAAAACCTAGGGTTTGCAAGTTTGCAACTATAAAACCTTTTTTTTTTTGCAAGAATGCCTAGGGTTTGTTCAACAAAAAACTTAAACACACACACCTAGGGTTTGTATTTATTTGTAACTTGTTCTTTGTTTCATTAAAACAAAATAGAAAAAAACAAAGAAGAAAAAAAGAAGAGAAATGAAGTTTTGGTTAAAAAAAAACAAAAAAAACCTTCAAAACTCAAACATACCTCTTCAATCTTCTTTGAAATCAATGCAAATCTCTTTCCAATCCCTTGTAGACTCCTCTAGATGCAGAAAAATCACCTACGAACCTGCACAAATGTGATTCAATAAGCATTTGGTGCTCAATCTCTTTGCTGATTTTCCTTCAATGCAAATGTGTTTTGGCTCTCTTCTCTCTTTTTTCTCTCTTACTTGGCTTGAAAATGAAATGAAGTGCCTTTTGGAGGAATAGAGGCAAGTATAAAAGCAAAAAGAAAAAAAAAAGAAATTTTAAAATATGTTTTTTTGCCAACTCAAGCGCACAAAGTGACGGCCGAGTCTTTGGCATGGGACTCGGCGAGTCTGGCGAGTCTGGCGAGTCCGGCAAGTCCGGCGAGTCTCGGCGAGTACTCGGCATCCGAGTCATTTTGACTCGCCCAGCCTCACCCGCCTCGAGACTCACCAATTCTCGCCGAGTTTAGGCGAGTCTTGTAACACTGATTTTGACTGTTCCAACACATTCAAGACACTTCAAAGTACTTTCATGCAAAATTTGAGCATATTCAGATAACATTCTATTTTTAGCAGTTCCGGCATCAGAGGACCGGTTTTTTGGGGTTTTTTGGGTTTTTTGAGATCTCGCGGGCAACATAACATGCAAATACATCGGACAGTCGGTTGATCACTTTTTCAGGCACTTACTATTTTTAGCAGGTTCACTCCGGGTAGTCCCAACACTTTAGTTTCACGAACAGAGTGACATGCAACAAAAATGGGGTCAAATGGAGGTCATTTGAGGCACATGTAAGTCAAATTAGGGTTTCCAACTTTGGTGCCTAAAAAGAGTGGCAAAACTTGGGAAAAGTGAAATACCTATGTATCCCATCATGATTAGCATCCTTCAAACAACCTACTGGTAAAATTTGAGCGCAATCCAAGTACTTACTATTTTTAGTAAGTCATTACAGGGTTAAAAATAGTAGGTGAGCATGGACGACAGGTATAAACAAGGCAATCAAGCCACGAGGGCCACAACATGCCAACTCCCGGTTCAAAACAAGTGAAAACCCTTAAAAATCATAAGTCTCTGGAACTTACTAAAAATAGATGGCGAGGGGTCAGCTAAAGGCATCAAAAATCTCTCTAAGTCAGGAAAGTTGGGTGAAAACCCCTCTAGATGTGCCCAACTTGAAATGAGGGTGTTCTGAAAATTCGTATGTGAAAAATGAAAGCACACACTCTCAAGTGCGCCGAAGGAGGAGGTAGCAAGGGCATGAAAATTCCCAAGTATGAAAACAAAGTCCACCCCTTGAAATGCACCCAAGTGAAGAGATGATGGTATGAAGGTTGGGAAAATTTCAAAGTGTTGTAAAATGGAAGCTCCACCCCCTAGATGTGCCCATCATAAGGAAAAAGCATGAAAAAACTTCTAAGTGTTGGAGAAATGGAAGCACACCCTGTCAAATGTGCCCTTGACAAGAAGTGAGGTGGAGAAAAAGTTTCTAAGTCTTAAAACATGATTGCCACCTCCCTAAATGCGCCCAAGAGGAATGAAGGAGGAATGGGAAGTTAGAAAACTTTCTAAGTTGTGGAAATAAAAGTAAACCCTCTCAAATGCACCCAAGAGGGAATGCGAACTTGAGAAAATTTTCTAAGTATGAAATAGAAGCAGGCACTCTCAAATGCGCCCTAGCTCATGTGGGTGATACAAAATTCTCTAAGACACAAAATGAAAATAAAAAATCCACCCTCCATATGCGCCCATGAGCATGAAGCTACATGAAAAGTATCTAAGGCATGGAAAACAAAAGCTCAAGGGGCAAAATGCGCCCAAGATGAGAAGGTGAAGCATAAAAGTTTCAAAGGCATAAATGGAATGCCACTAGGGAAAATGCGCCCAAGGTGGTAGAGGAGACGAGAAATTTTTCCAAGGCAAGCTGAAATAAAAGCTCACCTCCTCAAGTGCGCCCTTAAGACATGGAGGCTTAAAAAATTTCTAAGTGTGAGAAACATGATACTAGAGGTGGTGAAATGCGCCCATCATGGTGAGGTGACTTGAAATATTTCTAAGTGTCATAAAATGAAAGCTGCACACTCTAAATGCACCCAAGGCAGGAAAGGAGGAATGAGAAGTTGGAAAATTTTCTAAGTCATAAATTGAAACCTACACCCTTCATATGCGCCCATCATGAACAAGGGGAGCTTGAAATATTCTAAGTCATACAAAATGGAAGCTAGTCTTCCCATATGCGCCCTTAACTTGAAGTGAAGGTGTTTGAAGAATGCTAAGTTTAAAATGGAAGTAGAACCCTCCAAATACGCCCAAGGGGTCTAAAGGGGAGTCAAATATTTTCTAAGGCATAAAATGAGGAGCCACTGGGTGCAATGCGCCCACAAGGTGGGTTGGTGATTAAAAACTTGCTAAGGCATGGAAAATAAAAGAAGGCCCTTCTAAATGCGCCCTCAAGGTGAATGTAAGGATTTTTCTAAGTGTTGAAAATGGAGGATCTCCAAAATACGCCCAAGCATGGAAAAGTTGATGGGAAGTATTTTCGAAGGGCATTAAAATGAAAGTTGACCCAGTCATATACGCCCATGAGAAAGATGCTAAAATAAACTTTGGTGGAGAATATTTTTCGAGGGTGAGAAAAATTAAATGTACCCCTTTGTGTACCCCATGGATAATAAAGTTGTAAAATATTTTCTCTAAGGGGGAAATGTTTTTTCAAAAGTCAAGGGGGTCTTGAATAGTTTCTAAGGAGGACATAAGTTTTGAATGTACTACGCCTTGGCCGGTGATTTTAAATGAACTCCTGGCTTGTGAAACTTTCTAAGCGGGGACAAAATTTTCTAAGGCATAAAAAAGGAAAGCAGAAGGGGTCAAAGGTGCCCAAGCTCAAGATGGGTGGAATTTTGTCTAAGTCATCAAGCTCCTAAGGGAAGATGGACAAGACAGGTGAATGAAATTACTAAGGCAAGGGGATGAAAACATCAAGATAGTATGCACGCTAGCACACAGATGTTGAAAAGTTATGAAGAAGGCAAGATTTGCTAGAGAAAAGTGATGAATTTTATCAGATCTAGAGGTCAAGCAGACCTTGGAAATCAGAATGTGAAAATTAGGTAAGTGAGGTGAATTTATATTATAAGTGTTATGATGCTCTTCTTTTTGTTTTGCAGGATGAACACCGGGGCCAAGGAATGAGGACTTGAGGTGATGAAGTAGGACAATGTTATAACCTTGGAAGGATAAAAGTTACACATTATAAACTCCTCCATGATGTCTCATTTGTGCCCAAGCCATGAAAGAAGATGTTGGAAGAAGTGGCTAAGTGTTGGGATTTCTGCACAAGGACCTAATATGCACCCAACTTAAGAAGGCACGTGACAAGGTAAAGGTGAAGAAGTTAGGTGAAAAGGTTCCCAAGGCAAAGGGAAAGGGCAGTGAAAATTTGTCTAAGGCATCAAGAACATGATGCAAAAGAGGCTAAATGCGCCCAAGGTAGTGGGCTGGAGAAATGTGAAAGTTACAAGAAAGAAATGCGTCCAAGAATTAAAGCAACAAGAGGGCTTAACAGAGAAAAAATTTTTGCAAGGAGGGTTTGAACTGAGTGTTGTTGTATGCTCGCCTCCTCCTAACACAACAGAATTGGCGGGTAGAGCAGAGAAAGTCTTGTGTAGGACAGACAGTCACGGTGTTTGAATTCCAGGTGCTTGCCATATTAGTTCAAGAAGTAAAGGCTATGATGATCAGATTGATCGAGTTTGCAGTCAGAGAGAAGGACAGTGGGAATGCGTTTCTGGATGAGATTCTTCTGGATGATAGTGGGCATTAATTGCTCATTATTATTCTTGCAAAGGAGTAGAGAATCTTTTGTTCATATATTTTCCCACTCCCCTCTGTGGTGGTTTTTAGGGTAGAGCCTTGATTAGGGCATATGTGGTTCAATATGAGCCCTCCATTGTAATTCAATTTGAGCCGTTCGTTGGATTGGGCCAACTATAAAAGGGGCATCCCCCCTCATTTGCAATTCATTAGACTAGACACTAGAGATTAGAGTAGAGAAGAGAATAGATAGAGAGTAGATCATAGAAGTTAGCATAGCATAGATTGAGGAGGAAAGAAAGTTTTCCATTTGAAGGCTTTGTAAGGAGTTGTTGTGAACACTATCGTAATATAAAGAGTTCTCATTGCTTGGTGATTCCATCTTTCGTTATGAGTAGCTAGCAAGGCTTCTTCGTCTTTCCAATTCACTTAGAGCTTTAAAGTAGATTAAAGTAAAGTGGATTTTATTTCATGCAAGTAGTTGGTAGTTGTGGAATGCGTTGTTTAACTTGAGCAAACTTTATTTAGCCATAACACTAGTGGGCTCACTGATGGTGGGTTCGCCTTGCGTGGTCGACTGGAACACTTTGAACTTAACTTCAATTGCGGTTCATGTGATGGTATTTACATGTTGGGTTGTAGTTTGAACATCTTTCGTTATCCCCTCGAAGATTGCACCGGCTTTGTAGAGGCTGTTCGAAGCAGTGCTACAAGACTCGCCCAAACTCAGCGAGTACTCGCGAGTCCCGAGGCGGGTGACCCTAAACGAGTCCCAGAGACTCGGCTGCCGAGTACTCGCCGAGACTCGCCGGACTCGCCGGACTCGCCGAGTCTCGTGCCCCAAACTCGGCCATTTTGATTAATTTTTTTTTTAAAAAAATTGCATTCTTTTTTTTTCAAATTTTTTAAATAAATGGTGTGCGCCATGAAGGTTTGTGTGGTTTTGAAGGTCTTCATTTGGGCTTGGTGGCGGGGGCTCCGCCCCTCGACCCCGCCCTGTATCGCGACAGGGAGCGCGCCCAGGGCGCTGCCCCGGGACCCTGCGAGGGGCGCTGCCCCTCGACCCCGCTGGGGGCGCTGCCCCCAGACCCCCACAAGGGGCGCTGCCCCTTGACCCCGTTGGGGCGTTTCCCCCAAACCCTCATCAAACTATAGGTCTAAGCATGTTATAGGCCAATGATGAATCATGATCATAAAAACCTACAAAATACATATCCCCTGTTGCAAATCTTTGCATCTTTCACAGTCAAAGCCATAATCAAGGATTATCTTGTTTCAAAATTCATACATTAGACAACAAAACATGCAGTCTTGAAGGCTTCAATAAAATTTTAATAATAAAATCCTCACTTGAATATACACACCAATCATTGAGACACAAGCAAATATCATGGCTACATCATCATCTAGGACCTAACTTAGACACTAGCGCATGACTTGTCGTGATATTGGGATGAGTAATGCAAGCTCTTCTGAGCCATAGACTTATTTTTTTAGTTTTGATATTTGTTTTGATGCCATGGATTTCATATTCCATGAGTTTTGTATACATTTGACAATATTTATATATCTGAATGTGTTATTTCCTTCAGCTAAAATTTGCGTTTATACTTATGTGATCGATATATGTTTGTGTATAGGATCATAGTAGTTTCTATTTCATGATGTTATTGTGTATTTGAGGTTTATTCACTAAAGGGTGCATGAAACAAGCTTTAAATACTTAAAAATCTCTAAATTTCAAGGGTTTTTCTATTTGCCGAGTCTTTGCCGAGTCTTGGGCGAGTCTAGGCTCCGAGTCCGAGTCCGAGGCGAGTCCGAGGCTTGTAACTATGGTTCGAAGTGATGCAAAGCATAATCTGGTTTGAGCTTGCAAGAATTGATCTTCATATTCCGCACTTAGGAGTAGATAGTAGAGTCTCTATCCCTATCCTTTTAATTTTATTATTTTTCAGGTTAGTTTAGGAAACTTGAGCATCATCGGTAAATCATTTGTGTCCTGCAAGTTCTTCTCTTTTGATCGAACAATTGTGCAAGTTCCCTTGGAATAACTAGCAAATCACATCAAGCCAACTGAGACTATCCACTGCATAAGGAACCTTGGAGTTGAATGCATGATCTTTTTGGCAATCTAAGCATGGAGAATACTTTGATCAAGAGAAGATAGAGTATTCGTTGGGAAACTTTATTCTGTGTTGGTGCGGTCATAAAACACTCGTCAATAGGTATCAAAGCTGAATTTCTTGCCAACTTGTTGGTGTATGAACTTCGGTTGCAGATTTTCAACTGTTGCATGCTAGTTTTTAGTAAAACTATGGATGACAAAATGAATTTGTTGTTGGAATCAATGAGACAAACTCAAGCCAAAATTGAAAAGAGGATGAAAATCATGGAGTCATGTAGAATAGATGATGTTGGAGACAAACTTTATACAACAGGTATGAATCTTGAGTTCCTTCATCAATCAAAGGAGTTTTTGCTTGATATGCTGGAGGTGGTGGAGGATGGTCTGTCTATGATAATCTGATTTTAAGAAATTGTGTTGGGCAATGGAGGCAGCAATGACCTCTTTGATTAAACCAAAATTTATGATACATCTAGATAGAGAGGTAAGACTTGCTGATACTCAATGCCTTGGTGAAATCATAAGGATTATACCTCCTGAGGTTCCCTACAATGATGATAAAATGAGGGAGATACTGCAATTGTGTAATGTCCCCTTTTGAGGAAACTCTAATTTCTGCTCTAGAAATATAAGTTAATGCGGTTAGGGGTACAACTTATCAATTAAAGGCTTTAAGCCAGATAAATCTTGGTTTAGGTCTTGCAAATCATGTTAGATAATGTAGGAGCATAATTCACATAATCAGACATATAATAAGTGTTTATCTATTCATATCATGCAAATATCTTTAACCCACATAATATCTATAGTTTTGAAAGATACTCTCTCAATTTTTTTTGATTTTCAATAACAATTACAATGTAGCCAAGCACCCGTTAAGGTTAGCTTAAACCAAAACGTTGCATAAAAAAACTCTAACCAAGAATGTGCTCTAAAACCACTTAAGGAGGAGAGGTGGGCATATGGTCAGAGGATCCCTAGGATCTATTGAATCAATAGTTACAAAGATTACAACTGAAAGAGAGTCTAAACTTGACACCAAGAATGTGCACTCAAGATCCTTTAACAAACGAGGTGCTAACATATGGTGGAGTGCTAATTGCTGAATTGAAAGAAAATAGGCGGATAATCAACCATGAGAGAAATTACAAATAACAATTGATCCGTTGTGGAAGGCATCCACTCATGAGTGGGAATTCACCACTTTCCAGTTGGTACAATGAGAGAATTAGCAAGTTCTTTTTTCCACATTGGCGGTAAACCATCCAAGGGTTACAATGTGATAATTAAACATAAATAAGAAACAATTAAATTGACTGAAACAGTACTACTGTTATCAGCTTTTACAAATAGAGAGAGCTGCAAATGACAAGAGTTTGACAATGATTTCAAGCACCAAGGTATAGGATGATTCCACATTAGTTATCAACAAGAATTGATGAAGAAAGATTGGAAAAACAAATTGAAGTAAGTCTGATTTAGAAATTTGCAATTCTGGAAATGAATTATCAGCAACTGTAAAATCAATCAAATGCTCATAACTTCATCAAATTACCTCCGATTGGACTGAAATCTATTGTGAATAATCTCTAAGAGTATGGCGCCCAAGAACCAATAAAAAACCAGCATCATATCCTTCACATTAATTTGGCATGAATCCCAATGCCACTTAGAAAAGTACGACCCTCCTTGAGGGGCGATTTTGACATTAAAAATCAGAAACTCCAAAATTAAATCTGCAACTGCACAAGTGGGGCCGCCTCTAGCATAGGAAGAAATCAATAGAACCAATACCCACAAGCTAAATAAATTCACACCCAAAGCTGTAAATAGAAATGTCCTTCAACCATGAAAGGACCAACAAACACAAATTCTTGAAATAACATCAATTTCTCCAACAATGAAGCTCAATATGTACCTATGAATGAAGCACACTCTCAATCCATCATCTAGGGAACCATAGTTTCAAGCCTGAAGAGTGGAATAGAATTGGTAAGCGTTCCTTTAGCCGAATTCTGGATTTCAAACCAGTAGCATAACTTTACTTTCCAAAACATAACATGATCAGCTCTCCAAAATGCAACAATATATAAGTTTCAATGGGCAAATGAAACACTCTGAATTCCAAGAAGTCAAATCACTTCAACTTCCCAAGGGATGCCACCTTTAACCATTTACTTTATTTTGAAAAATAAAACATTATTCACCTTCCCTTTAGGCGACCATTTCAATTTGCAACAATAAAGCATTTATTAAATCATTAAATGCTCAACTTGACCCCTTAATGTCCCCTCTTTAAAACAACATGAAGTTGTCACTCTTAGGCGTGGGGGTACAACTTAAAAACATGAAATTGACTAAGTAGAAAACTTAGTCCAAAGAGATAACCAGAACCAATGCCAATATTGAAACTGAAGGATTACCATAAATAGCATGATGATCTGAGTTGAACTGCAGATGATGATACTGCCAAAATTAGACTTACTAAAAATAGCCATTGCCAAAAATAGTAAGTTCACTTCAAATTCAATAAAAAACCAAACTGATCGGCCACATTGAATTGCAAAATATTGAGTTGCTGCTAGAGTGATACTGCTATAAATATACTTACGAAAAATAGCATATTGCTATAAATAGTAAGTTTGCCAAAACCACATTTGTATGCCAACTGAGCAGTATCATGATTTATTATAAATAGTAAGTGTTTCCAAATATCTTTTAAGCACAAACCAACCAACCATTATGACTTACTATAAATAGTAAGTGCCCAGAAAGGATGTCAGATTCAAATGCATCACACTACCTCGAAGATCTCTGAAAACCCAAAAAAACCCAGAAACCTTTCCTACATGCAAGGTATCAATCAAAATTGCATGTCATTATTTTAACATGCATGTTACCTCATCTTGAAGCTCTTCAAAAACCCAAAAAGCTCCACCAGACATGCGTCAAAAAAACACACATGCAAGCCCTCAAAACTGCATCTGAAACCTCCTATAAAATAGGAAACCCTAATTTCCCATTTTGCTTAGCCTACGAGTTTCCGGAAATAGGCTAAATCCAATTGTACAACGTAGGGCTAAATCGAGGACATTACAAGTTCACATTGAGAGTTGGATCATAAGGGGGTAGATGAAAAGCATGATAGGTCCGCCTGAAGCTATCACACCAAGCCCAAGAGCGGATATACCATCCCTCTTGGCCCTCATTTGCTGCACTTAGACATTCCGCATGGGGTGGTCTACTTGGCGGTTAACTTGTATCTGCATTCCTTATCCTTGCTATCTTATCCATCCCTCTTATGGTTGAAACTCCTTGAATCAATTCCATCAATCAATCCATGTAGAAGTATGGAAAGATTTTATTGTAGGAGGCCCGTAAACATCTTCTCCTAATCCCAAAAGCGGATATCACCCCCTTGGCTCCAAGAGGCGCACTTAGTCATTCCATCATGGAGTGGCGTACTTAGGAGGAAGTCTAGTATCTGCTCAACCTACTAGTAGTCTCTTCCTCACTTCTTCCATGATTGTTTCATAAATATAAATAACAAGATAGATATGATTGCACACACAATAATTATGATAGAATATGTCACATTAACATAATTAGTTGTCCTATTCAAAATAACATATTAGCAATGCTAGATTGGTGGCATACATACTCCAAAATGACAGCAATAAATAACATCAATTAAACAAATATCATTATGTATAAATTGTACTTATCAACCATCTATAATATATTTATCAATTATAATAAATTTAAATACATTTATCGATTATCAATTATTATTTAAATTCCTAATCTATTTGCCAATCATCAACATCTAAGTTCATAATGTATTTAACAGATTTCATTTTCTAAATAGATAAGCATTTATCACTTCTTATTTAATTCTATGGAAAACTCTTACCTCTTTTATCCCTGATCAGTCTGTAGACTTGTCTTCCCTTCCAGTCACCGATGATGATCTCCTCCTTTGGAGATATCCTCTCTTGAATATGCCCTCATCCTTGGGACACGACCCTTAATCTGCCTGCTGCCTTCTCGGGAAGAATCACACCTTTCTGCTGATCTTACTTTAGTATATGTTAAGGATTGTTGATTAAGTGTAAGGAAGCATCGAAGCCTTTTTAGATTAGTAGGGAAGCATCGATGCCTTTTTTAGATTAATTTTTAATGACTTGCTGACTATTGTTTATTTCAACTTATGTCATCATTTTTTTAATAATATGATCACAACATCCATATTAGTATTTTTTATTATATGTTTCTTAAAAATATATTTATTATTATTATTATTTATATATATTTTAGTATTTATATATCATGACAATAATATTAGTATTTATGTTTTAATATTTACAATATTATATTTGATAATTATGATTATAATATTATCTTGTGATGATTATAATAATATTAAATTGCCAATATTTATTTTTATATTTTGATATGTATTTTGTTACTTATTCATTTATTTGTATTCCCATGTTTTTGTATCTTAGTGTTACAATTTCGGGGGCATGACAAATTGACTATTAAAAGCTTTCATGGGATGGATGATACCAGGAACCCTTCTTTTGGTAAGAGGGTTAAGATTTTAGAAGTTATTAAAGAGATTATTGTTGGCGTAAGAACTAACACCTCTGGAGTGTAAGTTTGTACGGACAGCTATGCACACTACGTAATGAGTGCTCTTCAAATTAGGAAGGGAAGCTCCCTCGTTGTGTTGGAATGCATGAAATAGAAAACTAAACTAATGTCCTATCTTTTTGTTCTCAGCTGGTAGAGGCACAAGGTTAAGAAAACCTAGAACGTTGCAGCTAAGTATTTTCTTGTTTCGCAGATCATCTAACTACAACTAAGCTAACTTCTTTAAATCTACCCAGTTTCCTCAAGAAACAGAGCATGAGGAAATGGAGCAGGAATGTATTATACGATAAACTTCAGGTGCGGGCTCACAACATGAAGGCAAGGGAGGCGCAACTATTTGCTAATCCGGGAAGAAGTTTATTAAAACAAACAAATAAATGGTAAACCTGGTACAACTTCACAACATGAAGGCAAGGTAGGCGCAACTATCTGCTTGGCTGAATGAGTCTACTATCACACACATCAAACGATAAGCTTTAAGTACAGTTTCGCAACATGAAGGCAAGGTAGGTGCAACTATTTGCTCTTCTGAATAGGCTTATAATAAACAAAACAAAAGGTAAGCAACTGGGACAGTAGATTGTATAGACGCAACACGCATGCAATAACGATCAAACCAGCAACCCCATTTAACTAAGGTCGAATAAACACCATGACAATAACATGAAGGCAAGGTAGGCGCAGCAATTTATTATAACAGCAATTACTCTTTGAACAAATACAATAATAGCAATACTACAGGCAAGGTAGGCGCAGCATGTATGCTATCAAGCAAAAGTTCTAATTTACAAGGGTGAACCAATCTTGAGAATAGGCATGTTGCCGACAACAATTCTCTATCACCAGGAAAAGCTAATTACAAATGAGCTGAAAGCTCTTATTTATAGACATCAAGGTGTAGGCAACCCTAAAATCACCTTGAGTCAACTACAGTCTTGCAAGACATGCAAGATCTTATTCTCTAAACCTAATTGAATGAACCTACACAGTTAACTGGGAAACTACCATCAGTTAATTGAAACATCTAATCTAAATGGACAAGATGCAACATGCACGTCCTTATTGAAAGCAAGTCAACTGGAATGCTATCATCAGTCAACTGAAAAAAATCTAATCTAATCTCCAAGTATATGTAGATATTTCCAAGAAAGACATGGCATGCAATGTGTAACAACCTGTTAACTCGGAAAGAAGCCTCGAGTTTAACTCTTGTGTCTAATGTCTATCTTGGAAAAGGTGGGACGCCTTGAACTGAAGTTCACTGACCCTGATCTCGAGCAAGTAACCCCTCCACGAGGTTAGTGACTGCATCACCATCTAGAGGTTGTCACATGTCTCAACTGTCAATTCACTGCTTCTTAGCAACTCAAGCAAAACTGAAAATCTCTGTATACTTAAACTGGCCCTTCACTGGCTGGTAACTATGGCGGCTTTGTAACTGAAGTGATGGCCACTGTTTCCTCTGCAGCTTGATGCTTCTCACGTTTTTCATGCTTTTCTTTATGGAAGAGTGTTGCATGATGAAACTGCGAACTCTTTGGTTGTGAGAAATACAAATGAACATGCTGCATACACAGAAACCCAACGGTATCAACCCTCTAAACTGGCCTTGGAAGACAATCAGCAATACGAGACATGAAACCATGTGAACTTGAGTGACTACTCTTGTCAACCTTTCCGATGCGCTTGATACAAATCAATGTCAGCTTTTCTGATGAAATCATGAATTAAGACTGACTTGGTCTTGAATTCGTTCTGCGTGAACTACATCCTGAAAAACTCGCCTGTTGACTGTGAACATGGCTATATTCTGACAACTTCTCCAAAAAACCAAAAATCTCTCCTAATGAGGCTAAAAATAGCTTGTCGGAGGGCAATTTTCACAGAAAATTTTTGAGACGTGGGTTTTATGTAGAATCAAATTCTAAGATGACCCACAATGTCAGAATTGTGAAAAAATGTGATTTAGGCCCGCATGCAAAAGGTTTTCAGTTGAGATCTGAGGGGCTGTGAGGACATTTTTTCTGAGAAAATCTGAGATATGGGTTTTGTCCAGAAGATATTTCTAAGACAACCCACAACGTTAGATTCGAAAAATATCGACTTCTACTCCACCATGCAAAGGAATTTCACTTCAGAAAATCAAAGCCTCAAGAACTGATGCTCTGGAACAAATTTTTCTTGAAAATTCTAGCACATGGGTTTTGCTGAGAAAGCAATTCTGAATCAACCCAGATGATTTGTTTTGCCAAAAACGCCAATTCTTCAAACATGTGAGAAAATTTTAAGACGAGAAGATGGAAGAAATCTAGAGAAGAAGAAAGATGTTTTTTAATTTTTATTTATTTATTATCTTCTTCTGTCAAAATCGCCACTCTGCCTTGAATTCTGCTGATGAATCTTGACTTGTACCTGCAAAAGAATATTTTTTATGCCTTCACAACTGACCGCTGAAGAAATTCGCCCAACTCTGGAAAGAATTCACCTCTGCTCAAGCTGGATGAATGAAATGATGAATGCCATGCTTGCATAACTAGAGCAAAATCGTACTACAAAAGCAAGACTGCAAGCTCAAACGCTAACTGTGAAGAAGGAATCCGATTGGCCCTTTACCAGTTGAACTGCTACTGTCTTTGAGTCTTTAGACTAAAAATAATATTTTAATTTCAAAGCATGCAAAGAACTAAAAGTGGCACCAATATTTATCTTTGAAGAAATTCGTCACTTTTTAATGCTCTACATGCAAAATATTTTTTTTTCATTTTTTCCAAAAATAGCATCTTGCTGTGTTCAACACACTTCCCTGATTCTAAAAAGTCAAATTTTGATCTTTTAGGCTTCCATTTGCAAGAGTTATGAGATTTTTGAGAATCTCCTATTTTGTAGCTGACTGCAAAGTTACAACTGACCCTGTTCAACTCTGATTTCCGGATGATTGACTGAGCCTGCGACTGTGCTGAGATATCCACTGCGAAGCCTGCATGACAAGGATGAAATGTCTGCTGGGAACAACAACTGCTAAAATCATCATCTGATACCTTAGAAAATTAGGCGCCTCTGATTAAATTGATGTTTTGACTCTAGACTTAGTCATTTCTTCGTTCTGCCTTCTGATGCTTCAAATTGCCGTTGACGGTGAATGATGAACTCCACTGACTGAATAATGGATTCATTGCATGACTAGAAGTATTCTGCATCCAATGACTGTATATGAGGGATTTGAAAATTGTATTAAGAACCCCAAAAGAATGAGCGCCCCTATTCTGTGATAGCTCAAACACCATTTTGACAAAAGTGTGATTTTCATTTGAACACCATACTTTGACCCTTGATACCAGGAACTGGAATGTTCCGATATGCGTGCCATCTGTCTTGCTGTACAGTTTGGTCAACTTGCAAGAGATGTTCTTGGAGATGACGAAGCCAGAAAATTGCTTTTAAGGCCTCTAAAAGAAAATCGCCTTTTTCAAAGAAAATAATATTCTTACACTTAAGTCATTTTTTGAACTGCCTTCAATCAACTCTTCTTTACAGCATTATCATCTTGACCTTGCATGTACGAGCATTCGCCAAATCCCGGAGGCTGTCGGCTAGACTCGTTGGATAGCTTGAGTAATTGCACACAAGTCTTGTGAAGACTGTAATTGCAAATAACCCCGTCTGGCAGGCCTAAAGGAGAATCGCCCCTAGCCTACAGCTGTGCAGCTTTGTGTAGCTACGCTTCACCATCCTCTGTTTTACGTGCTCGGTAGGACCTCTGTCACAGTTACTCAGAATATCGGATCGTCTTGTGAACGGATACACTGCAAAGCTGGACTGAGCTGGAAGAGATCTCAGGAAGACCTCAATTGCAAATTCATCCATCAAACAGGTCTTATTCAGGATCGCCCCTGGGCTACAGGGGAGCGGATTTGCATTCTGAAAAACTTCTTCTGACATGTATCCTGCCTGCAATTTCCACTTCTAACGCTGATAACCGGATTTCTGTACTGGATACGCTTTCGCTTGATAGCTCGTTGAAAAGCTAAACTAATTCTGCAAAGACTGAAACCATCAAAACACACATGCATCTAGATCTGGGCCTTCAAAAAGAAAATCGCCCTTGGGCTAGAAGGGAGCGGATTTGCATCTCTAGACTGCCTCCTTGATGAAAACACTCTTCGCAACCTCTGCTTCTGTCTTCGTTTGCCGGAGTTCTGTAACTCGGATAATCTTGCTTCATGGCTAATCGGAAAGCTGACTGAAAACTGAACATAATGAATGTATCCTTTATCCAAAACACTCAAATCTTGACCTTCAAATGGAAGGGCGCCCCTGGGCTACAGGGGAGCGGATTTGTTTTGAATTCATTGATTTTCACCATTTTATGCTTTGCAAACGCTGTATCCATCACTGCGGTTGACCATGTCGAAGCGTTGTGACTGCTGAGGTGTGTGGATGACTATACTTCATCATTTTCACATGTACGGACACTATAAAGTTGATTTGCACGTTGATTGCGCAAGTGTCTACTACGTTACATAGTGAAAAGTTCTCAGACTTAGAATATTTTAGCACTTTTTGCCAATCTGAAAATCCCCTCCATCAAAAAGCATTATTTCCAACATCTTTTATCGTAGAGCGTTCCTCTTTGAGTTTCAGGCTTAGATATTGATACCTGGTACTGGCCAACTGCCATTGATGACCTCGAAGATCCTAACTTTTCTCCTGAAAAAAGTGAAAACTACCCACCAGCCTTAAACTGACTTTTAACTGAAACTGACTTCACCACTGTGATTGTGATGTGAAATAAGCCAATCAAAATTAATTTCAGCCAATTCAGACAAGTTTCTATTTTTTAGGGTTTCGGGCTAAAAATAGATTTCAGAAACCCTAATTTTCAAAATTTTCAAATTTTGCCAGTATCTTCCTGGCATCACACTAACTAAAAGCCCATACTTTATTTGCCCAAAAACTGAGTTTTGACCCCACTTTTACAAGGTTTAGACCATTTTAAGCAAAATGCCTTAATGAAGCAAAAATTTCGGTTTGGGTACAACAATTATTGAGAAAGAAGAAGAGCCAAAGGTACAAGAAAATGCTTTATTTCAAAAGGTATGCATGACTAGGTTCCAAAATGATTTTAATGAAGGATTTGTAGCTAAAAATGATGGGAGTTTCATCACAGCAACCTTGGCTACAAATTCAAATCCATCTAGTAAAGTTTATGAATCTAATGGCTCCTATAATGAAAACATTGGAAGGTATGAAGTAATTTCTGATTTTGGTTTGTCTATTTATAGTAATTCAATATCTTTGCATGAATCTAGCATTCAGGAGAAAGGACAGGAATTAATCACATCATAGACAAGCGCAGTTGGTGTAGTGAGGAACCTGGAAATGTGTGATGAATGGCTAAGGAGGGAAAAGAAAGCTAAGTTGATAGCTATTCAAGCAAAACAACACCTACAAAAATTTAAGGTTGCTCACATGTACCATGAAAAGCAAGTTGTTGGGAAACAAGGTTCAAAACTTCAAAGGAAAGAAATTGTGATGAGAGAGTATGAAGAAGGTAAACCTTTGGATCATTCTTATGATAGCTTTCAATGTGAAAATAATTTTTCAAAACAAGAGGATTATGAGGTGGATTTCTAGACTGATCATGTTGAAAAGTATGCTTTTGAGAAGAGTGCCTCAGTAGATATTAAGGATTGTTGTCAGCTTGTTGAAAATTTTAGACCTTAAACTTATGATAAGTAGTTGGGCAATATTTAGGGTAAGTACTCATGGAATGGCAATTATGGTATGGGTAGAAAATTGATATTCTTTCAAAAAAATTGTGGTCATAAGAAGTGTGGGGAAATAATTAAAGACAAAAGGTTTACAAATTCTTTCACTCAAGCTTGTCTATGCCAAAGGATTTGGGATCCAGGTGCAGTTCTTGGCTGTGAGGTGTTGTTTCAAGATTGGAGTTGTGGGCAAAATCCCAGTGTTAGTACTGTTGTCCACTTTTCAATCAGCCTATACAAGACTTCAGCTCTTGGCGCGTGGATGAGTTGGATGGTTTCTTCAGACCAACAACTAAGTACTTTATGTTGAAGCTGGTTGGTAGAGGTGATTTGACCATAGGAGATGACCCTTAAGCTAGTTCCATACTCATCTTGCCTATGTTTTTAGTGGGATTTCAGATTGATTACCACTACCCTTACATTTCCATGTTGGTTATGGTGACATCATTCTATGAGTAGATTGATTTTGAGCCTTTGCAAGGTTTAGGGCAGTTGGTTGTTAGAGAGTTTCCGGACAAAATTCATTAATTTATTGCTTCCACTTGAGTGAGCGACATTCACTACAGATATTTCACGGAGATGGTATGCATATCTTCAGAAGATGCCTTATTGATTGTAGTGGGTTGGGTGTGTTGGTGTGTTTGGAATTGTTCCATTGACACTTGGAGATTAAGTGTCGATGACATGTTTTCAGTTGGCGACAACAGAGGCACTCCTTGGTTGGCAAATGTCAGAGTTGTGATAGTGATTGTTCTGTTTCATTTTTGGGATGTCGTGAGGGAATATGCTAAGACTTATTCATTATGACTAAGCAGATTTTACTTTTCGATGCCCAAGATCGAGGCTGGCAATGGATTTCTAGACATCGACTTCATTGAGATGCCTTGGTAGGATATGATTCATGGTAGTGGGTTCAACCCTTTTGGGTATGTAATAACCCCCCCTGATCAAGGGTTTAACTTGAAAATACAAAACATAGATATTTGCAAATAAATCAATTTCCAAACAGTTGCAAGAAATCAAATAACCAGATTTGATTAATGCTTCAGGAAATACATAAAATTCATACTCAGAATCAACAACATAAATCTTAGATAATGCTTGATCAACAGTATTGAATATCAACAATCTTCAAACTGAACCTTGAAAACTCTGTAAACTCCTGAATGATGATCTCCAAGAAACTGATAAAGCTCTTCAATAATCTTTGTGTGAGACTATCTCTCATAATGCCCTTGGGTGATCTTCTACACCTGTAGACATAGTCCCTCCTTGAGGTTTTTCGTCCTCAAAAAGGTTGAATCTCAAACCAGCAAACCCTGTTTTCTCAACTCTCAATTTTGCACAAGTTTTTATAAAATGACCAATGATAATGAATAAGCAAACACTTTTTGCTTTTATGCTCCAAATCCCCACTTGGCCAAATAATTAAATAAAATAAATATTTGCTTTTGATGCATTTGGCCTTTTTAAAATAATAAATTAATAAAGCATTATTATAATACTTTATTAATTTCCATTCAACCTCCTTATATCACCTTTTAATTAGTCATCATTAAATATTAATATTATGAAAGTCAAATAACTTTAATAATATATAAACCATTATTCCTCAATAAATTACCCAACACTAGCTCAAATAGTGATCCGATCATATTTTTTGGATGTAGGCCTGATGATTGATCTAGATAAGACTTACTATAAATAGTAAGTGTAGGCAATATGACCAAGTGACTTACTATAAATAGTAAGTGTGGAGAAATCAACCAAAACGACCTCCAAAAGGTCCACCACCAAATCACTGAGTCATTGAGCAGGAGAAAATTGAGATAAACCTTTGAAAACTCGGCTAAGGAACCATTGAATACCCTAAAAAGGGTCCCCTCAACATCCCATTAGTCTACGGGAACCAGATAATAGGCTAACCACTTGATACAAATCTTGAAAAAAGGGGGACATTATAGGCAAGGATACATATCCCCAAAAAAAGGGGACATTACAGTCTGCCCTCCCCAAGATTGCTTGTCACCAAGCAATCCTCACTTGAACCAGGCCCATTTTGAATGTCGGGTTCACAAACCAATCGACACAAAGCTCTACTCAAGCTCCACTGCAACCACTGGAGAAAGATAGAACCGAACTTAGTAGCCCTGCCAATCACTATCTGCGGAAGAAACATACTGCCAAGCATAGAAGATTCGAAAGCCAGCAACCCAACTGGAAGCCTGCCATACCCATTGCCTGTTAACCTTTGTTGTGCGACTCTGATATATTCTTCACCAAGCTGAAGTTGGTGAATCAACACACTGTAATAACCTCCAGGTACCATACCCCTCCACAAGTGTTCTCTGCTTGGATCCCATGGAAAAATTTGGAATTTGTCCTTCCTATCTTCTGATAGTTCTTGCTACACCATTCTAACTACACGAGGAATGCCAAACTGCTCAAAATCTGCCCCTATATCATGTATCCCATTAGTGTAACTACCCTATAGAAGCAACTTCAAACACTTGTAAGTTTTGTTCCCTTCGTCCACAAAAGGAAACACCTCATACCAACCATCCAACTCACTCTTGCGTGTCTTTCGCATCATAGTCAAATCAAATGTAAGTGGGCTGAAAGAAAAATGGTGAGAACACCTCGCCATGCAATCAAGGTGAAACTCACCTGCTTGCCTCAATGGAATGCCAGTATAGTTACGTGGATTCCATACTTCACTGCCACCACTAGAAGATGACTCACAACTCAAATCGTGATGGACAGACCTTGCAACAACTCTATAAACCTTCTCTGCAACGCTGATAACAAAGTCTCTATTTGACAACAAATGGAGGTAATCAGATGTTATTACCTCTAAAGCTTGCCTAATAGTTTGCAAGCTTTAGATAGAAGTTCTAGTTGAAACCTGTACCTTCTTTCCTCAAATTCAGCTGACCAAAGGAGGTATTCGACAAATTTATGTGTGCTATCAAGTTGTGATAGGGTTTGATTGTGATGTCTACGCTTTTGGATGAAACCAAACACAATTAGAATTAATTAATTAAATATTTAATGGTCTTTATTTACCTTTTAAGACTTATTAATCATTTAATTAATTAATTATGTTGTGACTTGATAAAGTCATTAATAATGTTCCTAATTGAAGTAATTTAGTTTTGGTAACTAAAATTTGGCGAATATATTGATCCTCGGGAAGATTGAGTATCATCACAGGAAGATTGAAGAATGTTTGGATTTTGGTATCAAAGTCTGAGGACGAAAAGTCTTAGCATTTGGAGGATCAAGCCTGAACAAAAACTCAATCTTGATTGCAATACTTCTCAGAAGTATTCAGATTCTATTTTTATTCATAACAGTCTAGTTATGGGGAGATTAATATGTTATATTCAATGTGCTGGACGATAACTACTAGGGAATATGTTCAGAAATATACGGGTCCCTTGGTTGTTCATATGTCGTAAGCCATTGCCTGTTAATGCTGTGCTTTCTTAGTTATTAATGGGTCGAAGATATTGTTACAATCTATACAGTGCCAGGCAAAGTAGAGGGCGAAGCTGCCCTAGTCATTCCAACACCATACCATTGAGTTTCATTAAGAGAAGGCACGCATAATGGCCCGATAATATTATAGGAAGGCGATGAGGAAATTGTAAGCATTTGTAAGCCGTCAAAGCCTGTCGAAGAGTCTGAAGATTTATTAACCGCCAAATATTATTCAAGATCACATCATAGAAGTCTTAGCGAATTATAATTATCTGAAGAAGCTAAATTTGCAACTAGAGATCTTATATGTTCTAGCGCAACTGGATATCTACTATCCTCCAGTACAATCATTCTCGGAAGATGCTGCCGATATAATCTACCACCGCTGGCATTTATACAGATGGAATATTCATAGTGGACACTTCTCATCGTGGCATGCGATTCATTCCTTTTCAAGGACGGTTTAGAGAGTTCCGAGTCATCTTGATATTGGTCCTGGAAGCGGAGCACTCGACATTGGGTTGTAACATTTGTAGAATCTTCATTGATTGTTATAATATGGGAATGTACTGAATGATGCTATTCGAGTGTATTATTGAATAACATTAGCTTTGGATTCCTATTGTTACTGTTCTAATGTTTGATATCGGCCTGTCTCGTCTTTTGGTCCTCTGAATAATCCCTCGACACTGATTCGAGTTGGGTTTACATTGACTGGGGTTTGACAAGATTGTTGTTGAAGAAGTGGTGCAACCTTTTTTAGGTCTTATGTTTTGGCATCAGGCTCCCTATAATCTCAGGTGCATGAATAATCAAGGGTATGTCTCATTAACCAAAAGTTGCAAGAATTTAATATTGTTTCCAGCATCTAAGCATTAATGTGAGTTTTGGGGTCATTCCTCATCATTGCATATATATATCATTTAAGTTGATTTCTGAATTCATTTAAGAATATATATGTATATGTGTCATAAGATGAATTCTGGTTATGTTAATAAATGCCAATTGTTAGAAATATTGGGATTGTATCTTTCCTAGTCCTTAATCTGAATGCATATGTGTTGTGAATCTGAATATATGAGCAATACAAATATTTGGAGTTATTTTCTGAGAGGCACTATTATAGTTTTTGTACAGACAAATCATTTCAGTAAATCAGAAATTAAATTGTATCAGGTCAGATCGTCAGAATAGTTTGACAAATAACATTGTCAAACTTGGGAAACCACAATAATCTTGATCCACCAGGTTAGGGTTATTACATTGATCAACACTATCTCTAGTGACCTTCAACTGATCCTTCAATCCCTTTGACTCATTAGGGCATTGATCACCATCGGTTGCATAAAATGAATTTTCTGATTTTCTTTCAAGAGGGGGAAACATATCAGCATGAAAACCAATTTTCCCACCAAATAATGCCCTGCAATCCTCCTGTAAGGCAAATGGATCAGTGTTGTGATCGATCACACAACTCTTAACAAAATCCACTTGTTCATCACAAGACTTGTCAACAACATTCTCCACACCACCAATGCAGAGACTTGGGCCTATATCAGTTGGAAAGTGTTTTCCTCCAGGGACACATGTTGCTACATACTATTACCTGTTATGCTCATCTCGTGAACTCACCCCATTGGTGTCATCTACACCTGTAAACAAAGTGGATGTTTCCACATCTTCAATATGTACATTCCCACAATTCGTGGATGTATGCTCACCATCGATGGCTGCCAGAGGTAGCCGAATTTTAGGTGTGGGCGGTGAAGACTGCACCAAAATCAACTCCACGGTGAGCTCGTCAATCCGAGTCTTTGACTCTTGAAGGGCCATTTGAGTGCTCTTCAAAGAGTCCATGGTGACCTCAAGCTCATGAGTGAGCTCATCAACCTCTTCTTTCCCCGTTAGTGCATCATAATAAGCCCCATCAAGCATGAGAAGATGATTTCTATCTGATGGTAACTGTAGGTAATTAGTTTTCATTACTCCCAACACTTCTCTGAGTGCTTGAAATTCTGCAAGGGAAAGTTCACCATCAAAGTGCTCTTGTGTTCCCGGAGTCCTCCAACAACAGTTTGCCATCAACTGTTGAGTGACATCAAAATGTTCTATGGCTGTAGTAATCATACCTTAATTCAACTTCAATTGTCTTGCCAAATGATGAGACCTGTGAAACCTGTCATCCCCATACAAATTTTCTGATTTGTAATCAACACTATGATAGGATGTTGAATCATTGTCAATAACTAATTGGAAAACATCGTCATGTGTGCCATCATCATTGCACACATCCTCGTCATATGCATTGGTGTTATGGACCTCATAGGATGGATTAAATGGACTATTAGAGGCTGCTGATTTGACAATCTCATTGCACACTTCGTCTTCCAGAATAGATGCCTGTACATTCAAAAAACCATCTTGAAACTCCGCCAAACTGCCATCACGAGGTATGGCATCCTTGTCACCTAAAACTGTTGTTGTGCACTCCTCATCTATTTTCCCAATTGATAGATGAGGCTCCGACAAATCCGGATGCACTTGCGCAACTCCTTTCCCGTGATCACCTGTAGGTTGCGTATCACCTTGAAACAATTCCTTTTCCTTATCCCTTTGTTTAGGTTTTGCAACCCTCCTAAGATATCCTTGTTTCGTTTCAGGATCCTTCATTAGCTTCTACAGTTCCTGCATCAGTTCAAACATGGATTTATTTGCAACCATTTTATACCACTGAGATGTCCCTTGGGGTTGACTGATTTTCTTTAAACGATTTCCACTATTCGACACATTGACATTTTGTCAAATAGTTTGGTAGCTTGCTGTTCTGAGTTGATGCTAATGGGTATTTAGATAGGATTTGCATACGATAGACTCATCAAATGAAAAACTCATTGATCTCAATAACTTAGATCATGTTCAACAATTGCCAGAACAAGGGAGACTTAGAAATAATAATCAGAAATGTAAATCAGAACTCCGATTTAGTTTTCCCACTCAACTAAATTAGCCATTACATCAAACAGTTTCATGCCAATACTTGTACTCATAACTCCTAGGTGGATGACAAATCATCTGTGCAAGTATAATCTTCACATTAAAACTCTGAAATCCTCCCATACTGCTAGACTAACATTTTGTCAAACAATTTGAGTTCCTTTCACAATGCAATACAGATTTACCAAATTCATGTGTGATATTGAACAGCCATCACATTGAGAAATATGTCAATTTGGTCCACAACAACAATATTGCTCCAAATACAAAAAGCAAGTCGATTTCAAGATCTCCTTTGTCTCGTTGAAGTTTATCCTATTTGAAGACCCAAATTATCTTATATGCTAGCGTTGACTCCTTAATTATCCCTACGCTTTATGTATGCAATTTAATGTTAATATACAAATAGCAAGCAAACACTCAGGTCCCGATTAATTCCACGTTTTTCCTTGTAATAATCGGTTACTGCTCACTAAATGACAAATCTAAGATGCTACGATTATTTATTTTGGAAGATGGCGGCTCAATAAAGTGTGATTCTCTCTCTTGTCTTTTGTCACGACTCTCCCTTTATTTGTTTTATTGGAAAGTTGCTGAAAATTGGCCGTTGGCATTTTTGTCTGTTTCTGCCACCTCAACTAAGGTTATCGGCCCCTTTGACAAATCAAATCCCACAACTCTTTATTCACAATCTTTACGATTTATTCTTGATTCAAACCCCACGATCTGTAGATGTTTGTGATTTATTTGTCTTTATTCAGCTCCTTATCTCTTTTCGAGGTTCGTCTTTTTGCAGACATGGCATTTGTCTTTTTTGCGATTTGTTTTTTCTTCTTTGATTTTTTAAACTGTCGCCTCACCCTATTGCATTCCCAAAATTGTCTTTTTCCTATGATTTAATCTCTTTGAATAAATAATATAAGTACCTCCCGATGGTTAGACCCCTTTTTTCTATTTGTCTTTAGCGGCTCTTGTTGAATTTGTCTTTTTCTGAGTGTTTGCTTTGACCTAGGCCACGCCAGGTTTGGTCTTTTACTTCAACTGTCTAATACCCCAAATTAGACAACCGTTTCTCACGGATTTCCTTATGTCTTTTGCCATACTCTAATGGGGACAACTTAGTGCCACGAGTCCTTGAAAGTATGATATGCTGTGTTAAATATGCCACAATGATGGTTTGGATATTAGCCGTTGATGACTAGGTTTGTCTCATTCATTGCAGACAAAACTTTATGTGCATAAACTTTGTTTATTTTGCTGTTCTTTGACTAGTTGGGAAGACTTCCACAACACCCTCAATGACCTCTTTCAAATGAATGGTGGCCATGAATTTAAACTTTGACCTCCCTTAAAAAGCCCAATAGCTTTCATATACCCCTGCGAGTCAAATATCATTGACTTTACTAATTGCTACAATGCAAACCCAACCACTTGAGCTATCTGCTACTGAGAAATGCCTTCAGGAGTAGGTAATAGGTTGCAGCTCTGAGGAAAGAGCCCATGATTTGTAGAGTTGGCGGTCAAAATGACACCCTTGGGCAGTATGGCCAAGATTGACAAATAAAATAATATTCAACTCATACCAACATATTTCTTTCAAAATATTAAACCTCTGAAATTTGTCAAACCCTAGCAATCTAATTTTTTTTTCATTTCTGAAAACCCCTCAAACTGGCAAGAAAATGCTGGGCTCTGATACCAATGTAATAACCCCTCTGATCTGGGGTTTAACCAAGAAATACAAAACATATATATTTGCAAGTAAACCAATTTCCAAATAGTTGCAAGAAATTAAATAGCCAAATTTTATTAATGCTTCAGGAAATACATAAAATCCATACGCGGAATCAACAACATAAATCTCGGATTTGGGAATGCTTGATCAACAATTGTGAATATCAACGATCTTCAAATTGAACCCTGAAAACTTTGTAAACCCTTGAATGATGATCTCTAGGAAACTGATGAAGCTTTGTAATAATATCTATGTGAGACTATCTCTCAGAATGCCCTTGGGTGATCTTCCACACTTGTAGACATTGTCCTCTTTGAGGGTTTTCTTCCTCAAAAATCTTGAATCTCAAACCAACAAGCCCTGTTTGCTCAACTCTCTCAATTTTACACAAGTTTTTATAAAATGATCAATGATAATTGAAAACCAAATGCTTTTTGCTTTTATACTCCAAATGCCCACTTGGCCAAATAATTAAATAAAATAAATATTTGCTTTTGATGCGTTTGGCCTTTTTAAAATAATAAATTAATAAAGCATAATTAATATAATACTTTATTTTTTATTTTTTTTCTTAATATAATACTTTATTAATTTCCATTCAACCTCCTTATATCACCTTTTAATTAGCATCATTAAATATTAGTATTATTAAAGTCAAATAACTTTAATAATATAATAAACCATTAATCCTCAATAAATTACCCAACACCAACTGAAATAGTGTTCCGATCATATTTTTTGGATGTAGGCTCAATGACGACTGATCCAGATAAGACTTACTATAAATAGTAAGTATAGGCAATATGACCAAGTGACTTACTATAAATAGTAAGTGTGGAGAAATCAACCAAAACGACCTCCAAAAGGTCCACCACCAAATCACTGAGTCACTGAGCAGGAGAAAATTGAGATAAACCGCTGGAAACCCGGTTCAAGAACCACTGAACACCCTCAAAAGGGTCCTTGGAACATCCTGTTAACCTATGAGAACTAGATAATAGGCTAACCACTTCAAGGATACAGATCTCAAAGAAAAGGGGACATTATAGGGTATCTTAGTTTGGGATTTGATGATGATTACCTTCCTAGATTCTAGGGTAAGAGAGTGTTGTTGTGGCACGATGTTTTTACAATTTTTATCAGAGTGGCACAACAGAAGACCTCAGATATTGGGAATGACAAACTCTTGATTTGGCTTTGGGATGCGGAGATTCATATGAATGGTAGATTGTTTCTGATTAGAATAGAGATGGATAGTTGCTAGGTTCAGTTGTACCAAGTTGATGCAACAGAGATATGGCAGAGCGTTCTACAACTTCATTTGGGATCCCAGTATTTGGCCATGGTATACAAGTACAAATTGCTTGGGGACAAGCAATCTTCGGGAAGGGAGGACTATAATGTCCCCGATTTTCTACTAGCCACCACGAATTTTAATTTAATTAATTAAATATTAATTTGTCTTGATTTAATAATTTGGACATTTATATTGAATTAATTAACTTATATTAAATTAGCTTTAATAAATGGATGGAGAAAATATTAAATAAGTTACTTTAATGGAGCAAAGTATTTTTGTATTTGTTGGCGTAAGAACTAACACCTCTGGAGTGTGAGTTTGTACGGACAGCTATGCACACTACGTAATGAGTGCTCTTCAAATTAGGAGGGGAAGCTCCCTCGTTGTGTTGGAATGCATGAAATAGAAAACTAAACTAATGTCCTATCTTTTTGTTCTCAGCTGGTAGAGGCACAAGGTTAAGAAAATCTAGAACATTGCAGCTAAGTATTTTCTGGTTTCGCAGATCATCTAACTACAACTAAGCTAACTTCTTTAAATCTATCCAGTTTCCTCAAGAAACAGAGCATGAGGAAATGGAACAGGAATGTATTGTACGATAAACTCCAGGTGCGAGCTCACAACATGAAGGCAAGGTAGGCGCAACTATTTGCTAATCCGGGAAGAAGTTTATTAAAACAAACAAATGAACGGTAAACCTGGTACAGCTTTACGACATGAAGGCAAGGTAGGCGCAACTATCTGCTTGGCTGAATGAGTCTACTATAACACACATCATACGATAAGCTTTGAGTACAGTTTTGCAACATGAAGGCAAGGTAGGCTCAACTATTTGCTCTTCTGAATAGGCTTATAATAAACAAAACAAAAGGTAAGCAACTGGGACAGTAGATTGTATAGACGCAACACACATGCAATAACGATCAAACCAGCAACCCCATTTAACTAAGGTCGAATAAACACCATGACAATAACATGAAAGCAAGGTAGGTGCAACAATTTATTATAACAGCAATTACTCTTTGAACAGATACAATAATAGCAATACATTCCTGCTCCATTTCCTCATGCTCTGTTTCTTGAGGAAACTGGATAGATTTAAAGAAGTTAGCTTAGTTGTAGTTAGATGATCTGCGAAACCAGAAAATACTTAGTTGCAACGTTCTAGGTTTTCTTAACCTTGTGCCTCTACCAGCTAAGAACAAAAAGATAGGACATTAGTTTAGTTTTGTATTTCATGCATTGCAGCACAACGAGGGAGCTTCCCCTCCTAATTTTAAGAGCACTCATTACGTAATGTGCATAGCTGTCCGTACAAACTCACACTCCAGAGGTGTTAGTTCTTACGCCAACAGTTTTCTGGCGCCCACCGTGGGGCACGAGGCAAGAAAACATTCAAGAAAGCTTCACGCTTTATGTCACGGGTATGACCATTTGGCGTCCTACTGCTCCGGTTCAACAACCAGGACTTACTCCGGCTGCCTTACAGCCGAACTTTGTGCTAATTCAAGGCGAGCAGTCATACATCATCAGTAGCTTGCGAAGTTTTATCTTTGAAAATCATACATCTACCACTCAGTGGAGAAACGCAGCTACTACTCTGGATAAAGAAGAAGAAAAGGCGGATCTTGCAGCAGGAAGACCAGTTTTGCCACCACCCGCGTGGGAATAAAGCAACCTGGCTTACCAAGTTTACTACAGAAGGAGGCGCAATCCTCCCATTCAAGAAGAGCCGCACTTTGAGGAGGTTCCTGAGCATTTTCTAGAAGGATTAGAAGAAGAATCTCCAGCCCCACCTGTCACAATGGGCGACAACGACAACAACAACAATGGCGGCAACGGTCGGAACGGAAGGAACGTGAGACGTCCAACCCCACTACCTTGGGGCAATAACATCGGACTGTTGGCCTTACAAGGACATCATGAGCTGCCTAAGGGATCACGAAAGCACTTTCCTCGATTCCATGGCGATGGATCTAAACATCCAGATGAACACATATCAGCATTCACAGCGGCTTGTTCCGTTTTGCATGTTTCACATGAAGACATAGCTGTTCATCTCTTTGTTGAGACCCTGGAAAGCAACGCATCAGACTGGTTTCATCATCTTGAACCTGGTCTTATCACAAGTTTGGCAGTCATGAGTGAGAAATTCTTGGCAAGGTTCAAGCCTATCGGGGATAATCACCAATTATTTGCACAGCTCTCAAAGTCAAAGATGGAGCCTACTGAACCAATGAGGGAATTCATTGCAAGGTTTAACCGCCTTGTTACACGTCTTGCCCATACATTAAATCCATCCGATGAGATTTTGATGAGCAGCTTCATCAATGCACTACCGTCAGAAATAGCCTTTCTCTTAAAGGGAAGTGAAGGAGTAGATCTACAACTCACTCAAAACGAAGCTATCAAAATTGAAGATAATATGATTATGACGGGCAAGATGAGGAATGATTCAATCAGACCGCTTGTTCAAGCGTCTGCTGATCCGCTACTTCAGAAAGTAGCAAACGAGGTGACCATTCTCAAGAGGCAGTCACCCGCACAAGGGCAGCAAGTACTGCCTACACAACAGTCATATCAACCTCCATATCAACCTCAACAGCCGTACCAGCCGAAGAGGAATAACTTTCAGCCTTTCAACAACTACAAATCAAAGTTTCCGCAAGGACAACAAAGGCATGTTGAAGCTGAGAAGTCTACAGCTTATTGCACTTTCCATGACACAGTCGAACACACCAGATCTACATGTCCGAAAAATCAAAGAATGAGTCAACTCATGGGATTTGCTGAGGCTGCTCCTAGTTCAAGTTTCGTACCTTCACCAACTACAAATGTTGTCTCACCACAGACAGATAACTTTGATGGCGACTCCACAACGGGGTATTGTTGGTGTGTGTTTTGAGTACGCCACCGAACACAGAATAAAAATGCCCAAAGGACACTCTTATCCTCTCTTGAAAAGTGCTTGCAAAAATCCAGTAGGCAATACAATAACTCCAAGGTTTCTTTGGTCAGGTCTTGACATGTGGATAAGGCCAGTGGGCGTTGTGATTGCTGGTAATCACAAGGGGACTTACATGAAATTCTCTTTTTGCGGGTTGAAAACTTAGACGGTTTTATCCTTGAAGGCTCTTTCGGTGGGTATCTTCAGATTTTCCAAAAAAATAAAAAAAGGATAAGGGTTTAGAGATCTAAACTACGCCTAAGAATTCAAGAGACAGCAGTGAGTAGACAAAATGGGTAACCACACTTCGTTTCGCCACCTTTGGACAACTACGCGAAGCAGGTGCAATCTTCAACGGAAGTGATAAGAATTTTCATATTTGAATCGGTAATTGAAACAAACAGAAGTTAAGCATCCACGATTTAATGGCTCAGACTAACTTTACACGTCAAATGCAAATCATCCACTCGACAAAAGTATGAGCAAAATTTTATCCGCCACTGCGATCAAATCTATCACTCATCTAACCAACATGTAATGAAATGCTATTCTAATTCTACTCTAAGTGTTGAAGGAGAAATATTCAACCTTGCATACTACTTGAAAATAAAAGTTGTTCTTAGCAAATCATGCACAAGAGCTTTTATAAACGGAAATAGTTTCGTCGCAACAATCTTTTATTACTCACTTCACACATTACAAATGAGGGCCAATGAGTTTATATAGAGTTTCATAAATGGAATAAATGGCTCAGATTAAAAATGAGCCGACGGTCAAGATTTAACAAACGAAACCCTAATTAGGGTTTCCCAAAATAACTTCAGTTAACTGGCAATGAACAGCAATGAGTTGGCAATAGGAGCTATTTTCAAGGGACTGTATCCCGATCCTCTCGAGCTGCCGTGTATTCGCCGAATCTGGACACGATCGAGGCAACCTCGTCCATGGTAACCTGCGGAAGCATGCCGATTCTGAATTCAAGCCCATCCATGCTCTCGGCGCATCTGGCGAAGGTCTCCTCCCACTCTGGTTCAGTCTTCTCAAAGGACTCTCTGATGCTCAAGAAGTTCGCCAATTTGGCCCAGTCCTGCCTCAAGATGGGCCCAGTGATGTAGAAGATATTTTCCTGGACACTTTTCTTCAAAACTTCCAACTGCAGGTCATTCTCTCGCAGTGCCTCTTTATCCAGGACATCGGCAATTATGTTGAGGATTTTGGCCTGAACTTCCTTGACCTGTTCCTCCAGTCTGATGCCGTCAATCTTAACCCTCTCCAAGACTTCACCTCGTGCCGTCAAGGTCCAATACCAAGTGTGGAAGTCATAGGCTGCTCCCGCTGCGATGACGCCTCCCTCTATCAATTCTTGCTTAGGAACTCCTTTCAGAATCCTAAGGCAAGGGATTATTCTATCCTGCACGTCTGGAAGGCTGTCCCATACTTCTGCCAAAGAAGCGAACCTAGAAAGCAAGGCAGTGGCCTGGCCATAAACCAAAGTTAGCCGCTCCACAAATGTCTCAGCTTCAGTCCCCTTTACGGCTATCCATTCTTTGGCCTCTTGAACCGTGAGCCTGTTTTCTTCCATCTCTTTAATGGCCTCCTGCGAAGAGTTCGGAAGTAGAGGAGCTGCCGTAGTGTCCTGATCAAGTGGCTTGATCAAGTGCTGAATATATTCCCTTAAGCGCTCAATCTCTAATTGGCACTCCTTCCTTCTGGCTACCTCCTTCGCCAACCTTGATTTGATGGCGGACACAGAATTGTCCAAATCTTCCATTTCTTGGCCCTTAGTGGTTGGACCCAAGTCAATGGTCGTGATGGCGTAATCCTGTGGAGCCATATCCTCCCGTGGCTTGTCCACTGTAGGCACGGCGATTTGCACTGTCCTGTTGCCGGCCTCGTCTCTATGTATGCTGGAGAATTTCTTTGCCGACTTTTTGGGCACGGTTTGAGACAGTCTGGCCAAAAAGTCTGCCGTATCATCCTCTTCTGGTTCATCTGCCGGCACTTGTACCTTTAGCCTCTCCTTCAGCCAATCCGGTATCGTAAGCTGCTCAACACCGTCTTCTTCCGGCACGCCTTCTCTATCAGGAACGTCTACAATTCCCCTAAGGGCTGAAATCATCCCTTCCTGAAAATCCTCATCTTGGGTGCCCACATTGTCGTCATCCGACTCCAATATTTCGGTGCCCGTGGGAGAAGGTGGCGCATCCTCATCTGGCTGAAGCTCCGCGTTGTTTTCAGGAATCGGAGAAGGATCCCTCATATCTGCCAGTGAAGCATCGGCGGTAGCCAGTATCTCCTCAATATTTCTGGAGGCGGCCGATTGAGAAGGTTTCATCTTTACCTGTTTCTGGACCGGCTCTTTGCCTGCAGCTATTTCTTTTCTTTTCCTAGATGTGGTGGCCTCTATCACTGGGAGGTCCTGTGATGCTCCCGCATTGGAAGAATAAGACTCTGCCTCGCTTAGCATATCATAGGTCAGGGTTATCTTCTGGCGCCTTAATTCTTGAACTCGTTGATCAACCCACCACTGAGTAAACTTGATGACAGGCCTCATCAAGACGTTCAAGTCAGCATGCTCTGCTTCTGACCACTGGACAGCGGGCAAAGCTGAATTCTCATCGAAGCGCGGTTGCGTCTGATTCTCGTCCTCCTCCAACTGATCTGGCACGTGACAAAATTCTGTTGCC
The DNA here is from genome assembly GCA_007115665.2 of Sequoiadendron giganteum. Classification (NCBI taxonomy): domain Eukaryota; kingdom Viridiplantae; phylum Streptophyta; class Pinopsida; order Cupressales; family Cupressaceae; genus Sequoiadendron; species Sequoiadendron giganteum. The sequence continues at coordinate 201,764,072 of CM021108.1, forward strand.
CTGATCAAGCTGAGAGGTAATCTGGACCACATCCTCCGTCTGACCTCAAATTCATCCGCAGCATTTGCCCAATAGTCCTCCAGTTCGACCCTATGCTTGTACCTCCTTCCATCCACCATTTTGATGTGGTGATGGGGGTCGTAGTGATTTCTGGCCGGATATGGAGAGAAAGGGTAATGCTGTATCTCGATTCTGGCACTGTCAGCTGCCTGTGATGACGGACACGACTCCAGCATGTTCCCTATAAAGAAGGGAAAAGTAACTGCCGCCTTTTGCTTTGCTCTTTGAAGACCCTGAAAATCTTCCAACTGCCTCAACACTTCGAGCAGGACCATCTTATTCGTGGGGAAGATGGGTAGACGGTACGGGCTTCCAGTGAATCCTTGAATTCTGATATACGTAAATCTTGGATACTGGATAAACCAAGACCCGTATTTACCGATTAGGCTTTTGGCTTCATGTGTCAGCCGCTGATGCGTCCCTCCCTGGAGTATCCTGGTGATGTACATCAGGAACGCGTCGTGGGCTCGTCTAAAATGCGCCTTCTCCCTCAGCTGGAGTTGTGGGTAACAGTCATAAGGTTTTAGCTCGTTCTCCTTACTGCCAACTGTGCCTTTGCAGATCAAGCCTGCATATCTGTAAGTTCTGGCCAACATATAGACGACGTAAGAACCCATATAAAATGTTTTGGTCTTCTCTAGATTGATAAGCTGGTGGTGAAGATTATTGCTTATCATCCTAGCCCAGTTGAACATTTTGACACCTTCTGTGAGGTCCTCAATGAAGTAATACATCCACGGCTCAAAGGGTGCTCCCGAGGGACTGCCTGCCACTCTGTTCAGCAAGATAATAATATCTCCATAGTCCTCCTTGAAGTCCGTGCGCATCAACTTCTTGGGCATCTTCTTAAAGGACGGTCTAGGCTTGTCCAGCCAAAATTTGTTAAGGTTGGCGGCACAAAGATCGGGATTTTTGTCATATAGCTTCTGAGCATCTTCCTTGGTCTTGTAGACAGTTTTAGGATATGCCGGAATGCCGAAGGCTTCCTGAATGGCCACCTCTGTCAGATGTGCCAACACTCTCCCATCAGGCGCCACAATCCGCCTTGACTCAGCATCATAGTGAAGTGCACACTCCACCATCAGTTCAGCACAGCAAAGTGCAGGCTGGAATCCGGCAGCTTGAAATATGCCGTTTCTCACTATCCTTCTAGCTGCAGGCGTTGGTAAGGGTCCGTTGTGTCCATATATCCTCTTTTTAAATTCCACGAGATCGATGTGGCCAAGATCAGTGTCTGAGACATTTTTCCACTTAGACTTTATTCTGGTCTCTGGCTGCGATCCTTTACTTGCAAACTTCATCTGTGCCTGCCTGGATATTTCGCTTTGATCGATCGGCAGCCTGCAAGCACAAGATACTTAACATTAATACAATATCATTTAAGAATTAATGAGTTTCGGGGTATAGCCTAGACAAAATCGCACTTTCAGCCTTATTAAATTAAAATTTCTGTCAAAAAGCAAGCTGAAAGTAATTAAATTCGCCTATCATGAATGAAATTTGTGCCGGAAACGAAGTAGAAGATAGAAACACAGCGCAAATGCGTTGTCGATTAACTTCCAAACCTCAAAGATCACGATGTGGCTGCAAATGAATTTAAAAATCCAAAGAAATCTGCCAGAAGAAGTGCGCCCCTATGCTGGAAGTACGATTTCAGCCAAGAAATAAATTACTTCTCTCAAAAATCACGTCTTTCAATAAGAGAATGCTATCTCGATTCTCACAATGATGTTATTCTCACAAACTTCTCCTTCGAGAATGTTTTCCTGAAGATTCGAGAGAGATAGTTGCTTCTCAGCCGGAATTTGTGAAGAAATGAGTTGCTGAAACTCATTTTATGGCTGAGAAGTGCGATCTTCCTCAAGGCATTGCTTTCTTTCTTTTGATTTTCTTCCAATTTTTAGAAACGTTTTCTCCTTGGATTAGCAAACTTCTAATTTCACTTTCAGTTATCGAGGCAAGTTTCTAACTTTCGTCTTTGTGCCATCTCTGCTGAGATTTTCGAATTTTCTCAAGGAAAATTTACTAAGTGTTGGAAAATATATTAAATTAATTGTCCAAAATTATTTTTCCAACGCGTTTTAAATCCTCCGAACGTGGCAAAGTTTAAACTTATCTAAGGCAGACTAGTTTAATCTTCCAAATAATCTCCGGATTTTGAATTTTTAATTAAAATTTCCTAAGTGTCAGGGAAATAATTAAAAATATTAAAATATTAAATTCCAACCCGTTCAATCTTGATACATGGCTAATTTCGTTCGTCAGAGGCAAAATATCTCTTTTTTAAATTGTCTGCCTAGCCAAAATGTGCTCAATAGCTCATCTGCCAAATTTTAATTCTCTAGGCGGAGTTCTGACCTCTCTGGACATTTTTATTTTAGCCGAATGATTCATCTTCTGGGTTGGGCGAACCTGGAGACTTCTGCCACTTTGCCATTTTTTTACTAGCGCTTTAGGAATTTTCCAAGCTGAGAGGGGCGGACTTCATGTTTGCTCTGCCAAGCACTCTTCATTTTGTGCCAAAAAATTTCACTCCGTTGTGCTGGGGCGTGATTTTTATGCCGGCCAAAACCTCTTCTTCTTCTAGACATTTCTCCGTTTTTCATGCCTTAGGATAATTTTCTCTTCAAGAATTGGGCGAATGTCTTATAATTCCTTGCCTATGGCGTATTTTATCATCCATTGGTCTTAGATTTTCCTTGCCATGGCGAATTTTATTTATGCCTTGTCCAACGGAAAATTTCACTTGTTTCCATCATTTAATTCAATTTTTAATGAATTATCTTGCAATTTTACCCCTTTCCAAACACCTTGGAGCGCACCCCTTTATGTTTTACCCTTCTCCACACTTCTTGGGGGCGGACTTTGTGTTTTTCATGCCATTTCCTCTAAGGCTGGGCGGACTTCATGAATTTTATGCCATTTTCCTCTAAGGGCGGACTTTGAACCTTTTGTGCCATTTTCCTTAGGCTGGGCGGACTTCATGAGTTTTATGCTGTTTTTTTCTAGGGGCGGACTTTGACTTCTCTATGCCACTTTCCGTATGGCGCACTTCCTACCTTGCTGGGCGGACTTTGAGTTCCTTGTGCCAAGGGCGGACTTTGCAACCTTCATGCTTATGGCGGACTTGGCAAACTTCATGCTTATGGCGGACTTCAGCTTCTTTGTGCCATGCGCCTCTCCCTATCATCTTGGGCGGACTTTGGCTTCCTCATGCCATGGCGGACTTGATGAATTTCTTGCCAGTGCCTACCTTTGGCATGCCAAAGGTAGGGCGGACCTTGACTTTTCCATGCCATTCCTCTCTTGATGGCGCCATTCTCAGACTTAGACATTTTTCAAAAATTCCTTGCCAATTTTCAAACTTTTTAGATTTTGCCTTGATTTTCTTGTTTTCCGAAGACATATTGATTTTCTGCTCTGTGGGTTCCAAAAATAAAAACTTTCCAAAAATAGAAACTTTCCAAAAATAGAAAAAGCAAAAAGCATCCCTAAAAAATAGGGACTTCGGAATGGCCTAAAAATGCCAAAAATAAAAAAAAAGCAAAAAGCAAAAAAACAGATTCCCTAAAAAATAGGAAGTGTCAGAAACGACCGAAAGCAATGGCGATCTTCGTCCACCGGGTCTTCTAAGCACTTCTATGACGTTAAGGCCCAAAAACGGAGTCAAAATCTCAACTTAGCCAGACTGACTTTCAAAATTTTATCCAAATTCAAGACTCTCAAAGACGTTGCGCAGAGGGCGGAACCAAACTTGGGGGTCCCCATTTGCGATGGGGCGATGTGTGAAATAGGTCACAACAGGTATTTTGATAGAGAACTCGTTAATGAACAAGAAGAAGAAGAAGAAGAAGAAGAAGAAGAAGAAGAAGAAGACTACTGCCGATACTCTCTTGCAATCAATCATGAGAACATCTCATCACCTGTGTTTACACGTGCACAACATTTCAAAGCACAGAAAGAAGAAGAGGAAAAGCGGAGGTCTGATGAAAAAGGAAAGGAAGTGGCTTCCACTTCCAATCAAAGGTCTTCACAAGTAAACACCGTGCCGGCTGTTCAAGATCCATCCTCAGCAAACTTCGACATTGTGTCTTCCATGATGAAGACGAAGGTACAAATTTCACAACTGGAGTATCTTCAAGATCATCCAGAGCAGTTGGAAAGAATCCTCAAGGTGGTAAAGAAGAAGGCTGTAATTCAGCCCACATTACTTGAATCCTTTGTTCCAGCAGAAGACAAGCCAAAGCCATTCTATATATCTTTTTATATAGGAGGTTTTAAACTCAGCAATTGCATCATAGATAGCGGAGCGTTGGACAATGTCATGCCTTTACAAATCATGAATGCGTTGGGACTTTCGTGCACCGAAACCAAGGAAAAGTGTTATTCACTTGAATCAAAGCCGGTGCCGTTGGTTGGTCAACTAAAAGATGCGCAAGTAAGGCTAGCGTCTTGTCCATAAAAGAAGATTATGATGACTATCTTGATCGCTGACATTCCTACAAGTTACGGGATGTTGCTCAGCAGGAGTTTTTGCAAGGATCTTGGAGGAGAAATTTAGTTGGATTGGTCGTTTGCGACAATTCCATTGAAGAAGGGAACATTCAAGTTGGAGCCTGAGGTGAAATCAAAGTTTACGGTGGTTAAGTCCCAGTTTCCAGATGCACAAGTGTTGTATCAAGACACAGGACCAGGGACATATGCTATGATATCTGATGTCAATGAAGATTGTCAAAATTTTGCACTTTCCGCGACTACATCACATGAACAATCAAAGATGTGGAGGATGCAGTTTGATGGTAGTTGTTCAACGTTAGGATCAGGAGCGGGAGTAGTAATCATCTCTCCTGAAGGTTGCTTATATCCATTCACGTATAGGTTGCAATTTGATTGTACCAATAATACTGCAGAGTATGAGGCGCTTTTATTGGGTCTCAAAAACGCGAAGGATATGGGGATCAAATTACTTAGAGTTGAAGGAGATGCAGAGCTCATTGTCAAGCAAGTCAGGGAGCAGTTTCAAGTTAGAAAGAATCGCCTTCAATCCTATAGAAGAGGGTGTGGAATGCCATCGACTGGTTCGATGCTTTTGACATCCAATATATTCCAAGAACGGACAATAGCAGAGCTGATGCCCTTGCAGTGTCAGCTGCTCTTTTCATGCCGCATTCTGACTTTCGTCTGAATTCTTTTGCTATTGAGCTGATCTACAGGCCAGCTGTACCAGATAACGCAGACAACTGGCAAGTCTTTGATGACGATGATGACATCAAAGAGTTTCTCGTTATGGGAGACAACTACAAAGAATTGTTCTTTGAAGGGAATCCTACTCCTTTCAAAGAGTCAATTGCTGAAGACTCTGAAGCTACAGAATCTAGAATCATACAACTGAAAGGAAATCAGATTCCTAAGGGTTTCGTATCTTTAGAGGATATTTTTGACCGGCATGACCGTTTCATCCAAAATCAGAAGATGTCAGGTGTTAATACTTCTGCTGAACATTTCCAAGTGAACATCGGCACCGAAGACAAACCTCGGTTTGTGAATCTAGGCAAGTGTTGTACTACAGAAGAAGCTGAGAAGTTTACCGCCTTGTTCAAACAATACAAGGATGTATTTGCCTGGTCATACGAAGACTTGAAGGTCTTCACACCCATAGAATTGTCACATACAATTCCTCTGAAGTCTGATGTTAAGCCTTTCAGGCAAAAACAGAGACATTACAATCCGCGGATTCAAGATACTATCTATGCGGAAATTCAGAAGATGGTGGACGCAAAGATAATTTACCCAATCCATCACTCCACCTGGGTGTCTAACATTGTTCCTGTGCGCAAAAAGAATGGAGAAATCAAAATTTGCGTGGATTTCAGGAACTTGAATTTATCATCCTTGAAGGACAATTATCCCTTACCGATCATGGAGCATACGTTGCAGACAGTCACCGGATTGGAGATGCTATCACTTCTTGATGGTTTTTCTGGTTATAATTAGATTGCAATGGCCGAGGAAGAGCAAATCAAAACAGCTTTCACCACGCCGTGGGGAACGTTTGCTTATGAGAGGATGCCTTTTGGCCTTATCAACGCCGGTGCTACTTTTCAGAGAGCGATGGATTTGGCGTTTGGGGATCTTAAAAATAAAATAATAGTAGTTTACCTAGATGACTTAATCGTTTTCTCAGATAAACGAAGCGATCACTTTTTGCACCTCGCAAAAGTTTTCGAAAGATGCAGGCATCATAGAATTTCATTGAATCCTAAAAAGACCATCTTCGCGGTGACAGAGGGCAAGTTACTTGGCCACGTCGTTTCCAAGGAGGGAACTAAAATTGACCCAAATCGGGTGGATTCAATCAAGAGCCTGTCTCTTCCTACAAGTAAGAAACAAGTGCATTCCTTCTTCGGTAAAGTCAACTTTATCCGAAGGTTTGTACCAGATTTTTTGGAGCTGACGAAGGAAATCTCAGCTATGATGAAAAAGACGTCCAATTTCATATGGACAGAAGAAGGTAGACAAGCCTTCATCAAAATCAAGGAAGCTATTGCTACCGCACCAACGTTGGTTCGTCCTAACTTTCAAAAGGATTTCATCCTTTACTGTTATGCGTCGGAGCACACGTTGTCTGCAATATTGACTCAGAAGCTCAGTGAAGAAGGAGAATCTCCTATCGCATTCATGAGTACCAGTTTTAAAGATTGTGAATCGCGCTATTCTCAAATTGAGAAGAACGTGTGTGCTGTCGTTAGAGCTGTCAAAAATTTCAGGTTCTATATCTTGAATTCACATACTACGGTGTTTGTCACCGATCCAACAGTAAAAGGTGTGCTGACCCAACAGGAGATGGGCACAAAAAGAGGAAACTGGATCGCAAGAGTTCAAGAGTATGATCTGGAGATCAAGCCAACCAAGCTCGTTCGCGGGCAAGGTCTTTGTCAATTATTGGCGGATGATGGTGATAAGAAAAGCAAGCGGAACTGAACCTAAACCTGAAGAGGACCTTCTTTGGTCCTATTAGTTGATTCTGCGGAAGAATGGTACACAACTTTGTGGTATTATTCAACTTATGGAGAATGTCCACGTCACATGGACAAACAGCAGAAAAGAACATTAAAGCTGAAAGCACAGAATTTTGTGCTTGTCAATAACGTTCTGTACAAGCGTGGTCTTGATGGAACTTTCCTTTTATGCGTCGGTAGAGACCAGCAACAGAGATTGTTGGATGCTTTTCACAGTCAAGCGTGTGGTGGTCACTTCTCATCAAGGGTTACTGCATTCAAGATCCTACGAGCACGGTTCTATTGGCCAACCATGTTTCGTGACGCATATGAATGGGTGTATAGATGTCAGTCTTGTCAGCAATTTGCTGGTAAAGTCAGATTGGCAGCTACTCCACTCAGGCCAGTTATCATTGATGCCCCATTTCAGCAATGGGGTATTGATTTCATAGGTCCCATCAACCCACATTCTAGCAAGGGGCATATTTATGTCCTTACAGCAACAGATTATTTCACAAAATGGGTTGAAGCGGTTCCTACCAAGCGAGCTACCTCGAAAGTTGTTCGTGACTTTTTAAAGGAAAACATCATTTCGCGCTTCGGAGTGCCTCGCAAAATTGTGGCTGACAATGCAACAAGTTTCTCGTCAGAGGGGATACTTAATTTTTGTTTTGATCACGGCATCACGCTGTCACACTCATCAGATTATTACCCTCAGGGTAATGGACAGGCCGAGTCATCAAATAAGAACATAGTCACAATTGTGCGCAAGCTAGTTGACGCAAATCAGAAAGCTTGGCACAGGAAAATATATGATGCTCTTTGGGTTGATAGAATCACTCCCAAACGAGCCATCGGCACTTCACCTTTTATACTTTTGTATGGTACAAAAGCAATGTTACCCATTACATTGGAGTTGTCCGCTTTACAGTTGGCATCTACAGTGGATGATGAAGAATTCAAAGATCCGATCGAAAGGAGGATTTTGTACCTGATGAAGCTAGAGGAAGAAAGGGTGGAGGTTGTCGATAGGATCACTTAGCATCAAGAGCGAGTGAAGAAGATTTTTGATAAGAAAGCTCGTTCGCGAGATTTCGAGATCGGAGATCAAGTCCTATTATGGGACAAAAGACATGAACCTAACGGAATGCATGGTAAATTTGATTCCTTATGGTTAGGACCCTTCAAGATACATGAATCAAGGGGAGAGAACACATACATTGTCTCACATCAAGATGGAAGGTTTCTCCCGCTACCTTACAGCGGGCAATATCTCAAGCACTTCAATCCTCCGGGGGAGGAGTAATTTTTTGTAAGTTTTATAAATACTTTTTATGCTTTATCGTAATGTCGTATTGTGTTTCCCCGTTCAGTGATGTTTTGTCGTGTTTTAGGTGATTAAAATAGGTAGTCTTGTTGTAGGTGATTAGGATAAGTCCAAGTGTATTAGGTGATTAGGAAAGAAAGTCTTGACTCCAATGCCCAATGTTAAAGTCACTGGTCTACGAAACACAGAGATTCCTGAATTCTCCTATGCCGTAAGTATCCGACATGGTCACCAGACGGAGCCTAATGTTGTACCCAAACCAAAATTTTTGCTTCATTAAGGCATTTTGCTTAAAATGGTCTAAACCTTGTAAAAGTGGGGTCAAAACTCAGTTTTTGGGCAAATAAAGTATGGGCTTTGAGTCAATGTCATGCCATGGAGATACTGGCAAAATTTGAAATTTTTGAAAATTAGGGTTTCTGAAGTCTATTTTTAGCCCGAAACCCTAAAAAATAAGAACTTGTTAGAATTGGCTGAAATTAATTTTGATTGGCTTATTTCACATCACGATCACAGTGGTGAAGTCAGTTTCAGTTAAAAGTCAGTTTAAGGCTGGTGGGTAGTTATAACTTTTTCAGGAGAAAAGTTAGGACCTCTGAGGTCATTAATGGCAGTTGGCCAGTACCAGGTGTTAATATCTAAGCCTGAAACTCAAAGAAGAACACTCTACGATGAAAGATGTTGAAAATTATGCTTTTTGACGGAGGAGATTTTCAACGAGGTAAAAGTACTGTGAAATTGGCTAAGTTTGGATTGAAAATATTCTAAGTCTGGAGTTCAAAAGCGCCACTCTCAGCTGGGGGCGCCCATCATTATGGAAGCTGTATTCAACTTTTTGTGAGATTTTCTACCAAGATGATTTCTTCAGTTTCCTGATAGCTTCGCAATGAGCTAGCCGGCCAGTCCGACGGAGGAGTAAAACGCTTGAAAACAAAAATTCAATACAGAACGAGGGAAATGCAAAGTAGATGACTTTGAAGAGAAAAAGCGCCCCTGGAGGCTAGGGGCGCCCATCTTTTGGAAGATTCAGATGAAGTCGTTTGATCAAGTGACACCCAGGAAGTTTGTTTCTATTTTTGGTCCAGCTCCGCGACGCATCAGTCAGTAGGTGAATCTGAGTTGCCGAGTTGCTGCCATCAGTGGTCAAACTTGAGGTTCCAGACTTGATTAGAAACTATTCAGAAAGGACAAAAGCGCCCCTGGAGGCCAGGGGCGCCCAAGGTTTTAAGATCTTTAATGAAATCTGTTTGATGATTTCAGATACTCATCTCGTTCGTGTCAGCTTCAACTTTCCGTTCCCTGTCTCAGCCAGTTCAGAAGATGTCTTGGCAATCTGCAGTCGGAAGTAGAGTAATTTTTGCCAGTTGAAGTAATGGATGACATTGGTTGGGAAAAGCGCCCCTGGAGGCCAGGGGCGCCCATGATTTAGGAAGATTTAAAGATGTTTTTATACAAAGTGTTCATCAGGAGCCTTTGCTCAGAATTCAGTCTGCTCCGCAGTGAGCCAGTCGGCATGTTCTGAAGTTTTGTCAAATACCGGGAAACGTCAAGTGAAATATGGTCAAGTTATCACTGAAAATGATGAAAATGCCTGAAAATATTCTAACACTGAGGGCCTCCAGGGGCGCCCATCTTTTTGAAGCCTCAGATGGTTGAATTTTGAATTGCCACCTCAAGGAATCTTCTTGTCAGATTTGGTCCTGCTCTTCATCGAGATTGTCAGCCAGTTGATCCGACGTGACAGTCAACCAGAATTAGTGATCGAACATGAGCTTCGTTTGAGGTTTTAGATTCTAAATTTTCAAAAAATGTCTAAGGAAGGAAGGACGCCTAAAGTCAAAGGTTGACTTTTTTTTGAAATTCAAAAGTAGAAGTGTGCATGAAGAGAGCTTTCAATTTACCAAATTTAGATCTTCAGTTAAACTCTTTGCATGTCAACTTCTATTTTACCTATTTTTAGTCATAACTGGCAAAAACTAGTTTGCATGCATTAGTTAACAGAATCTTCAAGATGGCGCCCTAATTTGGGGTTGTTCTACATCCAGTTAACTGAGTTTGAAGCCAAATATAGGCCATGCGTGAGTTTTGAAGCACCAGTTGTACTTCAAGCGCCATTTCCAATGCTTGACATGCATTTCACACGCCTTAGAAGATATTTTGCTAATGGCGTCCATTATTCTTCATCAGAGTTGACAAGAAACATCTTTCGTGAGCATAAAATTGATCTGCAGGTGCTACAGGTGTCAGATTTCAGTATTCTTCGTAGCTACAGATTCAGATTGTTCAAGGGAAGATTATTTCAGACTTGGTTTCTATTTTGCATGCAGGTGTTATCAGTTCTACTTCAAGCATAGGCGAATTTTTACAGAAGAAGAGAGAAAACAAAAAATAAAACTTCTATTCTTCTGTCTTACTTTCTTCTATTCTCGTCTTAGGTTTTCTTCGCATGTCAAAGAAAACAACAGATTTTTCAGAAAAGCATCATTTGGGTTCGAGTTTTTCAGCATCAACAACAATACCCATGTCTTAGATTATTTTGTGAAAATTGCCCCGCTGCCTCTTTTCTAGAAGCACTGTGTTTTTTTCCAGAATTCTCTTTGCATGTGGGCCTAAATCACGTTTTTTCGCAAATCTGTTGATCTGGGTTGTTTTAGGATCCATTTCTACACAAAACCCATGTTCCAGATTTTCACGGGAAAAATTGCCCCTAGTGCCCCTAATTGCCAGTTCAAATCTCAACCGAAAACCTTTTGCATGCAAGCCTAAATCCCATTTTTTCGAAATTCTGACATTCTGGGTTGCATTAGAATTTGATTTTGCACAAAACCCATATCTTAGAATTTGTTCGAAAAATTCACTTCTCGTTGCTATTTTTAGCCTATCCTCGAGCTTTTTCAGTTTTTCCAAAGTTGTCCAAACATACCCGACTTTACAGTGAAAAGTCTAGTTTTTCAGAATGCAGTATAATCCCATAGATTATAAGGCTATAATCACATAGATTATAAGGCCAAACAGGTCTTTCTTCATAACTTTCTGAAAACTACCGATACCGATTTAAGTCATGTTTTTCCCATCGTCAATTTGAACTCATTGGAGGGTATCAGCAGTACTACAATCAAAAATCTTGAACGTTCAGGGATACTTGCAGCGGCGTCCATTCTTGTCTCAGTCTTTGATCTTGAGTTCGTACTTGCTTGTGTCAAGCATTATGACTCGTCTACCAGACAAATTAGATCGACAGATGGAAGGATTATTTGTAGCCTTAAGCCGAGGGAGGTAGAAAAATGTTTTTCTATTCCTCCACGTTCAGATCATTTCGCTGTATCCATTTCAGATTGTGACAGAATATGGGAGGAGGACAAGGATAGATCACAGAAGAAAGTAGCTCAACGGTGGTTGAAAATTCAGAAAACCAACATGCCAAGGAAGATTGCACGTGGGGATTTCAAGGACGAGATTGCTATTTTGATAACTTTCCTTAACCAGTTAGCAAGTTCTGAAGACGCAAGCGTTTTTCGAACATGGATGTTCTACCTCATCTCACGAGTTATTGATAAAAAGAAACATTTGACTGGGCCATGTTTATCAGCGAGTGTCTTCACCTGCAGATTACAGAGTTCCTAAAGATTCACGAATTCCATATGGTAACTTTTCTGGTTTACTTAGTTGCATTTCAAGGCAGCTTTAAATTATTAAAGACCGATGGAGTTCTGGGTGTTCAGCGAGTGTACGAATACTACCCTTAGTTGGAGTTTTCGAAAGCTGAACAGGACTTTACAGCAGTGAATGATCACTTTCTTATGAGAATAGTCAGAAATTTAGATAACGAGATGCATGTGAGGATTTCTACGGAGGCACAATCAGCAATGGAGAGTTGGGCAGATTGGTTTATCCAATTTCCTACTTTCACATATATTTGTGTATATGGATATACAGGAGAGCCTCTGATGCTACCGAGGTACCCATCGGATAAGGTTCTTTTCATGGAGTTCATGAGACAGGCACATGAGGTTCACACTTTTCTTCGCAATCGACATAAGCCAACTTTCACCTTTCCATTTGAGTTAGGTATCTACAAATGCAAAACAACTGCTGATTGCAAGTTAATGGCACACGAGTTAGAGAAACTTCAGCTTGGGTGTTTTCCTCAGAAGCGTGCCTATGATCCGTTGGGTCATTATTCAGCAAGGTTGGAGCGAAATGTTTCACATTCGGCAGCGCTTGAGGACTTTTGGGTCAATTGTGAGGATGAATTTGAGGTGCGCCGTCGTCATTATTGTAGGCTTACTGTTCCACAAATTGCTGATTTCTTGTCAGAGGATGTGGAAGGTTTGTCTGATGATGATGGCGAGATACTACTTCATTCATTCATTAGAGACCAAGTTGCTCACCAGCCACTTCGCCAACCTGATTGGTATGTTCCATTGAACACTTCAGTGAAAGACTTATCTAAGTCTGTTATCAAAACCACCATGTACTTCCTTGAGAGCAAGCGGAAGCGAAGGGTGATCCCAGTTACAGAGCCGCCAGCAGTGGTAGTTTCTTCTTTACCTTCTAGAGCTAAACCTCGAGTCAAGGTTACTATGAGGCCGCCTGAAGGGGTTAAGATGGGAATTAATTCAAAAGGAAAAAGCACCACCAAAAGGAAACAGGTTGAGAAGGAGCCAACAGTTCCAGTTGAGAAGGAGCCAACACTTCCAGTTGCAGAGACAGTACTTACAGAGCCAGTTATTTCATCGGAATCAGTTATTCAGACTGAGGCCGGGTTGTCATCTCCAGGTTCACCTTTTTCACCACACTCGTCTCCCATAGATATTGATTCGGAACCTGAGATTTCGATACATGAGACCTGCATACCAGTGGATTTGCCAGCAGGTAATACAGTAGAAACGACTCCACCTCGAGAGGACAGTATTCCTTATTCATCTTGGCTCGAGAAGTCATTGGAGAGGGAGAGGCGTATGCCTTCATATAATCTTGATTTGTCTAAGTTTGGTGAGCCCTATCAGAACAGGTTGAATAAGAGGGCCAGAAAGCAGATAAATATTGAGAAGAATCTTGAGGCAGAGATCGTCATAGAGGTTGCTACTCCTCCAAAAGACAAATACTTGGATGAAGTTGATGTTGGTGATTTTACCTTCGTCAAAACTAATCAGGGTAAGAATACTCGACACACCGACGTGAATCTATTCAGAGTCGTCGCGAGTAATCTAGAGGAGCGCGTCATGAAAGATGGTGAGGATAAGGCAGTTCTCAAGGCTGAAATCAGACAACTTCGCAGGTACATCTCGGGTTTGCTTCATGGCAACGAGGGGCAAGCACCTTTACTTCCACAACTTTGAGAAACCGCCACAGAGCAGCAGAGGATTCAACACTTGGTTAATCGAGGAAAGCTACTGGATACCTGGATTGAAGACTTTATTGTTGCTGGTTGACACCTCCTCACAGAGCTGTATCAGTTGAGGGTTGACGCACATAGTCTTCGCCAGAGAATTCAGGAGCTCGAGATTTGCATAGCCAAGCGTAAGCCGAAAGACCTGATTTTGATATCACAGCTTGCAGGAATCTATGACGCCATTGAAGCAGATGGAGATCAGAAGAAGGTCTTCACTTGGAGAGAATTGTATCTTTGCAGGGTGGAGACATATGACAGGATTTCTGCTAAGATGAGCATGATTCAGGAAAAGGTTGTTGCAGCTCTTCGTTTCATCAGCGAGTACATCACTCAGATCCCATGTCATTATCGGCATGAGGATGGTAACTACGCCGAGTTAGAGGCAGTTCAAGCTGAGTTCGAAGAGTTAGTTCGTGATAACCTATGTGGAGGGCCAGAGGCGTCCAAGATGGAGGAGTTTACAATGCTGACTATCAGTTTCAAAAAGGTGACCACAGAGGTTAGAGATAGTCAGAGGGAGATCCAAGATGGAGACAAAGAGTTGGACAAGCAGTTAATCATCGTGGACGGCGTCAAAGTGCCAGATGATGATACTATTGATAAATTCCTAGAGGAGATGATAAACTTGGAGTAGATGTTCAGTTAGATCATGCAGTTGCTTACAATGATGAGTCAACAGGAGTTAAACTCGAGGCTTCTTTCCGAGTTAACTTGCTGTTATACATTGCATGCATGTCTTTCTTGGAAACATCTACATATACTTGGAGATTAGATTAGATTTTTCAGTTGACTGATGATAGCATTCCAGTTGACTTGCTTTCAATAAGGACGTGCATGTTGCACCTTGTCCATTTAGATTAGATGTTTCAGTTAACTGATGATAGTTTTCCAGTTAACTGTATAGTTTCATTCAATTAGGGTTTTAGGAATAATATCTTGCATGCATTGCAAGACTTTAGTTGACTCAAGGTGATTTTAGGGTTGCCTACACCTTGAAGTCTATAAATAAGAGCTTTAAGCTCATTTGTAATTTAACTTTTGCTTGATAGCATACATACTGCGCCTACCTTGCCTGTAGTATTGCTATTATTGTATCTGTTCAAAGAGTAATTGCTGTTATAATAAATTGTTGCACCTACCTTGCTTTCATGTTATTGTCATGGTGTTTATTCGACCTCAGTTAAATGGGGTTGCTGGTTTGATCGTTATTGCATGCGTGTTGCGTCTATACAATCTACTGTCCCAGTTGCTTACCTTTTGTTTTGTTTATTATAAGCCTATTCAGAAGAGCAAATAGTTGCGCCTACCTTGCCTTCATGTTGCGAAACTGTACTCAAAGCTTATCGTATGATGTGTGTTATAGTAGACTCATTTAGCCAAGCAGATAGTTGCGCCTACCTTGCCTTCATGTTGTAAAGCTGTACCAGGTTTACCGTTCATTTGTTTGTTTTAATAAACTTCTTCCCGGATTAGCAAATAGTTGCGCCTACCTTGCCTTCATGTTGTGAGCCCGCACCTGGAGTTTATCGTACAATACATTCCTGCTCCATTTCCTCATGCTCTGTTTCTTGAGGAAACTGGATAGATTTTAAAGAAGTTAGCTTAGTTGTAGTTAGATGATCTGCGAAACCAGAAAATACTTAGTTGCAACGTTCTAGGTTTTCTTAACCTTGTGCCTCTACCAGCTGAGAACAAAAAGATAGGACATTAGTTTAGTTTTCTATTTCATGCATTCCAGCACAACGAGGGAGCTTCCCCTCCTAATTTGAAGAGCACTCATTACGTAGTGTGCATAGCTGTCTGTACAAACTCACACTCCAGAGGTGTTAGTTCTTACGCCAACAGTATTAAAAATTAAAGGTGGTGTGGTATAAAAGGGAGTGAAAAGGGATTCATTGTTATCAATTTGAATTATTATCTTTTGGGAATTATCTTTGGAGAAATTGGAATTTTGGAGAGCTTGGCTTTCTAGGAATTGGAGGACGAAAGCCATCAAGTTTCAAGGTGGATTTGGACGAAAATCTATCTCCATCAGAGGCGGTTTTGCTTAGGATTCACAATTGCACTTCAATGACCGATTGGACGATTTGGGAAATTTGGGAAGTTTCTTTCAAAGACAAATTTCAAATGGAAAAATTTCAGTAAGATTAAGGTTTTGAATCAATATTATTTTTCTATTGCCCATCCGTACAATTTCCAGTGAACAATTTATATTGGAGGGGAATTGATTAGAGTGGACCAGCCACTAATTTTCCTGAAGTGTTGCATTCCCTATGAGAATCGCAGCACATTAATATATTATTTTTGCTGATTGCATTTATTTCCAGCACTGTACTATTTCATGGGCCGTACCCTCTAAAGGAATCACAGGCATAATTTAAGGCTGCCGTGGCCCATACCTATTTAGGAAGTCATGTGTGATGTGGGCAAAAGGACTGGTCAAAGGGAGAGCTGGTGTCACCTTTGTGAGACCCTACGTAGCTCTTAGTCTGTCGTATTATGCCTATAAGGAGACTGTACACCTTGTTGCAGCTGTACCATCTAACTTGGGCATTGTAGGTTGCTAAGAGTTATGTGTATTGAGCAGTCTGAGATAAGGATATTTCTGATATCAATTTCCAGGTTAGCTTGCTATATTATTTTTCTTATCTGCTAATAAATATTGAATATTATAAATCATTAAATTATTTATCAGCTGTATGCTAACTGCTGGAGTAAATTCATATGCGACAATATTGGAAACTCCATTATTCGGTAATTTTAATTTGTGGAAGATATATCTGTAATTGCATTGCAAAAAAAAAAAAAACAATTATCATATTAGGAGAACAACTGCAAACATGTTTTGAGCAGGCACATGACAACTGTTTGATGAAATGTCTATCTGTATAGTGGAGTTAAATGTTTGACAAAATGCCTACATTCTCAAACTTGGGGAAATCGTAAATTTTCTTTGATTCATCCTCGTTGTGTATCTTACAGTAAACTATAGCCCCAAAATAAACTCACCCTAAGACAATTACTTATAGGATAGATTATTGCTAGCCATTTTTTTGATTAATTATATCAGGAAATTTTTATTAACCAAAAATAGACTGCCTACTATATGATAATCAGATAATCCATCAAAGATTGTACCTTGATTTACCTATATAATCAGTAAATGTAAAACAATATATATTTATAATCATCTACTTAAATTGCCTACCAAAAATAAACCAGATAAAACAACTGAAATCAGCATGACGAAAATAAGTTCAGGGTTTTCCATGATAATTAAGTCATGTAAAATCTGTTGAAATCAATGCCAATGCTTGGAATCATGACAAAATCATTCTGGAAGTGTCATGTCACTGATGGATTCATGTGATTTTGGCAGCTTTTTGACCGAAGTGTTTCAACCACAAAAGTGACAAATCGTTTTCAAATCCATAGAAGAGTTGAGTCTGAATCCGATTCTAGAACATTTCATAACCAAAAGTGGCATGATTTATTGCTGATTCAGCAACATAGAGATTAAGTAATGTGATTAAACAGGTTAGTTCCAAATTATGATAGCTGCATGTAAAATCTAAAGACAAGCAGATCATATGAGAAATATTTCTCAATTCTTTATTGGGAAAGGTCACAAATCTTAGCACAAGAGGGAAATCCAAGAAAAGTGCATGACATAAAATATGGGCTTCTGTTAAGGCCTGCCATTATTATTTTTCTTTAATTTCTTATTTGTTTATGTCCTTTATAAAGAATTTCAAATTGTTTCTCTTGTTCTAGTTTTGGGTCTATACTGGAATTCTTAGTAGAATTGAAATGTGGTGTTGTTGGTATTGTTACTCATAGAAAGTTGGCAAAATTTACAGCATTAATGTGAATTTAGGGGCAAAATGATACATTTCAGTGAGAACCATATTTTCCATAATTTTTGGCTTACCATTTTTATTTGGCAATCTAATTGTGGGGCTTTTCTTTGCTGAAATTGAACTGATATATGCTTGCATGAAGTACTTTCACAGCTCATCTATAGATTTTTCTAAACTCGGCAGATATTTGTATTGCTAAACAACTTGCATGTCTTTATCTATTGTAAGAACGTTTGGAATGGATGCAACGGTCTTGGGCAATCCATCATTGACTTAAAGGAATATTTCCTCATTTTCATGCAGCTTCAAAGTTAAAGAATATTTATGAAGGAGATGACAAAGTTAAGAAAGCCAAGCTTCAAACACATAGGAGACAATTTGAAAGCTTGAAAATGAAGGATGAAGAAGACATTGCAGCTTATCTCCTTCGTGTGGATGGGATTGTAAATACCATTAGAGGACTTGGGGAAAAGATGGAAGAATCCATAATTTTGCAAAAAGTTTTAAGATCTTTCCCCATGAGATTTGATGCAAAAATCTCCCCCATCGAAGAAATGAAGGATCTAGACACTTTGAAGATGGATGAGTTGCATGGGATCCTCACGGCATACGAAATGAGGACGGAGAAGGAGAAGCTATCAAAATGGGAAGCCGCTTTCAAAGCATTCAAGAAGATAAAGAACAAAGTGTTGGCGTAAGAACTAACACCTCTGGAGTGTGAGTTTGTATGTACAGCTATGCACACTACGCAATGAGTGCTCTTCAAATTAGGAGGGGAAGCTCCCTCGTTGTGCTGGAATGCATGAAATAGAAAACTAAACTAATGTCCTATCTTTTTGTTCTCAGCTGGTAGAGGCACAAGGTTAAGAAAACCTAGAACGTTGTAGCTAAGTATTTTTTGGTTTTGCAGATCATCTAACTACAACTAAGCTAACTTCTTTAAAATCTATCCAGTTTACTCACGAAAACAGAGCGTGAGGAAATGGAGCGGGAATAGGTTTTATACGATAAGCTGGGTACAATTTTGCAATATGAAGGCAAGGTGGGCACAACTATCTGCTCGGCTGAATAAGCTTATTATGACACACATCATATGATAGGCTTGAAGTACAAATTCTCAACATGAGGGCAAGGTGGGCACAACTATTTGCTTAATTCGAATAGGCCTATTGATAACAAAACACAAAAGATAGCCAACTAGGATAGCAAATTGCATAGGCGAGACATGCGTACAATTTACGATTGAACTAGCCACTATATCTAACTAAGGCAAGCATTCATCATAATAATTGCATGGAACCCGAGTGGCATAACAATTCATTATCAAAACAAATACTCTAGAACAGATTCAACAAAGACAATATTACAGGCAAGGTAGGCGCAGCATATATTAATCTCCTGTAAAAGCTCCTTGAACAGATACAATAATTGCAATACTACAGGCAAGGTAGGCGTAGCATGTATGTTATCAAGCAAAAGTTAAAATACAAATGAGCTGAAAGCTCTTATTTATAGACTTCAAGGTGTAGGCAACCCTAAAATCACCTTGAGTCAACTACAGTCTTGCAATGCATGCAAGATCTTATTCCTAAACCCTAATTGAATGAAACTATACAGTTAACTGGGAAACTATCATCAGTTAACTGAAATATCTAATCTAAATGGACAAAGTGCAACATGCACGTCCTTATTGAAAGCAAGTCAACTGGAATGCTATCATCAGTCAACTGAAAAATCTAATCTAATCTCCAAGTATATGTAGATGTTTCCAAGAAAGACATGCATGCAATGTATAACAGCGAGTTAACTCGGAAAGAAGCCTTGAGTTAACTACTTTTGATGACTCATCATTGTAAGCAACTGCATGGTCTAACTGAAAGTCTACTCCAAGTTTATCATCTCCTCCAAGAATTTATCAATAGTATCATCATTTGGCACTCTGACGCTGTCCACGATGATTAACTGCTTGTCTAACTCTTTGTCTCCATCTTGGATCTCCCTCTGACTATCTCTAACCTCTGTGGTCACCTTTTTGAAACTGATAGTCAGCATTGTAAACTCCTCCATCTTGGATGCCTCTGGCTCTCCACATAGGTTATCATGAACTAATTCTTCGAACCATGCTTGAATTGCCTCTAACTTGGCGTAGGTACCATCCTCATGCCTATAATGACATGGGATCTGAGTGATGTACTCGTTGATGAAACGAAGAGCTGCAACAACCTTTTCCTGAATCATGCTCATCTTAGCAGAAATCCTATCATATGTCTCCACCTTGCAAAGATATAACTCTCTCCAAGTGAAGACCTTCTTTTGATCTATATCTGCTGTAATGGCGTCATAGATTCCTGCAAGCTGTGATATCAAAATCAAGTCCTTCGGCTTACGCTCGGCTATGAAAATCTCGAGCTCCTGAATTATCTGGCGAAGACTATGTGCGTCAACCCTCAACTGATATAGCTCTGGAGGAGGTGTCGACCAACAATGATAAAGTCCTCAATCCAGGTATCCAACAGCTTTCCTCGATTAACCAAGTGTTGAATCCTCAACTGTTCTCATAAGAAAGTGGTCATTCACCGCTGTAAAGTCTTGTTTAGCTTTCGAAAACTCCAACTGAGGGTAGTATTCGTGCACTCGCTGAACACCCAGAACTCCATCGGTCTTTAATAATTTAAAGCTACCTTGGAATGCAACTAAGTAAACCAGAAAAGTTACCATATGGAATTCGTGAATCTTTAGGAACTCTGTAATCTACTGGTGAAGACACTCGCTGATAAACATGGCCCAGTCAAATGTTTCCTTCTTATCAATAACTCGTGAGATGAGGTAGAACATCCATGTTCGGAAAACGCTTGCGTGTTCAAAACCTGCTAACTGGTTAAGGAAAGTTATCAAAATAGCAATCTCGTCCTTGAAATCCCCACGTGCAATCTTCCTTGGCATGTTGGTTTTCTGAATTTTCAACCACCGTTGAGCCATTTTTTTCTGTGATCTATCCTTGTCCTCCTCCCATATTCTATCACAATCTGAAATGGATACAGCGAAATGATCTGAACGTGGAGGAATAAAAAAACATTTTTCTACATCCCTCGGCTTAAGGCTACAAATAATCCTTCCATCTGTCGATCTGATTTGTCTAGTAGACGAGTCATAATGCTTGACACAAGCAAGTACGAACTCAAGATCAAAGACTGAGATAGGAATGGACGCCGTTGCAAGTATCCCTGAACGTTCAAGATTTTTGATTGTAGTACTGCTGATCAATGAGTTCAGATTGACGATGGGAAAAACATGATTTAAGTCGGTATCGGTAGTTTTCAAAAAGTTATGAAGAAAGATCTATTTGGCCTTATAGTCTATGGGATTATACTACATTCTAAAAAACTAGACTTTTGACTGTAAAGTTGGGTATGTTTGGACAACTTTGGAAAAACTGGAAAAGCTCGGGGATAGGCTAAAAATAGCAAGGGGAAGTGAATTTTTTTGAACAAATTCTAAGATATGGGTTTTGTGTAGAATCAAATTCTAATGCAACCCAGTATGTCAAATTTGCGAAAAAATGGGATTTAAGCTTGCATGCAAAAGGTTTTCGGTTGAGATTTGAACTGGCAATTAGGGGCACTAGGGGCAATTTTTCCCGCAAAAATCTGGAACATGGGTTTTGTGTAGGAATGAATCCTAAAACCACCCATATCAACAAATTTGCGAAAAAACGTGATTTAGGCCCACATGCAAAGAGAATTCTGGAAAAAAGCACAGTGCTTCTAGAAAAGAGGCAGCGGGGCAATTTTCGCAAAATAATCTAAGACGTGGGTATTGTTGTTGATGCTGAAATACTCGAACCCAGATGATGCTTTTCTGAAAAATCTGCCGTTTTCTTTGACATGCGAAGAAAATCTAAGATGAGAATAGAAGAAAATAAGACAGAAGAATAGAAGTTTTATTTGTTTGTTTTCTCTCTTCTTCTGTAAAAATTCGCCTATGCTTGAAGTAGAACTGATAAAACCTGCATGCAAAACAGAAACCAAGTCAGAAATAATCTTCCCTTGAACAATCTGAATCTGTAGCTACGAAGAATACTGAAATCTGACACCTGTAGACTTGCAGATCAATTTTATGCTCAAGAAAAGATGTTTCTTGTCAACTCTGATGAAGAATAATGGACGCCATTAGCAAAATATATAGAAAACTATCTTCTAAGGCGTGTGGAATGCATGCCAAGCATTGGAAATAGCGCTTGAAGTACAACTGGTGCTTCAAAACTCACGCAGGGCCTATATTTGGCTTCAAACTCAGTTAACTGGATGTAGAACCAACCCAAGTTAGGGCGCCACCTTGAAGATTCAGTTAACTAGTGCATGCAAACTAAGTTTAGCCAGTTATGACTAAAAATAGGTTCAATAGAAGTCGACCTGAAAAAGAGTTTAACTGAAGATCCAAATTTAGTAAATTGAAAACTCTTCCCATGCACACTTCTATTTTTGAATTTTGAAAAGTCAACCTTTGACTTTTGGCGTCCTTCCATACTTGGACATTTTTCTGAAAATTTGAATCCAGAAACCTCAAATGAAGCTCACGTTCGACCACTGATTCTGATTGACTGCCGCGTCAGATCAACTGGCTGACAGTTCCATCGAAAAGCAGGACCAAATCTGACAAGAAGATTCCTTGAGGCGATAATCCAAAATTTATAAATTTGAGGCTTCAAAAAGATGGGTGCCCCTGGCCTCCAGGGGCGCTTTTGACCTCAGTGTTAGAATATTTTCGGGCATTTTCATTGATAACTTGATCGTATTTCACTTGACGTTTCCCGGCATTTGGCAAAACTTCAGAACATGCTGACTGGCTCATTGCAAAGTAGGCTGAATTCTGAGTAAAGGCTCTTGATGAGCACTTTGTATAAAAACATCTTTTAACCTTCCTAAATCATGGGCGCCCCTAGTCTCCAGGGGCGCTTTTCCCAACCAATATCATCCATTACTGCAACTGGCAAAAATTACTCAACTTACGGCTGTGGATTGCCAAGACATCTTCTGATCCAGTTGAGACAGGCAACGGAAAGTTGGAACTGACACGAACGAGATGAGTATCTGAAATCATCAAACAGATTTCATTGAAGGTCTTAAAACCTTGGGCACTTTTGTCCTTTCTGAACAATCTCTAATGCAATCTGAAACCTCAAATTTGACCACTGATGGCGGCAACTCGGCAACTCAGATTCACCTGCTGACAGATGCATCGCGGAGCTGGACCAAAAATGGAAACAAACTTCCTGGGTGTCAGTTGATCAAAAGACTTCATCTGAATCTTCAAAAAGATGGGCAGCCCTGGCCTCCAGGGGCGCTTTTTCCGCTTTTTCTCTTCAAAGTTATCTACTTTGCATTTCCCTCGTTTTGTACTGAATTTTCGTTTTCAGGCGTTTTACTCCTCCGTTGGACTGGCTGGTTGGCTCATTGCGAAGCTATCAAGAAACTGGAGAAATCATCTTGGTAGAGAATCTCACAAAAAGTTGAATAAAGCTTCCATAATGATGGGCGCCCCTAGCTGAGAGTGGCGCTTTTTCAATCCAGACTAAGCCAATTTTCCAGTATTTACCTCGTTGAAAATCTCCTACGTCAAAAAGCATAATTTTCAACATCTTTCTTCGCAGAGCGTTCTTCTTTGAGTTTCAAACTTAGATATTAACACCTGGTACTGCCCAACTGCCATTAATGACCGCAGAGGTGCTAACTTTTCTCTTGAAAAAGTTATAACTACCCACCAGCCTTAAACTGACTTTTAACTGAAACTGACTTCACCACTGTGATCGTGATGTGAAATAAGCCAATCAAAATTAATTTCAGCCAATTCTGACAAGTTCCTATTTTTTAGGGTTTTGAGCTAAAATAGATTTCAGAAACCCTAATTTTCAAAATTTTCAAATTTTGCCAATATCTTCGTGGCATGACATTGACTCAAAACCCATACTTTATTTGCCCAAAAACTGAGTTTTGACCCCACTTTTACAAGGTTTAGACCATTTTAAGCAAAATGCCTTAATGAAGCAAAAAAAATTGGTTTGGGTACAACACAAAGGATACAAATCAAGTGAAAGTTCAAGTGATGAAGAAGAAGCTCACTTCAAGAGAAAACTAAAGAACACAAACACAAAGGTAAGTATCTTCTTAAATGTTTCAATTGTGGTAATATAGGCATTTTACTTCTACGTGTCCATAGGCCGAGATTGAAAGTAGTGAAGAGGAAGAATAATACAACAAAAACAAAGGAAGGAAACATCACCATAAAAAGAGCTCACGAGGCAAGCATGAAATGAACTTCCGAAAGCATAAAGAGAGTCTTTACATCCAAGAAGCAAGTAACTCATCCGAAGAAAGTAGTGGAAGCTTGTCTGATAGCGATAGAGAAGATATATTTTTCATGGCGATAGAACCAAAGGGTGATGAACAAAAGAAAAGAAGAAAGAGATTTAAAAGAACATGCCAAAGATGATGAAGTGGATCTTGAAGAGGAACTCCATTTATCCTACCATAAGATTGAGAAGATTAAGAAAATAAATTCGAGACTAAAGTCACAACTTGAAGAGGACAATGAAACTAAAGCGAAATCATCTCAAAATCTTGAAGAATCAGAAAAGATGATCATGGATCTAAAGATTCAATTTGCGGAAGCAAAACAAATTGAAGAAGTTGTAAGAGATCAGCTAAAGGCAAAGGAATTGGAGTGTGAGAAATTGAAGCTTGACATCATTTCCTTGAGGAAGGAGTTGGAGAAATCGAATGATTAATTAAATCAAAGCATGAAGCTTGAAAAGAGCACCGAAATTCTGGAGGACATTATCAACTCCCAAAGATCACCCTTCATCAAGATTGGTCTTGGTTTTGAGGTAAATCAGAAGACCACGAAAGAAAAGTTAGGTTCTAAGACCTCTAAACTACCAAAGAAGATAAATGAAGAATAACCTAAAGGATATGTTGATGTGCTCAAGGACTCCATCAATGGTAGCACGAAAGAGGGAAGTAATATCCCACAGAAGTGTTAGTTTTAGGATCAGAAATGAAAGCAATCAGAAAATGCAACACATAAGACAATGAACACCACAAGATACTTTGGGAAAACCCTTCTACTCGAGGGGAAAAACCCAACAAATATATCTTTTATATATTTAGGAATAAGAGCAAAAATTTGCTTACAACTCAGGCCCAACATAAGGCCGAATTTGATACAATGAATAATAGCACCTCTCCTAGATGCGAAGATACAAAATATGTTTATCCTTGAGATCGATCTGCTACCACAGAATGCTGATCTACTGCTACAGAATGATCTGCTGCTCAAGATAATGATCTCTCGCTGAATATCATGACCTGCTGCTCAAGTGCGAACTTCTCCAAGGAGTGCAAATATGATGAATGAACTTGATGATCAAATGAGAGATTATCACCTTGTATTTATACAAAACAAAGTGTCTCTTCATGTAGGTCGGCCTCCTTAAGGAATAATAATAATAATTAAATGAGTTGGCCACATTAAGGAAGTCGGCCATAATAAATAATAAATATTATTTAGGTCGTCCCCATTTAACTATTCACAATAATTAAATGTTATATTATAATTTCCAATTGAAGTGTCCTTTCACTTA
Source organism: Sequoiadendron giganteum (assembly GCA_007115665.2). Taxonomy (NCBI): domain Eukaryota; kingdom Viridiplantae; phylum Streptophyta; class Pinopsida; order Cupressales; family Cupressaceae; genus Sequoiadendron; species Sequoiadendron giganteum. The sequence goes on from CM021108.1 coordinate 201,789,351, forward strand.
ATTATCACAATGAAATAAATAGCCAAAGGCTATATGCAATTTCATGTCTTCGATTAGGCTGGAAGAATGAACCCGAATCTGCAATAACTTCAACACTCCCTCTCAGCTAGGGAGGAATATTTCCAACAGTACAAGACACATCACCTCATTGTGATGTCTACCACTATGGCAACTCCCATATGTGGAAAAGTATCATATCACCTCATCGTGATATTAACAATCATGGATCTCCCATGTATGACAAAGGAACATATCACCTCATTGTGATATTAACCATCATGGCTCTCCCATGTATGGCAAATGTACATAAGTGCCCATCACTCAATCGTGATATCATCACCTCATCGTGACATTCACCAGGACTACTCCTAGAGGGTGAAAAACACAAGTACAAGAAAATCATCATAGACTCTCTCACGTGATGTTGTCATGGCGTCACACACATGACATCCACCATGGCTCTCCCAAAGGGTGGACACAAGGGCTTTCACCTTGAAATTCTCTCATAGAGAGAAATGCATTAACGAGGCCTTGCACCTCAAATCTCTCTAACAAAGAGAAATGCATTAAAACAAATTTGAAGTTCATTGATGCTGAGACTCCTCAACTAGGGCTTCATTCTCCACAATACCAAGCTTGTCTCGAAAGTACACAAACTTTACATTGGCAAGAGGCTTGGTGAGAATGTCTGTCGTCTGCTCATTAGTGCTAATATACTTCAACTGGATTTCTTTCCTCAATACCATATGTCTGATATAATGGTATTTGATCTCAACATGTTTGGTATTTTCATGAAACACTGGATTGACAGAAAGCTTCACACAACTTTGATTATCACAATGAATGACATTTGGCTCCATTGATTGTCCAAACAATCCTGCAAAGAGCTTATGAAGCCACACTGCTTCTCTAGTTGCCACACAAGCTGCAATATACTCGGCCTTTGCGGTGCTCAATGCCACTGAAGATTGCTTCCTGCTACACCAGGAGATCATTGCAGACCCCAAACTGAAGCAACATCCAGAGGTGCTCTTCCGATCAGTGACACACCCTGCCTAATCGAAATCGGTATATCCATGCAACTTCAAGTCTACACCAGAAGAATATCTCAAGCCATATCCAACTGTGCCACACACGTATCTTAGGATATGCTTTGCTGCAACTAGATGTATTTGCCTTGCTTCACACATGAATTGACTAAGTGCACTCACTGCATAGAAAATATCTGGTCTAGTATTGACTAGATACATCAAGGATCCAATCAACTGCCTGTACATAGTAGGATCCACTAGATTTGAACTAGCTACAACCTCCTTAAGCTTCTGAAAATTGGTTTCCATAGGTGTAGACATGGATTTGCAATCCATCATACCAAATCTCTTCAAGATGTCAATAGTATACTTCCCTTGACTCAGAATAATCCCATCTGGCTTCTGCCAAACTTCTAAACCAAGGAAGTAGTGCATGAGACCAAGATCCTTCATTTCAAATTCAGAAGCTAGCTCTTTCTTACATTTGATAATGAGGTGATCTTCTCCTAGTAAGAATTAGATCATCAACATATAGAACCAAGATCAATGCTTCGTCATCAATTACCTTGAAGTACAGGTTTGAATCAACATCATCCTTGGAGAAGCCCAAGCCCATCAAGTATCGATCAATTCTCTCATACCAAGCACATGGAGCCTGCTTAAGACCATATAAAGCCTTCTTTAGTCTGCAAACATGAGACTCCTTCCCATGAACCTCAAAGCCCTCAGATTGCTCAATGTATACCTCTTCCTCGATCACACCATTCAGAAATGCTGTCTTCACATCCATCTGGTGTATCTTCCATCCTCTAGATGCTGCAATAGCAATGATGGTTCTGACAGGAGTATAACGAGCAACTGGAGCAAAGGTTTCCTCATAGTCTACTCCCTCTTTCTGAGAGAATCCTCTAGCCACAAATCTAGCCTTGTACTTCTCGATGCTCCCATCAGCCAGATGCTTGATCTTGAAGAGCCACTTAGAAGATAGAACTGATTTGCCTTCAAGTCTATAGGTATGATGACCCAAACATCATTCTTAAGGATAGATTGAAATTCTTCAGGCATAGCATCTTTCCATACTTGTTGACTTGAAGCTTCCTCAACACTGGAAGGCTCAGATTCAATTATTTGACTCATCAATGTAACATAACTTGGAACATGCTGACATCTTTTGCTTTCTAGGAGCTGCAAACCTTTTTGCCTCCTGCATTGTTTGCCTAGCTCATAGAGGTCTCTTTCTACCAATAACAAAGTCGGTAGGCCATTAGAAGGTTCCAAACGCTCAACTAAATCACCATCCTTTTCTGGCTCAGTAGTCTCCCTCTGAATCTCCAAGTACATACATCAACCTCCTGGCCTCCTCGTCCAAGGTTGCGTCGGTTGGTTTGACAGACTCCCTCTGAAGGTTAATTCCTCCTCTTCGAAGAAACTGATCATAGTGACAACCTGAATAGATTCTTCGAGAGAGAGATGTCTTCAACCACCAACTCATTCCCATGGCTGCAAGTAGTGTCTTCATTCTTCAACCTATAGGATGCATCAAACTCTTCTTCTCTTGAAAGCAATCTCTTATGCTTCTTGGTTCGTCCTGAAAGAATTAAGGAGAGATTACTAATAGTTCATGGAACTCAACTATCTCGAAGAGAAAATAAGAAGGCTAGAAGCATACATGTTTTACTATCTCAATGTTATAGCATGAATTAATAACTACAAAAAGAAATTTCATGAACATTATTCAACATGAAATGCTTACCTCATCAGAAACTCCTTAAGTGTTGCACTTAGATGCTCATCAGGTCTGCACTTATCTTTTTTGGGATCTGCTCATTATCTCTCAATAATTTTCTAGATCTTGGCTCAGAAATAGAACAATCGCCATGGCATAGAGAGTATATATGGCTCAAGCAACTCCCACACTCTAAGGCATACACAAACTCAGCCCATGACCAATGCCTTCAAAGTTTGGAATTATATGTTGCAGCAGTCATAAGAATATTTGAATCTTCTAGGTATGGTTGTGTTTGATCTCCAGATGCTGCGCCTAGCCCTTATACTTTATTTGACAAAACATTGCACCCTTGGGGAGGTGCGTTCAATCTCATAAGAGCCTCCAACATGTCCTCTAAACACCAACAAGGTCGACTCAAACAATGATGAAGAAAGGCGTCCTCCAATGCACAAAATCGTCCTTTGCAAGGATTAAGATCATACCACTAGAATTTCCCAAAATCGATTTCTCTTAAAAATCTGCGGTCTTAGTCAAATCTAAATACTTCTTCTCTCAGACCTGCTCTGATACGATGTTAGTTTTAGGATCAGATATGAAAGCAATGAGAAAATGCAACACATAAGACAATGAACACCACAAGATACCTTGGGAAAACCCTTCTACTCGAGGGGAAAAACCCAACAAATATATCTCTTATATATTTTGGAATAAGAGCAGAAATCTGCTTACAACTCAGGCCCAACACAAGGCCGAATTTGATACAATGAATAATAGCACCTCTCCTAGATGCGAAGATACATAATATGTTTATCCTTGAGATCGATCCGCTGCTACAAAATGATGATCTGTTGCTCAAGATCATGATTTGCTGCTCAAGATAATGATCTGCTGCTCAATGTCATGACCTGCTGCTTAAGATCATGATCTGCTGCTCAAGTGCGAACTTCTCCAAGGAGTGCGAATATGATGAATGAACTTGATGATCAAATGAGAGATCATCACCTTGTATTTATACAAAACAAAGTGTCTCTTCATGTAGGTTGGCCTCCTTAAGGAATAATAATAATAATTAAATGAGTTGGCCACATTAAGGAAGTTGGCCATAATAAATAATAAATATTATTTACGTTGGCCCCACAATAATTAAATGTTATATTATAATTTCCAGGTGAAGCGCCCCTTCACTTAATTATCCAAAATGAAATAAATAGCCAAAGGCTATATGCAATTTCATTTCTTCAATTAGGCTGGAAGAATGAACCCGAAGCTGCAATAACTTCAACAAGAAGAACAACATTTCTCACAAGGACAACCATGAAAGATTGAAAGGATCATTCGCTTCAAGACAAGCACCAATGACTAGGTTCAATCACTTTTTCTATGGTTATTGCTGTTCATGCAATTATTTTGTCATAAAGCAGTGGACTGTAGAGTATGTGCAAGGAATAATTTTGGGTTCTCAAGTAGGGACTACAACTCATGTGTTCCTTTAGTGGATTGCAATGCTATATGTTACAAGTGCAACAATTATGTTCACGTAGCATGCTTTTGTATAAGTGGTTGTGTGAAACCATATAGACAAAACAAAAAGGAGCATTCCATAGCCGAACAAAAGGGAAAACCTACAAAAGTTTGGAAGAGGAAACAAGAGCAAGAGAAAGAAAATCCATGCTTGTGCTCCATGCATAAGAAGCATCACTAAGTTTGTGAGAAGCATGATTTCAGGGGGAGCTTACCATTTCATTATCTTTCAGCCCCATAAAGAAGGGTCCTTTTTTTGCCATTGATGCCAAAGAGGGAGAAGTAGAGTAAGGGGAAGCTAATCAAAGCAATATCTTTTAGCTCTGTGGAGAAGTCAATGCAAAGATAGATCAGCTAATGTATATTTTATATGAAGGTTATAAAGCATCTCGTTGCTATTAGTGTTATAGAGTGAGAGTTACAAGAAGGAGGAGATATAGGAAAAGGAAGAATGATCACACTGATGTTAAGATGAAGTATTCCAGTCAGGGGGAGAGATAACATGATTTGAACATGTGTGCTATGCTATCAATCAAATTGTAGAGATGTTATCTCTTGAAATAAAATTCTCCTGACAAGATAGCAGGTTTTTTGTATATAAACTTTCTTCTAAACTTGATGCCCTGCAACACCATTCTATCTAGTCTCTTCTGGTTGTAGGTTTTGTAATATTGGGAATGCAGATTTTCTTATTGCCATTATGTCCTGTCAAAATGGGTAAACTTCGTAGTATCTCTGTCATATTGAAAAACCTTAGCAAGAAGTTATGTCTTCTCTCTTTCTGGGCACACACTACCAGAACAATTCAAAATCTTTGACCTGGTTTCCACAAAGTTAAATTTGAACTTCTTGTTGCTTGCAGGATGTAATGTCCTTAGTAAAATTTGACCTTATTTTCCACTTTCAGGCCTTGGACATTTCGTCAAACACTTTGTGTGTATACTGCTGTAAGCTGGTTAGATGATCTTTTCTTCTTTGCTTGGGTTTATATAAGGATTTCAATGCAATAACTGTTATAGAACAATGCAAAGGCTTCTACAGAAATGTAATGCAATTCTGATTTTCCTTAATGTAACAGTCTGACTGAAAATACATTCCAATGAATAGCTACAGCAATAGGCATTTTTACTAACAATTCATATACAGTCTCCCATTCTTCATATATTCAACTTATGACTGGGAATGTGAACACCCCTATCCAGCAGTGTTGATTATAAACTATGCCTTCAACCTCCAAGTCGAGTTGACTTGGTCCAGCGCCAAACTTCTCCACTGACTGTAATGTTCTTCCCGGGGCTGCGTCTTCAACTCCAACTGAAATCTAGCAATTATGTGTCTTCAAACATTAATATCGAATCAACTGTAGCAGGGAGCTATGCCTTTGAAGATTACGATTTCCTCAGCACAAGATAATTACGAACATAGTGAATGCTTCTTCAGAATGTTGACTTTGGTATTATCGCACTGACTTCCCAGCAAATGAGACGCCTTGTATACTGAATGTTTGGAATTCTATCTTCCCCCTTGGAGTACCTGCGATCTTCCAAAGAAGACAATTAATAGCAATCAGATTATTTACTAAGAGTTCTCTTACTCCCGTATATCTATTCTTGGTCTTGACATATGCCTGTAGGCAAAAATCGCGATTTGTCTCTATCTTAATATAGTATTCCCTTAAGATATCGTCCCTCCATCTTCATAAAACAAACCCCTGCCTGTGCGTCCATCCCTTGCTCTTGTAGGTTTCTGAAAGTCGATGGGCAACAGGAATCGCGTCCTTTCCCAGCATCTTGGGTTGCATCTCTCCTCCCAGCGGCTGCGAGCTCCTCATCCTCCTGCGTTCACTATTATCAGGGTTTGATTTAATTTATAAGATGATTTATAATATAATATCTTTTGTTTTATTATTGCTTTTACTTTTATATTATTAGATACTATTTTAGTGAGGAAATATTCTTTTGTAATTATATTCATTTATTTTTTTATTTAATTTTTATTAATTATTTATATTATAATACTCATTATTTCTATAGTCATAACTATAATAATTAGAACGATATATATAAATATTATAATTGTTATAGTATTCTATATATCATTATAATCATAATAGTATTATATTTTGTCTCCGATTTATTATAATTATAATATTATCAATGATAATTATAATGATATTTTTATTTATATTTCTTTATACTTGACTAATGGTATTCTAAATTACTTTTTCTATATTATGTAAAAAATATAAATATATTAAGCGTATACTTATCTCAGATGTCCCTTTGTGATGGGACATCACACAGGACACAGAATACCTGCTTTGTTCTGTGCATCCTGAAAGTGGTAATATGAAGTGTAGACAGTAGTCTGAGTTTCCGTGATCTTATTTTCTACAAGTAATGATGTTAACATGTGATAGCAGAAATTGTTAGTTTTATGCATATACAACAACTGATTTATTAGATGTACTGAAGCTGTAATCTTTTTGGAGGATAGATTATATGTTTGCTTTTACTAATTTCTGTAATTGTGCAGATAATTCCTGGGAATGAACCTCGTGTGATTAAAATGATGAATCGTATATCAGAGCTTGGTCCTACAATAGCGATGGGAAGGGGAGAGAAGCTGCATACCTCTGGCCATGCTTACCGTGGGGAACTGGTGAGAACCATTTTAAATTATCCTTTATGCTGATTTACAGGCTTTTATGGTAGTTTAACTTAAGATCATACATAATTCTTGGAATCTGTTTTACTATCACTGTATGTACAGCACGTGATTGGTCAACATATAAGAGGAATTATCCTGTCCGAGTGGATGTGAAACAATATGCAGCTGTCAAGGAGATAGCTAAGATCTGGTATATATCCATACATTAGCAAGGATGTCATTATCATAAAAACACAAAGAGAACCCAGTATGTGGCTTCTATGTAAGATACCTCTACTACTTGAACACCACTCAGATATGATAATTTCACGATTTACACCAGTTTGACAATGCTGACAATGCAAGCATTTTGTCAAACAGTTCACTGCTTATCTACATCAACATAATCTCCTGGTTTTATTTTGAAATTGATATTCCAATAACTTTGCAAACATACACAAGTCCTACAAATTTTGCATCAACATATATAATACGTTTAACTTTCCCAGAATACAAATGCTTTCCAAAATACAGGCTCATATATTTCTAACCTGTGGATGCCTCCTTAATTCATTCGATATTAGCTTGTCATTTGTATGCAATAGTTGATTGTGGGCTCCACAGTAAAGAGGTTGACCTGCTTCTTCAATCATTACGTTCATTCAAAGGGAACACATCTGGCAGTAGCTATAGGATAATAGGATGCAACAACAACGTGGCAATATTTGTTAGAATGGTGGCGCTACCTTTATGATTTACCTTCATACACCAACCACTATCTTTACAACTGCGCTGTCATTAGCCAATAACTCCTGCATTAGACTTGTGATTCTATGAAATATTATTTGCTTACTTCCGCAATTGTCTTAGAAAGAATAATGCAAACAAGGCCTTAGGAAAAAGCTCGATACCTGTCCTCCTCAATTTATATACCCAACCAAACTATTTTCCCATAGTGATGTGGCTTCATAAGGTTAATAACAATTATATTTTATTAATTCCTTCCTATCTAGGCCCGCTTCTTTCCTTTGCTATCGGCACCTCTGTGTATAAACAGATGATTAATGACTGTGCAACCAAGAAAGAATATAGGCATTCCTTAGAAGATATCAAATAAGATAACTCCCTGTGCTTACACTATTACCCACCGATTGCCTTCTTTATCTTTCGTATAGAAACTTGCAACATGGAATTGGAATCTAGATAATATTATATAACCTTAACTTCAATCTGTAAACTATCAACCTAAAACTTCACCCAATACCTGAAATTTTTCTTCAAAGAAGACTTCACAAATTTCCCACAATGAAATCCAACTGTGAATTCTGAGATGAATCCACCCAGTAGATAAATCAGGTTTTCCTCCAATTCACCACTCAAGGGTTTTTGTCCTCGAGACTTCTGAAAGCTATGCTCTTCAAATATTCCAGATAATAATTTCACAAGATGATTAATTCCCTTCTCAACTTGCCTTTTATACTTAACCACTTATTAAATATTTTGTCATTGTAAAGTCACTTTATTTAATATTACAGCTTATTTATTTAATAAAGTCACTTTAACATTAATTAATTAATTAAATATAAATGTCCACAATATTACCTTAGGACAATTTAATATTTAATTAACTAAATTAACTTAGTGGTGTCTATTCGGAACTCGGGGACATTATAGTCCTCCCTTCATGGCATTGCTTGCCCTCAAGCAATTGCAAACTAGGATGCTACAATATTTGCTCCCCTTCCCACGTAGCATCCTCAAGGGGCAAATCTCTCCACTTGATCAAATATTCCTTAATCACCTTGTTTCTCAACCTATGATCCCTCACATCTAGGATAGCACTAGGTACCAAAACCAACTTGCCCTCTTCGTCAAATGGTGAAAGTTCTAGAGATGAGTAGTGTGCTTCTCAATTGCCCTTTTGAGGCAAGACACGCGAAACACATTGTGAATTTTGCTACCTGCAGGCAACTCCAATTCATATGTTACCTCTCCAACCCTCCTTACAATCCTGTAGGGCCCATAGAATTGAGGCTTCAATTTATTCGTACTTCTTTTCAAACTAGATTGTGTGTATGGTTGTAGGTGCAAGAAGACTAGATCATCAACCTCAAAAGTTATCTCAATTTTGTGCTTATTCGCATGTGTTTTTTGCTGATTTTGAGCATGTTACAAATTCTCCTTAAGTGCCTTCAAGATGTCTTGACTGTCTTGCATCAATTCCCTTGCCTTGGGAGCTTTGTTGTCATCAAAGGCCAAGTCTACAAAAGACATAGTGTCATACCAATACAAGGCCTTAAACTGCGACATTCCTATCGACATGTGGTATGTAGTATTATAGCAATGCTCCCCTACATAAAGCCATTTGATCCAATCCTTCTGCTGCCTTGCTACATAATTATGCAAATATCCTTCCACCCACTTATTTACAATCTCAATCTAACTGTCTGTCTGTGGATGGTAGCTGGTGTTTAGAGACAACTTGGTGCTAGTCAATTTGAATAGCTCTTGCCAAAACACACTGAGAAATCTGCTATCCCTATTACTAACAATGTTTTTCGAAAGTCCATGAAGCTTGAATACTTCCCGAAAAAACAAATCTGCCACCTGAGGTGCCTTATAGTTAGAAGAAATAGCGAAGAAATGCACATACTTCGTTAATCTATCTACTGCCACATATATGCAATCTCTACTTTGGGCTTTCGGAAGACCCTTGATAAAGACCATCGACATACTATCCCACTTTTGCTTAGGAATCGACGATGCTTGTAGGAATCCAGCAGGAAAGGTATGCTCCGACTTGTTCTAATGACAAGTCATACACTCTCTTACATAACGCAGTTCATCACTTTTAAGACCCTTCCATGAGGATCTCTCCTGAATTTGTCTATAAGTTTTTGAAGAACCTGCGATGTCTTTCAAGAGGCATATCATGAACAATTCTCATAATTTTACTCTTCAACATAGACTCAGGTACCAAGAATATCATGCCCTTTTAATAAATCAGATCATCAATCACCTTATACCTGTCATACTGAATCTATTTGTCCATGAGCTCGCATGCAAAAGTATTCTTGGAATACTCAACCACCAGGTGAGCCTTCCAATTGGTTGAAATCCCAAACATAGAGAAAAGGGCGGGTCTTCTAAATAATGCATTTGCCACAATATTTATTTCCCTTTTGACATATTCAATGTCAAAGTCACATCCCTGAATCTTGCATACCCATTTCTGTTGGCATTCATTCAATTCCTTTTGCTCTAAGAAATATTTCAGACTATTGTGATTTATCCTCACCACAAACTTTCCACCCACCAAGTATTGTCTAAACTTTGCCAACGCATGCATGATGGCAAGCATTTCCTTGTCATAGGTGGATTACAATCGTTTTGTATGTCTCAACTTCCTTCTTTCGTAAGCTATGGGATGTTTGTTTTGCATAAGCACTGTGTTAGTGTTTTGTAGTTGCGGGAGGTATTTCCCAAAGAATAATTCACTCAATGCAAGTCGACCTTTCAAATATAAATCAAATATTTTACTTCCTACGTTGGCTCAAGAGGAGAGCTCACCTAGTCTTCTATATAATGGAGAAAGAGTCTCCACATAATTCAATTAAATTATTCCATTTGCAAAATTCGACCTCCTCTAACAACAGATTCACATTCAAGAGGAGTAGATTAACTTCAAAGAGAAGAGTTGATATTTTGTTTATCTAAGGAATTCACATTATTTTCAAGTGTTGATCTATTGTATGAGATTCGACCTTTCTAGGGCTTGATTCTGAGTGCTATTTCTGATTTATAAGAGAATAAATTGCTAGGTTTTTCTTCCTCGAGTAGGAGGGTTTTCCCAGGATAAAATTTTGTGTTCACTGTTCTATGTTTGCTTTTTTGCTCTTTGTTAAATCTGATCTAAAACTAACATGGTATCAGAGCCAGGTTTTGGAAAGATTTGATCAGATTTGGCTAAGCAGTGTGTGGAAGTCAATTCCATTGTTTAAGGTGATCAGAGAGACGAAATGCATAATAGCCGAGCATTTGTTTGAGTAGGAATATTTATCCTTGAGAATTGACAATAGTGGAGCCGCCACAGTTACATTTGTTATCGTTCCTATATTCTCGTGCATGTTGGAGATGAAATATTCTTCATTCTCAGATGTAAGGCGGAAGGAGGAATAAGAGTATATGGCTTTGAGAATCTGAACCGTCACTGAGTTTTCTTAAGGGGGGTTGGATAGATACATTATCAAGCTTCAAATGATCATTTTTTTTAATGATTCAGAATTATCCTTTATGCTGCGGCTTCTCTTATCTTCTGAGTCTTGTTTATCTAGGAGTCCTTGAAAGCGCTGTATCATTGGTTCTAGAGGTGATTATCGGGCAATTAAATATATTGAGTTTTGAATGTTTTGAAAATGTCTCTTTGGTTCTTAATGGGTTCTCTCATTTAATTGAAGTCTTCTTTAATTAATTTACTCAGACAAGATTTGCTAGTGACGACGCCATGTAAAGATGTAATGTCCCCGTTTTTTGGCCCTCTTAAGGAATAATCATTATTTTAATTATTTAATGTTACTAGGCAAAAAGTGCAAAGTCAAAAGGGTAATATTAAATAATTATATTAAAAGGCTATAAAGTGACATACTTTAATGATAAATTAATAAAGTCACTTTATTAATATATCTTCAAAAAGTGACTTAAGTATTAGAGAGTCACATCAAAGGGCCACATCAAGAGGGCACATCAAGGGGTCACATCAAGAGGTCACATCGATGAGTCACATCAAGGGGTCACATCAAGAGGTCACATCAAGGAGTCACATCAAAGAGTATTAAAATATTCTTCTAAAAGCTCGTTGAACACTCTTCTTGGGTCTTTCTAGAAGATCAAGGAGTTCTTTATAAAGGTGGAGTTGAGAGCTCATTTGACAGGCTGAATGAAGATATTGAAATTGGTTTTGGTTTTGGTTTTGGAGGAGAGTTATCTTCTCAGGGTTTGTAACGACGAAAACCCTTGCAAGCAGCATTCTCTACGTTGTTGAAAGATACAGTTTGGAGAATTCTTGGTAATTTCACTTCAGGAATCACAGGTGAACTTCATTATAGATTGAGACTTACAGTTTGGGCATCAAACTTATATTTCAGATTGGAGAGTTCGTATTGTAGGGCAGATTTGAATACACTAGCAACAAATTTAAGAAGTTTCAGTGCGTTTATTGCTGGCTGTACCATCTTCCTAGGCTGGCCATACATCTTGGAGAGAGGGCTGATCATTTGCAAGGACGACTATTGTTTCTGGAGGTTATAATGCTTCATTTGGGGTCGTCCAAGATTGGAGAGCTTCGTGCGTGCAACTTTTCTACCATTGGAGGTGATTTTTGCAGTCGGCATCCATTTTAGAGGGTTCTTCAAGCACATTTCTCTTGTGAGTTCCAAAATTGTGTCTCCCAATTTTTTTGGGTATTGTTGATTTAGATATTAGGGGATATTTTATAAACTGGGTTATCATTATTGTGGTAAAAAGCTAAGTATTTAAGCTTGTAGAAAAATCTGGAATTTTTAGCTGTAAACCCTCTATGTAATGTTCACTTTTGAGTTGAAAGTTTAATTGCAATATCTTCTATTTTTTTTGCAATATATTGTTGTATGAATCTTTGTTAAAACATCTCAAAATGCTCATGAAAACCACAAAAAGATCAAGTGCAAACCGGGCGACATACTACAAAAGAGTCGTTACTTTAGCAAGATAAAGAAGCAATACCGTATGTTTTTTTGTGGAGAGAGCTTTTCACTATTAAAATCGTGGTTTATTTAAATAGCCGATGCTATTGACGGGGGTCTCCAGTTCAGCGAGAATGATAGTTGCCGCTTGGACAAAGGAAGTAGGGAATGAATTGAAATGATTTCAAAGACGAGTAATGGAGCTGTATCATCCCTGGAAGACGCCGTTCTATCCTACGAATATTTAAGAATCCCCTGTTTAAAAGAGGAACACACCATACATGGCACAATAATATTCAATATCAGGCAGAGGAATCATATTTAATATTTAATTTGCAGAATTGTCGTGGATATCGAAAATCAATATCATCTCCCTAGCAAATATTCTCTGACAGTCGGGATTTTGGTGTTTGCACAGAGGGCGTGAAATATGCGATGTCGGTTTCAGAGGAAGCATAAGTGTATGGGTCGATGTCTCTTGTATTTTCTTGTGAGTAATTCTTTGAAATATAAGTAGGCTCAAGATCTGATAGTGACTATTGGAGTTGAGACATTTCTCAGACAATCGTGACTCTCTAGTTTGCACAGGGGGCATCAAAGGGACTAGAGGTCGGTCTAATGTGTCCCATATCTAGTAACTCTCATTTCGTTTTTTCAATTTCTTCCTCGAATTTCTCGGGGTGACGATACAAAGTGGTGATTATGGGTTTGGCAACCTCCAACTCAATCACATGCTCGAACCCACAATGAAGATGTCTACGTAGAGGGGTATCTCCAAACACAACATTGCGTTTACCCATAATGGGTTGAATATACACATGGTGATGCATGTCGTCACTGGAAGAAGACTTAGAAGACACAAGACATTGGGCTGCCTAGGCAACCTCACCATGCCTGAACGTCTCCATCCTCTGCGTTGTCACTATCTTTGGTGCACCATTTGCCAAAGCCCTCAACACTATTGGCCTTCCATCTGCTATATATTCCAACTCCATCTTTTAAAGTCTTGACTGTATCTACCCAAAAAATGTAGCCATTGCACTCCCAAAAAAACATTTGTATATCTCATCGCAACCACGTAAAAATCATCTGTCACTATGTAATCCCTAAATTGGATTGTAATGTCCCCAATTTTATAAAGTCAACATTGTAATTAAATAATTAATTTAAAGTTGTCGAAAAAGGTTAAATTAAGAAAAGACAACTTAGATTAATTATTTTAATGCTGCAAAAGTAACTTAAGTTTTAGAAAAGTTAAAATAAATTAAGTAAGTTACTTTTGGGCAAATTCAAAAAAGAATTAAAGTGGACAAAAGGTGAGAATTCGAAAAGTTGGGAGAGTTACAAGGAGGAAGAGATAAAAGTTTTGGGAGAGTCCTTTGTAGGTAGGATGGTTTTGGTTTTTTTTAGAATAGGTATTGCTAGTTGAACGAAATTTACCACAGCCTTTTGGAGGATGAAAACACTCTGAAGGAAGATCAACTCCGATTGTGAGATTATCCACCTTGGCTGGTATTGGCAAAATCATTCAAATTTCATAGTTGCACATAAGATTTTGTGGTCAAAATTGAGTAGTCTCTTACAAAGACAAATTTCAAGGATTTATTGTCTATGTTAGAGATTCAATAAGTTTGAGAATTGTCAAATTTATTTATGGGGAAAAACTATCGATGTATTATTAATTTTTAATTGGTCTGAATCAACTGTAAAATTTCAGATATTAGAGAGCTGATTTATTAATGTTTGGTGATTGAATGCAAGAGGCATGGCTGTAGAGTTAAATATTTAAATATTAATTCTGCTATTCAAACTCCACTTTTATATTTTTAGAAATGGAGGAAGAGTCCAATTTAATGTATTTGTACTAATTCTTGTAGGAAAGAGTTCATATTAATTATCAAATGGTCTTTTGGAGCTTCATTTTATTACAAGCTTTACCTTGATTGTCGTAGTCTCCTGGATGAGCCACGACTTGGTTATTGGATCATCTTATTAATCAAGGTCACATATATTAAAAGGGATGCAACTTGTGTTAAGTGATACATATCTTCCAACAGTCAAAGTAATGATTTGTGGAGTTGTATTTGAAAGGAATTCCAAAGGTCGAAACTATGTTGCCTTGAAGAATAGCTGATTGGAAATGAACTCATTGGTAATTGTGAGGAATTGATACATGCCAAAGCTGGGTGTGATGTCTTATTTAGCAACTATTGTTTAATTCCCATCTAACATCACTTCAAATAGAACCAAAATTAAATATACGAATTGCAAGTTGTTGAGGGTGCTAGGTAATTCGTATTAATTTTGGGATACATTAATACTGCCACCACATTAGGAATATTTTGATACTTGGCAGCATGGGGTCCATTTTGGTCAGCCAGAGAGAAAGGACGTCACCCAAGGTTAATAGCTGCTAGAATCACAACGTGAGTCTTTAGGACTTACTTGACCGCCACCTTACATGTATCGGGTGTTCTAGACAAAACATCACATTCAGGATATGTCTGCCAGGAACACTTTGGGGTGAAGACTAAGTAATATATTTATATATTCATTGCTTTGAATGTAACTAAAGCTGGAGAATAGTTAAATCGTGGGAGTTGAATTCATATTGGGAGCATCTTATTATAATCAATCCCATATTTGAAGTAATGTTTTTACACCCCGATTGTATAGCTACTATTGCATAGGGCAATTGAGTGTAATGTTTGAATCTTTGAGATGAATAAAACGTGTTTTTGTTATCAAAATGAATGTACTCTATTTAAATGATTCTCATTTGATTGATACTTCTATCGATGTTATCCTTGATGAATGTTGCATGCATAGTATTGAATTATGAATATTCTAAACTCAAGATGTTTTGTATACTGTTGATGTTGTGAACAAGTAACTGCCAAGATTGTATGTCTATGGATGCAGGAACAGGAACTATTCCTCCAGGCGGAGGGGAGACATCACTCGGGAGAGGGGCTTGGTCGAGTAACCAGTAAAGTTAATCAAATTGAGCATACACACACTTCACTAAGGGTTTTGGGAATTGAGTCAGATAGAGTTATCTTGATAAGTCATCCTTAGGCTTAGGAGTTTTGGATTACTTCTTTATGCTTTATGAGTGGTGCTACTTGTTATCTGACTTACTGTTCTGTGAGCTTTGAATGTGAAATGTGAACTGATAAGTGTGGTATAGACAGGATGTATATGCGTATACATGTACCACTCATATGTACGTAACAACACGTATGACATGTCGATACAGATGTATGATGGGCAATTATTATGCCATACACATGTGTCGACATGGCATACATACAGAAACGTATACATGGTTGGCACACCTATAAACATATGCACACTAGCTATAATGTTGTTATAAACGTTATTTTGATGCCTTGAATTTACAGTTAAATGTATATATACATGTTTGTACAAACAGGTGTATTAAAGGTACACTGACTGGCCTGTAATACACGTATTTGGATAATTAAATACAAATATGTATAGATATATTTAAATGTAAATATTTGAATGTGTTTATATATATATTTAATATAAACGTTATTATAGTTTTACCTGGAATAAAATATATAGATATATCTATAGTAATATTTAAATATTATATATATATATTTAAATATGGTAAATAAAACTATAATAGGATATATATTTAATATAATGCAAAATATAAATATAACATTTTATTTATATTTTAAATAAATATTACCTTGGAAAATAATTAATTTTGACTTGTAAAGTCATTTGGCAGATAAAATGTATTTACCATAAGAAAGAAAGTATTTTCGACTTCTATAGTCTATTGGGGAAATTTGTTTGAAATGCCATGAAGAATTTAAATGTTAAACATTAGAAAACTTTTGAAAGGTTTAGCAAATACTCTTTTTTAAACCTTGGCTAAGCTTAAAATCGCGAATTCCCTTCATTGTGGAAAAACGCGAACTGTGGAGTGGCCAAAATGGTAAATAAAAAATGGAAACCGCACGGCTGCAAACTCATGGGGGAAGACCAGGTCGCGGCCAGCTTTATCTCCAAACTGGAAATGCGTGTGGAGGGGCAGACTGAAAGCCAGATGGCTGTGTTTTTGCTTTGACGTTTTCTACAATGAGAAATCAATCTGCCATTTCTGGGCACCTATGAGGAGTAACACCTGTAAGTGCCGACTTTCTCCATGTTGAAAATATGCGTTTTGAACCATTCTCCATCTTGCTATCACTAATGGAGGTCGAATCCTCACTAAAACAACTGTGAATCATGTTTAACTTTGCCACATTATGGTTGAACAAGTCTAAATTGCAGTGGTGGCATTTTTTATGCCTACAAATGAGGAAACAAGAGAGGCTGGGGCTCTATAAAAGGATGCCCATTCCTCTTTCAAATTCACCAATTCGCATCGTCTTCTGAGCTAAATTTCTGTGATCAATTCACATTCTTCTGACATGAATTTCCTATCTGTTTTTGCTGTAGAAGCATTTGTTTGAGAGCCATATTTTGACATTGCTGTAGAAACATTTGTTTGAGAACCATATTCCGTCATTGCTGTAGAAGCATTTGCTTTGAGAACCATATTCTGTCATTGCTGTAGAAGCATTTGGTTTGAAAGCCAATTTGCGTATATCCCATCATCATTTCTGAGAGACTGGTATTTATATGCTACAAGCATAAAATACAAAGCCAGTAATAAAAATCAGAATTGAGAGGAGAGATACTAAAGAAGGAAGAGAAGAAGTTGCAGACTGGAATCATTCACAGCAAGGAAACAGGCATGTGAAATTTCTTTGATTAATTCTGTATGTTAATTGGTCTACTTGATTTAAAATTTGCTTTGTTAAATGAAGTAAAATAGGAAAGTACTAGAAGAAATTCTGTTGGAATAGAATAGCTTGTTATTATGAAATAACTTAGGAAAAGCTTGTTTGTGAAATTATAGCTTGTTATTAAGAAATACTTAATTTCATTAAGAAAGCTTGTTTTTAAGTAAATAACTTGATTTCATTAGAATAGCTTGAATTCTTGGGATTGACTTGTTTATAAAAGGAAAACTCGTTTATAAGGGGAAAAGCCTGTTTATAGCTTGTTATGAAAGAATAGCTAGTCCATGTTATAAAGGGTATGTTTGAAATGAATTTACTTGAATACTGCTTGAATTCTTTATATAAAGGAAAAAAGGAACTAGTTATTAAATACTAGGTCGAGGATGGAACCAGTACCATGGTAGTCTAAAGCTTTAAAGTTAGTAAACTAGGAAAAGCTATGTACTCCATAGATAGAGAATTCCATATTAGGAGTTATCCGAGGGACCCTTGTTGACTGCTTTTCAATTCCTGATCAAGTAGTTTGTTTGAAACAGGATATACCTCCCTTATGTAGCTATTGAAGTAGAATGTCTAAAGGTAGGTAATCTGAAATAGGATATACCTATCTTGTGTAAATCTCTTAGAAAAATGTTGTAGGTTAGTCTGGGATAAAAGATTATCCAAACGTAAAGGACGATACCTATGCATAGTGTAAGGTAGCCTTAAGTCAAATCGGCCCTGAGTAGTGTATATGATAGATGACCTTCATTCGAAGTACTGAATGTGAATACTTTGGCCAAAGTAGTGGAAGGTACGACATCCATTTAGATGTGAGATAGTCGAAACTACACTGTTAGTTCATTGTGATCCATCATGCTAGTTCGAGATTGTGAAATAGCAAGTTCTAGATGTATAGGACACAACACTATGCTCAGTTGGGTTGTCGCAGCCGGTTACTTTACCAATCTCTTCGTTCGAAGGAAGGGCCATCTATTGAATGATAGATGTGCGGAGGACCGCATTAATAGTCTGTGGTTGGGGGAAAAGCGCTTGAGTGATGGTTCTCCTCCACAGCAGGCGACGGATACACCAAGATTTGAAAGGAAGGGAACCTGGACCATCTTACTACTATTTGTGCAAAAACTTACGAGCTATGTATGTAGTTGTTTTACTTTTGTACTCTGATTTATATTGACAATGAAAATGGAATTCATGTGGAAATATATATTGTAACTTGCATGTATGTATCAATAAAGAAAGGAAGAATTTTATTGCAATGTCTTTGTTACTTGTTACATTTATATGTTTTGAAGTGAAATGTTAGAAAATTTTTAATTACCCAAGGATGGAGTCTTTACAAATGTTAAGGATGAATGTCATGTGTTGAATCCCATAGCTGGGAGGTATAAGAGAAATGACGAATTAGTGGAAACCGCCAGTCTCCCTCTTTGCCTCATATTAGTTGATGGTAAAATTTGCAAGATATAGTGACAGTCTATTTAGAAATTGTGGAGGAGTTTGATTTTCAAGGGTTGCAACTGATGTCAATTTGATATGGTGAAAGAATTCCTACGTTTCCTTTAGTGCTCAGATAACACATTAGATTTAATATTATATTTCTATGAACTCGCATGAAGAAGGCACGAGTTGGACATGAACTCGTGGTAATAGTGGCAGAATAGTTATTTAGCGGGATAGTTATTTAAATATATATTTCGACCCTTCCCCTATTAAGAACGGTTTGATAAGTTTTAGATATAATGGTTTGAAAGAGGCGGTTGATATTTTGAAATGAATGTTTTGGTGAATTCATGAGTTTTTTTCCAAATGGCCCAGCTTGTAAAGAAAACGTGAGTTTATTTGGAGTGTTATTGGTAGCTCACACATAAAATATAGTTACCATTCTAAATCGCAACAACCACAAAGTGATGCGGTAAAGAATATAGCGTGATTGCAATCCTGAAGCAGTCGTGCCTTAATCATCAAGGAAAATAGAAGGTATTCTAGGTCGTTGAAGTTTCTGGGAATCATGGTTGCACTATACAACTCAAACTCCGAGTTATTAACACTCTATATTAATCTTCAATCATATCTTCAAAGGGGCGTGAATATTCAAAGTGGTTGTGGGACAGAGTCGAGTTGTATGAAAACACAAGGACTTCTGTGTTAGCTGGAAATCTGTATTATACAGAGCAAGCTGTTTTTACTCTCAGAAAATTATAGGTTTGAGATTTTTAAAACTAAATATTGATTGCGGGTTGTTTTGTGTAAGGACTGTAATTTCTATGCCTATATTATCTGTAATGCCTTTCTTGTTACCAATGAAAGCCATAAGATTTTATCCTAAGTTACCGGTTCGGGTTCGGGGGTTCGGTTCGCCGGTTCGGCTAAAATTTTTGGGGTGTGGGTTCAGTTCGTTTTGGGTTCGTTAGTACAAAAAACATGTAAATATAAATATATATATATATATTATATGCAGCCTAGAAGCATGAATTAGGATTAGAATATCACATAACATCATATAAACAACAAAACCACGATAAACTTGAATGTCATTTAAAACATGCATGATAAATATTCATTGTTGAAACTTGAATTATGGTAGCTTGATATACAAAGTCTATTGATAAAAGGGTTCAATTTGTATGATTTTGAAAAAAGAGGCCAACTGAGTAGATCAACATTCTTCATAAATCATAAGAATTTGTTTAGTACACTAGCCTTTTTGATGTCTTCTTGCAGTCTCAAACATTATTTTGTATCATTGTTACATTGGTCTTCAGAGTGGTAGCTTAATATAGCTCCACAATGATGCAAAACAATTTTTAAAATTAGAAAGTTGTGTCACAGTCTGCTTTCAATCCAACGAGCGAAAATGAAAGCTCAGCCTCTTGGAATGAAAATGCTTGTTTGCAAAACAAATGAATAAGAATGAGGTAGTTAAGGTGTTTAGAGAGATTTAGAGGTCACTTTTAGGGTTCTCTTGGGTGTGGGTCAAAGTGAAACTCCATAAAACATTAAAAAAATGCTCAAAAAACCACTTTTTGGATGCCTAGGCATGTGGGTTCTGTCTTGGTTTGCCTGGGTTCTGCCTTGGTTCTCTTGGGTTCTGCCTGGGCGAACCAGATCCAAAAATGAAGGACCCTGGTCGAACCCACAGGCGAACCGAACAAGTACCCGAACCAAGAACGAACCAGGACTAGAACTGGGGGTAAAATAGAAGAACCCGGTAACATAGATTTTATCCACCAGTGAGAAAGTTAATGTTATGAATGGTTTGTTATGAGTTTTATTAAATTTTCAAACTTCTATCAATCTTGCAACTATATGTTTAATTTCATTACTAGTAATATTTATGACAAAATGTCTGAAAAAGATTAGTGGGTAGAATTGTAAAAAATGGTATCAAAAGAAAAATTGGTAGTGGTTTCAATTTCATAATAGGGTAGCCCATTATAGTGGTATTATAGTTCAATTAATTCCTGCCAGCTTGTGTTGAGAAAAAAGTTCAATTTCAGTCCTATGAATGAGAGAGCAGAGAAAAAACTTAGTGGCAACCCTTGAAGTGTTTAAGGGAGAATTTATATCAGAAAACCTTGGTCTTCATTTGGTTTCACCTATAGGCATGGGTACAGTTAATATTGATATATTCACGTGTTGGAACAGGCGATGGGTGATAGAGAGCGCGACGAACCAAGCACCAGGGACATTTTAAATGATCTTGCTATGGTTAGTGTGAATTGCAGTAGAATATAGCTCGATTGCGTGCCTCAATGACCCAACATTTTGGTGGGAACAATGGACAAGAAAGAAATTATGGAAAGAGGGATGTGAATTGTAGTAGAATATAGCTCGATTGCGTGCCTCAATGACCCAACATTTTGGTGGGAACAATGGACAAGAAATAAATTATGGAAAGAGGGATGACAATAATAACATAATTGCAAATAAGAGCACTAAGTCTGTGATAGCCAACTCTAAACCTCCAACAAACAATTTAACTCCAAGGAATAACCCTCAAATTTATGAAGAACTCACACAGAAGAATTTGAGGATCAAATTTTATAAGATTGGAGAAATTCAGGTGTTGATTTTCAGAATGAAATATCTTACTATGACTACAGGGATCTCAGGATGAAGTATAGACCACATAGGAGTGGTAGACCTCATAATCTGGATATCATTTGTGGAGTAGATACTCCTATAAGGTCTTCCCATGAAGAAGATAATGCCTCTATTTATAAGGAATGTGTAGCAGAATTTTAAAACAATTTATATGAAGGAAAAGGTACCTTGACATAGGAGGAACAAGTGGTTGAAAAGGAAATTACAACAGTGGAAGAAAATCCTTCTGAACCTAGTTCTGTTCAAACGTCAAAATATGAATTATGCAATGAGGATGTGATAGAGCTAATTGATGTTGAGAGCCATGATATTGAAGAAAAATCATAAATTTTATTATATAAATTTGTGGTTAATCATTTGCCCAATGATTCATGTGAGTTGAAGAAATAGATGAAAGTTATTGACAATATGATTGTTTCAGCCCTATCATGTTTTGACCATACACACAATGTCATTGAAGAACTCTTTTGGAAGACTCAAATTGAAAAGAGACGAAAGGGTATTGAAGAAAGGGTCCTATCTTACAGATTTGCAGGTAGTCAAAGAAAACTTGAGTACTTTGAAATCAGATTTTTTGAGCTTACTTTCAGATAGGGAATGTTCCCTAAAATTTGTAGAAAACATTTTGATTGCATGGAAAGAAAAGGAATAAGAAGTAGATAAGATCACCTTTGAGCTTACATCTACTAAGGAATTTTTGGAGAGTACTCAAATGGCTCTTCAAGAAGCCAATTTTCAGCTAGCTACTACAAAATAGTGTAAGGAGCAGGAAAATAAGGAAAGAGATAAGAAAATCAGGCAACAAGTAAGTGAGTTTGATAGGCTCTATATTGATTTTGATTTAGAGCAAACTTCCAAGTTAACAAAAATAGAGTTGGAACATCAAGATGATCAATTGAATCAAATTAATAGAAATTCTTTTCAGTTTACAGATAATCCTCTTTTTGAGTGGGATGCAGAGTCCACCTTTTGTGTTGAAGGATGAAACATTCTCTAATTCTAGTCTTATGTTTGGTGATGATCACAAGATATGGGATCCAGGTAAAATTCCTAGTTGTGATATAATGATTCAAGAGTGGGCTTATGAACTTTTAGGATCTATTTTATGGATGGACTTTAAGAAAAAATTGCAGATTTGAAGCTGCTGTCCACTTTCGAATCAACAAACACTTGATTTTTGTTACATGCATACAAGTGTTTTGGTTGGTACTTTTATTTAATAAGTGGAGCATATCAATGGGAGTTTAATGATGATGTTAGTTTTATAATTGGGAAAGACTCTTCAATCAAATTTTGGCTCACAAACCCTATGCATACAATTTTTTTTCTTTATTACAGCTACTGCTCAAACATTGTAATTCCGAGTTTTAAAATTAGCTAATGAGCTGATTAATTTTCAGTATTTGCAGATCATGTGGCAGCAAAGTGTGGAAGATTTATCTGATATGATTCAGTTATTCCTTAATTCTACATTGTTGAATAATGTTTATATCAATTCTTCCAGGTTGCCGGCCTATGTATTTTCAGATGTTGCATTGTTGATTATTGCCATTTGTGTGATTTAGTGTGCATGGGAAAAAAAATTTGGCACTTGAAAATTGGGTGTTAATGAGATTTTTTCAGTTTGTGATAAGGGAAACATTTCTAGGCCAGCCAATTTCAGATTTAATACTATTGTCATTTGTCCAATCAACAACTTATCAGAAAGCTATCTTCATTGTTAATGGATGATAGCTTCGGTCAGATATGAATGACAGTGATGCAAGTATCATTGTCATTCATGAGTGATCGAAATTATCATACATACCATGATATTTCTAAAGGAAACATTTAAATCGAAATTATGAGCATTCAAATATATTCGATCATTCCCGTGATTTTATACTTTGCATTTGTTGAAATCGGAATCCTCTTAAAGTCACCCGGCAACATATTGAAGGGTGCGTATGTGTTTATACATGCTTAAACAAATAGCATTAGACTGTTAACAGCCCGCGTGCAAAGGGACACGTCCCTTGAGCGGACGTGTCTCCACATGTGGAGACATGTCCTCTCAAGGGACGCATCCCTTGGAGGCGGGCCTCTCCACATATAAATAAGAATTCCAAACATTGATTGCAAACATAGAAATCAGATAATGTTCTGCAATCAGCACATTCGCAGTTAGAAGAAAATCCCGAAATCACAGTTAGAAGATAATTCTGGAAATCACAGTTAGAAGATAATTCTGGAAATATCATTCTTATTTATAATTATCTTACACACAAATTAGAACTTAGTTTTGCTCTTAGGTATTAGGATCATCTATTTGAGAAGCAGATTTGATTACATTTACAGGGTATCAGAGCCAAGTTGTGCGAATCCAAATCAAATCTAAATAACTCAGAAAGAAATTCGTATTTTCTAAATCGAATTCACATCACATTCTTCATAATGTCTATTGTGATCAGATTGGAAAAACATCTCACAAGTGCAGATAAACTAGTTTCACTTATAAGAGAAACTATTAGGGAACCAGAGGCTGAACCTAAGAAAATTGAGAACCTTGTGTTCTACACAGCCCTTTCTAATCAAGTATCTGACAACACTCAAAATTGGGTAATTGATAGTGGTTCATCTCGACACATCATAGGGTTCAGAGAACACCTAGACTCCATGACTGAAAAATTTGATGAAGAAGTAACCATCGGGGATGATTCTGCATACCCTGTAAAAGGGGTTGGAACATGCTCCATCAAGTTGAAATCTGGGATTTCTCTACAACTCACCGGAGTCCTATTTGTACCTGGAATTAAGAGAAATCTTATATCCATCTCTGCCCTTGAAGACAATGGCTACAGAGTTACATTTATGGATGGTAAAGTTCTAGTGTGGCCTAAAAACTCAACTATCAAGAAAGCACATACCATTGGCATAAGACAAGGGTATCTTTACAAACTTTGCACTGAGGTTAAACAAGCCCTTACCCTTGACTCTAATGTCTCAAATGAAATCTGGCATAGAAGACTAGGTCACCTTCATTTCCGTGCCCTACCTTCTATGGTAGATCTTGTTATTGGCTTACCCAAGCTAAAACTATCTCATGAGGGGACCTGTAAAGGTTGTGCCCTAGGAAAGAATACTAAAGGATCCTTCCAAAATAGCCTAAGTAAAACCCTTAATGTATTAGAACTGGTTCACTCTGATCTTTGTGGACCCATGTCTGTACCTTCTAAAGCAGGATTTCTATACTATGTCATATTTATAGATGACTTCTCTAGGAAAACCTGGATCTATTTCCTTAAGTGCAAAGAGTCAATAGAAATCCTCAAAAGTTTCGAAGAGTTTAAAGCCCTCACTGAAAACTTCTCCGGAAAGAAAATAAAAACCTTAAGGACAGACAATGGGAAAGAATATACCTGTGAGATTTTTAAAGAATTCTGCATGAGTGCTGGAATTAAGAGGGAGTTCACTGTTGCCTACAACCCTCAACAAAATGGGGTTGTTGAAAGGAAAAATAGAACCATTGTAGAAGCTGCCAAGGCAATGTTACTGGACCAAAACATTGAAACATCTTTCTGGGCAGAAGCCTCTAGGACTTCTGTCTATATCCAAAATAGATGTCCTCATTCTCATCTTGATAACAGAACTCTTGAAGAAGCCTTTACCGACATAAAACCTAACATTAGCCATCTTAGGATTTTTGGCTGCCCTGTCTATATTCATGTACCCAAAGAGAAGAGATCCAAATTAGAACCTTCTGGAAAGAAGGGAGTATTTGTGGGTTATAGTGAAACCTCCAAAGCTTACAGAATATTCATACCCGGGCATAAACAAATTGAGTTGAGCAGAGATGTCATCTTCGAAGAAGACATTGCATTCAAGAGGGCAAGAAGTACAAGTGAAACAGAAACCTATTTCCCTAGGATACCTAAAATGGAACCCACTCTTGAGATTCAGAGGGAGCATCTTGAGGAAATGCCACTTGAACCTCCTACCACTTCAAATGAGGACACAAATGACATTGGTAGAAAGAGACCACTCTGGGCCAGGAAGATGATCAAAGAAGCAGAGGATCTTGCAGCACCTAAAGGAACGTTCAGGGAGAGTAAAAGACCCAAACGATTCTCTAGCTATGTTGCCTTAATGAACAGCATCATAAACTCTGAACCTACTAGTGTTCCAGAAGCCTTCAAACATCAAGCTTGGAAAGATACAATGACAGAGGAGTACCAGTCCATACTAAAGAATGATGTATGGGACATAGTGCCTAGACCAAAAGAGAAATTTGTTGTTTCTTCTAAATGGCTCTTCAAAATCAAGCATGCTGCTGATGGTAGTATAGAAAAACATAAAGCACGTTTCATGGCTAGGGGTTTTTCTCAAAAGGAAGGCATTGATTACGAAGAAACATTTTCACCTGTTGCCCGCTATACATCATGTTGGCGTTTCAATTAGCACCTCTGGAGTGCTTATTGGAAACGGACAGCTATTGCAAGTGTGTTAGTACATGCTCTTCGGATTATAGAGAGGAAGATCTCTCTTTGCTGATTTTCTACTGTAAAAAAGGGGTGTACTAAGATTTCCTATCTTTTTTACTCAGCGGCAGGACACAAGGGTGCATAAACCAATGCGCCGTAGCTAAGCTTTTTCTCTGGTTTCCGCAGATCTTAACTACGACTAACTAAGCTTCTAAACTATCCTACCTCCTCAAGATAAACAGAGCATGAGGGCGTAGGAGCGAAATGGTATGGTTGGATCACTTGAATCCTCCGTCTCAATGGAATATGGCCGAGGCTCTGAACCTTCGGATATATACCAAGATAGGGCTCGATACAAGCAAACACTCGTTACGGTAAACTGGATCTGAGACTTGCCAAGGAGGAGGAACCCCTATCCGAGGTATAGGCTTGGAAGCAGCTCACTGGAAACAACAAGGAACGATGGCCTTTCTAACAGGATTCCCGAGGAGGTGACGACACCTGTCCAAAGTCTAGGCTGCAAGAGAGATCATTAAACAACATCAAACGATAATGATCGATGACAAAATATCCAAGGAGGCGACGACACCTGTCCAAGGAGGAGATTGAAACAATGCACTATTTAAAAACAAGACTTTGAATAACTCAAATAATTAGATCAATCAAGCTTGCACCATCTGATTTATTTCTTTAAGATTCTTCAAAGAATTACAAAGGTCGGGACAGCAAAGGCACGAAATCATGCACAATTGCGATCAACCAACGAACTCTCATCCAAGAGTGAACAGATATAAACAAGCGAACTCTGGCAACAGTGGCGCAGCAATTTTGCTAGCAAATAAAGGTTAAACAAATAAAGAACCTAAGGCTCTTATTTATAGAAACTCAAAGGAGTAGGCAACCCTAAAATCTCCTTGAGTTAACAAACAGTTCTTGCCAATCAGCAAGATATTATTCTATGTCTAAAAGTAGGTGAGCAAACAGTTAACTGGAAATCTACTTCAGTTAACTGAAACTAAACAAAAGTCAAACTGGAAGTCTACCTCAGTTGACTGACACCTAACTAAAAGTGAACTTATGTTACAAATGTGTCTCCAAATAGACATCCACCTTTTGAGGAGATCTGAGATCCACAAATCGTGGGAGTCAATTAGACACATCCTAGATTAGTGGGATCTGACATGCATGATCTGTGGAGATCTGGAGTCAACTTGAAAGGGGCATCAAGTTGACTTCAGTCATATTTATTGCTACTTTGGAGGGTAGGATGTCCTTCTTGAGGTGTTTGACACCTCATCACCATTGGTCAACGGTGCTTTTGTTCATTCGTTGACTTCTTCATACGGAGACCGTTACATGCTTGTCAATCGTCAGCTTACCGCTTGTCAGCAACTTGATGTATGTATCTCGTTCATTCTGCTTCCCTTAGGAGGGTTACTCCTTTTCTTTTTGTCTATGTTTCCACTTTGACGTGGAAGGTAGTGTAGTATTAACTGATGGCGGCTCTGTGTTGGGAATGACTACCTTCCGCGTTCTTTTGCAGGTTGGACGTTTTCCTTGATCTTTCTCAATGGAAGAGTGTTGTATGGTGAAACCGTGAAGCTTGATGATGAAACCGCGAAGTTTGACCAGGATCACTCTAATCGTAAGAAATGCACATGAACTTGTTGCATGTGTAAAATTCCAATAGTTACAATCCTCTAAACTGGCCTTGGAAGGCGATTAGATATACGAGGTGAAACCATTATGGAACTTGTGGACTTGTTTCTATGCTTGTCAATCTGGCTAGATTGACCTCTGGGTGTGCCTGACGCAGATCGGTGCCAGCCGTTTTCAGAAAATCATGGAGTAAGACCATTTTGGTCTTGTATTCGTCTTGGGAGAACTGCGTTCTGAAAACCTTGAAGATTGACTATGCACACGATGCTGCTCGGACAACTTTTTCTGGAACTGCTAAAAATAGCCTTGCCGAGGGTAATTTTTACGAAATATTCTGAGACATGGGTTTTGTTGAGAATAATTCTCTAAACAAACCCAGATCGTCAGAAATTCGGAAAAATGAGTTTTTCTATGACATGCAAGAGCCCTTCGGTGGCAGAGGCAGCAGGGGCACCAGAAAGTGATTTTTCTCGAAAAAATCTAACACATGGGTTTTGTTCGTGCTTCAAAGCCAAACAAACCCAGTTTGTCCGTTTTTCAATATTATGACTTTTTCCGGAAACCCTAAAAAATAGGGGCAGCAGGGCTACTTTTTCTGGAAAAATCCAACATGTGGGTTTTGTTCGTGCTTCAAAGCCAAACAAACCCAGTTTGTCTGTTTTTCAATATTATGACTTTTTTCGGAAACCCTAAAAAATAGGGGCAGCAGGGCTACTTTTTCTGGAAAAATCCAACATGTGGGTTTTGTTGAAAAAGCTGTGTTGATCATACCCAGTTGGCCAGATCTGTGATTATTTGTCGTTTCCTGTGACATGCAAAGAAATATAGACAGAAATAGAGGAAGTAGACAGAAGATGGATTGGAAGTTATAAACTGCCACTTTGCAAGAATTATGCCTTTTGATGCAAACTCTGATAAATAGTCCCTCTGTGCAACAGGTCTTCAAAAATATGAAGAACGGTGAAAACCCTTTTGTCAGATCTTCAAAAATGTTGGAGAAGAAAAATATCCGTTCTTGAGCTCCTCAACCTGCAAAGAAATAATGAATAATGGATGCCTAGATGCTTTGATATGTCAATTTGGAGTTGCAAGCATCAATTGGGCATCCAACTCATGATTGAGCCTGATTTGGAGTTCAAAAAGGTGATTTCCATTGATTGTGGAGTGTTTGGCCTCTTTTTGTCTCCAAAATTTGTTAACTCAAGTCAACATTTGCTTTTGACTTTCTTAGGCTTCCTTTTTGGAGTTTTGATCATTTTTGCAGGTTGAAGTGCCTCTGTTTGATCTTCGATCCTGGCTACTCAGTTGATCTTCGGCAATTGCTGACGGATCCGTTGTTGAGATGGGATCAGCTTGATGAGATATGCCTGGGAGAGATTAACTCAGAAAACTGAGTTTGGACCTCCAGAATGAGGGGCGCCTTTCTTCAAGAGGGGCGCTTTTGGCTGTGCCTTAGTCAATTTTCATTGACTGTTCTTCGTTTTGGCCTTTTCAGACCCTCTGTGCTCTGATCTGACGTTCCCGTTGATGGATGAGTCGGATGACTCTGCTTGACGATGCATCGGGTAGCCAACTCAATCTTGCACTGGATGACTGACTTCTCAGTTGATGACAACAAGTTTTGGTCCTTCAAACTTAAGGGCGCCTCTGGCCAGCAGGGGCGCTTTTAGCTTTTGACTGGTTTTACTTATGATGTGAACTGCTTGCCTTTGACCTCCTCTATCAAATGACTGATTTGTCAGAAGTTCTTGCTGATGGTTTCACTGGCGAGACTGGTCATAGCTGAGAAGATCATCCTGGGAGGCAGTAAAGATTCTGAGTGAATCTGGATGCCTTCAAGAAAGGGCGCCTTTCTTCAAGAGGGGCGCTTTTAGCCATGCCTTAGCCATTTTTTGGCTTATCTTTCCAGTTCTTCAATTTTGGCTTTTTCTGCTTGATCTCAGCATGTGATCGTTTGGCGTGTCCTGTGAACCTGCTGTCAGATTGATCACGTAGCTGGGAGGAAGCTGGAAAGATATCATGTATAGAGCTGTTGCTTATGGATTCATCTGGTGCCTGTAACTGAGGGGCGCCCCTGGCTAGCAGGGGCGCTTTTACCATGAAGCTCTCTGATTTGGCATCTTCATCGTTGATGGATCCTCCATACTTTGCTGACGGTTGGTCAATGATACCTGAATCAGATGATCTTGCTGATTGTTTCGTTGTCGAGCCAGCATGAAAGTGAAGAGGATGACTGAGTTGGAGGTGCCAAATGATTTGATTTTCCCTCTGAGATCCAAGGGCGCCTTTCTTCAAGAGGGGCGCTTTTAGCCACTGTAGACTGTGTTTTGCCTTGGTAGACAAAACGTGCACCTTCCAGACTTAGCCAAATTTTGGCCTTTTTCGTTTTGAGAATCTCCTCCGTTGAAACAGCATCTTTTCATCCTTTTTCGCCATAGCTTCTTGGTTGAAGCTTTTGAGGTTTAGCTTTCAGCACCTGGTACTGGCCAATCTGCCATTAATGGCTGCGGAGCTCCTAACTTTGTTCCTGAAAAATAGAAATAGACCCACCAGAGTAAAACATGCATTTTGATAATTCTGACTTGATCAGTGTGATCGTGAAGGCAATTAATCCTATCAGAATTATTTTCAAACATTTCTGGGAAGGTCCTATTTTTTAGGGTTTCCATAAAAATAGGGGTGTAAAACCCTAATTTTCATTTTTTTAGAATTTTAACCATGGGTTCCTGGACAGAAACCCACAAAGATTCCATTTTTTTTTTGACCTAAAACATACTTTCGATGGCATTTTTACATTGTTTAGCTCAATTTAAGCAGAATGCCAAAAATTTCATTTTGGGTACAACATAGGCTCCGTCTGGTGACCATGTCGGATACCTACGGCATAGGAGAACCGAGAATCTCATGTTTCGTAGACCAGTACTTTTATTAGTTGGGCAATGAAGTCAGGACTTATTTCCTATTTCACATAAGAACTTGAAGTTCATGGTATTATTGGGGCTCACCTATTTATTCACCTAAAACAAGACTTCCTAAGAAATCACCTAATACACGACAATACTTTACGGAATGGGGAAATACATAACTACATAACGTTAAAGCAATAGAAATTTATTTTACAAAGAACTCACCCCATCCCCGAAGGGACGAAATGTTTCAAGTATTGCCTGTTTCATGGCAGCGTGAAGAGCCTCCCATCGATGTTGCTTCTGCCTGAAAGGCTTTACTTCTCTTCTGATGGGAATTGTAGGAGACAATCCCTCTGGAATGAAGATTCTCAGGTATTTGTATATCCACGCAAAAGTACTTTGACAGAAGTCAGAATACGATGCAAATGGGAAAGTTGATACCCCTGAGACATTAGTTCTATTGTCATTCATCTCCGGGATGTTGAACTCTTCAAACCAATCAATTGAGTTCCAAACTCGATTTTTATAATGCCGTAGGTGATCTTTGCTGATCTGAAAATATCCTTTGACCGGCTCATCGATCAGCTCTAGATCGCCTTTAACACACAGGAGTTTGATTCCCATGTCTTCGGCATCTTTGAGGCCTAATAAAAGCACCTCTTTCTCAGCTTCAGTGAATTCTAATTGCACAGATGGGTGCAACTGTCCTTTAGGAGAGATGATCACTTCCCCTATTTTTGAAACTGTAATTGAACAACCTCCATCGAACAGTGTTGTCCATGACCTTGCGTCCTCTGTCAATATCTTTTCGGAACATGCAATGTTCTGATCTTCAATTTCTATCTTTGGCAAAGTCACAAAATTACCGGGATTCATTTCAGGTTTTGCTCCTGCTGGAACAGATGACTCGAGCATAGCCTGCTTCTTTACAACTTTGAGAATCTGATCTAGTTGTTCTGGATGATCCTGAAGATATTCCAGTTGAGAGATTTGTACCTTGGTCTTCATCATGGAAGCTATGATGTCAAAATTTGCTGAAGAAGGATCTTGAGCAACTTGCATAGCGTTCTTCTGTGGGGACCTGGGATTGGAAGTGGAAAGCACCTCTTCACCCTTTTTGTTTGATCTTCGTCTTTCTTCCTCTTCTTTCTGTGCTTTGAAGTGTTGAACACTTGTAGACACAGGCGTTGAAAATTTTTCGTGATTCACTGCAAGAGAAAAGTGACGGTAGTCTTCTTCTTCTTGATTAATATCGGGTTCAAAATATCCCGTTGCGGAGTCGCCATCGAAGTTGTCCGTTTGTGGTAAGACAACGTTCGAACTTGTTGGTACAAAACTAGAACTGGGAGCAGCTTCAACATATCCCATGATTTGGGTCAGTCTCAAATTCTCAGGACATGTGAATCTGGTATGTGCATCAGTGTCATGGAAACAACAAAATACTGCACTGTGTGCAGCTTTAATCATTGGTCTTGATGGAGGTGTTGGCAACCATGGTTGAAGATTGTCTCTCTTTGGCTGGTACGATTGCTGAACTGGAGATTTGATAGAATCTGCTTTCATCAAGCCGGAAGTGATCATATTATACTCCAACTCAATGGCGTATTCTTGCACACTCTTCAACTCTATTCCTTTCGCCATCTTCAGGAAGAAGGCTATCTTTGATGGAAGAGCATTTATGAAACAGCTTATCAGAATCTCCAATGATAGATCGAATGTAAATGAAAGTTTTGCAACAAGACGATCAAATCTTGCCACAAACTCTCTCATGTGCTCGTTGTGCTCCATCTTCAAATTTGTAAGCTGGGCGAACAACAAATGATTATCTTCAGCGGGCTTGAATCTTGCCAAAAACTTCTCACTCATAGATGCCCAACTTGTAATAATGCCTGGCTTCAGGTGACTGAACCAATCCGCAGCATTCCCAACAAGAGTCTCCACAAAGAGACGTACTGCGATGTCTTCATGTGGCACATGCAAAATGGCGCAAGCCGTTGTGAATGCAGCAAAATGTTCATCTGGGTGTTGACTCCCATCACCGTGAAATTGGGGAAAGTGCTTCCTTGACCCTTTAGGCAACTCATGATTTACCTGAAAAGCCAAGGGTCCAATGTTATTACCCCAAGGTAATGAAGGTCGACGCCTCTCGCCAACATTATTATTATTACCATCCATTGCTTCTTGTATGGATCATGCAATTGGATGTTAGAGGATCATTCCCGAACCTCTTCAAAGATTTTCTCCACGTCGAATGCTTCTCCGATGTCTTCTCGAAGTCAAGGATTATTTCTCCTTCGTATGTATACTTGGTGAGCCAGGATGCTTACTGCCACGCGGGTGGTGGTAACACTGGTCTCTCAGCTGCAAGGTCAGCCTTTCTTTCTTCCTCGTCCAGAGTAATAGCTGCGGCTCTCCACTGAGCTGATGATGTATTCTTTTCAAAGATGAAAGTACGCAAGCTACTGATGATGTCCGTCTGCTCTCCTTCAATGAATGTAAGATTTGGTTGGAGAGTTGCTGGAGCAAGATCAGGTTGTTCAACTGGTGCCCAAGGACGCCAGATGCCCATTTCGTGTCATTAAAGCGTTAAGCTTTTCTTGAAGTTTTATGCCTCGTTGCCCCACGGTGGGCGCCAGAAAGCTGTTGGCGTTTCAATTAGCACCTCTGGAGTGCTTATTGGAAACGGACAGCTATTGCAAGTGTGTTAGTACATGCTCTTCGGATTATAGAGAGGAAGATCTCTCTTTGCTGATTTTATACTGTAAAAAAGGGGTGTACTAAGATTTCCTATCTTTTTTACTCAGCGGTAGGACACAAGGGTGCATAAACCAATGCGCCGTAGCTAAGCTTTTTCTCTGGTTTCCGCAGATCTTAACTACGACTAACTAAGCTTCTAGACTATCCTACCTCCTCAAGATAAACAGAGCATGAGGGCGTAGGAGCGAAATGGTATGGTTGGATCACTTGAATCCTCCGTCTCAATGGAATATGGCCGAGGCTCTGAACCTTCGGATATATACCAAGATAGGGCTCGATACAAGCAAACACTCGTTACGGTAAACTGGATCTGAGACTTGCCAAGGAGGAGGAACCCCTATCCGAGGTATAGGCTTGGAAGCAGCTCACTGGAAACAACAAGGAACGATGGCCTTTCTAACAGGATTCCCGAGGAGGTGACGACACCTGTCCAAAGTCTAGGCTGCAAGAGAGATCATTAAACAACATCAAACGATAATGATCGATGACAAAATATCCAAGGAGGCGACGACACCTGTCCAAGGAGGAGATTGAAACAATGCACTATTTAAAAACAAGACTTTGAATAACTCAAATAATTAGATCAATCAAGCTTGCACCATCTGATTTATTTCTTTAAGATTCTTCAAAGAATTACAAAGGTCGGGACAGCAAAGGCACGAAATCATGCACAATTGCGATCAACCAACGAACTCTCATCCAAGAGTGAACAGATATAAACAAGCGAACTCTGGCAACAGTGGCGCAGCAATTTTGCTAGCAAATAAAGGTTAAACAAATAAAGAACCTAAGGCTCTTATTTATAGAAACTCAATGGAGTAGGCAACCCTAAAATCTCCTTGAGTTAACAAACAGTTCTTGCCAATCAGCAAGATATTATTCTATGTCTAAAAGTAGGTGAGCAAACAGTTAACTGGAAATCTACTTCAGTTAACTGAAACTAAACAAAAGTCAAACTGGAAGTCTACCTCAGTTGACTGACACCTAACTAAAAGTGAACTTATGTTACAAATGTGTCTCCAAATAGACATCCACCTTTTGAGGAGATCTGAGATCCACAAATCGTGGGAGTCAATTAGACATCCTAGATTAGTGGGATCTGACATGCATGATCTGTGGAGATCTGGAGTCAACTTGAAAGGGGCATCAAGTTGACTTCAGTCATATTTATTGCTACTTTGGAGGGTAGGATGTCCTTCTTGAGGTGTTTGACACCTCATCACCATTGGTCAACGGTGCTTTTGTTCATTCGTTGACTTCTTCATACGGAGACCGTTACATGCCTGTCAATCGTGAAGTCTACCTGGAACAGCCTGAAGGATTTATGATACATAAATCTAACTCACATGTGTGTAGGCTCAAGAAAGCTCTCTATGGACTTAAACAGGCTCCCAAGGTCTGGTATGAAAGAATTGACAGCTATCTCTTGGGATTAGGATTTTCCAAGAATGATGCTGACTCCAATCTATACTTCAAGGTAATCAAAGGTGATATGCTTATAATTATTTTATATGTTGATGACCTGCTAATAACAGGAGAGGACCACCTCATTGCTCAAGGGAAACAAGATCTAATCTCTAAATTTGACATGAAAGACTTGGGTATTCTTCACTACTTCCTCGGTTTGGAAGTATGGCAGAAATCAGAAGGTATTATACTAAATCAAGGGAAGTATACTATTGACATTCTGAAAAGATTTGGAATGTTGGATTGTAGACCGATGTCCACACCCATGGAAACCAACCTTCACAAATTGAAGGAAGCAGCAGCAAAATCCAAATGTGCAGATCTGACCCTTTATAGACAGATGATTGGATCCTTGATGTATCTGGTTAACACCAGACCTGATATTTGCTATGCTGTAAATGCCCTCAGTCAGTTCATGTGTGAACCCAAGGAAATTCACTTGATGGCTGTAAAACATATCTTTAGATATCTTCAAGGCACCATTGGATATGGGCTTCATTACAAGAATGATCCATTAGATCTACATGGGTACTTAGATTCAGATTGGGCTGGAAGTGTAACTGATCGAAAAAGCACATTAGGATGCTGTTTTAGTTTGGGATCGGCTATGATCTCCTGGATTTGTAGAAAACAATCGTCAGTTGCACAGAGCTCAACAGAAGCTGAATATATTGCAGCCTCAATGGGTGCAAGAGAAGCAATGTGGCTTCGTAAATTGATTGTGGGACTCTTTGGTGAGCCCTTGAATCCTACGATTATTCATTGTGATAATTAGAGTTGTATAAAGCTCTCTGTGAATCCTATCTTTCATGACAGATCTAAACACATTGAGATCCCCTATCATCATGTGAGAGATATGGTGGAAAGGAAAGTGATTCAGTTGGAGTATATTAGTACAAATGATCAAACTGCAGACATTCTCACCAAACCTCTCTCCCGGATCAAGGTAGAGCACTTCAGGAAGAAACTTGGTATGGTTGAAATGTAATTTGTTATTTATGTTTGAAATACAAATTGTTTATAAATTGTACTAATATATAAAGATGTTTAATGTGTAAATTCTTTTGTCATGCGTGTGACTCCATGACTTTATGGGCCTACCCCTCCTGTGTACATTATCCGAAGGTGACGATCTTTCTGATAATGAACACTTGTATTTGACATTGTAAATTGACGACTCTACAATGATAATCTATCATAATAGATATCATATGGCTTGATATCTATAAGACATGTCATGATAGTATCTCTTAGACACCTTGATGGATATCATGAGACTTGATATCTGAAGGTCATTGTGATCCATAAGAGATAATCATGGTGGATGATTATATCCGTGGATATGCCATGAACCATGGTAGACATCATGTGACTTGATGTCAGTGCACATACCATAATGAAGATATGTATGAAGAATGTCATGTGACTTGACACTTTCAGAAGCATATCATATCTTCTGATATCACGAGTTAGGTGATATCATTTTTGGAAGTTATTCTTCCTAGTTAAAGAGGGAGTGGTGAAATGATGAAGATGTGTTATGAAGAATGTCATGTGACTTGACAACTTTGAAGAAACATATCATATCACATGTGAAGGTGATATCTTGACTTATTTGATTTGAAATATCTTCCTTAGCTAAGAGGGAGTGTTAATGGATGATAGCTTCGGTCAGATATGAATGATAGTGATGCAAGTATCATTGTCATTCATGAGTGATCAAAATTATATACATACCATGATATTTCTAAAGGAAACATTTAAATCGAAATTATGAGCATTCAAATATATTCGATCATTCCCGTGATTTTATACTTTGCATTTGTTGAAATCAAAATCCTCTTAAAGTCACCCGCCAGCATATTGAAGGGTGCGTATGTGTTTATACATGCTTAAACAAATAGCATTAGACTGTTAACAGCCTGTGTGCAAAGGGACACGTCCCTTGAGCGGACATGTCTCCACTCTCAAGGGACACATCCCATGGAGGCGGGCCTCTTCACATATAAATAAGAATTCCGAACATTGATTGCAAACATAGAAATCAGATAATGTTCTGCAATCAGCACATTCGCAGTTAGAAGAAAATCCCGAAATCACAGTTAGAAGATAATTCTGGAAAATCACAGTTAGAAGATAATTCTGGAAATATCATTCTTATTTATAATTGTCTTACACACAAATTAGAACTTAGTTTTGCTCTTAGGTATTAGGATCATCTATTTGAGAAGCAGATTTGATTACATTTACATTCATCATATATGGAATTTCATCATGATTGTTGTGGAGAACCATTCTTTTCTGTTGATCAGAATGTTTGTCTTGTTGCCCAGGATTGTTTAGGCAGTGGAATTGCAGTTGTGGTGTAATGTCCCCAAATTTGTGGTGAAGTGACTTAATTAATTTAATTGATTAAGTTATGCAAAAATTAATATTATTTCAAAAGGATGACTTTAATTGATTATTTTAATTAAAATAAAGTGGAAATAATAAAATATTATAAAGTCACTTTATTAATATTTTAATATTCTTCTAGAAGCTTGGTGAAGATTCTTTTGGATCTTTCTAGAAGAACAAGGAGTTCTTTAAAAAGGCAAGAAGGAGCTCATTTCTCTCATGCTTGAAGTTATTTTCTCATTTCATTTGGAGAGTTTTTTTGAAGCTTCTTTGGTCTGTGGGTTTGGGAACCCTAAGGCACCAGTTTCGGTAGTGAAACTATCTACCCTAGCTGGAGATTGTTGAGAAAGTCACTCAGACTTTCTACAGGTGGTTAAATGCAAATTTATGAATCTACTTCGGAGATAAATTTGAAGATAATCGATTGATATTAGCTTGTCTGAGAAGCAAAGATTGTGAAGATTTTGTTTGAATGTTTCATAATAATATTCGTACCTATTCCTGAGATTATTATGGTAAAATCTGAGGATATTATTCTGCTATGTGGAGATATCGATTATTTTCAGTAGTGAAGTCGAGTAAGGGTTTGGAAGCAAGGCAAATAACTATTCCAGTATTCAGGGCGCCATCCTTTATGAGCTCATTCACTCTACAGCAGTTGCTTTCACTTATTATTGTTGCATTTTATTGAGGACGTGGAACTCAGATTGGGCCTGTGACTTTGTTTGCAGGGTCGGGTTTGTGATAGGAGGACACTGGAATCTGAGAAGGGAGCAAGCAAATACAGAGCCCACGTCTTTGTTAGCCACCCATAGAGACATTTGCATAAACTGTTGGAACCCTAGCTGGGCGTGTGAGACTTCTAGAAGTGATTCACTTCACCTGGAAAAGGAACAATACACGCCCCTGTCTGCAAAAATTTCAATGTGGTCGAGTGGACTGAGGCTGGCGATCTAGGTAGCAGAGACAACGTCTCCTGAAGTCTATATTATTTCTGGGCAACACGATAGCAAGTTCGAACTCCATTCTGGTCTGTGGCCTCTTTTTAACCAGTATTGGTGTAATGAAGCCAGAATGAATGACGTGCAAATCTGGGAATATCTGAAGCCAAACTGATGATTGTTGGAGCTTTGTAGAGGCTATAGGTGTCTCATTAATGACTCTCAGACCCTTGAGGCTGCGATCCATCTACAGGGATATTGCTGTTTTATCTAGGTATGGCGGCTTGTATGGTCTGGTCAGTCTCTATCTTTCTCTCTATTTGTGATTCTCAGTCTCATTATTAAGTATTGTAAGTTCCCTAAGCTGCTGCTCCATTCTGAGCTCTAAAAACATTACATCTAGTGTAACTACTTGCTCAGTATGTACGCCCGTAGCTGGTTTTGAGCTAGGGAATGTATGAGCTTCTCTTGACCGATTTTTTTGAGGATAGGCTGATCTGTTATAAATTTCTGAGCACAAAAATATTGTAAAATCAGTCATATTGTTGGCCCTTACTGTGTATTCTTTTAGCAAAATCAGATTATATGATATTCAGAAAAAGCATCTTTAAGAGCTGTTATGACCCATCTGCTTATGTAACATTCTGACCATTTGTCAAGAGCAACTTTCTGTATCTTTGTCTGAGGGAATTGATGGTTCTGTCATGTATAAATCTCAGTCATCATCTCTATAAAAGTCTGGGAACAACTCTTGCTTGTTTAATGGTTACCTTTGCATTGTATCTCTGAAGCTACTATTAAATGAAATCAGAATATGTGAAGTTTATTGTATGACAGTAACTTGTTAGTCTTTGGAATGTTCAGAAATCATACAATGCTAAGCTCAGTTTATGCCACTTAATTGACAAATGAAAAATGTCACATTAAGTGTTGAGAATTATACAGTGAACCCCGGGGACGCGTCCCCCCCCCCTGGGCCCTAGCGTCTCCGAGACGGGGACGTCCCGGAGACGTGGGGACGGCGTCTCCCCGTCTCCGGAGGCGCCACCAGATTGCTCCCCCGCCGCTGGAGACACCGAAACGCACCGGCGTCTCCGAGACGCTGAGGGAGACGCCTGGGCGTCCCTCGAGCGTCTCGGAGACGCCCAGGCGTCTCCCGCGGCAGACAGTCCATTGGGACGTTTTTTAAATGAAAAAAACACATTTTTTTATTAGTTTTTTTGTTCTATTCGAACCCTAAGGGCATGTGGGCCCCATCTAAACTCTTCTATGCTATCAAAAGCCCCTTCTAACTTCATTTTTATCCACATTTGCATTTCTACTTGTCTGCTACAGCAAGAAGAAGAAGACTGAAGAGCTGAGGAAACAGTGATTGGAGGAGTGAAAGGAGTGATTGCAAGTGGAATAGGAGTGTCAAGGAGCAAGAAGAAGAAGAGGAGGAAGATTCTTCAGCTTGTTGAAGAGATTTTTCAAGCAAAAGGTAAGGTTTTGAACTGATTTTTTCTTTTATTTTCTGATTTTCAATGTTCATTGTTTTAGTTTTTTGAATTTTCTCATTTTCATTTCTAAATTATAAGTTCTTAGTTCTTGTTGTTTCATTTTCTTGTTTCATTTCTAATTCTTGTTGTTTCATTTAAACATTTTCTAAATTAGTTAAGATTTTGTTTTGAAATTTAAAATTTAAAATATAGAGTTTTATTTTTTTAATTTTAAAGTAGGGCATAGGCTGAAACTATGTGTTTATTGATTTTTTTTTTCATTTTGTGAAATGCAGTGTCAAAATGAGCTCCCACAGTCATGAAATGAGTGAGGATGAGATGGAATTGGAAACTCATTCTCATGATGCAAGCCATTCAGAATATGAACCCGAGCATGAGGATGAGCACAATGAGGGGGGTGAACATGGGTCAAATCAAGAAAGACAAACTAGTTCCATAGCTAGTGCAGCAGTTGCTACAGATTGCCCCTCTCAGCTTTTGGCAGAGTGGGCTAGGGGTCCTTATGATCCCAAATCTCCTCTCAAACAGTTTGCAACAAGAATAACAGCCCCAACATCATGTGGTGGTACGAGAAAATGGAAATGCAACATTTGTGGTGATGATTGGTTTGGGAGCATCACCAGAGTTAATGCTCACTTCCTCTTTTGGCCAGGAAAAGGTGTGGGAGCATGTGCTTTTTTGAAGGAAGCTAAAAATATGAAATACAGAATTGAGTTCAACAAGCTTTGGGGTGTTCCAGATGACGCGACAATTCCTATGCCTACTACCTTGTCTGCTAGGCAAAATATTCAGACTATACAGCAGATTCAGGAGCAGCATATGCAGAGGCAGCCACATATTAGAGCAGGAACATTGTCAGGGGCAGCCTCAGGACCTTCATCCACCTATAGTGTTATGCCTGAATCGCAACAGGGCAAGGGGAAACGCAAGATGCAAAATCAGCCTAACCCCATAGCTGATTTATTTAATGTGCACCAGAAGGATCAGATAGATGATTCCATTGGCAAGTTCTTTTTTGCCAATGGAATCCCATTTCATGTAGCTCGATCTCCTTATTATAAGGAGATGATGTCGATGGTGGCGAAGGGAGGACCATCATATGTGCCACCAGGTGAGCACAAATTGAGGACAACGATCTTGGATAACAACTATACCAAGATCAGTTCATTGATGGAGACGATGAGGGCATGTTGGGAGGATTCTGGATGCAACATTGTTATGGATGGGTGGACGGATATTAGGCATCGTCCACTCATCAATGTCATAGTTACATGTTCAGAGGGCCCATTCTTTCTCAGGGCAGTTGATTGTTCAGGGCATCGAAAAGATGCTGATTTTCAGTTTGAGATCCTTCGGGCAGCTATTGAGGAGATTGGGCCACAAAATGTGGTCCAAGTAGTGACAGATGCAGCACATGTGTGCAGAGCTGCAGGGAGGCTTATCGAGACAACATACAGACATATTTGGTGGACTCCATGTTGTGTGCATGCCATGAACAATGCACTCAAGGACATGGGGAAGATTGAGTGGATTAGAGGAGTGGTCAACAATGCTAGAGATGTGCAGATGTATATCTGCAACCACCACACTTCACATGCCATCTTCAGGAGCTTCGCGAAGAAGGAGTTCTTGAAACCAGTTGAGACCCGATATGCATCCTATTTCATTCTTATGGAGAGAATGCTTGAGTTGCAAGAGCCACTGCAAGTCATGGTTATGACGCAAGAATGGAATCGGTGGGATGGGGCCAGGACAGAGCAGGGGAAGAGGGTGAAGGAGATAGTGAAGAGTGATGGATTTTGGAATGATGCAAAATATATTGTTGCCATCATTGAACCAGTTGTCCAAGTCATCAGATATGGGGATGGGGATGCACCTAACCTTGGAGAGGTGTATGAGTGCATTGATTCGATGCTTGGCCAGATGAAGGCAGTTGTGCGAGAGAAGGACCCCACTCTAACA
Source organism: Sequoiadendron giganteum (assembly GCA_007115665.2). Classification (NCBI taxonomy): domain Eukaryota; kingdom Viridiplantae; phylum Streptophyta; class Pinopsida; order Cupressales; family Cupressaceae; genus Sequoiadendron; species Sequoiadendron giganteum. The sequence goes on from CM021108.1 coordinate 201,830,988, forward strand.
TTCTACAATGTTTACATTCAGCCTATTATTCAGCGCAGATGGGATAGCCTAAACACTCCCTTGCACATGGCTTCTTATTCATTGAATCCGAAGTGGTACATGCCTAGGCCTGGTAGAGTTACACCGATTCAGGATGATGAGGTGAAGGAAGGGTTCTTCAAGTGCATTGATAGAATGTATGATGCTGAAGATGCTGGCAACATTCGCACTGAGTGGACAAAATTTGCTACTCTTAGGGGTTACAAGGCTGCGGCAAAGGCGGATATAAGAACTATGGCACAGGAGGATCCGATTTTGTGGTGGACTTGTCATGGACCGAAATCACTGACTAAAACACTAGCCATTCGTTTGTTGTCTCAGGTTTCTAGTTCTTCAGCTTCTGAGAGGAACTGGTCTACTTATAGCTTCATCCACTCTCTTAAGAGGAACAAACTTACCTCTAGGAGAGCAGAGAAGCTAGTGGCTGTACATAGTGCCTTGCGTATCACTGACCGCAGGACACGTGTGTACAAGGAGAGCCCAGCAACACGATGGGATGTAGAGCCAGAGGAGCCATCACAGATTGATGAGGATGAGGATGTTGCAGGTTTAGGGCTGGTTGGTGTTCCTTTGGCAGATCTTGACCTTGGGGAGTCCAGTGGTTCCAGTGATGAGGAGTTTGCCGACCTCCCGAGGGATGATTACATTGATTAGAGGCCTCCGCCTGCTTCACTACATTTTGGCATTTTGACTTTGTAGTTTGTACTTGTTTTGATATTCATATCATGCTACTCATTGTAATCATCTTTATGATATAAATTATAATAGAAATCTTCCATTTGCTGATTCGACAATTGTTACATTGTAGTATTGCGTATTCTACTTTCAAATTTGAAAACTTCAATGTTCAATGGTTCATTTAGTAGTTCATTGTTAAATTTTAATGTTCAATGTTCAATGTTCAAGTATATTGTTATACATCTTTTCATAACTAGCATTTTAAGTACCATATGTATAGTATATAGTATATACAGCCGCCGCCCCCTCGCCGCCGTCCCCCCGCCGTCCCCAAATCGAGGCCCCTTTGTCCCCCCGTCCCCGACGCCGGTGTAACATAGGAATTATAGCTTAAATCCAACAAGGGATTTTACATGTGGACCTTACTAAGGTGCCTTGGTAGGAGAATTCTCATGGTGTAGATTTCAATTTTGATGTAGGAGCATTTGGGTCCACAGGCAATCAACATCACCAAAAAAATATTGTCTCAAAAGTTTGGTAAGATTTCGTGAAAAACTTTCTTACGAGCAAAATTGTGGCTTCACCATGGATTTTGTTACACCCCGGAAATTGTATACTTACTATTTTAGTAATGCTTAGAGCATTCTGATTGTAAGGAAGGTTTTGAATGAATAAAATGTGTTGAACCTTGTTATCAATTTGAGAATATTTTTACATGTTATGATTGGCTCATTCTGTATTCTTGATTGATGTTATTCTTGGATAAAACAATGCATAGAGGAGAGTAATTAGTCTTGTTTTATATTTGATTTATACATACTACAAATGTTATGAGCAAGTAACTGCCGTGGTTTTGTGCCAATGGATGTAGGAACAAGAACTATTCCTCCAGGTGGAGGGGAAACATCACTCGGGAGAGGAACTTGGTCGGCTAATCGGTAAAGTTGATCATATGAGCATACACACACTTCACTGAGGGTTTTGGGAACTAAGTCAGATTGAGTTGTCTTAGTAAGTCATCCTTAGGCTTAGGAGTTTTGGATTACTTCTTAATGCTTTATGAGTGGTGTTACTTGTTGACTGACTTACTGTTCTGTGAACCTTGAATGTGAAATGTGAACTGATAAGTGTGGTATAGACAGGATGTATATGTGTATACATGTACCACTCATATGTACGTAACAACATGTATGACATATCGATACATATGTATGATGGGCAATTATTATGCCATACACATGTGTCGACATGGCATACATACAGATACGTATACATGGCTGACACACCTATAAACATATGCACACTAGCTATAATGTTGTTATAACGTTATATTGATGCCTGAAATTTATAGTTAAATGTATATATACATGTTTGTACAAATAGGTGTATTAAGGGTATGCTGACTGGCCTGTAATACACGTATTTGGATAATTAAATACAAATATGTATAGATATATTTAAATGTAAATATTGAATGTGTTTATAAATATATTTAATATTATATTTAATATACACGTTATTATAGTTCTACCTATAATAAAATATATAGATATATCTATAGTAATATTTAAATATTATATAGATATATACATATATTTAAATAAGGTAAATAAAATTATAATAGGCAATATTTAATATAATGCAAAATATATATATAACCATAGTTGGAAAACTCGGCAAAAATACTCGGGAACTTAAAAAATTGCATAAATTTCATTAGAAACACATTTTTTTTGCAAAATTCAATGACAAGATGAATCCAATGAATCCATAAATGAGTACAAAAGTATTTTCTATTAATTTTGATTGACTTCAATGTAAATTGATTACAAAATCGCATTCTTATGCGGAATCCCGATGGCTAAAAGCCTGAAAGTCTAATACATGAAAGCAATAAAACTAGAACTAGAAGCAAATACTAAACAGTAACTAGATACAACATGCTAGGCTTTCCTCTTCCCTAGTCTAGTAGCAGCTAGTGAAGAAGGGGTGGGTCCTCTAGCCCTCCCGCGTGTGCGTGGTGGTGGTGGTGGTGATTGCACTCGCGGTGCTACTGCTACTGCTACTGGCTCCTCGACTGGCATGGAAGGTTGTGTCTGTGGCTCTGGCTGAATCTCATCGATATCCTCAGGAATGTCCTCCAACCCTACATCTTCTGATGCACCCACATCCTCCATTGCTCGTCTCTCAAAGTCAACGATCTCGTCCGCGCTAAACAATGGAGGCTGCTCATCTTGCCCTGTCCAATCACTATAAGGATCTATCTCATCTAAATCAATAGGATCCAGTGATTTTTCTTCTACTTTCTTTGTGCGCAACCGAAGGTTGTATTGCACAAAGACAAGATCATTCAGGCGCTTTTGTGCTAACTTGTTCCTCTTTTTCGTGTGAATGGACTCGAACAAGCTCCAATTGCACTCACAACTAGATGTACTACAGGGCTGACATAATACGCGGAGGGCAATTTTTTGAAGATGTGGGGTTTTTCCACACCAATTTTTTTCCACCCCAATTTTTCCACCAAACCTCTGCAAAATAAATAAATATTGAAGAGTTAGAAAACAAAGTCAAAGACTCAAAAGTCAAAAGTAAAACACATTTTATCAAATTATATGATGAATGTGAAATAAACTTAAAAGTTAAAGACTCCCAATTTTATACCTGGTGGCAGAGTGTTTCTTCCTCTAAGAGCCATCTTTGAAGAAAAGAGATTACCAGTTGCTTCCCTGTACATATCCAACTCGATGACGATGTGGTCTCTCGCTGCAACCTCAGATTCCATCCTCTGAAAGCATGTCATGAGCCCCTCCATAACCTCTCCATTAGGATCGGAGAAGCTCTCTGAGAAGAGATAATAAGGGTTGAGGAAGTACCCTGCTGCATGGATGGGTTGGTGGAGTTGATTGTTCCACCTCCTATCAACAATTTCCCATATGGGATCAAATTTCAGGCTGTCCCCCATGTAGTAACTTTTGATAGCCTCTTTGGCCCTATCCATGGCCTCATAAATATATCCCATGGGGTTTGGATCCCCATCTACCAAGCGAAGGAATCTTACCAAGGGCTCTGACACCTAGATTAAAAATACAAAAAGATCAAAGTTAGAAATTTATAATGAAAGGCTTAAAGTTAAATTAAAAAAAAAATATTTATATTCAACTTGAGTTTAAAATTAAAATCAAAGTTTTGAAGTTACCTTCATGATCTCTGTAGCTTTTTGTGCAAACAAGTGGTCAAAGACTATTGCAGCAACTCTCTCTCCTTCGGGCTTCTTTGAATATGAGGAGTCATTCCATGCTTGACTCACAAACATTTGTTTTAAAAAGCCCAAAGAATCCAAAATGCTTTGCAACCTTATGAAAATTGTTGCAAACCTTGTGGCACCTGGTCTCACTAACTCCTTCCCTTGCGTATGATCTCTCATCAAGCTAAGAACCCAAGGGTGATTGTAGATAAATTTTGTGATGCTCCTTGCATCATCTACAATCGGTGCCACCCAAACAAGTTTGTCTATGTCCTCCAAAAGAAGGTCAAGGCAATGGGCCGCACAAGGCGACCAAAAGAGTGATGGATGTCTAATCTCAAGCATTCTTCCTGCTGCCACATACGTTGCTGCATTATCTGTGATAACTTGCACCACATTAGCAATGCCTACCTCCATCACAACTTCTTCCAACAATGTACACAATGTATCTGCAGTTTTTATCTTGTTGGAAGCATCTATCGACTTCCAAAACACAACTTCACCTTTGCAAGCAACCAAAAAGTTAATGATGGTGCGGTTTCTCCCATCCGTCCACCCATCAGAAAGAATGGAGCAGCCATATTTCTTCCATTTATCTTTTTTGTTGTTCAACCACTTGCATTGCCCTTTGGGTTGCATTTGTGAGCAACCTGCAGGTACAAAGTAAAATAATTAAATAAGTACAAAATTGTAAGTTTTAAACAAAAAATAGCTTCAATTCAAAATAAATAATAAATTATAAATTAATTTGATTTAAAGAACATAAACTTAGCATAAAATTTAAGTTGACTTTCACCTACCTCCCACTCAAATCTTTGCGAGAAGGTGGCTTGAAGCCTTTTCCCGCAACTGTCAATGCAGTGACCATATTGTGCCAATAGGGACTACTCGCCACATTAAATGGTATGTTATTGAAATACCAAAAGTCAGCACATGCTGACTCGGCATGTTGATGTACCTCCTTGTTCCACCCTGTAGCCTCTAATGATACCTATGCCCCTGGTGTGTTTCGAGGCACAAAAAAACTCTATGGGTTGCGTGAAGATGAAGGTGGTGGTGGCACTGGCACTCTAGTTGAAGTCGAACTAGAGGAAACGGGGGGCCTAGAGGACAATACAGCTGTGGCTATGCCATAAACGCGAATCCGTGGACCACGAAGAGAGCCCACAATGCCAATATCTCCCTCCTCATCTAACTCTATCTCCATGTGCTCAGCCTCGTGCTCCTGAGTTTGGCCATGGGCATGCGCATGTCCACTAGCTATGGCAGCTGCTATGGCTTGTTTTGCCCTCTCCCTTTGCATTTTTCTTTCCTCGAGAATTGAGAGTAGTGCAAGCATCTCTCTTCTAATCTCTTCTTTGGGCTTCTCACAAGGCTTGGCATTACGCTGAGGAATGCCTGCAAGATGGTATTTGAGGCGATTTATGCCTCCATGATATGTATTCTTGCACTCACTGCAAACAACTGTTCCAGGTATGTGCCCTCTCACACCATACTTCCATGTAGGGTCTCTAGCCCCTGCAAGACGAGTGCCTGGAACCCATGATGATGGTGTAGACGGGGTGGAACATGATGGGGCGGGGTTGGAACCTGATGCTGAACCAAAGCTAGAAGCCATTAAAGTGTGTATTCAATGCTCAATGATCAATCTACACACACAAAAAATATGTACAACATATTAGTGTTTTAATACAAAATAATTTAAAAAACAACCTAAATCATTAAAAATTTAAAACTTAAAAGATATAGAGCTAAATTTGATTTAAATTGATACAAATGAGTTTAAATGAATTATAAATTAACATTATTAACTAATCTTATCATTCTACACAAAAAGTGAACCTAGGTCTGAAAATTTCAAAAAACAATGAAAAAATGAAAAAAATCAGCAAAAATCAACAAAAGATTGTGATGAATCTTGTTTTTTGGATTGTAAATGCAAAAAAATTGTTTCTTTGTGCTCTATCATGACTTTTTTTCAATTTGGAATGAGTATTTTGCAAGAAAAATGAAAGAAAATGATTAAGCAAAAATAAAAAATAAAAACAAAACCTCTACCTGTGAATCGAATTTCTCTTCAAAATCCACACAAAATGGCGTTTGAATCTGCTCTCCTCGATGGCAAATCGTTGGAAATGATATCTCCTTGCTTGGGGGGGGGTTTTTAGCTCCTCACACAAAGTATTATGCAATTTCGAAATGAAATGAAAGATTAAAAAGACGTTTTTACTTTGTGCTGCGCGGTCGAGTATTTTTGGCGGACACGCGATTCAGGGTGGCGAGTTAAACTTGTAAAAACTCGCCTTGGGAAAAAACTCGCGAGTGTGCCAACTATGTATATAACATTTTAATTCATATTTGAAATAAACATTGCCTTGGAAATAATTAAAATTTGACTTGTATAGTCATTTGGCAAATTAAAATGCATTTACCATAAGTAAAGAAAGTATTTTCGACTTACATAGTCTATTGAGAAAATACGTTGGAAATATCATGAGAATTTAAATGATAAACATTTGAGACTTTTGAAAGGTTTAAGCAAATACATTTTAAAACCTTGACAAGGTAAAAATCGCGGATTTCCTTCATACTGGAAAAACACGAACTGTAGAGAATGGCGCAAACTGAAAATGCTGAGATGGAATGAGAGTTTGGAAGGAGGAAAAACTGTGTAGCTCCTCACGCCATAAGACCAGGTTTCGATTTGCATCCTCTATTCTAGAAATGCATGGGCGGAATTAAGCCAGATGGCTGCGATTTCTGCTTTGACGTTTTCTTACTGAGATTAACCCGCCATTGTTCATAAGTTGCGCCATTTTTGGGAGACGCCTGTAGGTGTCAACCCTCCTTTTTATGAAATGAAAGTTTGAATTATTCTCTGAACTGTTAGAAGTCGATTCACCTCTTAAAGCTATGAGTAAGTATGGAAATTCGCCACATTTCATTTTGAAATATTCAAAGAGTAGTTTTGTCATTTTACATGTCTGCAAGAGTGGAAATTGTTGGGCTGAGGGCTCTATAAATAGCCACCCAGTTCTTTCATCAAGGATCACTTGCAAATTCCGAATTTTCTTATGAGAGAAGCTGCAACTTGTCTTTGCTGTATTTCATTTGTTAGAACCATATTTTGACAATTCTGTAGAAGCAATTGTTTGAGAGCCTTACTCTATCATTGCTGTGTTGCATTTGTTGAGAGCCATATTTTGTCATTACTATATTGCATTCATTTTGAGAGCCATACCTTGTCATTGTTGAGTTGCATTTGTTTGAAAGCCTTACTCTGTCATTGCTGCATTGCATTTTCTGAGAGACTGGTATTTATATGCTCTAAGCATAAAATACATAACCAGTAAAAGGAACCAGAATTGAGAGGAGGGAAACCACAGAAAGAGGAGAAGCAGTTGCTGACTGGAATCTTTTACAACAAAAAAAAGGCATGTGAAATAGATTAATCTTGTATGTTAATTAATCTGCTTGATTTAGAATTTGCTTGAAAAGGGGTAGTAAAATAGAAAAGCACTAGAAGAAAGTATGTTGGAATAGAATAGCTTGTTGTTATGAAATAACATAGAGAAAGCTTGTTTGTGAAAGGAATGTTGGTTGTGGAGAAATAGCTTGTTATTAAGTAGTACTTAATTTCATTGAGAAAGCTTGTTTTGAGTAAATAGCTTGATTCAATAGAATAGCTTAAACTCTTGGGAATGACTTGTTTATAAAGGGAAAAGTCTGTTTATAGCCCGTTTTGGAAGAATAGATAGTCCATGCTATAAAGGGAATGCTTGAAATGAATTTATTTGAATACTGCTTGAAATCTTGAAATGAATTTACTTGAATACTGCTTGAATTCCTTATATAAAGGAAAAAGGAACTAGTTATTAAATACTGGGTCGAGGGTGGAACCAGTACCAAGGTAGTCTAAAGCTTTAAAGTTAATAAGTTAACTAGGGAAAGCTATGTACTCCACGAATAAAGGATTCCATGTTAGGAGTTACCAGAGGGACCCTTGTTGACTGTATTCCAATTCTTGATTAAGTAGTTGATGTAGGGAGTCTAGGGTGATTGACTACCCACGGAAAGGACTCAAGCTACGCGTAGGATAAGACAGCCTTAAGTCAAACTGAACCTGACTTAGTGCAAGTGATAAATGACCGTCAATTTAAGTGCTGCCGAAACACTTTGGCCAAAGTAGTGTAGTAAACCTAACGTCCACTTAGACTGTGAGACGATTACACTGTCAGTTCACAGTAGTCCAGGTTACATGCTAGATTGAGATTGTGAGGGCACAAGGATTTAGTTTTGTAGGATTACACACTATGTTTAGTTGGTCGTACAGAACCGATTACCCAACCAATCTCTTCGTAGAAGGGAGGGCCGTCTATTTAACAGTAAACGTGCGGGGGACCGCAATATAAGTCCGTGGTTGGTGGAAAAACACCTGAGTGATGTTTCTCCTCCACAAAAGACTTCTTATGAACCAAGGTTTGAAAGGGAAGAACCTGGATAGTCTTATTCCTATTTGCTCAAAAGCTTCCGAGCTATGATTGAAACTTGTATGATTCTTACTTTGTTATTTATTTAAAAGAAAAGTAATTATGAAAAGCGTACTCTGTTATTTACTTGGAAAAGAGAATAATGATGTGTTGTGTCAATTATTTTCTTATGATGAAATGTTGTATTAGAATGAAAAGAAAAGTTTATTTACTTTGTCATTGTAAATGTCTTTCCTCGTATCTTATTAGTGAAAGTAGAAATTTTTTGTTTACCCGGTTTGGGGGTTCTTACAGATTTGTTGGCAATCGTTTCAAATTTAAATTGTTGACGGTTTTGGAGAATTGAGTGTTTTCCGACTTACATCGTCAAATTGGTGAAACATTAAAATCTTGAGATTCGCAAAGTTTGAATCATAATGACTTGACGAGAGGTTGTGAGATGTTGAGTTCTATACCTTTGTAAGTTTCCACAAATTTTCGTACTTCTAGGAAAAGGTTATTGCAAAAGTCGATTCTCAATTTAAATATTTGATTCCATTGGTCTGTCGCAACTGCATGAGTTAGTTTACTTCATCAGGGACAGTTAGATATGTTGTAACCATTTTTGTACTATAAGCACGATACAATTTCTCTTCATCCAAGAATATTTAATCTTTATAGTGGATATAATTATATTTGGAAAACATTAGAGATTTTAAAGTCCTTTCTGCTGGCATACTTCTTGTATTCCAACGTCCATCAAGTGAAGGGGCAGTTCGAACATTTGCGTCGAATTGGTACGTATTATATTGCCAGGGAGATCAAAGGTCGTGATTCATGACTCGTTGGATGGTTTTCTTTTGAGATATAAACTGTAATAGGCAAATGGAGGAAAGTAGTGCCTCAAAGGGGAGAGAGGGGAGGGGGTGGGGGGGGATGGCGGCAAAAGGAGACCAAAGCCGCGTAGGAAAGAGAATGAATAAACAAAACCCTCCTTTGTTGCACCATGGAATGATGACAATAATTTTGTACTTTTATGTAGATTAAAATCAATGCAGACTAACACTTAAAGAAGGCGTGTATGAATGGAAAAGAATGCATGAATCTAAGTTTACAGTTTGTAAACCTTTGTTCAAAGGGAGAAGAGCCCGCATGGAAAGGGCAGTAAATGAGAAAAACAAGTGAAGCAATGTTATAAGGAGATACGTAGGGAAGAAGCAAGCAATACATTTGTAATTTAATCCTAGTAGATGGGAGTGATTAGAGGTGCATTGCCACAAAGCATGTCAACGCAAGGACAAACAAATTTGCACCAGCACATATGAAGTGCAAAGTGCATAGAGGTTTATGAGATGTGGAGGGAAGAGGCCGTGAAGATGTGCCTTATTACAAGAAGATATAATGTTAGCCGACCACTGGTGGAAACGCTGATAGAGGTTGCGCCCATGATATGTGTAAAAGCAGCCATAAAGTCTTGAGCAACTTGAATGAGAGGAAGTTGAAGGCATGGTGCCAAGAGAAGAGGGGCAAGTCGATGGAGGAAAAATGAATGGAGTTGAGTTAGATAAAGATTTATAATGCAACACAAAGATTGTAATAGTGTATTTTTCATGAAATCTGAAGAAATAAATGTAATTGATTTGGTTTTGAAATTTGTATAAGTTGTGTGTAGTCATGCGTTCGATTTAAATCGACACAAGTTATTGTCGATTTTTTAATTGATCGTCATTGAGTCTTTTGTAATCTGGATTTTGGTATTTGGCTGAGAAGTTGAAGAGATTTGTTTTCTTGTCTCGATCAAATCTTCAGAGCTATTTCAATTTGGGGTTGGAGGTAGATTACTTTTTTGGGTCACAGGAGAGGCAAGCTCAGATTTGGCGTTAGAAGTTGATATTTTTTATCAGAATGGTACAATGACAACTTGGTGGTCATTTTTAGAGATTGGTTTGGGATCTTGGAATCAAACTAGTTTTGATTTGTTTAGTTAGGTGGCTTCGTGGTTGTGCTAATGTTGCTTGAGGACAAGCAATATTTGGGAAGGGCGGATTGTAATGTCCCCAATTTTATAATGTCAGCATTGTAAATAAATAATTAATTTAAAGTTGTCGAAAAATGTTATATTAAAAAAAGACAACTTAGATTAATTATTTTAATGGTGCAAAAGTTACTTAAGTTTTCGAAAAGTTAAAATAAATTAAATAAGTTACTTTTGGGTGAATTCAAAAATGAACTAAGGTGGAGTAAGGAAAAAAGGTGAGAATTCAAGAAGTTGGGAGGATTTACGAGGAAGAGAATAAAAGTTTTGGGAGAGTCTCTTGCACGCAAGATGGTTTTGGTTTTGTTGAGAACAGGTATTGTTGGTTGAATGGAGTTCACCACAGCCTTTTGGAGGACGAAAACACTCTGAAGGAAGATCAACTCCCAGGGTGAGATTATCTACCGTAGTTGGTATTGGCGAAATCATTTGGATTTCGTAGTTACACATAAAAGATTGGGGTCAAAATTTGAGTAGTCTCTTATATAGACAAATTTCAGAGATTTATTGTCTATGTCAGAGATTAAATAAGTCTGAGAATTGCTAGATTTATTTATGGGGAACAATTATCAATATATTATTAATTTTTAATTGGTTTGAATTAGCCGTAAATTTTTAGATATTAGAGAACTGATTTATTAATGTTTGGTGATTGAATGCAGAAGGCAGGGCTGTAGAGTTAAATATTTAAATATTAATTCTTCTATTTAAATTCCAATTGTATATTTTTAGAAATGGAGGAAGAGTCCAATTTAATGTATCTGTACTAATTCTTTAGGGAAATATTAATTATCAAAGGGTCTTTTGGAGCTTCATTTAATTACAATCTTTACCTTGAATGACTTAATCTCTTGGATGAGCCACAACTTGGTTTTTAGAGCATCTTATCATTCCAGGTCGCATATATTAAAAGGGACGCATCTTGTGTTAAGTGATACATATCTTGCAACAGTCAAAGTAATGGTTTGTGGAGTTGTGTAATGTCCCCAATTTCGCGAGTATCAGAGTTCGGTGGATTTAGCCTATTACTGGCCCTCGTAGGCTAATATGTCTGGTAAGAGGGTCTTGGTGGCAGTTGGACGAGGTTGGTGATAGCACTTTTCGTCAGTTTAGTTTCGGTTTCTGGTTCCAGGCTTTTTAGATTATTATTTAGCTTAGTTTGGAGTACTTACTATTTATAGTAAGTTACTATTTTTAGTCTGGTGCTTGGTCACATGGGGAATTGACAGAGTTAACTCCTGCTTCAGATGGATCATTAAACAAACAATTATTCTAGGAGTTATTTATTTTTAAAGTGACTAAAGATTTATTTAAATATTTAAATGTTATTATAAAGTTATAATATGACTTTATAATAATAAAGTCACTTTAATTTTATAAAGTGCGTTAAGTGAATAATTTAAAGTGGGAATATATCTTTTATCCCACATTGGCAAGGAAAGTGTTTGAGCTCTCACAAGAAAGGTTTAAAAAGATATTAAGGGATCATTCTTGATCATCTAGGATCTGATAATTGTTTATGATTTCTCTTTGGCATTTAGAGAAGGGAGCCCTAGGGTTTCTGCCAACGTATCGACATTGGAGAGCGTAGTTGCTTCGTTGCAACAACATTCTAAGGTTGTGAAATATCAGCTGAAGGCTTAACTGTTGGCTTCATCTAGAGGTCAAGTTTGTGCTTCATCAGATTTTCCAGAGAGTTTCAGAATAAGGGTTTCATCATCTTTCAGTATTTGAAGATTGTTTCCTGATATGCATTTGATTGTAAAATCTTGAAGAATAAATGAAATAAGATTTTGGCTTGTAGCTTCCATTTTCAAGATTAATCTTATTTCCAGATTTATGCATTTTCTCCATTTATGCATTATTTTATCAAAAATCATTAAAACCCTTGAAAATACAAAAATTACAAACAAAAAACCAAAAGGCACTAAACATGCACCAGAAGTTGGGAGAAGACGAGTTCCTACAAGTTGTATTTGAAAGGAATTCCAAAGGTCAAAACTATGTTGCCTTGAAGAATAGTTGACTGGAAATTAACTCATAGGTAATTGTGAGGAATTGGTATATGCCAAAGTTGGGCATGACATCTTATTTAGCAACTATTGTTTAATTCCCATCTAATGCCACTTCAAATAGCACCAAAATTAAATATACGAATTGCAAGTTTTTGAGGGCACCATGTAATTCGTATTAATTTTGGCATAATATTAATATTGTCACCGCATCAGGGAAATTTTACTACTTGGCAGCATGGGGTCCATTTTGATCAGCCAGAGAGAAAGGACGCCACCCAAGGTTAATAGTTGCCAGAATCACAACGCGAGTCTTCAAAACTTATTTGATCACCACCCTACATGTATCAGGTGTTTTTAGACAAAACATCACATTCAGGATATGTCTACCAGGAACACTTTGGGGTGAAGATTGGGTAATATATTTATATATTCATTGCTGTGTGTTGTACCCAAACGAATTTTTTTGCTTCATTAAAGGCATTTTGACTAAAATTGTCTAAATCTTGTAAAAGTGTTGTCAAAAATTTATTTTTGGGCAATCCAAGTATGGGATTTTTGTGGGTTTAATGTTTGGAAAATATTGGAAAATTTTGAAAATTAGGGTTTTTGAACCCCTATTTTCAGGCAAAAAACCCTGGAAATTGAATCTTGTTAGAATTGATTAAAAATTATTTTGATTTTCTTATTTCACATCACAATGACAATAGTGAAGTTAGTTTCAATTAAAAGTCAGTTAAAGCTTGGTGGGTAGTTTTCACTTTTTCATGAAAAAAGTTAGGACCTCCGAGGTCGTCAATGGCAGTTGGCCAGTACCAGGTGTCAAAATCTAAGCTTGAAATTCACCGTAGGAGATTTTTTGGTGAAAGATGCTGAAAAAGATGCTTCACAACGGAGGGGATTTTCTAATGGTGAAAATTGTAAAATATATTCTTAGTCTGGAAACACTTCACATTGCAACATGGGAGATACTTGTGTAGTCAACGTGCAGGTTAACTTTGCAGTGTTCGTACACTTGAAAATGGTGAAATACAGTCACACACTTGCATCGACGACAATGAGGCTTCAACGCAGTCAACTTAGTAGATGACATGGTGATTGCGAGGCGCAGAAATGGTGAAAATAATCCGGAAACTACCAAGTCTGGTGACATTTGCGCCCTTGCAGGTCAGCGGTGCCCTTCAATTTGAAGGCCCAAATGGAGTCATCAGTGGTTGCAAATATATTCATTCTCTTTGGAATTTCGTTAGCTTTCTAGCAAGCCATCAAGCGAATCAATCAGGTTTGCGAAACTCCGTCCGGAAGTAGAAGTTACAAAGGTTTCACATGTCAGAGATGATAGTCAAATTTCAGAATCTGTGCCCCTATAGCTCAGGGGCGCAATTGAATTAAACCTATGAAATGATAGAATTTGTAGAAACCGTTTTCGGGGGATCTCTTCAGATTCAGCCCAGCTCCGCGATGAATTCGTTTGCAAATGCGCAAGACATATTTAGCAACCATGGCAAATGATCTTACGAGCATGTAAAACGGAAGGAAAATAAAAGTCAAAATATCAAAATGTACCTCTACAGGCCAATGGTGCCTAGCCTTTTGGCCAACTAGTTTGAGGTTTTGAGTAGTTGTCGTCTTCACGAGATCTATGCAAAATCCTTCTAGCTATGCAGTGAATCTAACCGTCAACCCTCGGGATCCATCAAATGCCCGTAGATGAAGAATCAATGGAAAATATTGAAGGATAAAAACAAACAGAAAAAATTGCTAAGTATGGAAAATTGCACCTTTCTTGAGAAAGGCACCCTTCTATTGGAGGTCTTAGAACCAATTTTTTGGTTTTGTCACTCCCATTAACATCTCTTCCAAGTTGTTCTATCTCCGTGATGAAATTATCAGCACACGCATCAGAACATAGCCGTGTTCACAATCAACAGGCAAGTTTTTTAGAATGCAGTTCACTCAGACTGAATTCAAGACCAAATCGGTCTTGATTCACGATCTCATCAGAAAAGTTGACACCGATTCACATCAAGGGCATGTAGAGGGTTGATTCAAACAATTTGACAGGGGTAGTCGCTCAAAGTCCACATGGTTTTATACCTCGTATAGCTGATAGCCTTCCAAGGCCAATTTAGAGGGTTGATACCATTGGAATTCTACGTGTGCAGCGAGTTCGTGTGCATTTCTCACGAGCAGAGTGTTCGCGGTCAAAATTCGTGGTTTTTTCCATGCAACACTCTTTCATTTAGAAAAACTTGAAAAGCTTCAAAAGCTTTAGAAGCATAAAGCTGCAGAAGAAATAGAGGCCATCATTCCAATTGTAGAGCCGCCAGAGTTACTAATCAGTAAACTGCCAGTTGAAGTGTGCAGATATTTCCTGGATTGCTCAAGTTGTTGACAAGCAATGAATGGATAGTTAAGACATGTGATGATCTCAAGATGATGATGCAGTCAACAACCTCATGGAGAGATTAATTGCTCGAGATCATGACCAGTGAACTACAGATGAGGATGTCCTACCTTTTTTTAGGATAGACATTAGACATAGGAGTTAACTTGACGCCTCTTTCCAAGTTAACTCACTGGCCCACCTATTGAGCATGTCTATTTTGGAGTCTTCTATGTACAATTGGAGTTCTCATTTAGTTTTCAGTTTCAGTTAACTGATATTAGTTGTCAGTTAACTTGCATATCAATAAGGTTTTGTGTGTTGCACAGTCCAATTAGTTTAGTTTAGAATCAGTTAATTGAGGTAGTTTTTCTAGTTAACAGTTAAGTTGCATACATGTAGACTTAAGAATAAATCTTGCATGCTTGCAAGACTCATGTTAACTCGAGGATATTTTCGGGTTCCGTACTCCTCCGAGCTTCTATTAATAAGAGCACCCTTGCTCATTTGTAATTAACTTTTGCTCGTGATAGTGAACATGTTGTGCCCACCTTGCCTGTAGTATCACTATTCAGTATCTGTTCACTTAGTTAAATATAATTTCTGGTTTGATCATTCATTGTATGCATGTCTCATTTTGCAATTTGATGTCCCGGTTATTATTTCTTGTTATGATTAATAAGCTTTGTTTCATATTTACACCTCGGATAGGGGTTCCTCCTCCTTGGGAATTTAGAAGTAGAGTTTATCGTTCAATGTTGTGATTAATAGTTTTTCTTTCATATCTACACCTCAGATAGGGGTTCCTCTTCCTTGGGAATTTAGAAAAAAGGATTGTTGTTTAAGTGTTGTTTCCAATAAGCTTGTTTCATATCTACACCTCGGATAGGGGTTCCTCCTCCTTGGGAATTTAGTAGTAAAGTTTATTGTTTGATGTTGTTACCAATAACCTTCATAACAACCTACGCCTCAGATAGGGGTTCCTTCTCCTTGGAAATCCTATTATAAAGTTTATCCTCTAAACATTCCTTGCTCCTAAGTCCTCATGCTCTGTTTCTCTTGAGGAAATAGGATAGATTAAGCATTAAGTTAGTTGTAGTTAAGATCTGCAAAACCAGAGGAAAACCTTAGTTGCAATGTATTGATTTTCTTAACCTTGTGCCTCTTCCAGTTGAGTAGGATTTAGAACATTTACTTTTTCATGCATATCAGCAAAAGAGGGAGCTTCCCCTCCTAATTTGAAGAGCAGTCAATACGCATTGTGCATAGCTATCCGTTGCCAATACGCACTCCAGAGGTGTGAATTGTAACGCCAACAGTTTTCTAGTGCCCACCGTGGGGCACGAGGCAAGAAAACTTCAAGAAAAGCTATATTGTTTGTAATGCCTTTCTTGCTAGCAATGAAATCCATGCGATTTTATCCATCAGTCAGAAAGTTAATGTTATAAATGGCCTATTATGAGTTTCATTAAAATTTCAAACTTCTATCAATCCTGCAACTATATGTTTAATTTGATTACCAACAATATGTATGAAAAAATGTCTAAAAAAGATTAGTTGGTAGAATTGTAAAAAATGGTGTCAAAAGAAAAATTGGGAGTGGTTTCAATTTCATAACAGGGTAGCCCATTATATTGATGCTCAATTGAGAAACTTTCTTAGTATAGGTCATCTTAAACCCAACAACTACCATGACACTTAAACTTGGGAAATCCTTAACTTGTTCTCCCCTCTTAACCATCAGACCTATTGTGACCTTTTCACACATCACCCCATCCAAGATGGGGACCCCCTAATTTTTGCTCCATTCTGGTCTTTTGGCTTTGGTTCTCTTTGTCTCTGATCTTTCGTCCTTTTGGGGATGTCCCGTTTGACCTCAGTTGAAGTAATTGACAAATTTAGGGTTGCTATCCTTTAGACCCATTCGAGGTCAAGATTGAGTTACTCAGGTGAAATCTAAGTGCAACAACACATTCAGAAAGCTCAAGGCAGAATCCTCTTGAAATCTCACTGAAATCCGACCACTTACTATTTTTAGTAAGTGCCTAATTTGAAGCTTGTTCCTCAAGATTTCGGGATTCTAATGATTTCAGCACAATCAGGCAGCTTCAGAGTGCCTACACGCGAAATTTGAACGGATTCAAACAACTGGCTATTTTTAGCAGTTCAGCCTTCGGAGGCTATTTTCAAGGTTTAGATAAGCAATTCTCCGGTAAATGACAGGAGAATTGATTTGGGTTTTCCAAGACCTTCGCGATGATGTAACATGCAAGCCGAGATGGTGACTTTTGGAGTTCAGCCTTCCGAGGCTATTTTTAGGGTTTGCATGCAAGAATTTTCAATGCATGTCCGGATATTCCATTTGGGTTTCGCGAGAGCTTCGCAATGATATGACATGCAAGTGGATCGGATCAGTTTTCAGGGACTTACTATTTTTAGCCAGTGCCGGAACTTTCACTAGTTTTCTGGGGTTTTTTGGGTTTTTTGAGATCCTGTGGGCACTGTGACATGCAAACTCATTCGACATCCGATGGACCACTTTCTGGACACTTACTATAAATAGCAGCTCCAGTCCAGCAGCTACCTAGCACTTCATTCCAGCGAACAGAACGACAAGCGGTAGAAATCAGAGGAACCAAGGGCAGTCGGGAGCACATGCAAGTTAGATTAGGGTTTCCCTGCCATGTCTAAAAATAGATGAAGCGAAATGCAGAGATGTCAGAACGAAGCACGCCACCATGATCAGCATCCTTCGGGCTACCTATTGGCAAATTTTGAGCAAAATCGGAGGACTTACTATTTTTAGTAAGTCAGGACACGGCTATAAATAGCAGATTTGCGCCGGAAGTCGGTATGAACAGAGCACTCAAGTTATCAGGAGTAGACATAGCAAGTTTCAGGTCGAGCGGAGCTACTGAAGCAGACAACTTTGAAACTTACTATAAATAGCAGGTGGCTAAAAATAGCGCGTCATCACCAGAAGCAAGTATGAACAGGTTCCTCACAGCATCAAAAGCAACTGGAGCAAATTTCAAAGCAAACAGAGATACGGAAATTGATCAATTCTAGGGTTTGCTAAAAATAGCATGTATTGTGCCGGATAAGATGTGAACAGGATGGCAACACCAGATGGAGGCACAACCACGCCAGTTCCAGTTCAAAGCAGGGTAAAACGCAATGAAACCCTAATTTTACTAAAAATAGAAAGCTGAGAATGCCTAGGGCGTTGGAAACTTATAAGTGGTGACTGGCATTAAATACCTTCATATGCGCCCAGGAGGAATGAAAAATACAAGAATTTCTAAGTATGAGATTTCCTTGAGCAGGAGTGAAATGCGCCTTCAAGAGGCATGAAAATTACTCTAAGGCATGTAGAATTCCTCCTCACACTAGCAGATGCGCCCAAGGAAGTTGAACAGTCAAGCTTAGGCGTGGATTTTCCTACACTAGTGAAATGCTCCTAAAATGGAAGTTGCCAAGGCCAAAATGCGCTTGAGGAAGGTGAAGGGACACCTAGGTGTGGAAAGTTCTTCACATGTGATGAATGCGCTCAAGGATAAAATGGAAGTCTACTAGCCCATATGTGCTAGAGGGAGGTGAAGAGCCACTAAAAGGGGGCGAAATTCCTTCCAACACTAGCAAATGCGCCCAAGAGTGGAAGCATAATAGGCTAAATGCGCCCAAGGAAGCTGAAGGGTCACAAGATGGAGGTGCCTTCCTTTGCAAAGGTGATATGCGCCCAGCATGGAAGTTCACTAAGCCATATGCACCAGAGGGAGGTGAAGAGTCATCCAAGGCGTGGGAATTCCTCCTCACACCCCCATTTGCACCCTCAAAGTTCCTCCTCTCTATAGCAAATGCGCCTAAAGGTAACCTAGTAACAAGGTAAAGGTAAAAACATTGAAGGTGAAAGAAAAAAGCGCCAAGGGTAAAGGAAGTTTTCTCCTCAACATGTGAAGTGCGCTTGAAAATAGAAGTCCTCTATGAGGAATGCGCTAGAGGAAGGTGAAGGGTCACCATGTGAAATGCGCCAAGGGAGAAAAATAACACTAAGGGTGGTGTGATTTTGAAAATACTAAGGCATGGGAATTCCTCCTACCCATGGCAAATGCGCCCTAAGGTGGAAATTAACACATGAAAATTCGCAAAGGGTAAGGTGTTAGCCTCTAGGCGTGACAATGCCTAAGGGGTAAAGGCAAAGGTTGATACATAAGATGAAGTACGCCCCTCATGGGTAATTTAAAATGAAATTTTCTAGCATTTTTTTTTCCTAAAGAAAAATTTGCCAAAGCGTGAAGATGATTGAAGTGGAAGTTGACATGCCCAAATGTGCCCTTCAAGGGTAAAATAATTAAATTTAAATTCTTAAGGCATTTTTTAAAGGGGAAAATGAAGAATACGCCTAGAGGATGATGCTAGTTTCCAGAGTTAGAAAAATCTTCAGAAGGAAAATTCTTCAGGGAAAAATCAAGAAAATTTGCCAAGGCGGAGGAGCTTGAAATTGTAGGAGTGAAAGAAATCCGGAGGGGAAGAAATAAACATTAGCCATTTTTATTAAAAGTACCCCTTCATTCGAATACACATGAAAACGATGGATTCTGAAAGGATTTCTCTTCTGGGTATTAAACATTTGCAATTCAGAAGTGAGTCAAGCTTACTCCACGCCATGTCCACATCATTTCGATGGATATTTTGCCCAGTGCCTATTTTAAATAAAGTTTCTAAGGCAAAATTGAGAGATTTCTCTAAGGCAAACGAACAAAATGAATGAGAGGCACTTCGCTAGAAGTTTTGAGCTAGGTAATTTTGCCAAAGCGAAGACAAGGTCAAATGACCTAGCCAAACATTTCAAAATTGTTCAAGGAAGTGAACGATTTAATATTTTAAGAAATCAAATGCAACGAGGCAGGTCTGTGCAGAGGTGATGAATTCATAGTTCTAGAAGATGCCTCAGATGACAAGTGTTACAACGGAGAAAAGAGAGGGAAAATGAATTCGAAAATTTGCTAAGTATAGCCTTTGTAGGAATTCGACCAGGCTATAAGATTTTAAAATCCTCTTCATTCGTCTCACCAGTTGCTGAATGCAAAAATATTGGCTAAGTGAAAGTACGAATTTTTGAAGAGATTGCAATTGCTGAGAAGTTCGAAATTGTGAGAGAGCTGAAGGAGAAGTGCAAATTTGTAAAAGTTGAAGTTGCTGAAGGAAGAGCGACTTAACTTGCTGAGGGTGCAGTTGCTGAGAGGCACGAATTCCCAAGTTGCCAGTTGATGCATTTGCTGAGAAGGTACGAATTTGCAAAAGTTGAAGTTGTTGAATGCTGAAGTACGACTTCAGAAGAAAGTTTGAAGTTGCTGAAAGTTGCTAAGTTAGAAGGAGAAGTACGAACTTCAAGGGAGAAGTTTCAGATTTGCTAAAAGTAAAATTGCTGCAAGCAAACATTTCCAAGTATTTGGCATTGTGTTGCTGCAACCAGAGAGGAAACTTCTAAAAACGTTAAAGTAAATAGGCGTAGTTGAGAATGGCCGAATCAAGCAGAAGAGCTGCAGGCAGAAACAAGCACACCGAGTCCAGACAGGCTGTCTTCAAGAAATTGGGTAAGTCATTCTTGCCAGAATCCAAATTTTCATCAAAGCTCGGCAGGCTAGCTGACATGAACTTAGGCTCATTCAACATGGAAGCATTCAGAAGAAGGATAATGGGGACTGGAGGCCATCACCCGTTAGTGACTTCGCACAGTATTGTCAGAAGTGGACTGTATGCCGCTGCCAACTTTCCGCCAGCTATCCGATGTCCAGAATTCATCATGGAGTGTGCCTACCACTACAATGCAGAACAGAGGACGGTCACTTCGCCAGATGGCAAGGTGCTGGCTAACCTAACACCTGAAGCGATCGGAGAGGCCTTCGGGATTCCAATTCATGAGAAGATGATATACAAGACGAAGGAGAGAGCTGGAAAGATGTACTCATCCACCACAGACCGGTGTGCTGATTTGATAAACACTAGGTGGATGATTAAACCCAAGCCAACTCGCACTAAAATACCCAAGCAGATAGTCTCAGAGGACTTGAGACAAGAGTTTGGTGATCTCATTATGATGCTGAGCAGAGTTTGAGGTTGCCCCCAAGCGTTCATCTTTGAACCTTGGATGTTCTATTTTGTCAACTTGGTGTTAGAGGGAAAAGATTACATGGATTGGGCACTGATGATCAGTGATAACATACATGAGTAGCTTCGTGGCGTGAGGAGAACGAAGACATTTTACATGAGCTCCTACCTTGTCTATATGTTGGCTCGCATGAGAAGATACAAGGGAATCTCCTACAAAGAACCAATCGGTTGCGGATCCCATCAGTTTAAAATATATGAGGCTTGTCCACAGTTGCATTTGACAAGCACAACTAATTACAAGAGGGTCAATGACGCCTTTACAATGCATATCACGAGGACCCTGCAGCAGAGAACCCACCACAGAATATCAAGGGAGGCACAAGAAATGATTGAGAAATTCGGATGTTGGTTTATCCAATTTCCAAAATTCACCTACATAAGGCTGCAAGGATTTTCCTCCTATCCATACAGATTGCCTCGGTATCCCACAAACAGGATAGTGATGCTGGAAGTATCTAGGCAATTGATTGCCTATCATAAGATTCAGAAGAAGAAGAAGAAAGGTGGACTCGGATTCCCGATTACTATGGGAAATTCAGATGAAATCTGCCCATCGCTGCAAGCAGCAAGAGAGGCAGAAGCGGAGCTCCAATTCTTCCACCTTTCCTATCACACCAGCAGGCATTACTACGATCCCCATAGAAACATCAGGTGGATATTGACAGAAGAGTTCAGGCACAAGGTGCAAATCGAAGACTTTTGGGCTAGTGCAGTAGATGAGATTGAAGTCAGAAAGAGGACGTTCTCTCGGATACCGTCGGTGGTGGTCAGAGAGTGTGAGATCATCCTAGTGCCAGATCAGATTCAGGAAGATATAAATGTAGTATAGGCTGACTACGAGACAGTAAGAGATACACCTTTACCTCTCCCAGATTGGTTTGAGCCAGAGATCACTGACTTGGATACACTTTGTATCCTTGTCTTGACATTTACATGGAGTTGGGTAGAGAGGCATGTCAGCCGACTCAAGGGAAGGTCAATTCCCCTTACCTACAATTTGATGGGAGACAGCAGATTACAGGCAACTAATCAGAGGAGATGGAGTAACCCAATGCCAAAGCCTAGAGGAAAGGAGCCAGTTCGACCTGAGCCTATGGTAGTTGAGGAGTCCATGCATACACCATCTCGGACACATTCTCCAAGCTTACAGGAGGTGTCGTTATTTGTTGATCAGAGGGAGAGATTGGATGTAGAGCGAACGGTGCGAGTGGAGAGTCAGCCACCTCGTAGAGAATCAGTGGGTCAGAGCATCAACATGCCCCAAGAAGATCATCAGCAGGAAAATCAGCAAGAGACAGATGAGGGGACGACTACTGATACTCAATTTCAGCAAGAAATTGAGGCGGCTCTCGAAGGTGATGCTACTTCAGACCAGGATGCCTAGAGCTCGGGAGACACGAAGCCTATTGATGACGGTGAGCCTCGTCAAAAAGAATGGCAGAGGAGAGGTTCACGAGGTAGACGCTGAGGTAGAACAGCCTTTTATTATATCTGACATGCGGCAAGGGGTGCCAGAATGGCTAAGGGACAGAATGAGGCGTGATCCCATGGATGAGACCGATCCCGCAGTCGAGATGGAGGAATTATTACAGAGGATCAGCGCACCTCCAGCAAAGAAAAAGGCTAGGAAGTTCTCCAAAATATCCACAGATGAGGATGGATCCCAAACCTTGCATATGGTAGTTCCTCGGGTAGAATGCGATAGAGACGAGGCCGTCCCTGAGAACTATGTTGTGACAACCATGGAACTAGGCCGCCCTACTGGAGCACAAGTGGTAGAGGAGTGCGATAATTCCTATCGGGCACTCAAGGATAGATTGTCCCATGTTGAGGGCAAATACAAAAGGTTGAAGGTAGAGCACAAGACACTGATTGGCTACGTACAACACTTGTCCCGTCCTTGTGGGCAAGAAAATCCGGCAATTGAGCTTCCAGCTGAGTTTTCTAGGGAGTCAATCAGTGGGTTAGAAGATTTGAAGAGAATGGCATAGCAGGCAGACAAGTGGGTTGCCAGTGTGCGTACAGAAACAAGAAAGTTCATGGAAGATCTTGCACATGCCTATGGGCAAGCTTCCGATATTATGGCCAGAATGGAGGCAGTTAACCATGCTTGGGGTGAGGCTCGCATCTATCAGATGAGAGTTGTTCTCCATTTAGGGGCTTTGATGAGCCTACCTCAACACACTTTGGTTGAGGGAGGTGTTATCCAGCAGGGAGATAGATACGACTTCGCCAGATGGTATTCTTCAGTAGTCACAGGCCGGGGATTCTATGATGCATCACAGGCAGATTCTGTCAGGGTCATGTTGTGACCTTTTTCACACATCACCCCATCCCAGATGGGGACCCCCTAATTTTTGCTCCATTTTGGTCTTTTGGCTTTGGTTAGTGCGTCTCTCTCTTTATCTCTGGTCCTTCCGGGGATGTCCCGTCGTTTGACCCAGGTTGAAGTATTGGTTAAGTCTGCGTAATTAGGGTTTTCATCCTTCAGGCTTGTTTAAGGTCAAACTGAGTTATAAAATTGAAATCCAAGCTTGGTACAACAGTCAGAAGGCTTCCAGCAGGGTCCCATTAAATTTTCACTGTATTCCGGCAACTTGCTATTTTTAGTAAGTATTCAATTTGGGGCTATTTTGTCGAAATTTTGGAATTCTGTTAGTTCCACCACATTCAGGTAACATCAAGCTGCTTGCACGTAAATTTTGAGCCAGATCAAACAATTTGCTATTTTTAGCAGCTCGGGCTTCAGGAGCCATTTTCAGGGGTCAAACATATGATTCTTCATTGCATGTCCGGAGATTACTTCTGGGTTTCTCAAAACCTTCGCAGCGATGTAAAATGCAAAACAAGATGGTCACTTTCAGAATTCAGCCTTCAGAGGCTATTTTTAGGGTTTGTATGCAGAGTTTTCTGACGCATGTCCAGATATTCGTTCTGGGTTTTTCAAGAGCTACGCAATAGTGTGACGTGCAAGCGGAGAAGATCAAATTTCGAGGACTTACTATTTTTAGTCAGTGCATGCATGCAGACCAGTTTTCTGGGTTTTTCTGGGTTTCTTGAGATCCCACAGGCAATATGACATGCAAAATCATTCGGCAGTGGATGAGTCACTTTTCAGGCAGTTTCTATTTTTAGCAAGTACACTCTGGCAACCGCCTAACACTCTAGTTCAGCAAGCAGAATGACATGCAGAAGGAACGAAGTCAAACGGAGACCGTTCGGGATACATGCAGGTCAAATTAGGGTTTCCACTTTTATAGGGGGTGAAATCTAGAAATTGTCAAAACGAAGCACCTCACCAACATCAACACACTTCAAGGTACCTGCTGGCAAAATTTGAGCAAAATTGGAGAACTTACTATTTTTAGTAAGTCGGGGCATGGCTATAAATAGCAGGTCTACACCCGAGGTTGGCGTCAGAGCGATACTCAAGTTCTCAGGATCAGGCGTTGCAAGTTTCAAGTCAAACAGAGCTACTGAAGTCAAAAAATCAAGGACTTACTATAAATAGCAGGTCAGGGCAGATAACTGGCAAGACAGGTTCACAGGGCAAAGAAGATCAGATGGTGAAATTTTCAGGCAAAACGGAGCTATAGGGGTCGAAAATCAACGGACTTTCTAAAA